>OY728134.1:1411066280-1412316280 GCA_963277665.1 Viscum album
TACTATATAATTAAATAATAATTGTTATTTTTTTTTCTTATTGAAATAATAATCAATCTCATTTTTCCTTTTCTATTAATAAAAACATATCTACAGTTCATGTGTTGTGTGAACTATTGCCTCCAAGATTCAATGAGTTTTGTGTACATTTAAATCCATAAAATGATGTTAAAAATATATAATTTATTAAAAATTTAATTTATAAAAATCAAATATGTGATTATAGAATAATAATCCATATTAATCTGTTCTTCTTTTCCATGGAATGTGAAATTTTCAACCATGTGTACGTATGGACTACTGCCACTATAGAATGATTGATTTTAATTTTTACTTTTAGGACATACTTATGTGTATGTACATAAAAATTGGATTAAAGGGTAAATATGATATCTATTATTTATTTATGGGTTTTTATTATAAGTTTTAGAACCTAATAATGACATGATTGACAAATGAATATTATTGATTTTATCATTAAAAATAAATGTATAAAGACGAAAATGATATCTTATTTCTAGTTGATTAACTTATATATATTACATCATATTTAAATATTTTTAAAATTATTATGTATCATTTTATGAAATTCAAAATAAGATCATCATGCTTCTTTTTGGACTATTTTATAACTAAACCACCTTATAACCACCCAGTAATCTTGGTAGATTAAGGGTTTGGTCGGTTTAACCACCCACATGAATAATATTTTGAATTCATAGTATGGTTGAATATTATAATTTTTTAATAGTATAATATGGTATAAATGTTTTAAATTATGATCTTTTTTGTTCTAGAATGGTAAATTGAATATTTACCACATTAAGTGACAAATCACCCATTATTAAATATGAAATACAAAAACATGATCATCACTGATTTCAACCTCATGAATCATTACTAAAACTACCATTATATGAAAATATACCATAAAATGTATATTATAACATCTATAAGAGTGTATTTAATTATATTTTCCAAAATAATTTTGAATAAATAATTAATACCAATATTTGTTTTATGAATCTACATGAAAGTGAAAAAGATTACTTGTACCTAGTATTTAAAATACGTAGAAACCATGTAATATATATATATATAAGGATTATAAATAATGTTTATAAATATTGTTATGAATGTATTTACTATGTTTGAATGTAATGATGTTAAATTATTAATTTAGTATTTTTTGTGCAATGGGATGAATGAATCAGGACTACGGTAAGGGTTTTCCTCTAAAATTCATCTCTTTTGAGACATACTTTCTATTATCCACATAATTTATTTTTTGTATATATAATGAATATTTAAGATATTTTATCGTAAACTATATTTTAATAATGGTATGTTATTTTCAATTAGAACCCATAAATATCAAGGGGTGTTGATTTTTGTTTTTCTAAAGACATAGGGGTTTTCATTGCCTCAATTTTTATTATTTGAGTAAAGTTATATTATATGAACCATACATCCATTGTATAATTTTCTACAGAATTATTAACCCACAAAATTTATATTCAATATTTAAATCATATTAATGTGATAAATTATTCAAAATATTGTTTTTTATTGAATCACCTTTTGACTCAAGTGTAACCATATTCATTAGTGTCTATTTTTAACTCAATTTTCATTAATTATGTTATGATATTTCAATTTAAATTGTTTCATATAAGTATTGTACATTATTCCTAGTTATGTAATATGTGGTATAATTCCATTATATGAATATTTACATTAAAACACATTTTTAAATGTTTCATGCTTTAAGGGTTGTGTTTCCTATAAGAGATATTGATAGTTGAAATATCTATTCTCGTATTTGTAATGTTTCATAAGAAAATTTTAATCACTATATATGGTTTCTCTAACAATAATAATATTATAATATTTTATATTATAATACTCTTAGGGAAACTAATTTTTAATAAAAATAAATTTATTTCCAAATCCTCTAATAATGAGAGTTTTAGAAAAGGATTATTGAAAATAATAAAAAAAAGTTTTTACATTCACTTTCACATGTGTCATCTTCCTCTAACCATTTATAATTCATAATTTACATTTGAAACTTAAATGTAAATTTTAGTTTTATGTTAATGTTCAAAATGTTTTATAAAAATCCATTAATATTTAATTTCAAAACCATTTTTTCACTTTAAATACTATTTACCATAGTGGGGTTTATGTTTCTTCATTTATCCTCTACCATTTTTATGTTAATAATTTTTTATATTGAATTTAGTGAATCAAAAAATTTGATCAATGATCCCTTGTCTTTTGATACTGTCTAAAAAATTATTTTGTGAATTGTTTTTTCAATTACATCAAAAAACATATATGATCACCTATTTCTCAAGGATTATGTTACTTTTAAACCACCGAAATTATTCTCATATATTTCTTATTATCATGTTAATCCTTTATTAACTTCGTCATGCACTAATTGATCTATACGGCGTGAAAATAAAATTTCACATAATTCATATTAGATTATATTCATCTAGAATATATGTTATTATATTTCCACGGAAAAATATATAATAATCCTATATTTTTTTCCAATATGCATGATGGTTGTAAATTTGACTACATATTGTTTAATCACCCATCTAATTCCTCTCGACGGGTTATGATCATGTTATCCCATTTATAGACATTGGAAATAATATTGGTACTTTTTATATTATTATTTGATCCTGGATTATTATTAGAATGTTTAATTTATACTGTGACTATGAAATATAATATATTAAAAGTTACTTGGACAATCTGATCATTTTTTAATTATAGATACATGTTGTGAGCTTACTAAACCACCATACCTCCTTGAATTATCCTAGAATAAGTTGTAAAATCTTTTCATTATTTCTTCATCCAAAAATATATGGGTCCCCAATTGATATGGATTTCTACACATACTAACCCTCATTTTCAAACACATATTCCATTATATGAATTACCTTGATCTTGTACTTATATAATAGTGAGAATCAACCAATGTGGCTTGACAACGTATTCCTCCAACAGCCCAAAGGTCTTCAAATTTTTTTATTAGATAATAAAGCCCCCTTTTAAGGGATGGAGGGGGTGAAAACCCAAAGACATCATTGACCTAGGACATACACTTGACGGATAGAAAGAATAAAAAACCAAAAAGACATCATTGAAAATCTCCTCCCCAGAATTTGAACATGAAAAAACACTCCACCATTGCAAGGCTAATCAACAAGTAAGTGTCTTGTGTCTATCACATGCCCGATCTGATGGCTGATGCTATACCCTCTCAAACAACCAATTCCAAAAAAAACCCTGCAAAGATAAAGTGCCAGCTCTGAAACCTCCTCTAATGCCTGTTCATGAAGTCATCCGGATCACAAACTTACCTCCATCGAACAAAAAACCATTCAAACAAAGAAAAAACTACCATGTTGCGATGCTGATCCCAGGGCCACAAGGGACAATTCCAGCAAATCAAAGCATAAAACTCTAATACGATTACCAGAGAAAAACACATATCAACAATCAACTACTTCATCCAGCCAAGAGGACCTTAAAAAATCAAAACACACCACCAGTTCATCAACACAACAAACACATCAATCATAACACAAACATTAATGACATCATATCCAAACCAAAAACCATTGATCTGCAAAACCACCACAAAAATCATAAACTAGTTCCTCCGCCCTCTGATTCGCTAAGCAGCTAATGCCATGCCTGTAACACCCCAGGTAAATAAAGAATATGACATTTTCATATTTATCCATATTTGTGAATAAAATATTAATATTACTTTAATGGGGATGCTATGCTCGATGGCGTACCCAATACACAACAACGAGTTTCTTTGAAATCTTACATTGCACTCTAATAATAAAATAATATTATTTTAAATAGTAGTTAACGCCTAGCTGTTGTAATGGCGGGAATGAATAGAACTAACTAAAAATGATTATATATGTTTGTCAAATATTTTTACTCTTTACAATAAATGTTAGAGGATTTAAAATGCGAATGAATCCAATTTTAAGAATAAACATTCTAATATTCTTTAAAAGGTCGATTAACCGCCTTTTGAAGGCGAACCTCTTTTAAATGCACTTTTTAACAATTTTATGTGTTATATTTGACAAAATAAAATTCTTATTTAGAATCAGGACATCAAAATTTACTTTGTGTAAATTTTTGGTATTTTTCCGAAAAAGTTCAATTTTTAATGAACAGTGCAAAATGCGGTATTTTAATTCAAAACCACTTTTTAATATAATTTATTTATTTGATTAGATTATTTTTTGAATTGGTTTTAAAGTGAAATTATAATATATTTTTACCATTTAATCCAATAGGGGTCGTTGAAATTAATTTCACTTTGAAATCGGACTTAAACTAGTGTCAATCTTTTGATACATTTTGTTACATAAAAACACGCTATTTGTTTTGACAGCGGGAGTTAATTATTAAATTAATTAATGAAACTTTTATGTTTTTAATTTTGTAAAATAGAAATAATTTTTGAATTCGGAATATCAAATATATCTTAGGGTAATTTTTTTTAATTCTCTGAAAAACTTCAATTTTTGATGAATAGTGAAACCACTAAGTGGTACTTATAAATACTGATTTTCCGTTTAAATGAAAAATTTCCATCTTTGTGTTTTGAATTTAAACAATCAGACATACATGGTTGTCATTAAGAAGTAAAATGTGGTTCAATGGGATTAAAATAATTTTTTTTGTGAATAGTAACTTTTATGTTTTTAATCACGATTAGAGGTAATTAGGGTCATTTAAGGTAAAAATAATGTTTTAATAATATGAGATGAGCTTGATACATGTCCTACCCTCATTTTATGTGTCATGGACGACCATGAAAATACATGGGTCAACTTGGGGATCCCATGGAGCCACTTTGGTTGGAAAATGACATAAATACCTTTTTATTTAATGTTAAAGTAAAAATGACACAAACATGAGATGTTTTACTAAAACAATTTTTACATGGGGTTATAGAAGTCATATTTTTGATTATAAATATTAATTGGAAATATAAAAGGATTTCCTACATCATAGTATTTTTTTATAATTTTTAGACAGTAAATAAATTAAATTATTTATGACATCATGATGATGCAGCGATGACCTCATTATTTAATGATTTAAATAAAATCAAAAGATAATGTAAAATATAAGACCTACACATGTCCAAAACCTATTTTATGGGTTTATATCTAACCCTTATCACCTTATCCTCGAAACACATCAATTTGGGACCATTAAAATCCGAAACCAATTCTAAAATAAAGTAACACTTCTTTACTTTCCAAGAGTGCCCCTCCTCTCCTCTTATTAAAGGCCCCCACCTATACCTCCTTACACATACTTCCAAAGCCTTTGGCTCAGACAAACCCTGCCCATTTTGTCTCTCCACATCCCTCTATAAATCCTTGAAGCCTCACTTTGGGATGAAGTCTTCCCAAGGAAGCCTTTGAGCTCAAACCAAAGGGAGTTAACCGATTTTAAGGTAATGTCTTCACTAGAGTCCTTTTGTTTTATTTTTCTTCTCCAACCCCCTAAACTCTTTTTATTCTTTTCTTTTGTAACAAATACAGTATCTTCAATATACTAGGATGTTTTTATAATAAATATTCTAGTTAGACTTACACACACCTTAGACTAAGGGTTAAAGAACATATTGTTTCTGTGGTTGGTAATTTTCTGCCTTACGAAACGATGATTGTTCAATATTCTTTTAACACCTTTAAAGGTGGCCATTATGATGTCACTGTATTTTATATATGATATATATGGTATTTATGTTTACTATATGCTTCGGTATTTTATATTTAAAACATACCTTTATTCTTTTCATGTTGTGTAAATTCGATAATTTCATATGAGGAAGTGTGGAATACCGCCCCCTCAAGTGATGTGACTCGTACATGCAATACATGGAATGAATAAAGAATGAAATTAATGAACATATGTGAACTATATAACATATATATTATACTGTAATTATAATATATATATATATCATTTATTTTTCATTCCATTAATATGTCAAAGAAAAAAATGAAAGTAGCGTTCATGCGTACGTACGGCCTACCGTCTCCATGAACGGTGCTTTTCATTTTTTTATCTCAAAATGATATGGAATAGTATAAAATGAATATGTACTGGATATATATGATATTTTAATCATTAATACTATTATTTAAATTGTTTACTTATAACTACATGGGAAATCATTTTTCAAACAAGTTCATTTTTGACTCATGTACCAAACATCAGCAAAAACATCTGATATGAACTTACATTATTAAACAATTATTATAACATAATAATATGTGATATGAATTGAATAATAATATCTAAAGTAGTTACTTAGGAAATTATAAATTGACCAAAGTTTATTATTCAGGAATATAAAGAAACGAACATGACAAGTCAGACTTGAGGTAAGGGATCCTACTCCTCTCTTTTTAAGTACACTCTTTTATGTCATTCCTTTTAAAGATCATATTTCTTGTTATTGGGATGTTGTTTTATATTACTCTTACTATAATTTTTATTTTCATATGATGAGAGACCCTATTCTCTCTCATCAATACATTTTGGATGTTTTGATTGGTTCCATTAGGCTGCCGAATTTTCGTAAGAGATCTAACCTCTCTCTTTCTTTTTAAGTAATCTCCTTTATGCCACTTCTTTTAAGCTCCTATTTGTCATGTTAGGGGATGTTATTTTATATTAATATTCCTATAAACCTTATGTTAATATGATGAGAGACCCTATTTTATCTCATCAATCCATTTTGGAAGTTTTAAGTGGCGCCGTTCGGCTGCCGAGTTTTCGTAAGGGATTTTTCATCTCACTTTTATTCCCGTGAGATTTATGCTACATTTGAAACAATTTCCTTTGAGTGGTGTATGTAATGCCCATTATTTTACTCATTTTGTAATATATTTTCAATTATGAGTATTTACATCAATGTTTTATTGTCCCTCTTTCACGGGGTGTATGTTTCGAAAGAGACCCATGTCAGTAAGGGAACCTTTCACCCTCCTCTTTTTAAAATACTTCTTTTGTTATGTTATTTAATTCACATACTATTATGTTGGGATATGTTCTTCTATATCCTTATTGATTTAAATTTTATGTCCATGTGATGAGATACCCTTTTTATCTCTCATCAACTCATCTTCTGAATTTTGTAGTGACACCATTGGGCTCTCAAATTTTTGCAAAGGAACTTCTTAACCCAAATTTGATTCTTTGGGATAAACTTTTACTAATTGAATATTTCGTTCTATGAATATTTTTGAATAACCTCTGATTGTTTTACACTTAATATCCACTTATATTTGGTGTATTCATTTGTAACACATAATTATGTAATTGATTTATCCTTAAACCGAGGATACCGTCTTTGTAAGGGACTTCGTATCAATCTTCATTCATTGAGGCATATTTGGTTTTATACACAACCTTATTTTATACGGTGTATAAAACCCTTTGACTTTTACATTTATCCAAAAAGGAATTTTTTTTATACGAAGCGTTTTACTAAACGACAAAAGGGAATGTTTTTTTGTACGTATACGGCGACAACGACTTCTCCACCGCTGTGACCATTATTTGAGTTTCAACTTCCTCTACAAGCCATACCTTATTTTTAAAAGAAAAATAAATACCATGTTTTAATTTTCTTTTATTTTGGTATTGAAAATGGTTTTCATAATATTTTTATATCAATGTGTTGTATTTATATCTTGTGATTGAAAAGTGGAAAAGTTATGTTTCCTTTATGCATGTTTTATGTGATACGATTATATTATGGTTCATGGGAATTATTATGAAGACGGGTGGTTCCGTGATAAACTAAGGGCATGTGAGCCCGATATGGCTCTCCAATGCATTGGGTAACGCGAAGGAGTGAAATGTTAAGGTTTCTCCGAAGAGATTTAGGGAATATACTGTGGTGGGTATTCCAAACGTAACCAAGAGGGTTACTCCCTACGTAAAAATGTTATGAATGCCTCAAGTTACCTTTATGTCTTATAATTTCTATGATTTATTCATGATTTGATGAGGTATGTTAAAGTACCTATGTTTTATGGGTAAAGTATGATTTCATTCTTATGTATATATGAACTCATGTTTCCTTTCCATATTTTTATAACCCTTACTGAGCTTTTTATGCTCATCCCATGTTTTTGAAATGTTTTTCACAGGTCAAGGGAAAGGTAAATGATATGATGACAGTGTCAAGGAAGTGTCAAGAAAGAATCCAAGCTTTATTTTTAAATATGTTTCTGTTGAAGGGAAAAAATAAATACTAACTTTTATATAACCACTTTGTTTAAATGTGGAATGTAATGTAAGTTTTATGATCTAATTATCTAAAACTCTAAACCTAAAAAGATCCTCAATGTGTAATATTGTAATAACTCAAGATTAAGTAAGGTTTAAGGCTGGGTCCTTATAGTTGGTATCAGAGGTCGGTTTAGACAACTTTAGGGATTAGGAGTTTTTGTTAGACACATGATTAGTCCCTATATCTATTATATCAATTAAATCCTTGTTTTATAACTTTTTTCAGGTCAAGTAAAGTCGGTTAAGAATGGAAGGAGAATGATCTCAAACGACATTCCTATCTCTTCCTGATAATATTCTTGCAATAATTATTACAAAGTCATGTTCGGATGATTGTGAAACTTTTTCTAGCATACAACTCACTTGCAAGCAGTTGTTTGAGATATCAAACACCTCCACTATACCTCGTTATCATCGTGGATCATGGGTTGTTTTTAGACAAATACTATTTTCACAATATTCTTATATTTTCACGAAAGGTAAATATTATCAAGGTATTTTCAAATATTTTACCTTATCACACGAATTTGAAGCATATTACGATTTTAAAAATGGTGCTAAGGAAGGAGACCCTTGCGCAACCTATTTATATTTGATTTTAAAATATAGTCTCTCAGCACATACTTATGGTATTTTAAAAAGACCAATAATAGAAAGTTTCAACTCAAATTCTGTCCGACTATTTTATAGAAATAATGTTTTATCAGATGTTTTGGAATTATATTTCATACATGATTATTTTCCAAAACTGTTTTCTGTGAACACCCATATGACCCATGTTGTACAAGGTGTATTTGGATGGATGAAGCAAATGATTTTGAAGGATTTGTAAATCATTGTTGTAATGCATGGGACATCTACCTAAGTGAGCAAGATGACGATTAAACTGAGTGGACGCCATGATCAAGGTATGATGTTATTCATTTTGGGAATCATTTTATTTTATCTTATTGTGGTGAAATAAGACTTCAAGAATTAAGATGTTGAGATCGTAACAAATTTGGATGAAAATGAGAGGTATAAGGAAACTATTGATGTTAAAACATGTTAGGGTTATTTTGGAGTTTTATAAAAAGGAAAAAACGCAGATCGTGTGACAACCCGCCGCGTCGGACAAAGCTGCGGGAATCGAACCCACAACCAAAGTGCGACTGGTAATTATTGCCTACCACTAGACTACGTGAAGTCCCTGGTTAGATTGATTAATTATTTTTAGTTAGATGATTTTATGAATTAAGAGTAAGTTGATATTGGGTTATCTATGGAAATTTATTAACCTATCGTGGAAGATATGTGATTAGGTTAATTACTTTTCAATACGAGACATTAAGAGAAACTGATGTTGTTTGGAGATAAATGTTACGATTTAACTTGGAATAATATGTGACTAAATCATACAAATATTTGGGCTTCAATCTTAGTTTGGTTTACATTGAAGAATTTTATGGACAAATTGTTTATCGAATGGTCCTCGTTGAACTTTGCGTTTTGTTGGAAAAATTTTGGAGATTAAGAATAGATTTTCTTTTAATAAAGGGTTATCCTTTTCTGGATTATTTGATCTTGTAATAACCTTTTTGGTTTTGGTTTTGGTTAATGTCTAAGGATATTGGATTTATAAAGTTATCTTTTGTGGATTAGGTGATTCTCTAAAAGTTGATTATAGTACTCTTAATGTGAAAAAGTCTTCCTAAATACTCATCTTTTGGAGAAAATATGAGTTTGTGTAAGGAATCTAATAAAAGTTGAAAGTCAACATGATATGTGATTATGTTTCTTTATGAATAAATTCCTCAATAAAAAGTATCTTAAAACAAACATTTTGTCCATTAACTTTTCCTACTGGGGAATCGAATACCGTTTAACCCATCACAAGTTTGTTATTTTCTTGTGGTTAACTTTCTCCTAAATATGATTTCTATCACTCTCCATCAGAACATGACCCTATGTTTTCTCCTCCATGTTCATGTTTTCATACATGGAATCCTAGTATGGGTTAACTCGGGTGACCTCTTTACATATCTTCCTTTATTTTAAAGTGGTTGTTTTACCGACTCTTGTTCCGATGTGGGACTTTCAAGGATGTTTCCAAGCTCAATTTTAAAATTGCGAGGACACAATTCCAAAAAGGGGGGAAGGATGTAACACCCCAGGTAAATAAAGAATATGACATTTTTATATTTATCCATATTTGTGAATAAAATATTAATATTACTTTAAATGGGATGTTATGCTCGATGGCGTACCCAATACGCAACAACGAGTTTCTTGGGAATCTTACGTTGCACTCTAATAATAAAATAATATTATTTTGAATAGTAGTTAATGCCTAGCCATTGTAATGGAGGGAATGAACAGAAATAACTAAAAAATGATTATATATGTTTGTCAAATATTTTTACTCTTTATAATAAATGTTAGAGGATTAAAAATGTGAATGAATCCAATTTTAAGCGTAAAAATTCTAATATTCTTTAAAAGGTCGATTAACCGCCTTTTGAAGGCGAACCTCTTTTAAATAAACTTTTTGACAATTTTATGTGTTATATTTTACAAAATAAAATTCTTATTTAGAATCGGGACATCAAAATTTACTTTGTGTAAATGTTTGGTATTTTTCCAAAAAAGTTCAATTTTTAATGAACACTGAAAAATGTTGTATTTTAATTAAAAATCACTTTTTAATCTAATTTATTTATATGATTATATTATCTTTTGAATTGGTTTTTAAGTGAAATTATAATATATTTTTACCATTTAATCCAATAGTGGTAATTGGAATTAATTTCACTTTGAAATCAGACTTAAACTAGTGTCAATCTTTTGATACATTTTGTTTCATAAAAACACGCTATTTGTTTTGAAAGCGGGAATTAATTTTTAAATTAATTAATGAAACTTATATGTTTTTAATTTTTTAAAATAGACATCATTTTTGAATTCGGAATATCAAATATAGCATAGGTTTAATTTTTTGTATTTTTCTGAAAAACTTCAATTTTTGATGAATAGTGAAACCACTAAGTGGAATTTATAAAAACTGCTTTTCCGTTTAAATGAAAATTTTCCATATTTGTGTCTCTAATTTCAAGAATCAGACATACATGGTTTTCATTAAGAATTAAAATGTGGTTCAATGGGATTAAAATAATTTTTTGGTGAATAGTAACTTTTATGTTTTTAATCGCGATTAGAGGTAATTAGTGACGTTTAAGGTAAAAATAATGTTTTAATAATTTGAGATGAGCTTGACACATATCCTACACTAATTGGATGTGTAATGGACTAACAAGAAATTACATGGGTCAACTTGGGGACCCCATGGAGCCACATTGGTTGGAAAATGACATAAATACCTTTTTATTTAATGTTAAAGTAAAAATGACACAAACATGAAATGTTTTACTAAAACAATTTTTACATGGTGTTATACAAGTCATAATTTTGACTATAAATATTCATTGGAAAGATAAAAAGATTTCATACATTATAGTATTTGTTTTGTAATTTTTATACATTAAATAAATTAAATTATTTATGACATCATGATGATGCAGCGATGACCTCATTATTTAATGATTTAAATAAAATGGAAAGATAATGTAAAATATAAGACCTACACATGTCCAAAACCTATTTTATGGGTGGATTTCGAACCCTTGCCACCTTATCCTCGAAATACATCAATTTTGGACCATTAAAATCCGAATCTCATTCTAAAATAATGTAACATTTCTTTACTTTCCAAGAGTGCCCCGCCTCTCCTCTTATAAAAGGCCCCCACCTCTACCTCCTTACCCACACTTGAAAAGCCTTTGGCACGGAAAAACGCTGCCCGTTTTGTCTCTCAAAATCCCTCTCTAACTCCTTGAAGCCTCACTTTGGGAAGAAGTCTTACCAAGGAAGCCTTTGAGATCAAACCAAAGGGAGTTACCCGATTTTAAGGTAATGTCTTCACTTGAGTCCTTTTGTTTTATTTTGCTTCTCCAACCCCCTAAAATCTTTTTATTCTTTTCTTTTATAACAAATACGGTATCTTTAATATACTAGTATGTTTTTATAATAAGTATTAGAGCTACACTTACACACACCTTCGTCTAATGGTTAAAGAACATTCTGTTTCTGTGGTTGGCGATTTTCTGCCTCACGAAACGATGATTGTTAAATATTCTTTTAACACCTTTAAAGGTTTCCATTATGATGTCACTATATTTTATATATGATATATATGGTATTTATGTTTACTATATGCTTCTTTATTTTATATTTAAAACATAACTTTATTCTTTTCATGTTGTGTAAATGCGATAATTTCATATGAGGAAGTGTGGACTATCACCCGCTCAAGTGATGTGACTCGTACATGCAATACATGGAATTTATAAAGAATGAAATTAATGAACATATGTGACCTATATAACATTTATATTATACTGTATTTATAATATATATATATATATCATTTATTTTTAATTCCATTAATATGACAAAGAAAAAAATGAAAGTAGCGTTCATGCGTACGTACGGCCTACCGTCTCCATGAACGGTGCTTTTTGTTTTTTATCTCCAAATGATATGGAATAGTATAAATGAATACTTACTGGATATATATTATATTTTAATCATTAAAACTATTCTAGAAATTATTTACTTATAACTACATGGGAAATCATTTTTAAACAAGTTCATTTTTGACTCATGTACGAAACATCGGCAAAAACGTCTGATATGAACTAACATTATTAAACAATTATTATAACATTATAAAATGTGATATGAACTGAATAATAATCTCTAAATGAGGTCCTTAGGAAATTATAAATTGACCAATGTTTATTATTCAGTAATATAAAGAAACGAATAAGACAAGTCAGACTTGAGGTAAGGGATCCTACTCCTCTCTTTCTTTTTATGCACACTCGTTTATGTCATTCATTTTAAAGCACATCTTTCTTGTTATTGGGATGTTATTTTATATTAATATTACTGTAATTTTTATGTTCATATGATGAGAGACCCTATTCTCTCTCATCAATCAATTTTGGAAGTTTTGAGTGGCACCATTAGGCTGCCGAATTTTCGTAAGAGATCTAACCTCTCTCTTTCTTTTTAAGTACTCTCCTTTATGTAACTTATTTTAAGCTCCTCTTTGTTATGTTGGGGGATGTTCTTTTATATTAATATTTCTGTAAACTTTATGTTAATACGATGATAGACCCTATTTGATCTCACCAATCCATTTTGGATGTTTTAAGTGGCGCTGTTAGGCTGCCGAGTTCTTGTAAGGGATTTTTCATCTCACTTTTATTCCTGTGAGATTTATGCTACATTTTCCACAATTTCCATTGAGTGGTGTATGTACTACACATTATTTTACTCATTGTGTAATATAATTTCATTTATTAGTATTTACATCAATGTTGTATTGTCCCTCTTTCACGGGGTGTATGTTTCGAAAGATACCCATGTCGGTAAGGGAACCTTTCACCCTCCTCTTTTTAAAAGACTTCTTTTGTTATGTCTTTTAATTCACATACTTTTATATTGGGATATGTTCTTCTATATCCTTATTGATTTAAATTTTATGTCCATGTGATGAGATACCCTTTTTATATCTCATTAACTCATTTTCTGAATTTTTTTGTGACGCCGTTAGGCTGTCAAATTTTTTCAAGGGAACTTCTTAACCCAAATTTGATTCTTTGGGATAAACTTGTACTCCTTGAATATGTCGTTCTATGAATATGTGTGAATAACCTCTGATTGTTTTACACTTAATATCCACTTATATTTGGTGTATTCGTTTGTCACACATAATTATTTAATTGATTTATCCTTAAACCGAGGATACCGTCTTTATAAGGGACTTCGTATCAATCTCCATTCATTGAGGAATATTTTGTTTTATACAAAACCTTCTTTTATACGGTATATAAACCCCTTTGAATTTTAAGTTTAACCAAAAAATAATCTTTTTTATATGAAGCGTTTTAATAAATGACAAAAGTAAATGTTTTTGTCATACGTATGCGGCGAAAACAACTTCTCCGCCACCGTGACCATTATTTGAGTTTCGGCTTCCTCTACAAGCCATATTCTTTTTAAAAGAAAAATAAATACCATGTTTTACTTTTCTTTTATTTTGAATTGAAAATGGTTTTCATAATGTTTTTATATCAATGTGTTGTATTGATATCTTGTGATTGAAAAGTGGAAATGTTATGTTTCCTTTATGCATGTTTTATGTGATACAATTTTGTTATGGTTCTTGGACATTATTATGATGATGAGTGGTTCCGTGATAAACTAAGGGCGGGTGAGCCCGATATAGCTCTCCAATGCATTGGGTAACACGAAGGAGTGAAACGTTAAGGTTTCTCCGAAGAGATTTAGGGAATATACTGTGTTGGGTATTCCAAATGTAACCAAGAGGGTTACTCCCTACGTAAGAATGTTATGAATGCCTCAAGTTACCTTTATGTCTTATAATTTCTATGATTTATTCCTGATTTGAGGAGGTATGTTAAAGTTCCTATGTTTTATGGGTAAAGTATGATTTCATTCTTATGTATATATGAACTCATGTTTCCTTTAAATATTTTTATAAACCTTACTGAGATTTTTATGCTCATCCCAAGTTTTTGAAATGTTTTTCACAGGTCAAGGGAAAGGTACATGATATGATGATAGTGTCAAGGAAGTGTCAAGAAAGAATCCAAGATTTATTTTTAAATATGATTCCGTTTATGGGAAAAAAATGAATACTATCTTTTATGTAACCACTTTGTTTAAATGTGGAATTTAAAGTAAGTTTTATGATCTAATTCTCTAAAACTCTAATCCTGAAAAGATCCTCAATGTGTAATCTTGTAATAACTCAATATTAAGTAAGGTTTAAGGATGGGGCCTTATAATGTCACTCTGAGGTGACAAAGCACGCCGAAGCAGTCGCTGGGTCGCGCTGCCGAAAACCCAAGATCCCAAAGTCGAGTCTGTGTTGAAGACATTGCCCAAACGCTACCAAGAAATCGTGAAACTGGATCCTTGGACTCCAAATCCGTAGCTGACGAGTCAACACTAGATCCAACGATGAGCCGAGATATGTCAGATCTACCACCGAGTGAGGTCGAGATGACTGTCGCGGAGCCAAGGGCACCCAATGCCACCCGAGCGAAGCCGATGCCAATGAGGAAGACATCCAATGTCGGGCCAGGCTTTGCTGAGATGATGACCTAAGGATAAGGCAGATGGTGCTGAACCATCCAAGAAAAGCAAGAAGAGGGTAGAAGGAGAAAACGGAAGGAAACCCTAGGTGGTATAGAGGGGGAGGATGCCGCCACTCAGAGGCCGTTACTTCTGGATAATTCCAATAAATAAATAGTATCCAGTTGGAGTTTTATTGAGGATTCAAGTTTTTTTCCTTGAAAACGTATTCAAAAAACCATGGATCATCGTGTATAAATTTTCATGGAACATAACTAATTGACCAAAAAATAAATTCTTATTCAAATTTTTAAGTTTTAATTATTCAAATCCTAATAATTAAGTCTTTGATAGGTCTTATGGACTTCTCCAAGTGGTTGTATTAATCTTTATGGATTCATACCACATAAAGTATTGTCTCCCTAATTGACATCCATGTTGGTTCTAGACTAAATATGGTTTTTTAACTCTCCTGGTTTGAGTTAAATTACATTTTATTACCTATTTTGATGTAATATAATCCATGGGTTGAGTTTTGGGAGTTCTTGGATGTTTTGGGGGTGTTTTGTAAGTGTCTTAAAGTAATGTTTGAGCATAGTTAGGAGAAATATGTTGGTTTCTCTAGAAAACTATAGGGTGGACTAAAGAGAGAGGGTGAGTCCACATGGTTGGAAAATGGTTTTTTAAAATCATATATGGGCTCCTTAGAGAAGCAGTGGAGAAAAAAAAGTGTAAAACATGGTTTCTAAAACCATGAGATCCAATTGTGGTAGGGGTATTTTGGAGGAAGCGCCACATTCAAGGATATCGTAGGGTTTCTAAAAATGTGCATCAAAATCATATGTCATAAATAAAATGATCCTAACATTTTAGTTTAATATACATTTAACCTATGAAAACCACATTTTAACCTCTATTATCTAGATATAGAATACTTCTCACATCCTATGACACTGTGGTGGTTCCTATCAATTTGTATGATGGTTTTTGTGAATCATAGTATATTATATCTCTATAAAATTTTGTAAGTATAATTTTATCTCATATTAACACAATATCTCCTCATCTCATGTCACTAATAATTCTAGATCTAATATATTATTGATAAATTTTTATCTATAATATGTTTTTGATGACATATTTATTTGATCTTATAATGGAATGGGGTTTTGATCTTAGATATAGATGTTTCATTATTTCATTTACTATATTCATCACTCATTATTATGTAATTGGTTTAACTATCTTCTTCACCTGTTCTAGAAAAATATTTTATTATATTTATTAAATGGGTTTATTATAATTGAAAATTAAATGTTAGAATATTTCATAATGGAAACCCATATAGGTTTATTTTTTCGATTTCTATTTTATTACTGTAGTTTTGGAAAAAAACTATTGAATTATGTTTTTGGTTTAATGAAATAAATATATTAGATTAAATGTTATAAAATATAGTATGAATTAATGAGGAATAAATTTATATGTGAGAAATTTTATTTCATATGTGGAATGTATTATTATTTTCATTGTATGAGGATTTTTTTGGTATATACTTATCACTCAGTGGTAGATTGATGTGTAAAGGTATATGAGCACATAAGAGATTGGTAAAGGATGAAACAACATTAATGATAATTGTAATTATCATTTTATATTCATGTGGATGTGTGTTTATGGGTTTGGGTTGGTATTCCAAGTTGTATTAATGGATAAAAGTTTCTTCTTTAATTTAAAATTTCATATATTTGTAAATTTTTATAGTGTTTCTCCCTCTGATAGAAAATATATTTGGAACTATGAAATAAGGTGTTTTTTCAAAGGGTAGAGATATGAGAAGTATCTTAGGGAAATATTATTGGATATAATTTCTCCCATTTTCATATATAAATTGACATGCATGCAGATGTTATACTTCATGTCTTAGGTAATGCATAGATAACATATTTCACCAATGTAGCATCATGATGATTCTTCCTTAGGATGTTGTTTGAGCATGGAGTTACCTAATTAAGTCAACATAGTAATTACAAATTTTTAAATATGTGTTGGAATTCCTTTTATTTTCTTGTTATATATCCTGTATTATACTCTTTTTCTTAAATAATATTGTTTTTTGGTATTTCATTTGAGTCGTATTGTTTATACATCGCAAATCATATAATTAGATTTTTTTTGTTGTGATTTTACATAACAAGTTGTATTGTTTTAGAAATGGAAAATAATCTTGAAATGTTTAGTTAACCCCTTGGAATTTATCTCAATCTTTTTGGGTCTTGGGAATGTCACTGAAGTTAATAAACACCGCCAATCGAGCCTAAGACAAATTATTAGGTGGGGCTGATAAGAAATGGTATCAATCTTGTTATTTCTATTATATTTTTATGGTAATAAAGAGATATGAAGTCTAAAAATACATAATTTAAAACATAAAAATGAAATATATAGAAACATTAATCATAAAATCATGTTTATAAAATGGTTCAGGTGAAATAAAGTTCAAAGAAACATATATGTGTGTTGTCATCTAATCATTGCATGTTTAACCGAATGATCTATTCAATCCTAGGAAGATATGATTGAATATTTTTTTATTTATTTCAATGTCTCTTGGTGGTATAATATAATGTTTTTTGTTATTACAAAATAATATTTATCATGCCTCATTATATATATCTCCTATTAAAAAATTAT
The DNA here is from genome assembly GCA_963277665.1 of Viscum album. Classification (NCBI taxonomy): domain Eukaryota; kingdom Viridiplantae; phylum Streptophyta; class Magnoliopsida; order Santalales; family Viscaceae; genus Viscum; species Viscum album. The sequence goes on from OY728134.1 coordinate 1,411,084,560, forward strand.
ATGCTCATTCCTGTATGTTTACACTATATTGGATAGAGACTGAGGAAACTACTTTTTTGGAACCATGTTTCATTCATGTGATGATTGATAAAGTTATTATATTCAAGAACTAGTTTTATGTAGAAAAAACACATTATAAATATTATTAATTGAATCTACTTAGACCCATATCCTTTAATTTCAAATACCATGTGTTCCAAAATATATCTTAGATGATATGAACAGATCATTTGGGTAATCAAGGGATGTTTTAATTGTGGCATATGGGGCATTTTGAGATACATGAAATAATTTTTTATCTCTATTATAGGTTGGATTTATCACCGTAGTTCGTTATTGTTCATAATGATTTATTTATTTATCAATTAAGGAATTACCATCCCTGTTCTAGCCATGTGATTTTATGGGAACAAGTTGATGGTACTTTTTTCAAGAGGTAATTCATATATTTTATAGATAAGATATTTTTTTTGAAATATGTATTCCACTAGTTAAAATTTTATGGAAATATGTAATATTTGGAAAGTGACTTTGGAATATGAGAAATAATTCTATAATGTTGACTCATACTTTTCCAAATAAAAAAAATATCTAACATTCTGAGTTTTAAAAAACTATTGGTGGGTAAAATTTGTGACTCTTAATAGAGGTTATTTACCCTATTATTTTATATTTTTATTTTATATAAAACATTGGTTCCGTTATTTGGAGATTAAGAATGGTTTTTATGTGTTTTTATGTGTATTTAAGGGTGACTAGTTTGACCATGGTTATGGGAAACCATATGGTCCCCTATTAGAAATCACATATCATGATTATGAGGGTAGGAGGGTGCACATTATTTCTCCAAAAACAATGTGGGTTCCAATGATGATCTATGTAAGTAGATATTGGGGTATGTATTGGTTGGAACTTGGATTATTAAACAATGAAAACCAGTCATGTGGGGGTGTTTTGGATGTAAAATTAATGGAAACTATATCACATAATCTCCTAAAACGTCCAATATATCAATGAAATGTGTATTAAATTATCTAAAAATAGAATTTATCTAGATATCAACCACTAAAACATGTACTTTTCACCGATCCTATATAACATTAAAACTATTATCATCTCAATAGTGTTCTGGAGGGGTTTCGTCAATAAAAATGATGGTTCTAATAGATAAGATTCTATTGGATCTCTATAATCAATGGTTTGTATATATTTTTTCTCTTTCTCTATAGATATCCTCATCCCCATATGACATAGAATTCTAGATCTAATCCGATATTGATTGATAAATGATAAATGATTTTTTTGAAGAGATATTTATTGGTTTTATTAAATGGAACAAGTATTGAGCTTGAATCTTGTGGTTTTATTGCTATTTTCCGGATTTTCATCACCAATTGAGATGTATGTGTCTTCTCTATCTTTGAAACATGTCCTAGAATAAGAATTTTTAGCTTTATTAAAAAAATTTATTTTATTCGAACAATTAAATATTTTATGATTTTATAATTGAATCCCATCTTTGAATGTTGTTCGGTAATATTGGTTCATTATGTTTTTTTGTGGAAACTTTAGAATTTTGGTATTAAAATTATGGTCATGTTTTAATAAAATTATCAAATTTATCAACATTTTATAAAATAATGAATGCAGTTATATGGATTAAATTGGTGTGTGAGACTTATCATACTAGTTTAATGTGTGTTTAAATTTTTTTCATGGAACCTTATTGGTTTAGATATTTTGTGCTCTTCTATATCAGGATGAAATTTATATTGCTATGTTATGGAGTTGTGAAGGATGAATGATTGCTCATGAGTATTCAGATTTTTATTTGGCATGGATTTAGTTGTGAGTGTATGTTTATGGTTAGTTATTCCATGTGGTATTAACAGAGAAATTATTCTACTTTATTTTAAATAGATATAAATTGGTCAACTATTTTTAAGTTCTTATCTTTTTTATAATTAGTTTTTTAACTATGAGATAATTTGTTATTTCTCTAGTAGTCTGAGTTGGTATGTCTCATGGGGTAGGAATACTTGATATTATTAGTCACCTCCTATATATGTACTTTGGGACATATCCATAAATCATTTTATTATAATAATTTTAACGGAAATGATTCTTATTTTTGAAGTGGATCATCATGATTATACTTTCTCTATATGGTATTGGAGTTGGTGTTCTCTTACATTTTCATTATACGTATTCCATATTGGTGTTTCTACATTGATTTTTATTTGGTTTATTATCACATGAAATGTTTCTATTCAAATTATAATAATATATTTTCTGGTTTTCAAATTTAATTTTAGTTATATTTTTATACAGTTTTCATGAAATAGTTGGCTTCGTACTTTGTGTTTCTTCCTAATAGGTTGTATTGAATTAAAAGGGAAAATAACCCCCATGGTCTATCTAATCCATTGGAATTTATTTCCATTCTATGGTGTCTTGGGGATGTCACCTTTGGTCAGTAGCACCTCTGGCATGGTCCATGCCAGTGGGTTTGGGGGGAAGTTACAGCAAGAAATTAACTAAAATTAAATTCACTAAAGTTGTTGGTGGTGATGAATAGAACTCTAGGATTGTCGTGAATATACCAAATCCTGCACTATCATGCATTCTTGGAGTTCCTTCATCAACAGTCAATGTATATATTATTTTCACATGGTTTCAAACATCCATGAAATTAAAACTTCCTTGTATAAGACTATCATAGTAGACGTATAGGCATCAACCAAGCATGGATGGCACAACTATGATGTACCATTGGCATACCTGAAGTGAAAGTGAAAAATATGGCTCTGAAATAGAATCATCACACTATAACACATAATAATATTGTTATTATGAACATTATCTTGTAATACTACGTCTCACATAAATTGTTCTATTAGAGAATGGTTTCATAATTTACTAAGACTTGGAGAAGGGACATGATTGTCTATATGTGGTTTGGCCACTTACCAAAAACCCTTTTCCAATGTCACCCCACATGAGGCCACAAATCTATACATTAGCACAACCACATAGTATCACTATAATCACTAGTTTATACTTCCCTGTCCAAAAACAAACATTCTTCTTGGTCACTCTCCCTTGGGTGGTGGAAACTCAATGGGTTCTTGGCCAAGGGTTGGCCTTATATTTTTAAAATTCATATTAATTTACATTACAAATTCAATCTTACACATAATTCTTCTATTCCATGAAAAAATAATTTTTTTATAACTTCTAATTTAAATCCACATTCAAAATAGTTCCTCCCATTGTAAACATAGAAACCATGGAAAAATTGATAAAATATTAAATTAAATAAATACAAAAAATGAATTTCGAATAAAAACACGATGAATTTAATACTAAAAATTGGAGAATAGTATAACACTTAAAATTAGTTTTTTTTCATTGACATGTACTACTAGAAAAATGATTGTACTCCCAATAAATTTAGATTAGACATAGGTGTAAAATTAATTCTTTATGAAACAAAATTATATTATGGATTTACGAAGTAAAATGTTCCATGATCTAGTTAATTTGTTTAATGAATTAATGTAACTCTACAAATTTCATACCATATTGGGACCCCATGTTCATTCAACCCTTATAGTTGTGACATGTTGATCTCTTTTATAAGGTTCTTATTAATGAAGGATATTTTGCTACAATTTTGTAGTTCTTATATAAATGGTTTTCTATTATGGTAAGAATATATTGAAGCAATTTCAATATAGAAACTAGTGAAAAGATTTAATTATTATTATTACCCTATTATTTCTTATAATATTTCGAAAGCATCCTAGCCTTATCTGTACAAAATGTACATTCCATCTATCATTTTATCTTGAATATCCATTTTTATGAAATAGAAAATATATATACTAGATGGTACACTAAATCCCAGATATAATTTTGGTATATGGAATCAATATTAGAATTACTTGTGTTTTTCCTGATGAAACCTTGTAAGTATATACTGTTTCCTTATAATATTGAGGTTCATCATTATCACCTTAAAATTAATAATCATCATGTGTGCCCAAAAGACTATATCTCTCTAGCCTTATAACCTATTGGTTTCTAATATGTTGTAATAGTTTATTTTTAATAACCTCTTCCATTGGGACTTGTGGATGTTTATCTCATGAAAAATATAGTATATCTTTAGAATCCACTTCATAAAGTCAATATAGCTCCCTTTATCTCATTTTGAAATGGGATACCTCATAGTGAATATGAATTTTCTTCACAATATTACATATATTTCTAAGGTTCCACATATAAAATATCCGCTTATCACCATTTTATATCATATGAAGTTATATTTAGTTCTTTGAGGTGTTTTTCTATTTCCATATAGGTATTTAACAATCATTATATATCTACGATAATCATTAATGTGAAAAAATGAATTTCATTCAACAAATTACCTCATATAGTGTTATATTTGAATCTTTAGTTGTAACTCATTTTATGTTATCTGTTGAAGAATATAATACATTTCAAAAATAAGATAATGTATGGACCTCATAATTAATCATCAAAACACTATTTCTAATAATGTGTAGTCCCTCTTATAGTCGATGATATTTCACTTTGTTGTATATATTGGATTGTGAGGAGATCAAATCCCAATATATGTTAGAATGTTGATGAGACATTAACTAATATATTATCCCCCATGATCTGTTTGAACATTATTCATCTTTATAAAATTTTGATACAAAACTCCAATATTGAACTCCTTAAATTTATCAAAGGATCCATACTTACACCTCAATAATTACACATATTTCTATATAGTCAAGCTTTAGATAAAAGTTATGATGTATGTGTATCCACTTCTAGATTCAATTGGAAAATCATGACACACATAATTTTGTAATAATTCAATAATATCTATATCAATTTCACCCATTACACCAAATTGCAATTTTTGCAACGTGATGGGAAAACAACATTGACACATTCTATGTGGTATCAGATCAATTATTCAAAATAAAAATCATTATAGTAATTGTTTAAGAAATTATCATTTAGAATATGAATTCATTGATTCAATAATTTTTATTGATACATGTTATGTGACCTTGGTTTGTTACCAATTTACAAAAATGGGTTTTGGTATTCTAGAATAGAAATACCTTATTTATGATTCCTCATGAAAACAAAATTTCTATAATAATAATTAGCATATTTTATTCAAAAAATTGAATATAAATATATATATTTCTATATTATACACATATTTTTTGTTCTTGGTAACACTGGGAAAATAATAATAATTCTTAAAATCTATAATCATTATTTTACGTAAAGTTATATACTAATCTTCTATAAAAAACAAAACCAATATTTCTCTAATGGTTTTTCTCTTACCAACCTCACCTACAGATAAAATTCTAAATAGACTTTTTTCTTATATTGGGATAACAATGTGATGACCATAGTATTTTTATAATATAAAATAATTAGAAATAGAAATGTCACATTTTATAACCAATTTACCTAATTCTTCCCCATAATTATAATTTTAGGTGATGATATTCATCTAGTGGCCCCTCATTCAACATGGAAGAGATTCTAAATATTCTTTCTTAACTTGCCTTTGAATTCTCCTCCTATTTTTTGTGTGATAGAAAAGTTCCTTATAAATGGAGTTAATATTACGACCCTTTTCCATGTAATTCCATGTTTTCACTATAAGGATTTCTGTTTTTTCAATCCTCATATCCTTTTCCATGTATAGAATCAGAGTAAGGAGTACATAGAGAAACATATCAATGATGTTCATATTAAAATTTTACAAAAAAATAAAAGATGGTATGGGAGAGTTATAAATGTAATATATCCATGGAAAATTCGGAATGATCCTTAAACCCTATAATCATTTAATGTCCATTATATAAAATCATTATTACAACCTTCATTCTCGCTGGAAATCCTTCTCTATGATTTAATAAAAACTGTTTATTGGAGATCACATAAAACTCTTGTGTAGCTTTCCTTGAATAAATAAAATATCGGTAAGACAACATAGTGTATTCATACATTTTTTTCATGAAACATTGGGTGCTAACTATACATTTATGATACCATCATAGACTAGACATCTATTTCATCTTCAAGGTGTTGATGACAAATAATGATCCCTTACCCTTTCATCCCCTTAGAAGGATCATAATGAATAGTGGACACTACAATGTAAGACATACAATACTAGAATATTACAATGCACATTGACCTTTATAGGTCCTATAATTCAGTTCCATTAAGGATATTTTCATTCTATTATATTGATCGTAGTGATACTTTTGATGTTTCACTTCATTCTATTTTCTATAATTATATAAAAGAATATTTAGTACTTCATATTGATTACCAAAAAAGTGAGATATAATAGTATTATTATTTGATTAGTCCCCCAAATTTTTCTAATTTCCATATACCTAAGAACATTGGACATGGAATATACTATCACATGGATATTCTAGTAGAAATGATTTATTCTTACCTTCCCACAATGAAGAAGGGGTCTGGATATGTTATTCAATGTTATTTAAGAAACAGTCTTTCCAAGCTCATTAACACATAGTTCCTTGATATGTTGATTTTTCTCCTCAATAATGTTAATTTGGACATATATTTCTTCAACACATGAATCCATATTTTATAGAGTTATGAAAAAGAAATCAACCCTATATTCATACATGGTTATGTTTACCAAAATATTTATTAAAACTTTTTATAATTCAAGGAACCCTAAAAAGCAAAGAGAAGTACCTTGAAATATTGTTGTGTTTTAACTAAAGTAATTAAAATATTTTCTGGAATAATATATTCATTAGGGAATTTTATATTTATAAATATGTTTTATTTATTATATCAATTCACAATATTATTAATATTAAGCAGATTTTATAAATTTAGTTAAAAAAGTATCGATAATATTTTTTATGTTAAATCAATTTATTTTATTTTATCAGGAATTATTGTTCCATTATTAATTTTATGTTGTCATATTAGACATAAAATAATCACAAATAATTATCAAAAAGTGATCTAAAAATAAAATAAAAAATTATTATGATCATAAACTTTTCTATTTGTCAGTTTACCAAGTAGGTGATAAAATTACCCTTTAACTATGGGGAATTATTCTTATATCATGGAATTTTTTATCTGAAACAATTCCTCATGTATGTAAGGTAACTCCTTGGAACCTTATTCTATTCACTAATTTTTAACCACATATTATCCTTGGAGTTATATCCTTTATATTCATTTACATACATTTATGTGAGGGAAAAAAGTAAGAGTGTTATATAAAATAATCTACATAGAAACTTGACTAACAAAATAATAGTGCGAGGGGTAAATATCTTACCATAATACTTAATCTCATAAAAAATTAATCACATTAAATATCCTTGTAATAATAATTAAAAAATATATATATTAATCAGATACATTGGTTGACAAAGATCATGATCATCTACCAATGAAATGAATACACATTAATTAAACATGTTAAAATAAATTTCTATTCAATCATTATTAAAATAAATTACATGAATTAATAAAATATTTTTTAATTAATTAGTTAATTTTTTAATTAAATCTATTATTTTGAAAACTCCTAGGAATTATTATAAAATAAAATTTCAAATAAAATAAATAAATAAATTTAATTTAAGTATAATTTAGACATGACAATAATTAATGAAGCACAGGATGAGAAACCATTGGGTTAGGAATAATTTTTGTCTTCAATTTTAACATGTCATGTTCTAGAGGTAACAAGAAATATACACTCCCCCAATAAATGAAACTTAATATCACTCATATAGAATTTTTATACACTATATATGGATGCATTTATGTATCACATACTTACTAGACATATAACATACATAAAATTTCCTTATATTACTTGACGTGCAATTTGAGGAGTGTATCTTAATAATGTTGGAATCATTTATGAAAAAACATAACTCCTTGAATATATGAGGTGTGTAACACAATAATCTCTTTTGACATATATGACATGTGTGACAACCATACATTCCATTTAGTTCTAAAATCATTGGTATATTAATTAAATTATTATTTCAGTGTTATAATTAATTCTATTATTCATTTTTATTCCATATAATTAACACATGCCATGTACAACCTGGCACGGTGTGTCCCCTGCTTGAATGGGTGTGAGTTTTACTATATTTACACCCCAAAAAGTTTTTTATTCTTTTATCTTTCCATGATAATCTCATATATAGGGGATTTATAGGTATTCTATATGGTAATTTTTATGTTAAAATAAATGTACACCCACTACATGCTGTATAGTCAAATCGGACCATGTTTCTTGGTTTTCAGTTAATACGTGACCTATAATTAAGATATTAAATATAATCTAAAATTAATATTTTAGTGATTCTCAGAGGTAAACAACTCATGGTGTTACATTTTATGTATGCCAACTACATGTCATGTATCCATTTCAAAATGCATCATAATTGACATGTCAATACAATATGTGTAATTAAACTATGTATTATTCTCCCACATGATGATCCATTATTTTCAAAACTCATCACGGTATAGTGAACATGGGTACATGGAATAAAAATATTTTTTACCCATAGTGAATTAGTTTTATCATGAAAAATTTATCAACATGTCTTTATTATATCAAATTTCTTTCTTCATTTTTTTTCATGTTTTGGTTATGTGAAACGAATGAAATAATTATTAATATTTTTCGATTTAATAATAAATAACTAGATATGAAAAACTAAGATCCGATGAGTAATTATATCAATGAAGGATAATTAATTATTAATTGGTATGATATTGCTTTGATACCACTCGAATGATCTTGGGATAGTGGAAGTGGTTGGTCGTGTATCCAATAACGGGTTTTCATCAATTTGTTTGGATTTATCCTCAGAACATGATGAATATAAAAACAAAAATCCTTGATATATTATCTTTCATATAAAATATATAATGTATTTAAAATTATGAATATATTACAATATGGTAATTCTTTATTCCTTTTCAAATTGGATGACCCTTGAGTCATTCCATCATTATGTTGAAGGATTAAAGTGTATAATATATATATAATTATCCCTATGTTCACTATAAACCTATGAAAATCATTAATTGAACTTTCCAAGATAATTATGAATATCTATCACCTTTAATAATTATTATTTATCACTACATGAATTTATTTTTGACTAGAATAAATATATCTTATTCTCTTAGGATCTTGATATGGAATATGGGATTGGTGCTGGATTTTCATGAGATAAATATAGATGAAAGTATATCTAGTATTAAGAAAATTAATGAAGGTGTTTTTTTCATAAAATAGAATTAATCCATTGAATACATATGAAAATTTATAATTTGGTTTTAGTATATAGGTCAAAAAATTACATATTGCATAAAATCCATTAAAAGGTTTATTTATTATTACATACCCCTATATCAAATAATGAAAATAACTGTTATATTAATAATAATAATAATAATAATTTCATGAAATAATAAAACATTTTTATATCTGAATATTATTTATTCATTTAATTGAAATAAACTATTTCATTTCTAGAAATCCCTTTAACATAGACCGTCAATTCTCCTCAAAATATTGACCCTTTCATAATAAATATTTATCTAAAAAAATAAATATCAATTTAATAGTAATTAAATAAATATTTATCTGATTAACATAACCCTAATAAATTTTATTCTTTGAAACTAAATAATAATATTTATTCCCATACTAAATTAAAATATAATTTAACCAAGGTTTGGTCTATATGTAGTGTGTAAAGATGAAGGTCACATTATTAGAACCACCAGGCTATCTTGATTAAATTACAATATATGTGTATGAGATAATTTCATGGTACCCATAGATAAATATGCTGTGATTTCATTGATAAAAACCTCTTAAAGATTCTCACCATGTAATATAACCCCTTTTTATTGATATCTTATCAAGAAATTTTCATATATATATAATCAACTCATACACATGAATATTTATATTTTAACTTCCAAATTTTACCTCATATATATAACCCCAATGGACATGGAATTAATTATAAACTTCCATTATAATCAATGTTCATGATATCACCACTCTTAATAACATGGAAGTGAGAAAAAATTTATTAATTTATTAATTAATATATTATTATTTATGAAACACCCAACATAACCTACCTCTCCACAAGAATATTTCGTATTGGTTCTCATCAACAAAACAATTTATAGGGCACATGATATACATTATTAATGATCTCAAGTCCAAGGACCAATACACTGATCCTGCAGATAGAAATATCCAATTACATGTTTAACATGTGTACTTCCTACTGGTGGGTATATTCTCATAACCTTCACTCTTGGAGATTACTAAGTGCACGATACATGAGAAGATGTCTCAAAATATAATGATCCTTTGAAACCTAATATACTATATCATCTATGCTCCCTCGTATAGACATCATCTTTCAATCGAACACATATTTAATAATATAATTATAGCACTTCATGGTTCTCATCATACCAAGGTAAGAATATGACATTCAGATATGGGAGATACTCTATGGACATTATCATATTAATGTGAAACCAAATAACACTCATCATTGAAGTCTTTTTATTAATAATCAAGACATTTTTTATGAACTAATCCAAATGTAGAAATTTCTCAACTGTAGGGAACCAAAACATATATTATATAAACTTTTCATTGATTTATAATATAAGGTAGAACCACATACTTTTTTTAGTTTCTTTTCTAAACATTGTTTTTTTGTTATCCTAATATAAAAAACTCTACACTATTCACTTGGAACCAATGTTTTATATAGTGCATGTAAATGATATAAAATATATTGTATCCCCCAACATCAAATAGTACTGATGTTTTATGATAGTGTATACTACCAATATTATTAGATTACATATGAAAATAATAAATACGATATTAAATTACCTTGAGAACATTTTAATTTCTTTTAATATATCTTTAAAATTATTTAAATATAACATCAAGAGACTCTGGAAATAAGAAACAAATTATAAAGAAGTGGTTTGATGCTCAGTAAGGGAAATTGTACAATATAATATATCATTGAATAATAAATTAATGTATAATATAGAAGAGATAAAAATATTTAAATTTCCAAAATAATTAATATTATAAAATAGTAATATATCCATGGATTATATAGAAAAAATAATTATTACATGTGAATAAAAATAAATTTTATATTGATTGAATGAAAAAGATAGGATATCTCCAACTTACCATCAATGTCTCATGCAAAAGAATAATACAAAAATATGTAAGGCACAACAAAAATGCATAAGATAGTTTTTCTAATGAGACCCATCACTTCCCCAACTAAATAAATTATATTGGGCCTACCCATGATGTACTAATCCTAATATATTCATGCCATTAATGAAGTGAATAATAACTTTATAGATAATAAACATTCCTTAGTAATCATTAAACATCTCTATTAAAAAAATGTATATTGAATATAATTATTTTCCCATGTTATAAAAGCTTCATAATTTTTCCATATAAAGAAGTTATATGGTATCATTAAATCATGAGAGCCTTAAAATTATTTTTACATATATAAAAAATACCATTTGGTATATATTATTTGTTTTTTTGTAATCAAGATGAAATATAATTTTATTTTTTTAACTTTAAAAAGATATATTTCCATTAGAAATGGGAAGATTATATCTTTCAAAACCCAGTGAAAATATTAATGTAATATTGATAAAAATATTTATTACTGTAGGGAACAGTGATCATGCAGTAAGTGTTAAAAACATTTTCCCAATTTTATATCAAATATTAAAAATGACATGGATGTTAAATGTTAAAAATATCCCATTTATGATTGTGAATAGAAATGAAAATTTAATAAAGTTCCTTTATAAATAATTTATTTATGTAAAATAATTGACATTAATAAAAATGATGAATATTGATATGGTGGAAATTGATTCTTGAACAAAATGGGAAACATGGACATTTTTTAATAGAAAAATTATTTTAGTTGATTTGAGTAGTAATGAAAGGGAAACTGGAAAGAATACATTAAATATTTGAAATAACATTTACATGAAAATTTTGGTATTTAGGAGATCAATTAAAAATATTGTCCCAAAATATATATTGATTTATAAACAATCTAGATAAAAATTGAGATTACAACATCAAACCTTGCCTTGGTTTTCCGCTTGGATGAAGACATTCCAAAATTATTGACAATAAAACTATATTTAATATTCAACTATATAAGATTCATATTTACATCTACCTTTATATATGTAATTTATTCATAACATATTTTTTCCCATTTACTGGTAGTTCATTTTTAAAATCAACTACTTTTTTTATCCATTTTGTTTCTCATGCCTATTTTGATTCAGTGATTAATTTATGTTAGAGATGGACTTGGTTTTAACACCTGTTGAATGTTAATATTAATATATGTATATGTATGATATTTATTAATAAAAACTTGTATAAATATCCATGTATTATGTTTAGGAAAATATAATTTCATCCCTTCATGGAGGCAGTAGTTTATATATAGAAACGAATAATGATTTTTTTTCTGACTAATGTTAATGAATGAAATTTCATAATTGTTTATAATTAGAGAATGATAATTATGTAATAAATATCATAAATATTCATTAAATACATCAATATAACCAACTATGTTAGGAGGTGAAGAAAAACTAAATACATTTCATTATAGTGGTAGTGGTTTTCATGTAAACATTAGTGATATTTTAATATTAAAATAGATTTAATTAATATATAATATAATTTTCCAATATTTTTAGAACCCCCCCCCTAAAATTTCCATTTTGGTATTTATGGGTGGTTATGTTTGTTGGGAATTCTAGATTCCCACGAATTTGAATGGTTGGAATTATTGAAGCAGTTTTTTCCACCAAGTGGTTTATAGTTTTTTGAAAACAAATAGCACTGTGCATACTAAATTAGCGGTATGTGTAGCTTTTTGTAAAATTGTTGAAGGATGGTTTCCGAGAATCACTCTACATGGACCATATATCAAAAACAGTTTGTGAAATGTTCCAAACTAATGGGAGGCTCATCAGTACACATGATGTGTTTCTTTTTTAGATTAAGACAATGTTTATGGATTCTGAAAAGGGTTATTCATCTACAAGAGATATCATCCACCTCAAATGAGAAGGGTGTTATCCAAAACATGTAGTAGTTCGTGGTGAAGGTTTTATTGCATCTATGTTTTGGGAAAATCATATTATAGTGATTTCCAAATCAATTTTCCTATATAAATACCCATAACAACATCATTAGGTAGATATGATTTCATTAGAAAATAACATCACATCAGAAAAAATTCATTAAAGTCTTCAATGATCCATGATGTAAGATTCAATGAAGGTTGAAGTAGTTTGCATGAAGAATTTTGCGAAAGGAGTTTTCTGGGGCTCTATAGACTATAGAGGAAAAGGGAAAACAAACCATAGGTTGTCTATGGAAGAAGATGACATATGTAAAGTTGGGTCGGTCTAAGAAGAAGAGGTGGCATGAAAAATATTAGGAGGTCCACTAAAGAAAATGTGGTTAGTGAAGACCTCTGGACCCATGGTGCAACACGATTCAAGGAGGACTCAAGGTCATTTTTTGAGGATTTAAAGGATGTTTTAAAAGGGGCAATAAAAATTTCACAAATATTACTTCCTTATAAATAATGTATGAAAAAAAACTTCAATTCATTTATAAGTGAAAACATGACTTCAACAGAGCATCTATCTATTACATAGGATGTGTGTATTCACAAAAATAAATAGACCTACAATTCTATAAACTATGTGTGAAAATTTCTAGAGAAGTTTGAAATGGAAGCTGAAGAAGGTGATATTTTCCCATGGTAGTGAGCCAAAGAAAGAGCCTAATGTAATTATCATTTGGATAACAGTTAGCTGACCCTAATCCTTGTAAAGGAAGTGATCATGGGCATTGAACTGATATATCCATAACCATGTATTATCAGTTTTCCTTAGTTTATTTGTTACATTTGTATGTATTCATTATATACTCATTTTATATATTTCAGTGAGGGTGATCCAAGTAAGATTATGTGTTTCTTTGTGCTTGCTATCCATCTTTACTTTTTATGCATCATCACCAGATAATGTTAGAATAAGTAATATAAATTTAAAAACAAATGAGAAAATAAAGTGGCCTTTTTAATTAAGATATCAATATTTAATTTTGTAAGAATAATTTTGAAAATAATATCCATACACTTATTCACCCCTAACATAAGGGTATCTTGTCCCCTTTTGTAAATACAAATGATTAATTAAAAAAATAGGTATTTTTAATAGATTTATTTAATTATGTTTTTTTGTTCATAATATATTTGATGGAGTTAAAAAAATGTGAACTTGAAATATCTTTGTAAGAACTTATACCTATTAAATGGATAATCACTTTTGAGAAACACTTTAAGTATTATTGTAGTTGTATTTTGTGATGGATAGAAACTATATAAATTAATTATGATTTTTGAAAGCTATTTGGGTATATATTGAGTTATATAATGGATCATTTTTATGGAAAGTGTGGATTATAGGTTTCATTTTATAAGTTAGGGGGTTTACTTTTTTCTAAGTACTCTAAACTCAAAAATAATGCAATACCATATTCATGTGAAGGTGAAAAAAAGGACAAATATTCATATATAGGATAACATATTTTAAAAATATTCATAAAATGAAATTTATCCATGATTTATTGATATCAGAAGCATTATCTCTTAAGTTAACCCCCTCATTAAACCCTTTAATCAATAATTTGGTGACAACATATTTACCATTGTAAAAATTCATTATAACTGAAACTATAGTGTTACATAATAAATAATTTAAATATGACAATTCCAAATATGGAAAAAATTATAAATTATTTAAAATTTAGAGGTAGTTTAAATTAATTTCAATATAAAAATGAAAATATTATGGAATCACATCTTTTATAAAAAATTATTTTTTGTAATATTTTTTTACACCAAAACCATTTATATAATTGATTTGAATGTTATTTATTGTTTTCAGAATAAAAAAATGACAACTATTTAAACTATGAATAATAAAAAACATAATGTAACCATTTAATTACATTATTGTTGAAAAAGATAAAAAATATTATTTTTTTAATAACACATCACATATGTACTAAAATTTCCAAAATGTATTCTAAACTAAAAATAAAATATTATTTATTTTATTTTACACCATAAATAAATATTTATTATAGAAAATTGTTTTAATAAAATACTAATTCATTTATATATAAATATAATGTCATTAAACTGATGGTATATTTAAACACAATATTTTCACTATTCATCGAATAATAAACAATTTCTGAATAGTCAATAAAATAACCTAAGAAAATTTAGAACTTATAATATAAAAAATAAAATATATTTGATCAAATTGAGAAAATAGAATTTATAAATTTTACTACTAATTATAACTATAAACTATTTCTGTTTAAATGATAAAATATAATGTTGTGAATTGTGCAAGAGTTCCAGGATTAAATGTTTAATTTAAAAAGAACTATATCATTTATTAAATTCTCCCCTTTAAATAATTAAGACCATGAAATTTGGATATATTTTACCTCTTAAAAATGATAGTTATCTCTCCTCATAGATTCTTCTAAATCCAATATTTTATTCTGTATTTTTTGTTATCTCCAAAGAACTTTTACCCCATATGTTTTATGATTTCACACCCCTTTCTTCCTAGAGTAAAAAATATGGAATATTAATTTATTATTAAAAGGCCATGTTAAAATGATTTTAACTTACAGTTAGGTAAATGGATTGGATCAAAAATTTATTTCCTCAATAATGAAACACGAAGGATGACATGTAATTTAGAGACATTGGGTGACACAACAAAGTGGTAAGACTCAAATCATATTCCCAATTAAATTTAAAAGTACAAAATTACCTAGGTGTAAAGTTATATTTTTAATAATAACTTATAAATCCAATATATAGAGAATAATTTAACAGTATATAATCCCCCACATAAAATTCCATGGATTTCCTTCAATTTTCAACATGTATTTTAAAAATTCTTTCAGATAAACTGATATGATTATAAATATTCTATATATTCATAGATGTCTCCAAAACATGGTCTAGGACTACAGGATTCCCTTGTCAAAATCATTCCCAAAATTTTGGAGTATAGAATCTCTTCCCATAAAGTACTTCTTAAAATGAAATCATTATTTTTTAATGAAATATATTATTTTATAAAATTACACCATAATTATATAATATTCCCACATACCTTTAATGTCAATATATAATGATCTAAACAATTCATTCAAATTTTCAATAGTATTTTTAGACTTCACATTAGTTTGAGGATTATGGGTGGTTCTCAAATGTATCTTTTTTCGATATCCTTTTGATGAATCTTCCATAATTTATATGTGAAGAGCTGTTAATGATCATATAAAATTGATATAGTCACCCCGTAATGTTTCAAATCTTTTTTATTATAGAATTGGTTAATGATCTCAAGGTATATATCGTCCCTTACTCCTAATAAATATATAGACTTGTTTTGGTAAGAAACAATGACCCATATTACATCATTATTCCTTGGTGACTTTATATGTGTAATGAAAATATCTATTATGAAATTATTCCACTTATATATTAGTATTGGAATAGGTTTTATGACTCACATTGTATATAACCTTTTAGCTTTTACCAGTGGAAAAACATGAATCAGGACACAATGTCAAAAAGTTCCCACTTCATACCATCCCATTAAAAAGATTCTCAAAAATAAATGTATTTCATTATGCTATCATGGTGTAAATAGATGTAAGAGTTATGTGGTTATTCTATTAGACCTATCTTCATCTCTGGTATGAATGAAAAAAATAACAACTTAGTAAAAATAAATACTCCTTATTTATTAATTAATTCTATCGATATCAAATCATTCACTACGTTAATAACATTTTTTAAAACCTTATCATCCTATTAAGACAAACATATCTACTCCAGTAAAAATGTATTTTTTATTTATTAAAAATAAAATTATTTATCTCTTTGTAAAAAAATTAATAAATATAACTTTACCATGTATGGGAATATAATATCCTTATTAATCCTTAAAGTGGATAGAACTCAATGATCCCACATACTCAACGTATCAGTCACCTTTTCTTCCTTCCCATGGTAATTTTTATCATGAAATCATAGTCCTTGATTAGTTATAACAATCTTCTTTGCCTCTTGTTTAGAAATTTAAGAGAAAAAATTTATATCGGTATTTTTTAGAATGTATATATGTTATATAGTTCACCATAATGATAGTTCCTCAATATCAACAAAGAAATGATTTAAAATTAAAACAAATATTTGAGAGTAATATTATTCCATAGTTCTTCAATTAACATGAGGAATAATCATCATATTTATAATTTTAAATTAGGACATATTATCCATTTCATAAATAAATATGTATACTTTATGGATACTTCAGTGGCCACTAATAATACTAAAGCTGTGGAATTAATAAATACCCTCTAAATCTCAACATAACATTCTTTACAATCTATTGAAGATGTAAATTTATCCCTATTTCTAATCGAATTGGTTAACAGGTTGGATAATCTAGAAAACAATTAAACAAAATATCAATAACAACATAGTAAACCATGGAAACCTAATATCTCAGTTATATTCATAAATGTATTCAATTATTTTAAAACTATTTCCATTGAGTGATTAATAAATATTCTATCATTGGACACAATATGGTTATAAAAAAATACTTGTGGGAGAAAAAATTCACACTTACAGGATTCCAAATACAAATGTTTTTTTTGAGGGTACCAAGATTTATTTGAAGATAGATCTCATTTAATTCATTTCCTATAGTGCATAATAAGTTATTATCAATTAATACTACCATTTATTTACAATAATAATCATTTAATACACTATTTATCGTATCCATATAGATAAAATATTAACTAGTCAATCTAAATTACATTACCAGAAAATAAAAATACACATACCTCATATTAAATGTCATAATTTGTCTAAGATCCATTTTATACCTTAATTTATGATAACCATAGTGAAGATTAATCTCTAAAATATATTTATCACCATGAATTTGATAAAATATATTAACAATACATGTTAAAGGATTCCTATTTTTTATATTAATGACCATTATATACATGTAGTTAATGCACAACCTCATAGACACAACATTATTTTTCACATATAAGATAGGGTCTTCCCATTTTAAAACAAAAGGGACTATAAATTCCTTAAAAAACTATAAATATAGATTTAACAACACTTATAATCAACTAGTTCCACTATTATGGTTGTATTTTATACATGGTTTTCATTACAGATGTGTTTATTAAAAAATAAACTTCACACTTAGGTGGATGTACAACTAATTCACAAAGAAATACATCAATTTATTATTAAATAAGAGGTTCAACCTCTACCATTATGATTTATTTCACATCCAAATATAGTTTTTTCTCCTCGCCCCATCCCTAACTTTTTTAAGGTGAGAATCATTAGGTGAATCCAAAAAATATATAGATAATGATATCTCTCCCTTAAAAACTGATTATTTTCCCCCTTCATAAATAGTATTCTCCCTCTCTTATAAATTTATTCATCTATCATAATTAAAAAATAAATATATACAAAGTATTATGTCAAAGACTATCATATATTTGAAAATAACATCACCAACTTGGTAATATATATGCATCTGAATAAATATTGTCTAATATATTCATGTGGTATTAAGATTTCAACTAGGTGTCTTTATTAACTAATTCATCCCTAAAGTGTTGTAGGATGATTAAATTTTCTAAAAAGGTAAGTATAAAAATGATATTTTACATCCATAATAAATCGAATCAAGAGTTTTCTTTCAGTTTTTTACAACCCAGGATTGTGAAATAATTGTTTTCAAATTAATTTACTCTTTTTGATATTTTCATTTCATAAAATTATGAATATAACATTTTTTATATCAAAAAATATAGTTGTCTTGCGTAATATGAAACATAATCTCTATATTACACTAAATGCAATGCTTAAATTAATTTATGGGTTTTATGATTCTAATGTCGCTCAACTAGTAAGAGATTTATGTCTCACTTTTATTTCTGTTGTACATATGTATTATACACTATATGATTTTTCTATGTTTTATATATACTAATTGTGAATGTGGTTTATTATTATTATAGAGTTTATAATGAGAATTTAATTATCCCTTCTATGATATCCTTTCCATGGGTTATATGGAGGAAATATTACCAAATTTTTTGCTTATTTTTTTCTCAATTTTCTCTTATTTAATACACATGTTATGTTATACCCATATATTCATCTAGGAGGTGTATATGCATCCATTTGACATGTTGTATCATGAATCTACTTATTTTAATGATATTTTATTGTTCATTAAATGTTTTTATCTCTTCAGTCGGAAATGTTTGTTCCATATAATATTTTTAAAAAATGTTTTAAAATTGATCAAAATGATCTTCTAAACAATTACAAGAAATTTTATTTCAATGATTCATATGTTGGTTTCAATGATTTTATTATATGTTTAGAAGGTTATTTTAAATAAAATCATTTTAAAAATTGTTTTATGAATGTAAAATATATTTTTTTTCAAACAGAAATAATATTTTTCTTATGAAATGCATTAAAAAGAACATTCAAAATAATTTTTCATCTAATAGGACATACTTTGTCATAATTTATTATTTATTGGGTATATGATCCATTAATACCATTCATATAATTTTTATAAGGATTTATGATTATGATTGGATGATATTTATGAAACTGATCTATTTTCCATGGGTTATTTTTTTATTGAATAGAATTTATGAACCCCATTTTATTCCATGGGTTCTCACAAGAAAAATGATTTATGTTCTTTTGGAAAACATATGTATGATTTTCATTTGGTGACTTGTGGGACCAGTATATCCCTCCACTGCATTGGGTAATGTTTGACAACTCAATCAGTATATATGTTACAACAGAACTTGATTTCATGTTTGTAATTCTATGCATAGACTTAGTTTTCATGTCTATAATTTTATACATGGACCTAGTTTTCATGACCATATGTTTATAAAAGGGTCTAATTTTATATACATAATTTAACGAGTGAACTTGTTACTATTTATACAAGTTAAAACAATGACATTTTTTTATGTATTCCATAATTTCCTGTCTTATGTCAATGTCATGATCTCAAGGATTAATTTATTTGATTTTTGTATGATTTGTGTCATATGATATTCTAATATTTATTCCATAATTCATGTTTAAAATCATTTATATGAATGGTTTGATGATATAATGTTATGATCACACTCTCAAACCCTTATAATAATTTTTATTCATACATATCTTAATCGTTTACCCTTACCGATAATCTAAGCTCACTTTTTTTTGCTTTCCCCATGTTATAAGGAATTTTTTTAAGTATGGTTAATAAAGGAAAAGATCTTTTTGGGAAATAATGAATAGATTTCACTAGACTAGAATATTTTGTTCAATGTTTCCAAAGGCACTAAACTAATATGATCTTTGGGAATGTGTTTGAATAATGTATGAAATGTTCTGCACAAATGATTTAATATAAATTTATGTTATTCCCGATTCATTATAGTTGGTATCAGAGTTATGTTTATTCAACCATTGAAAATAATTATTAGAAAAGAGTAGTGATATCCCTATGGATATTTGAAAGGATTTGGCTAGGGGTGTCTTTAAGGATAAGTCTAAGGACGAGTTAATGATTAGGGAAATTTCTTGGAATTTTGGTAGAGGATAGATTGAGTGGTTTACTTACAATACATAACTATCTAGATAATACAAGTGTATTTGGCTGTAAAAATTGTAACTAGAGGTAAAAACTATGATTAGGTGGGTCATGTGTAACTCCAGTGTAACCTAGTACATGACATTATGCCTTGTTTTACACAAGGTTTGACACTCTTGGGGGATATTATTGGGAAATTCAGAAACTATTTACCGACCATAATGAATGAAATACAAATATTTTTTCTATGAATAAACTAGGATGAAAATATGGAGTCATAGATTAAGAAACGTCTCATTATTTAGTCATCCAAAAATTAAATTTTAATGATTCTTTTTTTCCTCAAGATAAGTGTTTCTCAAATTGTGCTATATAGTTTTAGTCAATGGAGGTAACTGAAAGTAATTGGGTGAACAGTTAATGTGATGAAAAATTTACTAATAATAATTCAAATTGGAGGATCACCAGAGAGAATGACATTACAATTATGTTGAATCAGTTATCATGATATATGATTAACGATGTTATGTATGGTGATATTCCAAACATGCCGAATAAGAAGAAGATGGAAATTTACAAATTCTCACTTGTTAAGGAACATAGTGGAAATAATAGTAGGCATCCTTAAAATCAAGAATAAATTTAGAGGAACATTTCAGGATACCTCAAATGGAGGGTAATATGTTATCTCTATAGGAGAAATAGTTTTGGAGTGATGCATTTTCATTAATTAAAATGTCTCATATATAGATAACATGAGAATTGACCAAATCAATTCCACGACCTAAGAATTTAAATCTCAACCAATAAATCTCTATTCCATGATAATCAATAAGTTGAAGTATTACCAAATTTATGTATTTATACACAAGAATAATGAATTGTGAATTAGATTAATATGGTTCAATTTATGTTTTTCTCAATTGATTTTCACAAATTTTTATCAATAGTTCTAATAGACAAGAATAGTGATTTATTGGAAAGGTAATATTCATAGGAAAACATGATTAAGGGAAAGATAACCCATAATCTATTCCTATTGTTAAGACAATGATTATTGAATCAGAGACATGTTGGTTATCAATAAGTGAATTTGATGGTACTGATTACCTTAGAACTGATAATATATTTGTCAACAATGTTGTTTGTGAAATGACAAACAGATTTTATAGTATTTTTGGAATTTATGAATATATCCTATAAAATCTAGAGAAAATAAACACAAATGATTTCATTTAGGATGTATTATAATTCAGGTTGTTACCATGTTTTAAAATAATACATGATATGTGTATTCACATATTTGGAATGTGATAAAAATTAGATACATTATGTTATTCGGGGGATCAATGTTATGATGAATTTGAGACGTTATTTTTTAAAAATTTATTTCTATCTTTTGGAAGGGATATAATTTTAACCACTTAAAGAATGTTTATGTTAAACATCATTTTAATTTTATGTTATTAATTAACTATCTCACCACATGAGGATTTTTTAATATTGGATAAATAGTTTTGATGGTAACTAATTATAGATGCGACTGATTGCCATGGATCTCATGATCTGTTAGTGCTTCAAGATTATAAAATTCACCTTCATTTCATTGAGAAATTGATGAAGTGGAAATCGATTAAAGTAAAAAAAGGTTAATATTGTGTTGAATGATTTTAGTATATTATCGCCTGAAAATTATTCAACCCTAGGGAAATGATCTTGAATCTAAAAGCGTTATACTTGTAACATCAATTCTGATAAATCTAATTGTCCCTTATATACAAGAAAATTAATGATTTTTTATTGTTAACATTCTCCTATCATGTTATCTATCACTCTCAATCAGAACTAGATTGTTGGATTTCTCTTCTGTTTCTATGTTTTTATTTTCCACTTATGTTATGAAATGTGGAAACACAATTATTAGTTACTATAGGTAACCTTTAATCTACCAACATTCCCTTTTTAAAATAATTTTTAATATTCACTTTTACAATTTTGAAGAAACTTTATTGAATTAAACATTTGATAACCCGAAGAAATTTTGAGGGAGAATATCATTGGAAGGTGGGTATAATATTACACCGTTAGGTTTTATGAGATAATTTTTTTTGAATAAATTTTATATTTTTGATATTTTTCAATTTAAAAACTAATGAATGTATCTTTTATTATATTAAGAAAACTATGATTGTATTGGGTTATATGAAAATCCTAGTCGATATTGTGCTACATAAAAAACATAGATTATATTTTAGCATAATAAAAACTATTCTTGGCATCTGTTACACACACAACCATGTTTTTTTGATAGCTTGCATTACATGACAGATCATGTTTTAGAGAACAATAGTATATTATTACAATAATATTAGTAAATATAAATAGATATAATATAGCAATTAAATTAGTGGTTATGAATAATATTAACACATGTATTAAGATATATGTTTAATAATTTTAATTCGTTGGTTACCAATTAATTATAAATGAATATATAAACAACTTGATTATAAATGAAATAGTTTTATTTTCATTCGTTTTGTTATAAGAAAATAAATTAATTAAAATTAGTGAATGATATTAGTGAAATATATATGTTATATATTCAATATAATACTTTTGATATTATTCCAACAGATTTTATAGGCATAATAAAATAACAAACACAATATTATACATAAAAACCTATATTTGTTTTAAAATGAAAAATTTACCAACTTTTAATGTAGTACCGATTTTAAATAATTATTTTAAACATTTTATGAATTTTTTATGAAAAGATAAACTTATTATTTGATATAAGGAAATTATAATATAGTTTTGTTGATTTGTTTTTATTTTGTTGATAAGTTTTATGTTTCCATGAATAGTGAAAATACTTAATTCTAATTCAAAACAACTTATTCATTGAAGTAATTTATATAATTTAATTATATATTTTATTGGATTTAAAGTATCATTAGATAAATAATTTATCATATAATCAAATATAGATCACTTTAATCAATTTAACATTGAATTTGGATATAAAAACAGGTAAATAATTTTGACGTTTTTATATTAAAACCATTTTTTCTCATTTCATCAACGATATTAATTTTAAATTAATTTTATTAAATTATTTTTTTCTGAATTATTAATAATGGATTCAATATTTTTAATCATAAGGTACAAATTTAGTAAGTAATACCCTTTTATTTTTTAAAAAATATGAATAATACCTTCAGTAATATTTAATACCACAGTTAAGGGTAAATCAGTTAATTAAGGGTATAAGTAATATAATAAAAATTGGGAAAATACCATAACACTTTCCAAAAAGATCATGTATGAATAAAATTAGACTATTAACGCATAAGTATCTATATTTAATAATTTAATTGACAAGTTTCCATGAACATGAATTAAGTATTATTAAATTCAAAGGGAGTCACAAAATTTCACACTCTTACTTGTAATGTGTATAATATTTTAAATATTGGGATACATTGAATATGCGATCGATTATATATATTCAATAGAAATATAAAAGGTTTTAAAAATAAAAAAATACCTTAGTTTTTAGTGTTGAAATAATTATCATAAATTAATACAATATGATGATGAAGTAATTCCCCAACTAATGAAACAATCAATTAAATGATACTATAAATATTAAAAGAAATATAATTTTATTTAATAATGGTCATCCACAAATTTTATGGTAACATATTACATGTTGGAGGTGTGTTAAATGAATTTTTTCTATGTTATTTTTTTATGTATTTTCATAAAATCGCCATTATGAATAGTGTCAAAATGGACACTTAAAATCTTCTATGAAAATAATATTTTAATAATTTTTTAAAAAACTAAAAAATAATAAATAATTAAAAGGGGATAATATATGTTTGAAAATATCATAATTGTTTCATTTATGGTATAATTGAATATTTATATGTAAATATTAAATTCATTTAATATTAAGAATATTGTTACCATAGTTAAATTTAAAATACGTTAACAAAATGTTAATAAAAAAGTTAAGGTCTAAAATTACAAAAAAAACCTATCTAGAATTTAATTGATGGTGATATCAGAACCATATCACAAATTATACTCTAATATATGTCCTTTTATAGGTTTTCATATTGATTTCTTATTTATTACAAACTAATATCATTGAGACTTTCCAAAATTTCCCCTCCCCTCTCATATAAAAAGGAACCTCTCCTTCTCTTTTAGTCAGACATATAATGCACTTTATATTAGGAAACCTATACCCAATTATCCTAATAAAATAAATTTATTTGAACTATAGGACTTTTTTTGGAAATAAATATAACCAAATAAAACATTTTTTTCCAATTAAAATAAGATACTTAAAGAAAATGTAAAATTTAGCAGCTGAAATTTGTGTTTTATTCCTTCCTTGAACCCCCTTATTTTTTTATTTTAGGTTTATATAATAACCTCAACATAGTAATTATAATTATAAGTTTCAATATGGTGGGTTTAACATACACTTTCATAAACACTGATCTAATGGGTAACAAACTTACCATTTATGTGTAAGGTGGACTACCACCTCGCGAAATGATGATTGTTAGTATTTCTATTACCGCATATCATGGTGATAATTATGACCTAAACTCTATTTTTTGTGATATATATGTATTTGTTAAATTATTATACATTCTTAATGATAATATCATATCTAAAATTTCACCAGTGAATATTGTGGGAATGATAATGTCTCTCTTGCGTATGTGTGGGCTACCATCACCACAATGCGATGTGATTCATTATTTATCTATATTTCATATGGGTGGTAATAAAGATGAATTTTTTGAATTTATATAATATATATAACATTAAAATGACTATATAATTATATTATATCATATACATTTCTTTCTTTTAATAAGATAATGAAAATAAAAGCATCATCCATGAATACGTACGACTTACTATTCCAATGAATGGTTTCTTTAATTTTCTGTTTTTATCTTTCATAAATGACTATAGATTAATGTATAATAAATATATATGATATTTTTTTCATCTTTATGATTTTATAGATAAATAAATAATTATACAACTATAAGGAACTAGAATAGTAAGTCAAAACATGTATGAGAAACAAATTAGTTATCAACCAAAAGTTAACCAAATCATGGAATTGTTAATAAGAGTATAATATAAATTCATAAGTAATAAATATATGGAATTATATACTAGAATATAGTAAATTAATAGATTTATAAAAACATATATTTATTATATTGGACGTTTTTATGAGTACGACAAGAATCTAGACATAAGGTATGGTAATTTCATCTCACTTTGTTTCTATGAGAGACATTCCATATTCACCATTACCTTATTTTGTGTGCTGTATATATTTACCTATGAAATGTTATTTAAATAATTTACTATATTTAATTATATAAAAATAATTAATTGATGTTATTAATTTACGGGCTTCATGATTCTAATGTAAATCAAGTTGTAATAGATTTATGTCTCACATTTAATTTTATGGGACACAAGTGTTATACAATAGTGGATTATTCTATGTGGTATAAATACGTCCAAAGAATTTATTTTATAATTAATATGCTTAATATTATTTCTATTTACATATGCATTTTATGATCTATCATTCATGGGGTTTTTAGAATAAAAATTACCAAATTGGTAAGGTAATTTTCTCACAATTTTCCTTCTTTGAGATACATGTTACGTTTTTCACCAATATTATTTTTGTGGGTTTATATACTACCATTTTTCATGTCGTATAATGAATCAAGTTATTTTCTTGATATTTATTGATTTATGTAAGTTTCTTAACTCTTTTTGTGGAAATATATCTTCCAAATAATGTTTTCTAAAAAATCGATTTTAAACGATATTTAAGATGTTTCAACAAAATGGATTTCAAAGATGATTATAAGGGTTTCAAATCTAGATTAATAAGATCCATAATTTATTATCAGTGAAAATAGTATGATAAATCTTTTATTATTTCAAAATAATTTTCCAAAGATAAAATAATATTTATTTATGAAATATTTTGAAAAGATCTTTCAAAATAATTTTGCAACTAAGATGACATACCTTTTTTAGTTAATGCATTATTAGGGATATGATACAATAATACAATTCATATTTTTTATCAAGTGATTTATTTTTATGGTGGGTTGATATTTATGAATCCTATTTGTTTTTTATGGGTTTGGTTGTGATTGTATGGTATTTATGAAATCTATTTCATTCTGTGGGTTTTAATATCATCATTGATTTATGTTCTTGAAGAAAACATATGTACAATTTTTATTAGGTGACTGTGGGGAACTAAATCTTCCCCCAATGCATTGGGTAATTATTGATAACTCATTATGTATATATTTTACGTGTGAACAAAATTTCATGCCCCAATTTTTATGTATGGACATAGTTTTCATGTCCACAATTTAATGTATGGACATGGTTTTCAATTCCATATGATTATGTGAGGGTTGATTACATATCCACAAATTAATGGGGGAACCTATTACTATTTATACATGTTCCAAAAGATACATGTTTTTTTGGTATTCCACAATTTCATGTCTTATGTCAATATTATGATCTCATGGATTATATTATTTTATTTCTCTATGATTCACGTCTTATGATCTAACAATAGTTTTCCCACGATTCATGTTTGTGTTCTTTAATATATATAAGGAATGATCTTATTATGTTATGGTTATATTACCATACTATTATTATATTTCTTATACATACATATCTTCCTTTTTTACCCTTATTGATAATCTAAGACAACCCTTTTCTTATGATTCCTTTCCCCATGCTATAAGGAATGGTTTTAAGAAGGACTTCTAAAGGGAAATATCATTGTGGCAAAAATTAAATATAATCCACCAGACTAGAAGTTTATATTCCATGATTCCAAAGGAACTTAAAAAATATGGTCCTTTGGTATGTTTTTTATAATGTATGAATTTTTTTGAATAAATTAATTGATATCTATGTACGTTAAGCCGAAGTCATTATAGTTGGTATCAGAACCACGTTTAGTAAAACATTTAAAACAAATATGAGAAACCATATTTGAAATCCCTATGGATAATTCTATGGATATTTTTAGTGGTGTATATAAGGATATGTCTATGTATGAGTTAATTATATTGAATATTTCATGGAATTTTGGTAAAGTATATATTGAGTGGTTTATAGAATTAAATACTTTTCTAGATTGTACAATTTGATTTGGATTATACTAAATGTACCTAGGGGTAACAACTATGACAATGTGAGTCAAGTATAACTCAAGGATAACCTCATACAAGAGAATGGGCCTTATTTGACACCTAGTTTGACACTCATGGGGGTATTATTTGTATATATAAAAACTTTTTATGAGCCATAATTAAGGAATTAAAAATATTTGTTATATAAATAACCTTTTATAAATATATGGTGTCAAAAATTAAGGATGGTGTCATAATTTAGACATCTTATATGTGATTTTTCATGATTATGTTATTTTCACCAAGATAAGTGTTAATCATATTATTCCTTCTATTTTTAGTCAATGTATAGAACTAGAAGGAATTGGGGTGACATTGAATGTGTTGAAAAAAAATATGATGATCGTTCTATTTGGGAAATCTTTGGAGAAAATGAAATTACAATTATGATGAACAAGCTATCACAATATATGATTAATAATTTTTGGTTTGGTGATATTCCAAACACACCAAAAAAGAGGATGATGGATATTTATAATTTCCCACATCTTGAGGAACATAGAGAAAAGAATATTTGGTTTACTATAAAGTTAGAATAAGGGATGAAAGACAGTGAGGGGTACCTCAAATTGAGGAAAAGATGTCATCTCTACAGGAAAAAGGGTTATAGAGTGATGAAGTTTCATAGAGTTTAATGTATCACATGTTTATAACATGGTAAATACCCAACTAAAATGAATAAAAATATTATTTACATTAAAAACTAAAATTTCATATTCCATGAAAATAATTAATGTCGAAGGATTATAGTATTTATGTATTTTGATACCAGAATTATGAATGGATAATTACCTAAATATGGTTCAGTTTATGTTCTTCCCAAATGATTTTCAGGAATATTATAAATAGTTATGATGGTAAAAAGGGTGATTTAATGGTAAGGTGATATTCATGGTAAATAGATAATAATGAGATTTTAACCCTTAACTTGTTCCTATTATTAAGATATCGATGTTCAGATTATTTGTAATTTGGTTATCAATAAGTGAATTGGATGTTATCAATTACCATGGAATTAATAAAGGATTTTTCTACAAAGAAGGATATGAAATCATGTATGTATTTTATAATTTTTTTTAAAGTAATATATACTACAAACTATGGAATAAGGAAGCATGAATGTTTTCATTAAGGATGTTTGGTAATTCAAGTTATTATCATGATTTAATATAATACATGATTAGTGTATGCACATGATTGTAATGTAAAAACCAAGAGAAACAGCGTGTTATATGGGGGGTCAATATTAATATCATATTGTGATATTCTTTATAAAATTTTGAATTCTCATCTTTTAGAAGGGATATTAGGATAACCATTTATGGATCGTTTAAGTTAGAATTTAGATGTTTTTAGTGATATGAAAGTATTATCCCACCACATGAGGACGTATTCATATTGTATAAACTATGTTTGTTGTAAATTATTATAGATAAGATGGATTTTCATGGATCTCATGATCTGTTAGTGCTTTAGGATTGAAAAAATCACCTTCATTTCCTAGAAAAAGTAATGATGTTTAAATTTATCAAGGAACAAATAATGTTGATATTTTTATAATACAAAGTAAATATATCTTCTCATTAAAATTTATCAACTCTAGGGAGATTATCAATAAACCAAAAAATTAATCTTATTACCATCTTTTCAGATGAATCAAATGGTCCATTATATCGAGACAGATTTATGGTTTTTGGATTGTTAACATTCTCTTAGTCATATTCTCTATCACTCTCCATCAGAATATTATAGTTTGATTTCTGGTCCATGTTAATGTTTTCACTTTCCACCCATATTATCCAATATGGAAACCTAGTAATAAGTTACTCTATGAAATTGTTAAGTTGTCAACATTCCCATTTAATACAAGTACTTTTATTCACTTTTGTAATGTGGAATGAAAATTCATGAATTAAACCATTGATAATCTGAAGAATTTCTAGGGATAAATTCATTTGTGAGGGGGAAGAGAGTGTAACACCCATTGATTTTCAAAAATACATTTTTTTGAATTAATTTATTCTTTTAAATATTTTACATTTCAAAAAATACTAAATATATATTGTTGTGTATGAAAAGCACTATGTTTTTCATGAATTATACACAACACCATGTAGGGATTGTGCTAAAAACAACACTTAGATTATCTTTCAGTATACGAAACACTCTTTATGGATTATGCTTCACACATAGCTAAGTTCTTTTGATAACTTTCATTACATGAAGGTTTTGGTTTTACCGAACAACAATATATTAATTAAATATTATTATTTATCATAATAAGATGTAACTTATCAATTAAATTACTGTTTAGGAATAGTATCAACTTACAAATAAAAATATAATTTTTATAATTTAAATTCATTGGTTTCAAATTTATTAGAAATGAAAAAATATATTTATTGATTATAAAGGAATTGGTTTCATTTTTAGTAATCTTGTTTTAATTAATACACTTAATTAAAATAAGTGAATGAAATTAATTAAATATATATTTTTTAAATTAAATCAATAAAATAAATATGCATACAATATATTTTATATACACAATATAATAATAAAATCAATTTTACACATAAAAAACTATTTCTAAAAATGGTAATTTTACATCCATTTAATGGAGAAACAAGTTAAAATTTAATTTTTCATTATTTTATATTTATTATATGGAAAAATAAAATTATTCCGTGAATTTAGGATATAAAAATTTAATTTTTTTTTAATTTTAACTTATTTCTGATAAGTACTATGTTTTCATAAATAGAGAAAAATACTGAATTTTAATTGAGAACATAATTTTCATTGATGTACTTTATAAAATTTATTTATATATTTTAATTTAATTTAATTATAATTAGATAAACGTTTTTTTTCATTTAATACAATCTATGTCATTTTAAGAAATTAAAAATTGAAATTGGATATAAAAACATGTCAATATTTAGGACGTTTTTATATTAAATCCTTGTTTATTCATTCTGTCAAAGGGATTAATTTTATATTTTTTTTCTCAATTTATCAATTTTTAATTATGATAAATAGGTTCATTATTTGTAATCATATTGTCCAAATTTTTTAAATAGGTCCGTTCTATTTTTTTAATAAAATTAATAGTTTTTAGTAATTTTTAAGACCACAGTTAAGGGTAAATCATGCAATTATATATCAAAATAATAAAATAAAAATAAGAAACAAATAATAAAAAATTACCATAAGATTTTGTATGAATATAATTCTACCATTAACATATAAGGATTTGAATTTAATAATTTAATGCAAACATTCCCATTAAAATGACTTAATTATTATTTTACTCAAATGGGGTGGGAAAATGTCACACTCTAACTTTTAATACCTATATTATTTTTAATATTGGTACATATTGAAAATATGCTCAAATATATATAATATTAAGAAATAAAAACTTTTTATATAAATCAAAAAAAATTATTTTAATTTTTAGTGAAAAAATATTATCATAAATAATTACAAAATGATGATGGAGTAATTTCCCAATTAATTAAACAATCAACTAAATGATATTAAAAATATTAAAATAAATTTGATTTTTTTTAATAATGGTCATCAAGGAATTATATAGGTAAATAGGGTATGTTATGGGTGTGTTAAGAGAATTGGACTGAAGTTATCTTGATGTAGGTATTCTCTTAAAATGAATGTTATTAATAGTCCCAAATTGAACCATATGATATTTTATGAAAATAATATTTTATTAATTTATTTAAAATTCATAAAAATATTAAATTGGGTCAAGGTGTTATATATGGTCTAAAATAACATAAATTTACCATTTATGTTCACGTTGATACTTCATATGTAAACATTATATCCTCTTAATATTAATAACATTGTTACCTTAATTTAATTCAAAATACATTAACTAAGGGTCAATCAAAATTATATGGAATTTAAAATTATATAAAAAATAATATAAAAACAGTAATATTTTTATATTATAAAATTAAATAATTTTTTATTATAATATATTACATTTTTTAGGTATTCTGGATGAGTTTTCATTTATTATAATTTAATAATTTTTTGATTTTCCAAAATTTCCCATCCCCTCTTATAAAATGGAACATCTCCTCTTTCATTCACACCTATAATGACATTTGTATCATCTAACATATTCCAATGTTTCCTACCAATATCCTTATTTAAATAATAGTGTAATTAAATTTTATGTTAATCCAACCATATAATTCCTTTTGTAAAAATCAAAATGAGATACCCAAATAAGAGGTAACGTTCATCAATGAACGTTTTGGTTCTATTTCTTCCTTGAACCACCAAAATTATTTATATATTAGGCTTAGATAATAAAGTATTTATAAAAAAATATACTGATATTTTTTTATATTATGGGTTCTACCTACAATTTCACACACATCTATCTAATATTTAACGAACTTACTTTTCATGTTTATGATGGACTTCCACCTCACGAAACGATAATTACTCATTTTTCCATTACATCGTACCATGGGGGAAATTATGATGGACACTAAGTTTTTTATGATATATATGATATTTATGACACGATTATACTCCTCTAATTAAAATATCATATTAAAATTTTACTACATAATGTATTTGGAAATGACTATGTATCTTGTGCATATCTATAGCTTACCATATCCATGGTGCAATGTAAATATTTTTTCTTCTATATTTATCATGGGTGATAATAAGGATACATTTAAAGAATATATATAATTTATATGACATGAAAATTATACTTTAATTATAGTATATCATATGCTTTTCATTCTTTTACTATGAAAATAAAATGAAAGTTGCGTGCATGTGTATGTATGACTTACCGTCTCCGTGAAAAATATATTTTATCATTTATTTCTAAAAATTATAGTTGACAATAAATACATTTATAATGAATATATATGATATTTTTATCATGGTTATCATTTTTATATGATTAAATTACAATAAAATTATGTGGACAAATAATATGAATTCCAAATATTTTCAATAAACAAAGTAGTTATTACTCAGAACATAACATTAATGTGGAATTATTCATAAGTGGGTAATATTATATCATAATTATGTCATATATGGTATTATATATATTATCCTATAATAGGTTTATAATAAACCTATATTTATTATAAATGAGTTTTTCATGAGTTTTACAAGAGTCAATTAATGTGTTAATAGAATTTCATCTCACTTTTTATTTCTATGAGATATAATCCATATTAAGCACTCACTTCATTTAAGTGTTGTACATACTGACCTATGACATGTTATATATTTACTGTTATTTTTTAAAAGATATTAAAATATTTAATTGATGTTATTATTTTATGGGGTTCACAATTCTAATGTTACTCAATTAGTAAGGGATGTATGTCCCACTTTTATTTCTATAGCACATAAGTATTAAACACTACTTGATTTTTTAGGCATTGTATACAATAAAAATGAATTTATTCTATGAGTCTTATCTTTAATATTGAAGTGAATTGTGTTGCATTTGTTGTCAATGAGGCATGAAGTTGTCATGGAATGAATGGATGTCAAGGAATGTCAAGATGTGAATGACAAAGGTTGTGATGTTGATGGTGATGAATGGAGAATGGCCATGGTACTAAGATGCATGTCACTTAGGAGATTCACTAAGTGACATAGGATGTTGTGGTTGAAACATTCTCTATGAAAATCAGACGATTGTTGAGCTGTTCTTTAAGTTCATAGAACTTGTATCCTGATGATACAAAGTCACAACATTGATTGAAGACCATGCATTGTCTTCACAATGCATGAGGAGTTGAAAGGAGTTCCATCCACAACTACTAAGTGGATGATGTGCATTAATGAAGTCCATGAACTATCACTTAGTGCATGTGAACATGAAGATGATCCAATTGATCTCTGATTAGATCAATAAAGAACATTGAAGATTATAAGTGATTCAGGAGTTCGATTGATGAAGATGAACCTTCGGGAATTCGATATCCTAAGTGAAGATCATATGAGAGGAGGATTGATGAATTCCTAAGAAGAAGAGAGAAGAAATGGCTTAGAGGAAGATGGCATGGCATTTAGAATTGGCATTTTTCATATGGAGTACTTTGTTTTTTACAAAGTAACATTCTGTCCCTTTTCCAAAAATTAGGCCAGCCAAGGCCAGCCCACGAGTTCAACCCCACGGCTCATATGGGCACTAGGCGCCACGCCCATGGGGGAACCCATGGTGCAAGCACAGGGCGGCAGGGCTACGCACGGGTGTCACGCCCGCGCGGTAGGGGCGTAGGAGCGCGCCCCCAAGAGTGTCAGCGTGCATAGTGGGCGCTTGGAGCGCGCCCGCAGGAGGCGTGAGTGGGCGCAGAGCGCGCCCGCAGAAGAACTCGATGCGGAGCGGCACCGAGAGGGGAGGAGATTCAATTGATCTGGTTGAGGGAGCAGAACTTTGATAAACCGCGGAAGAACTGGCCGCGGCTTCGATGTGGGATGCGGAATTTTTCCGCGGAGCGAATCCCAGCCGCTCATCTGATCTCGCGGACGATCGGCGCCGCTCATCTAATCCGCCGTGCTCCCGATCTGATCCAAGCCGTCGAAGGTTTTTGATCACCGCATCCAACGGCCCAGCATCCGTCTTCTTCCCCGAGCTCGCACGAGGCCACCCGCGAGTCCACCTTCGAACCAGGCGCCTCCCGACAACGGATTTTGAGATCCCAGCCACCATAAATCGAGCCGAAGCATACATGGAGTTCGTCCGGCCCTACTGAACACAACCATAAATAAAAATGGGTGTGCATGGAATATATGGAGAATTTGGAGTTTGGCCGAGGCAAGAAACGATGCCGAGGATATGAAGAGTTCGTGTTTTCCATGGATTATAAAAGTTAGGCCATGCACACGTTCGAATGTGCATGCATGTGAAGAAGGCCGAGGAAAAATAAAAGAAGCAAGAAGCCCACGTGAAACAGAGAGTAAATTCAAGATTTGGAAAGATTTTAAAGAACCGAAACTTTCGGGGATTTGGAATTATCTCACACGGATGAACCGCCTCTCCTCTGCCTATAAAAGGAGAGCCCGAGGCGATGGTTGAGTTTGCTGATCCTTTGAGAAACGTGAGTCCCGTGAGAGCACCCTTGTGCCTCGCGAAGAATTGAGCTGCGCGTCCCCTGCACGGCAGAGAAGCCCGGAGCCATTTTTTTGGCTTCGTGAAGTCCCTTTTGCGCATCCCTTGCGCGAAAGAGGTGAAGGGGAGTCCCCGGCGCGCACTCCTTGCACGACAGGAAGAGCCCGCTCTGTGCACTGTGCTTCCTGCGCGGTTTGCACTTGCACAGCCAAGGTGTACTTGACACACTTGCGCACCCACGGTGTTATACCTTGCGTGCCAGCGGCTACCCATTGCATCACCTTGTGTTCTTTGAGGCTTGCGCGGAAGAAGACTTCTTGCACCCTTGCGCGGCTCATACCTTGCACTCTTTGAAGAAGAAGTGGAAGTGGCTGCACCCCTTGCGCGCCCTTCACATTGGTAGGGGGTTTGGGTAGTATGAATTACACACCTTGTGTGTGTGTTCTTAATAGAGACTACACCCTAGCCATGTGTGTGCAAGGAGGAGAGGAAGACCACAACTAAATCCAAGTTGTGTGTGCAAGAGGAAGAGGAAGGCCAAGCCTTGTGTTTGCTAATTGAAAAAAGGAAGTGTGTGTGCAAACAAAGGACCAAAGAGGCCGTAGCCAATTGTGTGCAAGAAGAGGGAAGAGGCCGAACCTAGTGTGTGCACTAAAAGTGTAAACACTTGGAAGAAGAAGAAGACATCCACACAAAGAAGAACACACATTTATGTGTGTAAGCAAATTGAATTAATTGTGTGAAGTTCAAAGAAGGTGTGTGTGCTAAAAGTATTTACACCCATTGTGGGTTTATCACACCAAGGAGAAAAAGGGGAGTGCATGCATGCATGCATGCACATGCGCACGTAATCAAAGTTCAAATCAGTGAGTGTGCATCTGAGTTGTCCAAGACCAGGAGGTTCTTGAAGAGATTTGAGAAAGGCCATGCAGTCAGTGCATGAGGATGTAGAGTTGCCATGCACTCAGTGCATGAAGTTGTTTTGAAGTGAGACTGATCCAGACTGAAGTGAAAGATATTGTTTGTCTGAGTTTTCAGTATTTGAGAAGAGCCTGATCAACAGAAGTGATCAGAAGTTGCTGAGGAAGACCAACAGACCTTATCATAGGATGTTTAAGGTTCTTGAAGAGAGAAGCCGGGTCATCCTTAGAAGAAGGTGATAAAGCCCGAGCAAGACGAGAAGACCTGTTCACCACAAGTGATCAGAAGAAGAGCAAGGCCAGCAGTCCTTATCCCAGACTGCTGAGGATACTTGAAGAATCTTAAAGAGAAGAAGAGCTACTCGTGTGACTCGAGGAGCCAAGAGAAGACCCTACGGGACTCAGGGAGAAGAAGTCTTCAGTGGGATTCTGGAGCAGGCCAGTGGGACTCTGGTACCACTGTGTGACGCAGTATAAAGACCCTCCTGTGGGACTCAGGAGAGTTACGGTGGGAAGCTGTATCGACCATTGTAATACTAACAGATTATAATGGGAGAATCCATACTGGGAGAGCATGGAAAGGATGTAGGCCTTTGGTGCCAAACCTTGTAAATCCTTGTGTCCAGTGCTTTTACATTTACTGCATCATTCGTGGAAAGGTGAGAGATACAAGAAGAGTGGATCGAGGCTTTAACCAGCCATAGAGGTTTAATTGATAAAGAATCAATTAGTAAAAAGTTTTAAGGGATCACTGATTCACCCCCTCCCCCTCTCAGTGATTCACAATGATCTGGGCACTTTAATTGGTATCAGAGAGAAGGTTACCTCTAAAAGATCCAAGGGAGTCTTTATGGAGTGCAGATTTGAGGAAATTAGTGACCAGCCTCAAATGGAGATATCTGCCAAGACTCAGAAAAATAGAAAGAAGAAGCAGGCAAAGAAGATGAAGAAGAAGGTTGTTGCAATCAGAGAAACTCCTTCTATGGAAAGAAATGTGAAAGTCATATCAGATGACAATTCCTTTTATCATTCTTCTGATGAAGCCTGCTCTAGCTGTGATGAAGTTCGAACATACGATGATCTTCTAAATGCACTCAAATATCTTCAGAAGACAGTCCCCAAGGAAGTGGCAATGTGTATAGCTACAACATCCTTGATCTTCAAGAAGAAAAATCACGGTTAGAAGAAGAATCCAATGCAATGGAAGATCAATTGGCTAAAAGGGTTGGCATAACCAACACTCTCAGAAAGCTGGTGAAGGCTAAAGATGAAACTGTATCTCTTTGCAATGAAAGATATGAAGACACTACTGAAGAATTGCAAAGAAGTCTTTCTGAGAAAGAATTCTTTAACATAATGGTCAAAGATGTTTTCCATGCACTGGAAAAGAGGCACAGAGTTTCAATGAATGTCAGAGATGCTCAACTTGAAGAAAAAGTCAAATTGGTGAAGGAGCTGGACAATTCATTGCAAGAATTGAAGAAGGTTCATGAAGACCAGATGAAACAACTGGTGGAGAATTGGGAAGTAAAGCTAAGAACTGTTGAGGATGAGAAGAACTCCCTCAACATGAAATACTTAGAACTGGAGGTGATATTGAAACATCTGCAATCACCCAAAGCCAAAGCCTCCCAGTCAGCTGAAAGAAGAAATGTTGCTACTCAAGTGAGATTTGAGAAGGATGATTCTAAAAGAAATACATCCTCTAATAAAAGGGCAACAACTTCTAAAAACAAGGTACCATCCATCCCATCTTGTACTGATGCTTCTAATTGTGTTTCCACAAAAAGTGCAGGATGGAAAAATAATTCCAAACAAGTATGGATGAAGAAAATGAAGAAGCATAACTCTCCTAAAACAACACAGCAAGTCAAGAAAAGTACCCAACAATCAGAAAGACTGAAGAAGTCAAGATTTGTGGGTCAATGTTGGTGTTGTAATAAGTATGGGCACTGTGCAAAGGATTGTTGGTACAATCCACTAAATGTCAAAGCACAAAGGAAGCCCATGCCAAGGGGGAGCAATCCAGAAGCCAATAAGCAACATCCACAGGTCCAGAGACATCTGTTTACTGCTAACAGATTTGGATTGCTTGACAACATCTGGGATGGCTGCAAAAGTGGTCAAAAGAATG
Organism: Viscum album; assembly: GCA_963277665.1. Classification (NCBI taxonomy): domain Eukaryota; kingdom Viridiplantae; phylum Streptophyta; class Magnoliopsida; order Santalales; family Viscaceae; genus Viscum; species Viscum album. Next base: position 1,411,123,047 of record OY728134.1, read on the forward strand.
ATACATGTCAATCTCCAACTGTATCCAAAGCTGGAATGAAGAGAAGATCAATGTACCTGGCTAAAAGAGATTCCTTGGGAAGCAAGCAGAAGAAAGTGGAAGATTCTCCCAAGAAGAGTTTGAAGAATGAAGAGAAGTCCTTGGAATTGAAATCCAAGAAGGGTGATGCATCCAGAAGGACCACCAAGAAAACATGCTTCTACTGTGGAAAGAAAGGACACATCATGGACCTTTGTAAAGAAGCCATGAAACTAAATAGAAGCAGAATGAACTCCAAAAGACAATCAATCCAGAAGAATAAGGGATTGATTGAAAATAATTTGCCTAAGAGAGGTAGCTTAGCAGCATCCAAAGAACCATGTGGAACTTCCAAAACTGAGGCCACTCTTCCAAATGAGTTACTAGTCATATGGCCAAATCAGTTGCAACTTGCCAAAGATATGCAAAAAGATGAAGATAAAGTTCTGGCAATTGCTAAGGCAAAAGGGAAGAAGAAGATTTCACATGAAGATGTGTTGAGATCCACACCAGCACAAACATCAAAGAAGATCAGATGTGCAAGTGTGAAGAATGGTGAAAATGGGACATCTCGGTTGAGAGAATCTTCTCAACCTTGTTGTTCACATTGATGAACCAAGGAGGTTCCATCTTATTCCCTTATACTGTTGGTATTTACATTTGCTGACATTGCAGGGAATTGAAGATGATGACCATTCTCAACTGGAGGATGGTTTGGACAGAATGGAGTGCACCCCTTGAGGGGGAGCCAATCTGGAGAAGATGATGTTCTGAAATTAATATCATCTTGAGAAAGTAGATGAAAGGGGGAGCTTTATCTTTGCACCTGAACATTTTAATGTGTTTTGTGATGTATGTGAAGGATTCATCAATTCATTGAATATCTGAAAAAATTCAACCCCTAAGCATGATCTCACATGTTTACAGTGAATGTGGACACCATTGAGTTCCTTGGTTACATCACTCTTGTTTTCTACACCGGGTTAGCCCAAGTAGACTTAGAGTTGATTTACTAAAGGTTCTTTGCTGAAGAGAACATGTGGCATCATCCCTCTCCTAGTGATTTTTAAAGAAGATGCTATTCGAAGGGAGGAAGAGATTTTTTTTTGAAAGAGAACCACACCAGAACATTGCATTTGATTTCCAATAAGGGGGAGAAAATATTGGAACACATATTGACCCATTCATATGTGCTGAAGAAGTGTATTGACAACAAATACAAAGGGGGAGATTGAAGTGCATTGTGTTGCATTTGTTGTCAATGAGGCATGAAGTTGTCATGGAATGAATGGATGTCAAGGAATGTCAAGATGTGAATGACAAAGGTTGTGATGGTGATGGTGATGAATGGAGAATGGCCATGGTACTAAGATGCACGTCACTTAGGAGATTCACTAGGTGACATAGGATGTTGTGGTTGAAACATTCTCTATGAAAATCAGACGATTTTTGAGCTGTTCTTTAAGTTCATAGAACTTGTATCCTGATGATACAAAGTCACAACATTGATTGAAGACCATGCATTGTCTTCACAATGCATGAGGAGTTGAAAGGAGTTCCATCCACAACTACTAAGTGGATGATGTGCATTAATGAAGTCCATGCACTATCACTTAGTGCATGTAAACATGAAGATGATCCAATTGGTCTCTGATTAGATCAATAAAGAACATTGAAGATTATAAGTGATTCAGGAGTTCGATTGATGAAGATGAACCTTCGGGAATTTGATATCCTAAGTGAAGATCATATGAGAGGAGGATTGATGAATTCCTAAGAAGAAGAGAGAAGAAATGTCTTAGAGGAAGATGTCTTGGCATTTATAATTGGCATTTTTCATATGGAGTACTTTGTTTTTGACAAAGTAACATTCTGTCCCTTTGCCAAAAATTAGGCCAGCCAAGGCCAGCCCACGAGTTCAACCCCACGGCTCATATGGGCACTAGGCGCCACGCCCATGGGGGAACCCATGGTGCAAGCACAGGGCGGCAGGGCTACGCAGGGGTGTCATGCCCGTGCGGCAGGGGCGTAGGAGCGCGCCCCCAAGAGTGTCAGCGTGCATAGTGGGTGCATGGAGCGCGCCCGCAGGAGGCGTGAGTGGGCGTAGAGCGCGCCCGCAGAAGAACTCGGTGCGGGGCGGCACCGAGAGGGGAGGAGATTCAATTGAGCCGGTTGAGGGAGCGGAACTTTGATAAACCGCGGAAAAACTGGCCGCGGCTTCGATGTGGGATGCAGAATTCTTCCGCAGAGCGAATCCCAGCCGCTCATCTGATCTCGCAGACGATCGGCGCCGCTCATCTAATCCGCCGCGCTCCCGATCTGATCCAATCCGTCGAAGGTTTTTGATCACCGCATCCAACAGCCCAGCATCCGTCTTCTTCCCCGAGCTCGCACGAGGCCACCCGCGAGTCCACCTTCGAACCAGGCGCCTCCCGACAACGGATTTTGAGATCCCGACCACCATAAATCAAGCCGAAGCATCCATGGAGTTCGTCCGGCCCTACTGAACACAACCATACATAAAAATGGGTTTGCATGCAATATATGGAGAATTTGGAGTTTGGCCGAGGCAAGAAACGATGCCGAGGCTATGAAGAGTTCGTTTTTTCCATGGATTATAAAAGTTAGGCCATACACACGTTCGAATGTGCATGCATGTGAAGAAGGACGGGGAAAAATAAAATAAGGAAGAAGCCCGCGTGAAACAGAGAGTAAATTCAAGATTTGGAAAGATTTTAAAGAACCGAAACTTTCGGGGATTTGGAATTATCTCACACGGATGAACCGCCTCTCCTCGGCCTATAAAAGGAGAGCCAGAGGCGATGGTTGCGTTTGCTGATCCTTTGAGAAACGTGAGTCCCGTGAGAGCACCCTTGTGCCTCGCGAAGAATTGAGCTACGTGTCCCCTGCGCGGCGGAGAAGCCCGGAGCCATTTTTTTGGCTTCGTGAAGTCCCTTTTGCGCATCCCTTGCGCGAAAGAGGTGAAGGGGAGTCCCCTGCGCGCACTCCTTGGGCGACAGGAAGAGCCCGCTCTGTGCACCGTGCTTCCTGCGCGGTTTGCACTTGCACAGCCAAGGTGTCCTTGACACACTTGCGCACCCGCGGTGTTATACCCTGCGTGCCCGCGGCTACCCATTGCATCACCTTGTGTTCTTTGAGGCTTGCGCGGAAGAAGACTCCTTGCACCCTTGCGCGGCTCATACCTTGCACTCTTTGAAGAAGAAGTGGAAGTGGCCGCACCCCTTGCGCGCACTTCACATTGGTATGAGGTTTGGGTAGTATGAATTACACACCTTGTGTGTGTGTGCTTAATAGAGACTACACCCTAGCCGTGTGTGTGCAAGGAGGAGAGGAAGACCACAACTAAATCCAAGTTGTAGGTGCAAGAGGAAGAGGAAGGCCAAGCCTTGTGTTTGCTAATTGAACAAAGGAAGTGTGTGTGCAAACAAAGGACCAAAGAGGCCGTAGCCAATTGTGTGCAAGAAGAGGGAAGAGGCCGAACCTAGTGTGTGCACTAAAAGTGTAAACACTTGGAAGAAGAAGAAGACATCCACACAAAGAAGAACACACATTTATGTGTGTAAGCAAATTGAATTAATTGTGTGAAGTTCAAAGAAGGTGTGTGTGCTAAAAGTATTTACACCCATTGTGGGTTTATCACACCAAGGAGAAAAAGGGGGGTGCATGCATGCATGCATGCACATGCGCACGTAATCAAAGTTCAAATCATTGAGTGTGCATCTGAGTTGTCCAAGACCAGGAGGTTCTTGAAGAGATTTGAGAAAGGCCATGCAGTCAGTGCATGAGGATGCAGAGTTGCCATGCACTCAGTGCATGAAGTTGTTTTGAAGTGAGACTGAGCCAGACTGAAGTGAAAGATATTGTTTGTCTGAGTTTTCAGTATTTGAGAAGAGCCTGATCAACAGAAGTGATCAGAAGTTGCTGAGCAAGACCAACAGACCTTATCAGAGGCTGTTGAAGGTTCTTGAAGAGAGAAGCCGGGTCATCCTTAGAAGAAGGTGATAAAGCCCGAGCAAGACGAGAAGACCTGTTCACCACAAGTGATCAGAAGAAGAGCAAGGCCAGCAGTCTTTATCCCAGACTGCTGAAGATACTTGAAGAAGCTTAAAGAGAAGAAGAGCTACTCGTGTGACTCGAGGAGCCAAGAGAAGACCCTGTGGGACTCAGGGAGAAGAAGTCTTCAGTGGGATTCTGGAGCAGGCCAGTGGGACTCTGGTAACACTGTGTGACGCAGTATAAAGACCCTCCTGTGGGACTCAGGAGAGTTACGGTGGGAAGCTGTATCGACCATTGTAATACTAACAGATTATAATGGGAGAATCCATGTTGGGAGAGCATGGGAAGGATGTAGGCCTTTGGTGCCGAACCTTGTAAATCCTTGTGTCCAGTGCCTTTACATTTACTGCATCATTCGTGGAAAGGTGAGAGATACAAGAAGAGTGGATCGAGGCTTTAACCAGCCATAGAGGTTTAATTGATAAAGAATCAATTAGTTAAAAGTTTTAAGGGATCACTGATTCACCCCCTCCCCCTCTCAGTGATTCACACTGATCTGGGCACTTCAAATATTATTGGTATTTACATATCCATTTTATGATCTCCCTTTCATAAGTATTATGAATCAATTGTTATCAAAATTTTAAGGCACTTTTGTCACAATTTTTTCAATTAAGACACATGTTACGTTATGCACCTAAATTGTTTTAGGAGGTGTATATACTTATTTTTTAAAAAAATTATTAATAATTTATTTATTCTCTTGATATATTATGCTTCATGTAATTTTTTCTCTCTTCAGTCGGAAATCTATATTATTTCAAAATATTGTTTTCTAGAAATACATAAATTATTTTCAAATGATCTTTAAATAATTTTCTAGAAAATGAATATCAGAGATGTTTAATATGGTTTCAATGAATCCTTTATATGTTTTAATTTTTATTTTTCATTAAAAATAATTGATAAATGGTTTATTATTTTATAACTATTTTTCAAAGGGAGATGGACTTTTTCTTTATGAAAAGTTTTAAAACTATCTTTAAATATTATTTTCCATCTATGATGACATACTATGTCATTTTTTATTCTTTATTGTGGATATTATCAGTGAATACCATTCATATTATTTATAAAATTGTTTATATCAATTATATAATGATATTTACAAAACATATTTCGTTTATAGGGGTTGTGTTATGATTTAATGGAATCTATAAAACACATTTAATTTAATGGGTTTTAATATGCTGAATGATTTATGTTCTTATGGCCCACATATGTATAATTTTAATTATGCAATGGTTGAGTCATATATCTCCTTCCAATGAGTTGGGTAATGATGGATAACTCATCAAGTCTATATGTTATGTGTGAACCCAATTTCTTGTTCGAAATTATTTGAGTGGACCAAGTTTTCACATCCATAATTTTATGCGTGGACGTAGTTTTCATGTCCATACACTTATAAAATGGTCCTGATATCATGTAGATAATTTAATTAGTGAACCTTTTACTATTTATATATGCTCACAATGTAACATGTTTTGTGTAGGCCATAATTTAATGGCATATGTCAATGTTATGATATCATGGATTGTGTTATATGATTTCTTTCTAATTCAGTTTTTATGAAATATCAATATTTATTCCATGATCCATGTTTACTTTCCCTTTTATGTAGGGTGTGATATTCTAATTTTATTATCACACTCTCATAGCCTTATGATAATATTTTTACTTACATTTTTACCTTTTTTACCCTTTACTAGGCATCTGAGATCACTCTATTCTTATGTTTCCTTTACCAATGACATAAAGAGTGGTTGTAATTATGATTATTAAAGAGATATATCATTGTGGGAAACATTAAAAATCATCTACTAAACAATAATTTTGAGTTCTCTATTTCTAATGGAATTAAACAAATACGGTCTTCGAGAATGTGTTTGTATAATTTAAAAAATGGTCCAAAAGTAGTATGTAATATCTATGTATGTTAATATTAGTTCATTATAGAGTTTATTATTAAATTACTTATTATCACATTCTTTGGGAATCCAAATTCCGTTTTAGTGATTACATAATCATAAACAAGATCCCATTTATTTATTTTTTCTAAATCTCCTTTAAATTGAGGGAATTCATTCAAATAGATAAACATAACCTTATTATTTTTGAATTATACATTATAACATTATTTTATTTTCTTTCATTCATGATCCTTATAGTACTTCTCTCTAAATCTATATAAAAATTCAATTCCCTTCATGTGTGTTATAATGTTTTATTTTTTTTAAATATTTAATGTTGAAAATTCCACTATTCCATTGATCCACATTTCTGTATTTCAATTTATGTAGTTTTCATACACCCACTATATTTCTTGATTTCCCTAGAAAAAATATGACTTATAGAATTATTTTTTAGTATTTATGCCACATTATAATATATTCTCACATACTTAAAATATGTGAGATACTAGTACCCTTTGGTGGAAAGTATTTATCCCATCAATGATGATATCAATATTAATTGTTGTCTTTCACAAAAAATTGGTAAATTTATTTCTAACAATATAATGTTTTCTTCATATTAATTTTTTTCCTCACACTTTAGCCTTAAATTTATTAATTTCCTTTCTATATTATATCTTTTTTAATGGGGGAATGTTTCTTATGAATATCACCTTTAATGTCTTTCATTGCACGAATTTTATCTACTCTAACTCTTTATTATTGTGAATTACTTATAATCATTGAACAACATATACCTTTTGATGAAAAACTATATTGAATATTTTTTAACATATACTACTTCCCAAAGAGATGAATATATTCTGAAAATACATTATCCAAAATACTACTACTAATAGATTAATATCCCCATTAAAATGATAGTTTTTTTATAATGTAGTTAAAAACTATTTCATCACGTTAGGGATTAATTTCCATCTCCATATGGGTAAATTTATTGGTTATGACCAGATTCAACTAACCTAATATATTCATATTATAAATAAATATGGCTATAGACACATTGACTTTATTAACTGGATTTTGAGTGAATTGCCTAGAAATGATACAATTTGCATTCAATCAATTAGGATCTATTTAAAAATATTTTAGTACATTGAAATATTTGATTACATTATTAATTATAACTCAAAGTGTAGAAATCAGAATCTATTAGAAAACATAACATTAAAATTTAATACACAACTAATTATTGAATAATAATATTAGAGACTTTGGGAAAATTGTAACGCCCTATTAATTATAATATAATAAATTCACATGATACATTTTTTTCTAGATAAATAATTTCAATTAATGTACATGAAACCATGTATTATATGACATATATAATTAAATATATTTTAATATAATAAATTTGATGGTGTGAATAAATAATAATGAATAATATCTTCCAAAAAAGGTACATTGGATTATATTAATCTATGGGAATCATCATTAGTATAACTGACCATATAATGATAAAAAAATATGAAAGAATAAATCATTATGATAAAAGAGAATTGTGAATTTGGTTGTGATAATAGAAATACTGAGTTTTGTCATGTAATATATTATAATAAATCTAAATGTAACAAATATGGTTATTGGAAATATGATTATCGGATGTAAATATATCTGCTATGTATTTTATTTTTTTTATTGTTACTCACAAATAACCCGGTTATATTTTAGAAAAAATAAATATTTATACAATATAAATTAAATAAAATATTTTCTTATTAAATATATATATATATGTTTTGAAAATATTATTACTAAATAATTATATAATAAATTTAAAAGAAATATTTTATCATTAATATATTGATAAAATCAATTTATCAATATATTAGTAATTTATTTTAATTGTAATTGTGTAATGATAATTTAATATAAACTGGATATTTTTCTATGAATTTTTTTCTAAAGGATTGTAATTTTTTATCTAAATGAAAAAAATCAACAATAAAGAATTATTTTTTTGATATTAATAATCATATAAAAATTTATATAAATTAAAAATCAACCCATAGTTATTTATAGGGATGTATCATATATATATATATATATATTATGGTTAAAATGTATCTTACTAAAAATTGAATTTTATATACTATTGATGTTTAGTTTTTAAAAATAAATATATAATTAATAAATCATGATATAATATATTTTTTTATTAATTATATATAAAAACCAATTTAATTATTAATTGATAGGTAATATAAATAAGAATTGATAATATTTCTAAAGTGTTATTTTCTTATAAAAACAATTTCATTTATATATTTTTTATTTGAGAGTTATGTTCTCATGTTTTGAAATTAAATTTGACCAAGTTAATTCCAATTTTTGATTTAAAGTAACAATTATACATTATAATTCATTTCTGATCTTTTTTTAATATTGAGTTTTAGGAGAGTAGTGAAAAACCCGTTGTTCATAAAATATTGTCTTTTAATACATTATAATAAACTATGAATTATATTAAAATGTTATAAATATTATTAATGACTATAAATATAATTACATGTAAAATTATTTAGTAAACAACTTCCTTGATGTTTTTCAATCCCATGTTACAAAATTTTGAAACATAAGTAATTTTTTACTTTAAAAGAAATTATTTTATGAATGTTCTTTTTAATTAGGAAAGAAAAGTTTGTAAATGGGTTTTTTATTGTTCTTAGATACAATAAAATACTTACCAGTAAATTACAAACCATTTGACATTATTTATTTCAAAAACATTTATAACTTTATCAAATATATGATTAAAACTGAAAAGTTTCTAAATTATTTTACTCATAATGTTCTATAATATTAAGATTAATTATTTTTAGATATAGATATTTTTAATTGATAAAATGGTTTCCGAATTTTAAATCAAAAATTTAATTTTTATGAGTTTGTTTATTTTCTTTTTTTCGTAAAAAATAGTTATTGAGGTTAAGAATGTAGTTATCATGATAAAATATTGTTAAGATAAAAGACTTTTAACCAAGTGTAAGTGAGCTAAAAAATGATAAAAACATTCTTCCAAATGAGTGGTGGAGTGGTGTTTTCACAAAACTATATCCATTATGGTCTTCTTGGAATTTTTATTTCAAAGTGAAACATTTTTTCATTTTATATCAAGAGGTTGTATTTAATAACATCAAATTCCATTCACTTAAAAAAAGGGATCCTTCACCGACATCATAAAATAAAATCTATTAAACTAGTACCCATTGAAAATAGGCCCATATTAACTCCCCTAAAATATACTTAAACATGTCTTGGACTCTACTGACAATACATTTTCTTAAGTCCTCTATTTCCATGAAGTACATCAAGAGTGTGTTTAAATTCCATACATAAGTACTAATCACGCTTTAGTCATTTTTAACTAAGTATATTTCTCCTCCAATACTATATCATCCATTAAAAATGATTAAATTGTATTATTTATATATTCATATGTTTTTATTTTTATATTAAAACATTATCAAAATTGTTTCTTTTCCCTATGAGAAATTGAAACATCGCTTACCCATAAGGACAAAATACCTCTTCAATGATGTTATGTGTTTCATTTTCATTCACCTCCTTACATTTCTATTATAAAAATGGTATTTAATGAAATAATATTATATTTATAACATTATTAATATTCGTAAAATATAATAAATTTACATATTCCCTCTTATTTTATGAAAAATAAATGCATTTTTACCAAGTACATATAGACGAAAACCTCAATAAAGGGATATATTTTCATATTCATCTAGTCAATTATTCATTATATCACACTCCTAAAAAATGATTCACTGACAAAATAACATCAATATAATGTAATTATACATTTGGAATAATAATATTACACCAAAATAATCATTTTCTAAACCATACTGACCCATTTATTATAGCATGCCCTTATTTTGGTTGGTTTAACCGACTAATTAAACGATCCAATGAATTTTAATAATGGATGAATATGGAAACCTAATTAATATATATATTGGATAATAATAATGGAATAATTATCTATTTTATTATTTGTATTGGTAACATTATATTTTAATCCTTTATTAAGATACCATAACCCATTGATTAATATTAACATAAACAAGATATTATAAATTTGATCATTTGAAGTCATATATAAAATTAAAATGGAATGATATTTAAACAATATAAATCATTTTGATTCATATATTCCAATTTCTTTAATAATATTATATTGGTAATCTTCTAAAAAAATATTATGGTTTGGCATTTTATTTATGAATGCTGAGCCAAACAATCCAAATTATAATATCCTTTATTGAAAATAAGTGATAAATAACTAATGGGTGTATAAATAAATTACAAACCAAGAGAAAACTAGGTTATTGATATGAATAAGGTTCTTAAATTATATATTATTATTTCAACTCTTATTATAAAAGTGGTTTCATAATATTCATAGAAGATGGTAATTCAGCTATGGGATTTTCTTAAAACAATTCCCCATTGTTGAATTTCAATGAATAATTTTTAACACCATTATTCTATGTTGAATTTTATTATACAATAACTATATAAAATATTATTTTAAATTAAATTTATATTATTTTAAATTTTTTATCCAGAAATAATTTGTAATCTGTTTTTATATCATTTAATGTTATATTCACAAGGACTTTGTCTTGTTAACATTCATTCATTGATAATACAACATAATGATATTTTTAGAAAATATATTTTATCAAATTAATTTATCTTTTTGTTATTATTCATTTCACATGATACTGGAAATAGTTATATATATATGTGTATATATATATATATTATAAAAACATGATAAAAATCACTTTCACACAACACCATATGGGATTGTGCTACTAAAAACACAGACTTTTATTATGCTACACCCAACACCAGCTTGAAATATTCTTCACACCACACCAAAAAAGCTTACGTTACACGCAATACAGAGTTTCATTGAAACATCATTTTATTATTTAAAATAATTTAACCAAGATAGTTATAAGTTGACCGTTAAAATATAGTAATATGAATAGTAATAAAAAATCTTAATGAATTTTAAAAACTATTTTATATCAATAAAACATATTCATAATGAAAAATATAATTTTGTTAACATCTTTATATGTTTAAAAATACGATTTTTTTCAAATAAACTACTTTTCATGTCCATCTTTAAAGAAAAAAAAATAATTTTAGACACATCTTGAAATTAGATTTTAAGAAATAAAATTCATTTGTGAATTCAGAATTCAAAAATTATCTAAGGTGGAATATTTGGGATTTTTCGAAGAAACATTATTTTTTTGATGAATAATGAAAAATACTATATTTAAGTAAATAACTACATTTTTTATTAAATAATTAATAAAATTAAATTATACATTTAATGTTTCTTCAAGTAAAATTAGATCAATTATACGTCAATTAATACAATTTAGGTTATTTCTATCAATTTCACACTTAAATTGAATATAAAAACCTAAAATATTATGAACACTTTTTTACTTTAAAACATCATTATTTTGTCTCATCTACAGGATCTGTAGTAATCCTAACTATTCAACATCTGTGAATTTAATTCTAAAAATAGTTATACATCATATTAATTATTATTATATTTAGTTTCTAATTACATATTGTGAATTTTTGACCGAAATTATTTATAAATGTGATTAAAATTAATCAGAACGATTAAAGTAAAATTATGAATAATTAGGGACTAAAACTTAATCTTAGGGGCCCAAATGTCCTATACTCTTCTCCAAATAACATTGGTTGTACATATATTATCCATAAACCTTAAATTATTGATTTTTTTTGGTTTGGTATGTATTTTGTAAGGTAAGAACATGTGTATCCCAAAAATGTTTTCAGAAGATCTAAGTGAGTATTTTTCCTTTCTTGTAAAAAGCCACCACCAATCCCACTTCTTGACATTTTTATACCCCATAGGTTTGACCAATATCATACCTATACACTTATAAAAATAAATCCCTTCCTCTTATATGCCTATCCTTGGAAAAAATGAAATCCATGGAATCTTTTTGGAACATAACAAGACGAGTTACCCGGTTGGGGGGATGTTTGAAAGAGTACGATTAGAGTGAAGAAACAAGGTACATGAGTTTCAACTCAATTTTTATTTCCACGAGATACATGATTTATTCTCCCCCAATTCCATTTTTGTGGTGTTTATAATATCCATGGATGTTTTCTATGATTCTTATACTTATATTTGTGGGTATTTATAAATGAATTATTTTATCATTGTTTCATGGGGTTGAAGTTTCAAAATTCACCAAATCAGTAAAGTAGTTTTCCCTCAAATTTCCTTTTTGGAGTCAAATATATAATGAACCTATTTTCATTAATGATGTTTAAATGATTAAAAATAAAATTTTAAATTATTTCCCACTATTGTGATATTTTTTGCTTCATGAAATTTCAATTTCTTACATGACGTGCATTATCCCAAATTACCATGTGAGAAGATTTTATTAAAACATTCCCATTGTTTTTCATGATACTTTGTGATTATTATTCAAATAATGAAATATCATGATCCTTCTTGTAAGAAAACTCTTTATTTCCCATCCTCTCTATTTATTGAATATATATCCATTTTTTAGTTCCAACATTTAATTTTTATGTATGTAATATAATTAAGAAAATGTTTTTAAGGAAATAAGATAGTATTTATCTCTTCATTTGTAAATCTATTTTTGTTAAAAACCCATGTTTTGAAAAAAAGTCAAAAATGTTTACTAATGATCCTTAATGATAATTTTAAATGAAAAAATGATATTAAAAATGTTTTCTAGTTTTCAATGCATTCATTACATGTCTTCAATATTAATTTCAATGAAATTTTTTTGAAATTAGTTTCAATCTTTCATTATAAGTTTTCAAAGTGTTTTCCAAGAAAATGGGTTTTCTATTATAATGAAAGATATTTTACATGTTTTGAAGGAATATAGTTTTTGAATGGTTTTCAATATTCTATTATATGTTTTCAAATAAATTTTTTGTCAAAACATTTCCATGATCTCATTATATTGTTTTCAATAAAAAATGATTCCAAAAGTTTTTTAAATATTTATTTACTATAATTCAATTTTATATTCACGAATATGGTTTTAAATAGGTTTTACTGTTTTAAATATCCCTTATCAAAGAAGAAAGGAGATTTCTCCAAGATATGTTTTCAAAATATACTTTTATATTATTTTCCATCTCAGATTAAATTTATTTTTGTTACTCATGATCATCTATGAAATGATCTAATGTTTCCATTCAATTTCCTTATTGAACGGTTTATGTTTTAATGGAATGATACTTATGAAACTAATTTATCTACTTTGGGTTATATTCTTTTTTAACCCAATTATTCTCACGGGTTTTTCTTGTGATGACATTACTATAAAACATTTCATTTTTCAATAGGTTATTTTATGAATACATATTTATGAAACCCATTCCATTTCATGGGTTCTGGTATTGTGTTTAGGAATTCTATATCTTTTTCTGATTCATGTTATAATGAACTTTTTTTAACCTTTTGGAAAATTTATGTATTATTTTATCATTTGACAAGTGGAACTTATATATTTCTCTAATGCATTGGGTAATGATAAATGTTTTTTGATTTCAAAGGGTTTACAAGGTCACATACCAAGCACAAAAAAGGGGGTATATAAGTGTAAATACTAAGCCTAAAACTGGAGGGTATACTGGAGGAAATCCCAATCCCAAAATAATAGGGTAAATAAGAGGACATCCCATGTTCGAAATAATAGGGTAAACAGGAGGATATCTGAAGCCTGAAATAAGAGGATACATGGGAGGACACCCCTAGATTGAAACATGATGGTATAATGGAGGCAACACATTTCCCAATGTATATACATATGTTATTAACCTAGGCCAAACATTTTATAGAGTCCTAGGTAGGCCTCCATGACATAGGGATTCCATATCCTTATGTGTTTTAAAAAATTCCATGCTTTTTACCTATGTTACATTTTCATGGATTATGTTAATCATTTACTTATGATTCATGTCTTATGAACTTCCCATATTTACTATGATTGTTGATATGTAGTTTCTGGTCATCAAATATTATGACAAACTTTTATACCCATTTTAGGAGTTATACTTATGAATTTTGTTTATTTACCCTTACTGAGCATCTAAGATCACCCCTTTCTTATGTTTCCTTTACCCGAGATATAAAGAAATCTTTTACATAGAAGTACTAAGGGTGGTGAACAATATAAGAGATTTTGAAGATCTTTTGTGTGGATTTATAATTTTGTGTCCAAGTATCAAAATACACTAAACTGTTATGATCAACAAGCATGTATTTTTTTAATGTACTGAATATTCATATTAAATGATGAAATATCCATGTATATTAATCATAGGTCTCTGTAGATAGTATGAAATGAAAGGTTTAATAAACCTTTTGAAACTAGGATGAAAATACTTCAGTGATATCCAAAGGTATATTTCTAAGGATATGTTTAGGGATGCCTCTAACGATAAGTATAAGGATGAGTCAATGTTTAAGAAAATGTCTTGGAATTTTGTAAAAGGATATAGTGGTTGGTTTCCTAGATATAAATCCCTATAATGATTCTACAAGTTTATGTGGAACTATCACAAATGTTCCTAGTGGTAATAACTCTGAAAATATGTCCTAAGCATGATATGGGGTAATATGTTATTGGACAACAAGAATTGTTACACACATGGATTGAAATTCCCCATGGATATGCTTTGGAAATTCAAAAAATCTTCATGAACCATTATAAAGTATTTAAATAGAATATAACTGTGAATAACAAAGTATAAAACTATGGTGTTTTCAATGAAGAGGCAGGTTTCATGATTTATGCATCCTATAAGTGGTGTTTCTTGATTATGTGGCTTTATTATATCATTTTTGTTTTCACACCCAATGATTTATTGTTCTAAAAAATAGAGAAAAATATAATTAACATGGTTAAAATTAAATTTATGAGATGTGTAAAGTATGGTAATAATTAAAATAGATTTTAGATAGTGGAAATGTCAAAATGAGAATTAGGATGGTGTTATGAGTATAGGTTATACTTCTGAAGATAAAGAGGCCATAAATGACGTGTGAAAGGTATGTGATGTTATTCAAGTATTGATAAAATTGATCATAAGAAGAAAGATTAGATTTAGTTTTTTGGATCCTTAAGAGATAATTAATATTTCATATTCTAGGAAATATGTTATTAGGAAAATGATAATGAATATTGCAAAATGGTTTAATAAAAAAGTTGAATTAATGAATTATTTAAATATTTTGAATTCAAATAGAATGTTATATGAATCCTAATATTTATATGTATTCTGAGTATTAGTTTTCATTGAGGAAGGAAAATTAATTTTTTAAAGGTCATGAAGACATAGAAATGTGATTTCAAGGAAATATGTAATTTTTATTAAGGGGAGGTATCATTTAATTAATGCCTGAAATTGAGATAATGAAATTTTTATAATTATATGTTATATATGAATAATTAAATTGGATGGTACGGATTAAATAGAATCTAAGTACAGAAAAATGACCAATGACATCAAGGATGAAGTTTACAGGTTCTTGGATTTTAATAATATATCAATTAATCAGTAGAAAAAGGAGTCATGAACGTTTTACCAAATTATTTATGGTAATTAAGGTTATTAAAATGTTTAATGGGAATATAAAATTATAATATTCACATTTTCAGAAGTTGAAAACCAAGTTGTTCTTTGTGGTATATGAGGGAGCCAATGTAATATGATTTAGTGTATTTCATTCTAACATTTGGGATTTTCTTCATTCAGAAGGGTTATAAGGATAAAAATTCATGAAAAGTTTCTATTAAACATTGGGGGACATTTATATGTATTATGATTGTATAGAAAACCTTTGTTAAAATACTATTTAGTGATTAACCTTATTTCAAGGATGTCCATCATATTTGGGAAATTATTTTTGTATGGTTTTAAAAAAGGAAAAAATGTATGTCAGGTGAAAACCAATAATTTCAATCAAGGAGATGGTTCATGAAACCCTGACTGAAGGACTATAAGGGTCTCACACCTACCACTAGACTACACAATGTCCTGTAAATGTATTATTTTTTATGAATAATTATTTATGATGAATCAATAGTGATGATTTTCTTATTTATAGATTAATGTATTAACCATATTGATTTTTAACAATATTTTTTGAAAATAGTTATAATTATCATTATTTAATGGGCCTTAAAATTTTCTAATAGTGTATTTTATAACATCATTAATCAAAGATAATTACAGGGCGGCCATTACATGAAGTAATGGATGAATTATAAATTGATAAAAGAACAACTAAATAATTAAAATCTATTTATAGAAATTTATTTCGTATGTATATATCTTTATATTCTTGGTCAATAAAATATTTAATCAATGTTTTTTAGTGATAAAAAATGTGTTGTTATAATACATTAATTTTGATGAACTGATGGCATATTAAATCATCAATGATTTATGGCTTTGAGGCCCTCAAAAATTCTTTGATCATTAACATTTTTTTATTGATGACATCAATCACTCCGCATAAATATTAATGGTTTTTTTCTATCTCAATGTATCCACTTCGTGCCTATTTTCTCCTATGAGGAAAATAGGTTGTATGTTACATTTAGTTACCACAATGGTACCAATATTCCTTTTTTCAAAGAAATTTTTAGTTTTCATTTTTTACGATGTGGGTTTATATGAAATGAACATTAATGTATTATACCATTTATATCATAGAAGAATTTTGGAGGAAAAATCATTCTAAGGGAGTATAATGTAACACACCAAGATTTTGCAAAAATATTTTTCTCAAATAAATTTATCATTTTGATTTTTTTCATTTCACGTGACACTGGAAATAGATAGATAGATATATATATATATAAATTAAAATATTAAGTCAAACATTCCATTACAGTGGACCCAAATTGGATTGTGATACACAAAACAATGATTTGTCTTGTACTATACGTAACACCGCCATGGCATGCACTACCACCATCATCAACTTGTCATATGTTACATGGAAAATCGAGTTTCTATAAAACATCATTTTATAGTTATAATTAGATAGACAAGTTAGTTATAACCTAACTATTAAAACATAGTATTATAATCTATAATTACTACATATAAAATATTGAAATAATGGTTTATTTAAATAAAACATATTGATAATGAAAACTATATTTTTTTGTAAAGTCTTTATATGATTAAATATATTATTTTATCTATTGAACTACTTTCAATGTCTATATATAAATAAAAATAAAACTTTTTTACACATATAGAAATTAAATAAGTTAAAATAAACATTATTTTTTTAATTTATAATTCCATATTTATCTTAGAGTGAATTTTTTGTATTTTTCTGAGAAACATCATTTCTGGAGGAATAGTAAAAAAATATTACATTTTAGTTAACAACTCAATTTTAATTTACATAATTTTTAACTATAAATTTCACATTAAATTTTTTTTAAGTCACATTAGAAAATTTACCAATCTATTAATATAATTTAGGTCATTATAATAAATTTCACTTTAAAATTGAATATAAAAACTTAACAAGCTTTTGAGAAGTTTTCTACATTAATAACCTATTACATTGTCCTATCTGTGGGATTAGAATTATTCTTAATTTTGCTACTTTTTTTAATTGAGTGTTGAAAAAATGGAAATACACCATCGTAATCAGTATAATATTTATAGTCCAATTAGATCATGTTATTTTTTTTGAAAAAAAAGATTTGTAAAAGTGATTAAAAATAATCACAAATATTAACGTAAAATTAAGCTTAATTAGGGACTAAACCTTAGTGTACCAAATGACCTAAACACTTATCCAACACCCATTTTCTAGATAGATTTCTATAATAAACCTTCCAATATTGATTTTTTTTGTTATTTTTGAATTGGTTTAAATAAGAACATGTATACACCTAACTTGTTTTCAATAAATCCAAGTGAGTCCATTTCCTTCCAAATAAAGCCCACTACCTCTCCCTCTTATTCACACCTCTCAAACCCCTTATTGTGATCCATACTCCTTAAAATATAGTTATAAAAAAAATGTATCATTATACTAGAATCCTCTCAGTAGTAAAACATAAACCCAAGGAAATATTTGGGAACAAACTAAAAAGAGTTACCTGATTTAGAGGATGTTTGAAGAAGTATGACGAGAGTCAGGGCACAAGGTAAGTGGATTTAATCTCATTTTTTATTTCCATGAGATACATGATTTAATCACCACCCATTCCTTTTGTGTGCTATGTATACTACCCATGAATGGATTATATTATTCTTATTAATAAATTTATATGTATTTACATGTCCATTCTATGATCTTTATTTAATGGGGTTAATGTTTTAAAAGTTACCAAATCGGTAAAGTATTTTTTATCTCAAATTATATTCTTTGAGACAAATGGTTTGTTATGAACCTTTGATTTTTAATGATGTGTATATTATTCAAATTTAAATGTTATATAATTAATATCCTTATTTTCATGATATTTTATGCTTTATGTGATTTCATTATCAAACATGAAGAGTATTATCCCAAGTTACCATGCGATAAGAGTTTATTAAAAAATATCATCGATTTTTGAGATTGTTTACGATTGTGATTCATTTAATTATATCTCAGGATCCATCTCTTATGAACACACATGTATTTCATTACCCTATATTTATTCAATATATATCCTTGTATAAGTACCAGTTGTCGGCTCTATGTTACATAAGATAGTTAATAAATAGTTTTTAATAAAATATTATTGTATTTTTCGCTTCAGCGAGAAATATATTTTACATCAAAAACATTATTTTTCATTAATATTTCCGAATGATCCTTAAAGATAATTTTCAACAAAAAAGGATTTTGGAAATTTATTATCATTTAAAAAGGATTCTTTATAAGTCATCAATGTTATTTTCAATGAAATGGTTTTCAAATGGTTTTTAAATATTTTATTATAAGTTTTAAAAGTGTTTTTAATGAAAAAGGATTCGAGATTGTTTTGAAAATAATTTTATATATTTTAAAGTAAAATAGTTTTGAAAATATTTTCCATCTTATTTTATATGTTTTCAAGGAATATTTGTTTCAAAATGTTTTCTAGATCTCTTTTTTTCAAAGAAAAGGTTCCAAAATGGTTTTTAAAGATTTCATTATAAGAATTCACATTAATTTCATGCAAATGGATTAAAAATTATTTTTATGTTTTAAAGAGACTTTCCAATATAATAAAAGATATTTTCATCCAAAAAAATATACTAAATAACATTCCAATCTATATTCCATATAAATGACATATGTTGATGTTACTCATTACCTTCAATGAAATGTTCCAAATATTCCATTCTCAAGCCTTCATGAACGGTTTATGATTTGATGGAACGATGCATATGAAACTCGTTTCTCTCCCAGGGGTTATATCATTTTTAATGTCACTTTTTTCATGGTTTATACTTTTGATGGAATGATTAGGAAATCAATATTTTCCCATAAGATAAGATATGATTACATGTTTCTGAAACCCATTTCAATTCATTGGTCCTGATATGATGTTTAGGAAACCCATGTTCTCTTATTTGTAATTGTATGATGTTAGTTTTATTATATTTTGGAAAATGTATATATGATTTTATCATGTGACTGGTGGGACCTTTATATCCCTCCAATGCTTTGGGTAATGATAAATGTTTAATGAGATGAATGGGTACATGGGAAGGAATCACCATTTCTAAACACCAGGTTATACAAGAGGACATCCCGATCCCGAAGGAGGATGGTATATAAGAGTACATGCCAATCTCAAAACAAGATAGTTAATGAGAGGACATCCCATCCATGAAACAAGAGGGTAAAAAAAGGACATCCTAACCCTAAAATAGGAGTGTACACAGGAGGACATATTATACATAAAACAATAGGGTAAATGGAAGGGAATCATAAACCCAAATAAGGTATATGGGTGATTAACACAATCCTAACTTGTTATAGAGTCCTTGGTAGGCCTCCTATCCATAGGTTTTTTATATTAATATTTTTTACACAATCCCATTTAATATTCATATGTTATTATTTTAAGGCTTATATTCACTATTTAATTATGATTAATGTCTTATGAACTTTCAATATTTATTTTGATCTCAGATATAATGGGTATGATCTTCAATTTCTATGTCAAGTTCCATACTAACTTTTTTTCATGTATTGCTTATGGATTTCCTTCATTTACCCTTACTGGGAATTTGATCTGAACTCTTTCAGATAATTCCTTTCCCCAGGTCTTGAAGAAAGGTTTTAGGTAGAATTACTAAAGCTAGAGATATTTATATGAGATTTTGAAGATCTTTGAAGAGGATAGAAGGTTTTTTTCCATGTTTCTCAAAACCCTAATCTTTTATAGTCTACAGGAACGTATTTTTGTAATATATAGAATAATCATCTAAATTGATGTAATACCCATTTCTGGTTCACTATAGAAGCACATCGAATATTAATCACATGGTTATTTCAACGTTGTGTATACATCCCCATTTAAGTATTTTTATCATATTATTCAGAAAATTTAATTTATTTATAGATGTATTTTATTCTATTTGTATCATGTTTTTTTTCACAAGTTTCCAAAAATCATAAGCATTCACCATTTAAATTTTATATTACTTGAGATATAAATCATATTATAAGCCACATATTATTTTATATAAAATAAGAACACCCACATTTGATTATATTCTTATTAATAGACCTTATTCCAAGTGATTTATAGGTCTTTTAAAAAATTATTCATTTCAACACTTTTATCTCAGTTTTACTAAAGTCTTACATTTATTTCAAACTCAATTTACATTTACTGAGTGGTGATTTTCCTCCCAAAACAAAATTTTTATAAGTTGGGTACATTATACCAAATGATTAAATTATATTTTACTTACACTTCTCTATTTCTTTACACTTAATTCTTATTAAATATTTTTTTTGTGTATTTCTACATCGATACTTTTACTTGGATATATTTATTTCACCATATGTAAAATATTATTGACAATAATTTATATCATCTTTATTTTATATTTATACTCCAAATTTGTATTACTTATTCCCTCAAAAATTAACACTTTATATTTTAAAAATATTGATATATATTTTCTCATGATTTTTTCTTATGTTTCTTAGCATGTTTTGAAAATAATGTTTCATTATCCTTTAAACAATTCAGGTTTCAAGTAGGTTATTTTAATAATATTATAATGGATTCCATATTGACGTTAATATTTTTATATTCCATTCCATATTTTCTATAGAAATACTTTTTGTTATTTTAAGATATCAATAATTTTCATTCCTCTAAAAATATTTTCTTAAAGAGGATTTTTATGTTACATATTTGGAAATTACTTCTGAATTTTACTCATAACATACTCTTTATATAGTATTGTAAAAAACATTTTTTAGGACACTTCTACTATTTTTATACCATTTTACACTATTTTATAATTTATTTCATTCCGATGAAATTTATTCTTCATATATTACCTTCTAAATCCAGTCAAACTATTTTTATCTATGTGATTAAACATGTGGTACAAAAACATTATTGTTTATTCATTATTATGTAATATTACACAATGTGTTCATCTTTTGAATAGGTTTTTCATCTATATAATCATCCATCAATTTTATTATTTTTTCACTAGGGAAATGATCTAAAAATAATATCCTTCATCTGCTGTTTGATGGATTAAGATCATTTTTCCAAATATTTTTTGGGAAAAATTTCATGAACCACCTTCACCATGATAAGGGAAGGAATAAAAAACTACCAAAAACATCCATCTTCATGTTAACAGAGAGATAATGACCCTTGAGTCCCACCTTCAGTAGGTTCTAGAGTGGTGACTAACACCAAGGGTATATAATCTCTAGTAATATGGAAGGCATTGCTGTTTTCATAGAAAAATATTGGGAGATAAGATGGTAAAACCCAAAAAAAAATAAAAAACTAAATGTAAGAGTAAAGCCTAAATTATATTCCCACACGCATGCCCAAAGTAAAGTGCTTAAAAAAATACAATAAAACTATATAAGAATGCACTAAAATAATAGAAAAATAACAGCAACCACGAATCCCAAATAGCTCTGGGATCCCCAAGCTAGTAGTAATCAGCCTGATCTCCAACATACTCCATGTGACCAGACAAAATATTTTATTAATACATATTGTGAGTATACATGTATACCATGTGGGGAAGACTAAGAGATCTCATGCACTATTGGGGAGACAATCTAATGCCCCGTTAGAAAATAGAGAGAACCAAAACACCCAACAAGGAAACTATCCCCCCACCTCCCCAAGGAACACTCTCCAAATAATACAAGTCACGTAAATTAAATGTAATAACAAATTGATATTTGGGTATCCCAAACTACTTTACGACTAGTTATTGAAGGCATCTTACACATCAGACCCCCCCCTCACCAGTTCTACATCAGTCCCACTACCACCCCAATGATAAACTTATGTTCCATTCCAACCACACATCTATCATGTCCTAAAACACCTAGGCCACCACAACAACAACTAAGCACGCCCTCTAAAAACTGGGCCATAATAACCACTACCTTTCTAGAAGACACATGGGCATCAACAACCACTACATTACCCGAAAACACTTGTGACTCACATAGAAGAAACTTGGTAAAAAGTCAAGCCCACACACACATGGTCAAACCACAACAACACACACTAACCGAAGATTCTAGGGCTATAATGAACCTTAGTTTTTCATAGCCTTCCAAAAGGATCTTGGGATTCATGGCAGAGGGATCAGAAAGGAGATAATAGCCGGAAACTTATTAGAACGTTGGAAAAAACACCCACCCACATGAAATGGGTGTGTTCGGCACGAAGTGATCAACATGGGTGGAGTGTGTATAAGTATCGTAAGAACAAAAAATTATGAATATAATTAATAAAAAACTCATCCCAACCTATGGGATCTAAAATAGACTACCATCCCATACATCAACACTCTCATTTTTATCCCTAATGCACAAATACACTACACCCACAATAGGAGCACAACCCATTTCTAGAAAACAATCCCCCATTTTACCCATTGTAGTTATCATGTTCATGTGATTCTCTATAAATATTCCTTCACTACTGGCGACTAACATGCATAGAAACAATCTAAAACAACAGCTGAAAGAAAAATATCCAAGAATACATTTAAGCATTGACACCTGGTTCCTTTTTAAAGTCACAACAACAAAAGGGATCCATGAGATCCCTAGAAATAATGGAACCAAACCTAGCCCCAACATACCATCTCCCTATGGCCTCTTATCCACAAACCAACCACTTCTCAACCTGAGATTCAATTCTCATCCACATCTCCCCACATGATGTCAAATAGAAAAACCATGCATATTACGAGAATATAACAAATGAGTTTTTAGATTTATCCACACCATTCA
Source organism: Viscum album (assembly GCA_963277665.1). Lineage (NCBI taxonomy): Eukaryota > Viridiplantae > Streptophyta > Magnoliopsida > Santalales > Viscaceae > Viscum > Viscum album. Next base: position 1,411,146,693 of record OY728134.1, read on the forward strand.
TTAAGTTCATTTTTTCTGTTTGGTTAATCGGGTTGATCACACAAGTATTATTATTCATCTGGAATCCATTTAATCAACCAGAATTATGTGATTAACTAGTTTCCATTTTACAACTTTTCAATCATAGGATTATCTAGACAAAAAGATTTATCAGTATGCAAGAAAAGACCAAAAATGGCCATGATTTCTAGTGGACAAGAGTCTTTACAAAATAGAACATAAAAAATAAGGTAAAACATAGAAACATTATCCTCATCATTACTCACACCCCTTCGTTCTTTCAAATTCTGTTTATTATATTCATTAAATTTTGTGTCGTCTATGTCCCCAGGATGGAATGGCTCTAAGGCCTTCATTTTTAATTGTTTTGGAAATTCACCTTTCAAGGGGAGAGTTGGAACCCTTACAAGGACAGAAGGATTATAGACAATAGCATGACCCATATGTGTTAGAGGGAATCACAAGAAAATACAACATATAACTGCTCTTGTCCAGCATATGTCATGATATCATCACTCCACCTTCGCAGGGTTGGCCAACTAGTTATCCTATGAAAAAAATGGATAATGGTTTAACCAAGAGGTTGGGTGGTTCTACACATTTGAATTAATTGGAATTTAAACATTTTACTCTTAGATGATGGACATAATGTCTATGAGTTAAAAGATTCCATCAAATTAGGAAAACACATAATAGGGGCAAGACTGGAAATCATGGGAGGCTAAAAAAATGAGGAATGGGCTGAAACTGATTAAAAAGCCACATGTTATGGTAAGTCAAGGGTCACCCCACTCTCTAGAGATCTTAATCATAATTAATGGGATTAAAATTTCCTTGAACCACTTTAAATGAGCAAGAATACATAAAAATGAATTACGGGAAAACTGGGGACGGAAACCCCGAAACTCCTCTGTGGTTGATTGGTGAAGCTAATCTATGGATCTGATCTGTGAAGCTGATTGGTAAAGTGGATCCCTAAAGCTGGTTGATAAAGATGATCAGTGAAGCTTAATTGTGAAGCTAATCAGTGAAGTTGATCAGTTAAGATGATTACTGAAGATGATTAGTGAAGCTGATCAATAAATCAGATCTGTGAAGCTGATTAGTAAAGAAGATAAGTGAAGTGGATTAGTGAAAATAATTTGTGAAGTTTATCAGTGATGATGATCTATGAAGCTGACAGGTGAGACTGATCAGTGAGATTGGTGATGTTGATCAGTGAAGGTAATTAGTGAAGCTAATTTGTGAAGTTTATTGGTGAATCTGATCATTAAAGAAAATTAGTGAAGCTCATCTGTGAAGATAATCTATGAAGATGATACATGAAGCTGATACGTGAAGCCGATTTGTGAAGCTGATTGATGAAGAGGATCGGTGATGATGATCAGTGAATTCGATCTGTGAAACAGATCTATGAAGTGGATTAGTAAAGTGACTTAGTGATGCAGATGGGTGCAGCCGGTCGGTCACTGATCGGCTAATCAGGCCCGTGAAGCTGATCGGTGAAGTGGATTAGTGAAGATGATCAGTGAAGCTGATCAATAAAGCTTATCAGTGAAGCCTATTGGTGAAGCCAATCTGTGATGATGATCTATAAAGATTATCTGTGAAGCTAATCAGTGTACTTGATTAGTTAAGCAGATATGTGATGCTAATGAGTGCAGCTCCACAGTGATACTGATTACTGAGACACTAATCTATGAGATAACTGATCGGTGAGATCGATGGGTGGAACCAATTGGTGAGACTGATCAGTGGCACTGATAGGTGACAACACAGTGTCACATTGCCACTAAAACCAACATCATCATGACTCACTTATGTTGTCCATGAAACCCCAACATATAGAATTTCGTAATGTAATGGACCATGAAGGTCTGATCCATTACATCAGATACTTCTCAAATTATTATTGTCTGTGAGAATTCAGGAGTAACCAGATTAAAAGATAGGGGTATGAACACCCACCACTGAAGATACCTCTCAGGGAAAAACCACCCCATACATCCATAAAAACCCCAAGGATCACATTGTCCCAACACATGGATCTAGGAGTTCTTTTCTACATGTTAACGTACAATCTACTTTGAGCGGCACTGACTAGCCCCCACTAGTTCAATAAAATTCTAACCGATTCATCTTTATTAGGAATCAGTTTTTCCCTTCCCCACACATCCGGACATTTTATACACATTCACAATGTAATGGAAACAAATCATCTCTTAACGAAACACATAATAAATTATATCACAACAAGTCAGAAAAAAAAAACAACATCAAGGAATTTCTAGAATAGAATCTCAAAATAGCTCTGGTAACTGGGCACACATTTGTGCTTCTCGGTCCAAGGTACACTCCAAGAGGCCACCAAGCCTCCACAACACATGAACCAAAGGGTTGGTACATCCTTGAGGTACCTTCTCCTTTTGATCATTGATCCTTATTGGTTGATCTTAAAACATAGCTCCATCCCCTATATCCAACTCTCCCCAGTCAATGACATGGGACACATTGTGTAGATATCGAAGAAGTTGGGAGACATGGAAATTTTTTTAGATCCATTCCCATTGATATTGAAATGCCAACTAATATTGGACCTCACTGACCCTCCCCAGCACTTCCAAAGTCCCAATTAATCTAGTAGAGAGCTTGATCCCCTTGCCGAACATTCACTTCCCACATAGAGGAGAAACCTTTAAAAATACATGGTCTTCAACCTTGAACACGAAGGGACTCATCCTACAACCGACATAGGACTTTTGATGGTCCTGGGCTACCTTAATACTTTGACACACAATTCGAACCTTCTTTTTTGTGATCTACACTACCTCGAGGCCAAGAACACATGCCTTCCCAAAATCGGTCCAGCACTCAGAAAAATGACACAACCTTTCGTACAGGGCTTCAAACGGTGGCATGGAAATAGTAGATTGATAAATATTATATTAAAGAAACTATACTAATGGAAAATAGTGTACCCATGATCCCTCAAAGTCCCAAAACACATACCTGTAGAATATCCTCCAACATCTGGATGGTTCTCTCTATTTTCCCATCAGTCTGGGGGTAGAAAGTGGTGCTAAGTCATAGATGGGTGCCAAAGGCATGCTGTAATCCCCTACAGATTCATAATGTAAACTGTGCATCCATATCCAATGCTATGGACCTCATAAATCCATGAAGCTACACCACCTTGTCTACATATCTCCAAGTCAATGCATCCCCCGCACTTGACTCCATCTCCAGGAAGTGATATGATTTCGTCATCCCGTCTTCCACTACCCAGATAGCACCACAACCTCCTTTAACCATGGGTAATCCTATGATAAAATCCATTGAGATGTCATCCCAATTCCACCCAGGGACATCTAAAGGCTGCAACAAACCTCATGGGACGTGGTGTTCAACCTTCACCTACTGACACACTACGCACCTTGCTACAAACTCAACCACTGTCTGTTTCACCCCGGGCAACAAAAACTCTTCCATAAAGCCTCGGTCTATCTTTTAAACTCTTGTTTTCACCACTAGGGTGATTTATTGAACTCATGGATAACTCTCTCATGTATAGTATTTGGTAAATAGAACTTCCAACAGAAAAGCATCTAATTCTGACCATCCTCTGACCACCCTTCCAGAGCATTTCCCTGGTCAAACCAATTGCACATCACTTCACTCTCCGAGTCTCCCCACTGAGACTCCTCCACCTTCCACAACAGTGAGGAGTTCACATTCAACTGAAACAGACAACCTATACCACCATCTACCCTTGCATCTAAGTGTAAGGCTACCAACTCCTCCATCACCTTCCAAGTATCCACAGATTCTTGAACAGCTTCCCTTTGCGACTTCCTACTCATGTCATAATCCAGAACATTCTCTTTACCTTTATTGTAAGAGATATAAAATTTATAGTCCTCAAGAAGCTCCACCCACCTTCAATGTCACATGTTCAAGTCCCGCTGGGTGATGATGTGACTCAAACTCATGTGATCATTGAATACAAAAATGTGCTCCTCGGTGAGAAAATTACACCATAAATTAAATGGGAAAACTACTACAGAAATATTTAGGTCATGGGTGGAATAGTTATGCTCATGGAGACATAAATTCATAGACCCATAATATATCACTCACTGCTCCTGCATCAGAACACACCCCATGAAAAGACCAGAAGCATCACAAAACACCTCAAACAATACACCCTCCACTGGAAGCTTGAGAACTGGAGCACTGACCATCCTTTCCTTTAGATAACTAAATTTTCCTGACACTACTCGCTCCACATAAAGTCATAGTCCTTTCTAGACAAAGCTATCAAAGGAGTTGAAACTCATGAGATGTTGGGTACAAAAATTCGATAATAGACTACCAGAACCATGATTATATGAACCATTATTACATTCCACAGTGCTTCCCAAGAAACAACCACTTCAACATTTCATGGATCCACTACTAACCCATGTTGAGACACCATGTGTCCAAGAAAGTTCACTTCTCTTGTAAAGATCATTCTCCTAGACAACATTCAATAGATATGGTGGTGTTGAAGGATCTTCACATCCATCTTGAGGTGATCAGTCTGATCGTCCATTGATCTAGAGTAGATTCTGATTTTTTCAATTGAAAAAATGATAAAACAGTCCAAAATCACGCAAAACATAGTGTTCACGTGCCCCATGAACACAACAGGTGCGTTTATAACACCGAATGACATGAATACGAACTTGAAGTTCCCATACCTACACCTCAAATAAGTAATCAGGATATCCCCATTTTCACCCTTAAGTGGTGATACCCAGACCTCATATTGTTCTTAGAGAACTAACCTACTCCCCATAACTGGTCAAAGTGATCATCTATCCTTGGAGAGGGTAAATGTTCTTGACTGTTACTTGAATTAGTCTCCAATAGTCTATATGGAGCCTGAGACCACAATCTTCCTTCTTCCCAAACAAGACTAGAGAACCCCATGGAGACATGCTTGTTCAGACAAAACACTTCTTAATCAAATCGTCAATCTGAATTTTCAACTCCAATAACTCAAAAGGCGCCATCTGATTGGGGGCCATCGAAATCGGAATGGAACTGGGTTTTAAGTCTATCCTAAACTCAATTTCATGTCAAGGGAGTGGAGTCACTACCTCTTTAGGTAATACGTACAAGAACTCATAGACAATCCAAAGAACATCCCCCATCTCTAAGTCAGAAAACACCACTGACATCTCAACTAACAAAGAATGAAGGTGCTCCATAGGCTGGAAGCCCTGCTGGAAACCCTGCTGGCCAAAAAAAGCTACATGATGGACACCCAGATCTCAAAACATGGCCCTTATCTAGAAGAAGTTGACAAAAATGTGTATCAAAAACTTCCAGCCAATTCCTAGGATGACATTATATCTATACATTTGTTTCATAAAGAGATCCCCACTAGAGTGATGTAGCCCCAACATCAGTCTTCATCCTCAAAAAAGATCAAATAAGCTAGTCTGACCCCCCAACTAGCGTACTCAAGACTAGGGGAATGGAGAGTCTGTCTAGGTCTAGGAAAAAATCATCATCTAGACCAAGCGTAAAAAATGAGTGTGAAGCTTCTGAATGAAATAATGCATAGGAAAGATTACAAAACATGTTGATCGTACCTCAAATGACCTTCAGACCTGTTGGAACTTCTACCTTTGTGGCGTGAAAATACCCATACATACCCCTCTATCCTTAGGCTGTCGGCTGCCTCCCCGACCATGCCATGGTCGTGGTCCCTGAGAAGTACCTAGAGGTCAGACTACTCTACCACCATCTGACCTCGATGGAGTAGGAGCATTCTTCCCCTACTGCTACTGAAAAGGTAAGGGTAGATAATGCTGCTCATGAGGTGGGCGCAGATCATTCCCACCACTACTGTACTGCACTCAGTCTGGGCACTAAATCTGAAGGAACCCATAACTTCCGCATATAAATCATCTCGGTCCTAAGCTGGGTGGGAAGGGGCGAGGACCTAGAGATTGAAACCGGAACTACTAGGGCCTTATCCCCATTAGAAAAAACCTATAAGGACCTGATGCTGGAGGCCTAGTGCTGATATCCTTCCCTTTTGAAAAACCCAACTATACCCCCTCTCATAGAACACCTCCCAGTTTTTGCAACATCTCTACCACTTCATCCTTCTTATGGACATCAAATTATGTCGGTTTAGTGAAGGTAGTAACAAAATACTGAAGAGGATGTCAGAGTGCCTCATCTAAACATCTCTCCCGAGACTCCTCATCCAGAAAGTGGTTTGGATAAAAATAAAGGAGATCCTTGAATATGATCCCCAACTCACTCACGAACATACTCCCTTACTATAGAGAGAGAAGATCCTGCCACTTTTCATCCTTCAACGTAGAATAACTGAATTCCACCAGAAATTCCTTCTCATAGTCAGTCCACAAAACCTCTATCTCCATCCTCTATCCGAGGTAGAGCATCCACCATTGACACACACGTTCCTTCATCTGACTGACTAACAATGAAACCCAATAATTTTTTAGAGAATGGATCATGGTAAAGGTGATCACAAGCTCCTCAATGTAGTACTTTGTATCCATGTCGGAAACGCTTCCCTCGTACTCCCCAAGGGTATACCATTGGAAAGAACTTAGAGTATTCAACCACTTGTAATCCTTCTCCTCTTGGTCAATCCTCTTCTGATCGAACATATTAGGGTCTTGGGTCTCAACGGCCCACACTAATCATGGATGTCATATGGGTTCCATAGTTGATAGGATAAATAAGAAATGCTTAAGCCAAAGTATTTTAGAAGATTACTTTACAAGAATCATAAACTTTTTATTTATTTTAAATTCCCAAAACACCCAATACACACAAGAATACAAGTCATTATGATGCATGTACCTTTCCTTGGGTCTCTACCCTACAATCAATGTAGCCTCACCTTGTTATTTGGTGGGCCCAGATTCCTTGGATCGGGTCACATGGGGCCTTAAAATCTAGTGTTCTAGCTGGTCTTCCCTAGCCTATTTCACACGCAATGATTTCTTAACACTTTTTCCCTAAAATCCCATAAATCCTAACTATGTCTAACCGTAAACTCCATCCTATCGCACAACCATGACCTCTGATGCCTTTCTTTGATGACCATCCTTCACCAAATTTAGGGAATGGACAAAAAACATCATGATCCTTCCTTCTTCAATTTGATGGCATGATAATGCCCCCCCCCCCGAGTCCCACCTTTAATAGAAACTAGAGAGGCAACTAGAACCAATTGTATAGAATTACAAATAATATAGAAGTCATTAGCCTTTTTATATAAAAAGATCGGGAGATAAGATGGTAAAACCCAAAAAAATACAAAACTGAAAGTAATATTAAATCCAAAAATCCACTCCCAAATGCATTTTCAAAGTAAAGTTCTAAAAAATACATAAGAACTCAATATAAAAGTACCAAAATAAATGGAAAGTAGAAGAATACACTATGCCTAGATACCTACTACAACCAACATCTAGTATTAACCAGCCTAATCTCCAACCTGCTCCACGTGATGTGAATAACAATTTATAAATTTGTTGGGTGACTATATAGGTATACTCAGTATGGAATACCAATATCTCTCATGAACAAGAGGGGAGACAATATAATGCCCCGTGATAAAATAGAGATAACCAGAACACCCAGTAACGAAACGATCCACCCCTCCTCACCAAGGCACACTCCAAAAATAACGCAAGATAGGTAAAGTAATAGTTATAGCACATCAATATTTGGGTAAACCACACCACTATCACACTAGTTCTTGAAGACATCCTACACATAAGACCTCCCCCACTGGTTCCACAACAATCCCATTTCCACCCCAATAAAAACCTTATGGGCCATCCAATCTGCACATTTATCCAACCCGCAAACACCTAGGCGACCACAATAACCCATAATGACACCCACAAACACCTGGGCCACAACAACCACTTCCACACCCAAATACACCTGGGGATAAAAACCACTGCCACACCCAACACCCTTGCCTCATCCTAAGGACACTTGGGGAACAAACCTACCTGCACACACATGGGCAAACCACCACAACACAACCTGCCCAAAGTGTATACAACTATAATGAACCTTAGTTTATCACAACATGCCTGAATGATCTTGTCTAACCTAAGAGAGGGAGGGAAAGTAGCTAATAACCTACCTATCATAAGAATGTTGGGGAAAACTCCCTCCCCCATGAAATGGGGGTCTTTAGCACGAAGTGACCAACATGGGTGGGTTGCATATAAGAAACCTATGAACAAAACATTATACATATTGTTAATCAAACACTCATCCCAACCTAATGGTTCAACAATAGATAACCAGTCCAAAAAAATACACTCTCAATGTTATACCCACATGCACAAATACACAACAGCCATAATTAGAGCATAACCCATTTCTGGAAAACAATCCCCAATTGTACCCATTCATGTCATCATATTCATGTGATTCCGTTTAAATATTCCTTCACTACATGGAATCTAACATTCATAACCCTAAGACAAAACAAAAATTGAAGAAAAAAAGCCAAGAAAACATTTAATCATTCACACCTAGTTCCTTGTAAAGTCACAACAATGAAAGGGATATTTTAGATCCCTCAAAATACCTGAACCAATCCACGCCACAACATAATGGCTCCAAACAACCACCGATCGAAACATAATCCACTTCTCAACCATAGATTCCATTCCCATCCATGTCACTGCACATGGCGTCAAACAGAAAAGCCATGCATATTACCAGAACAGAGCAAGGGAATTTTCAAATTTAGCCACATCATTCATTAAGTTATTTCTTTTTGTTTCATTAACTGGGTTGATCACACAAGGATTATTATTTATCAGGTATCCATTTAATTATCCAAATTTACGTGATTAACTAGTTTTCAAGTTACAATCATTCAATCACGATATTATACACAAAACAGAACATCATTAGTGTGCAATAAAGGACCTCCAGTGGCCATGTTTTTCAGTGGACATGAGTCCATTAAAATCAAAACATAAAAACAAAGTTGAAACACAGCAATATCAACATCATCATTATTCCCACCCTTTCGTTCATTCAAATTATTTTTATTATCTTTGTTAAAGTTGGTTTAATCTATATCTCAATGGAACGTCATTATACCCACCTATCCTGATGCACAGTGAGGAGAGATGAAGGAAGAACCCATACTTGGATGATCAATGATTGATGTTTCCTCCTCGCACCAAGAAATAAGGTTTCACGAGTAGTAGGAAAAAACTCAACAAAGGTTGAGTAAGAAGGGATCTTGAGAGGTCATGTGACTCATCTCCTAAGGATTTACTTCAGGAGGAACAAGGAAAGGAAAATTACCAAGGGATAAGAAGATCTATGTATGATAAAAGGCCTGAACCTATTGTTTCAGAATGTGAAATCTCAAACTTCTAAAAAACAGATCTTGGTTTAACCACACGGGTGTGTGGCTTTACACATTTGAATTAATTGGAATATCATAATTCTCCTAAAATATGGTGGAGATAATGTCTTAAAGTTAATAGATTACTTTAAACATGGAAAGCACATAACATGGTTGAGACTGAAAATCACAAGAGGCTGAATAATGCAACAAAGGTGTGAAACTGATCAAAAAGTAACACGTTTTAGTAACTCAAGCATCCCTCCACTCGGAGGGGATTTAAATTATTGTTTATGGGCATAAAATGGACTTGAACCACTTTAAAAGGGTAAGAAGAATTAAAATAGGCGTTATGAGAAAATTTGGGAAGGAAACCCTCCCACCCCTCTATGGCTAATTAGTGAAGCTGACCGGTGAAGCTGATCTGTGAAGCTAATCACTGAAGGGGGTCAGTGAAGATGATCAGTTAAGCACATCAGTGAAGCTGATCTGTGAAGACAATCAATGTATCATATCAGTGAAGCCAACCAGTGAAGCAAATCAGTGAAAGAGATGAGTGAATCCGATCAGTGAAGCCAATCAATGAAGTCGATTTGTGAAGAGGATTAGTAAAGGTGATCAGTGAAGCTGTAAAGACCAAAAAATATTTTTAATGAAAATTCCTATTTATCTAATTAAATGTATTATTATGTGAAATAGTTATATAAAATATTCTATTTTTTGGTTTTATGATTTCGGATTTTAAAATACTGTTAATAATTGTGAATGTTTCTAATATAGTCATTGAACAATGATCATTTGATTAGTATAATTATAGTTCTTTAACATATCCAATTTAATTAGAAAAAAGAAGCGATGACCTCATCCAGCAGACTTTCCCCATACCAAGCCTATTTTTCAGAGCTCGAATAGGAGGTGGCATTTTGGGATTCACTCTTGATCAAGAACAAACTGATCTTGAATATGTTAAACTCGAGTGGAATGGCCTACGTGAGAAGTGGAAGTTGATAGAGATTACAACTCGAGCGATGTTATCCAAGCCTCTCCAATAGTCTGTCACCATCACGCACATTTCCATATGTTCTCATGTGAGTGTTTTAAGAAATTATGTAATAAGACCCTAGCATTATGACCATGTACATTATTTTCTGTTTAAAGAATATACATTCATTTTATTATTGTTACTTTGTAAATATTTTTAAATACACAAATATTATTTTATTAATATTCAAAAAAGAAATATATTTTGATAAATTGCTAGATTTTTGAATGAAATAATATTTTAATAAAATATTATTATTATTAAATTATTTTTTATTAAAATTAATGTATAATTGTTATGAATACAATTGTAATTTTTCTTATTGTTTGGAAGATATTTTTATCAAAACCGATGAATTATTGATAAATGTAGATTTTTATTTTAAAAGTGAAAATTCAAATATATATAAAATTATTTGGATAAAATGAATATTATTTTTTGGAATCAGGACATTAGAGTTATCCAACGATTAATTTTTTATAATTTTCTAAGACAGTTGATTTTTTGGGTAAAAATGAAACACCGATTAAATATATAATGTGTTTTATGACATCATAATGACCCAATAGTGATATAATAAAATTATATAAACATTAAGTTCAACCAATATATTTTTTTCGATTAAAATAATGTTATTTTAGATTTATTTGATTTATTTTACAAATTTTAGTGGACACTCCCAATCTTATTAAACAACATAACTTTTTAAATTATTTTACCTTGAGAGTGCGACTCACCTCCACATAAGCAACCATATTATTTTAAGAAGTTATGCCATTGGAAATAAAAAATATTTTTTCCACTCCCCTTTTGAAAAAATGGTGGACAAATTCCATGGTCTAGTTTTTGTTTTTGATTACTTTAATGTAAGGTGTCCCAAACCAAAATAATAAATAATATACTTCTCTTTTCCAATATAAACCCACAAAATCTCATACTTCCTCTTCACTCAAAAACTTTGGAGTTCATCCAACCTCTACCCTCTTCTCTATAGCATCCTTCCAAGGCTCCAAAAGATCCCAAGAAGCTTCTCTCAAGCCTCTCCCTAGCCATTGAGATGACACTTCCAAGTAAGGGATTTCTTCCTTTCTCATTTTTGTCCAATTTTCATTATGTTGTTATACCCTTTTAATTTAAATTAAAAATGTCAGGGGTATGACTTATCATGCCTACATAAATTAAAATTTATGTTTGGATGATCAGAGATCCATTTCACTCTCTTCAATGCCTCCAAGTACACTTGTTACCTTGCAAAAATTTTGAATGAAATTTCTCTCTCCTCGTTTACATTCAAGAAATTCTTTTGTATTATGAATAAAAATTCCAGTATTTATCTACGAAAAATGTATCTATATGATCTGGTTACATTCAATTTCATTTGAATATGATTATACACCCCTTTATCTCTCATCAACCATTTTTATGAGTTCTTATATCATGTTGTTACGCTGCTGAAATTGCACCACGCTTTTCCCTGCCAAAGTCATTTTGTAGTGAATACCCTGCCCATTTCTCTATCAATGGTATTCACCTTTATGAATGTTTACTTAGAGATTATTGAGTTTCATGTATGTGTTCTAAATTCTTTTATCATTTAATAAATGATGATGTTGAATGATTCAATGTTTTATGATCCATGTGGCACACTTATGCATGAAATGAAATTTTTAAGAAGGGTGCTCCCTGATAACGCTCCAATGCATTTAGTAAAGTATAGTATCATAATACGTCATGTGAAATGAGTGTTGAATCATGATAATTAAAGTGAAATTAGGGTTTAATCATTCTTCATGTACAATTAGGGTTTTCTCATTCTCCATGTGCAATGATTCTTGGCTCATGCTAAATCCATGTTAAGTATTGCTGCCACATTTCCATGATATGATAATCATGTTATATCATGCCTTTAAGTTCATGTTTATTTTATGATACATTGATATTCCTGTTTCCTAACATATATTTTAATCTTTTTGTTATATATTGTTTACTCCCCGACAGGGATTTATAGCTCACCCTTTTCTTATGCATGTCTTCAAGTTATCCCATGCAATGCAAAATATGGAGGAATGTAGTGGTAATATAAAGGAAGTTTTCAATAATATGTAGCATTTTATTTTTTTAAGTTGTTATGTTATGTTCCTAATCCCCAAATGCATAGAACTCTCAATCATCAATTTGGTGTCAAGTGAATATTTTGTGTAATTAATCATGTTTAAGTGTGTTATGAATAGAAATGTTGTTATAGTTGGTATTAGATCATAGTTTTAGTTATTTTTTAGTATTAGGAATAGAAAAACCTAGTGAGATCCTTAGGGATAATACTATGTATAATAAAAACATCCATAAATTTTGATAAGTATTTAGTACCTGGTTTATCAAGAAAATACATCCCTCTCTAGATATGAGCAGGTAGAAGAGGCTCTGGCACATACGTACCTAGGAGTGAAAACTCTAACAAGGAGTTTTAGGCATGACCTAGGGTATCCTGGTACACAAGAACAGGCCTTACTGCACCATTGGTTATGACACTGTCAGGGGATATGCTTTGGTAAATTAATGATCCTAGTGACTACCATTATAAAGGGAATAAAAAACCCATAAGAATATAAGTTAACTAATAGTTCAAGGATGACCTAGATTTAAACCTAAGGAGTCATAAGTTAGGATATAATTCTATTTTAAAAGTTTATCATTTTATGTTCAATGATTTTTTTATGATCAATAGATATCTATTCAAACTCCCTAATTGTATTCCGTTTTTCATTGTTAAAATATGGAAAGAGGAAGATGACGAACAACTCTTCCCTCTCTTCTTGAAGAACTACTTGGGAATATCATCTTTAAGTCATGATCCGATGACATTGTAACTCTTTACAATATCAATGTTTCCTGAAAACAAATTTATGATGCATCTAGTAACTCAAACATTTCCCGATTCTTTCAAGGATCAAGAACAATCTATTAGGGAATATTTCGATCTCATGCTTCTTACCATCTAATCATGGGAAGTAACATCAGGGACATTTTAAATTATTCTCTTTATTTGAAAATTATGAATCAGTAAATGATTTTCTAGATGCATCAAAAGATGAACTCCTCGGAGATTCCTATATGTATAAAATTATAGATTTCTGTCTTTTGGGAAATAAAAAAAATATTTTACCAAAACACTATTTCAAAATATTTAAAGATGAATCAGTAAGAATTTTTTATAAAAAACATTTTCAAGATGATATTTAAAATTTATATATAAGAAATATCTTTTGAATGACTTATTGATGCCTCCATCAATATAAACTAAAATGCTTGAGGTGTTTTGGGAAAAAGAAGTAAATGATTTTAAAAATATCATGAGGTACCATTCTAACACCTGAACCCACTCTACATAAAGGAAAAGATAATAGGAATGAATGAGGAAATCAACAAGGAAATGGAGGAAAATTACCCACACCTGTTTATGTTTTAGAATGTAAATCAAAATTTAAAGGGAAAAATTTATTAAGGGGGTAAGATTGTATTGACCAAAAAATTTTGTTAATGAAAATTCCTCTTGATCTAATTAAATGTATTATTATGTAAAATGGTTATATAAAATATTCAATTCTTTGGTTTTATGATTTTGTAATTTAAAATACCATTAAGAATTATGACCATTGAAAATATAGTCGTTGGACTATGATCACATGATTAGTTTAAATATAGGGCATTAACAAATGCAATTTACTCATACAAAAGAAGTGATGAACTCATCCATTAAAATTTCCCCATACGAAGCCCATTTGTCGGAGCTGAGAAAGGAGTTGGTGTCTTTAGGTTTCTCTGTTGACCAAACCCAAGTCATGCTTGAATATGTTAAGATTGAGTGGAACCTCCTACGGGAGAAGTGGAAGTTGATAGTGATTACCAAGAGTCTGTCACTATCATGCACCGTACCATAAGATCTTATTCTTGGGGTGTAAGGGGTTATGTATTAAGACTCTAGAAATATGACTATGTACATGATTTTTTATAATTAATATACAATAATTTTATTATTGTTACTTTGTAAACAGTTTTTAAAGAACAGATGGTATTTTTAGTTAATATTCAATTAAGAAATATATTTTGATAAATTTATGGATTTTTTAATTATGTAATATTTTAATAAAATATTATTATTATTAAAATAATTTTTATTAAAATTATTGTATAATTTTTATGAATACAATTATAATTTTTATTATAGTTTGAAAGCTATTTTTGTCAAAACCCATGAATTTTCGATAAATGTCAGTATTTATTTTAAAAGTAAAAATTCACATATTTCGAAAATTATTTATATAATATAAATATTTTTTCTTGAATGAGGGAGTTGAAATTATCTAATGGTGAAATTTTCATAATTTTCTAAGACAGTTGAAATTTTGGGTAAAAATTAAAGACTGTTTAAATATATATTTTGTTTTATGGAAACATAATGTCCCAATAATGATGTAATAAAATACTATAAACATTATTTTCAGGAAATATATTTTTTACCATTAAAATAATTTAATTATAATTTTAATTTATTTATTTTACATAGATTTAGTGGACCCACCAAGACTTATAAAACATTTTAGCTTTTTAAATTGTTTTCCTTGAGAGTGTGACTCATCGCCACATAAGCAATCCTTTTATTTTAAGAATTTAATCCATTGGACTTATAAAATATTTCTTCCACTCCCATTTTCCAAAAACCACGGGAAAAAACCTTTGGCTGGTTTTAGGTTTTGATTAGATTAATTTAAGGTGTCCCAAAGCTAAATAATAAATAATTCCCTCTCCTTTCTTCTATAAACCCACCCAAGCTCCCAATTTGTCCTCATTAAAATCCTTTGGAGTTCATAAAACAATTTAACTACTCTCTATAAAATCCTCCCAAGGATCCCCAAGCTCTCAATAATCCTCTCTTAAGCCTCTCCCAAGCCTTTGGGATCACACTTCCTAGTAAGGGATTTCTTCCTTTCACATTTTTGTCCAATTTTCTTAATTTTGTTATGCCCTTTTAATTTCAATTAAAAATGTTGGGGTATCATTTTTCAACTCCCCCATAACACAATCTTTATGTTTGGATCATGGGAGATCACTTTCTCTTTCATATATTCCTCCCAATTATACCCTTTACCATACCGAAATTCCGTAAGGAATTTATCTCTCTTTGTTTACATTCAATCAATTCATTTGTATTATGAATCCAAATTCCAATATTTATCTTGGTACATGTATCGATATTACCCCTTACTAGCCATTTCATGTAAATACGATGATACAACCCTTTCTCTCCCATCAACCATTTCATTGAGTTCTTATGTCATAGTGTTACGCTGCGGAAATTACACCGCAATTTTCCTAGACAAAGTCATTGTGTAGTGAATACCATGCCAATTTCTCTAACAAGGGTATTCACATTTATGCATGTTTACTTATTGATTATTTAGTTTCATGTATTTATTACACATTCTTTTATTGTGGAATAAATGATGATTTTGAATGATTCAATGTAGTATGTTCTATGTTGCACATTTATGCATGAAATGAAATGCTTAAGAAGGGTGTGACCTGATAGCGCTCTAGTGAATTGGGTAATGTATAGTATCATGATATTTCATGTGCAATGATTGTTGACTCATTCTAATTCAACTACAATGAGTGTTTTCATGTGCTTCATGTGCAATGAGGGTTTACTAATACTCCATGTTCAATGATCCTCGTCTCATTCTAATTCCATGTTAAGTGGTGTTTCCACATTTACATGTTATGATAATAATGCTATATCATGCCTTTATGTTCATGTTTCTTTTATGCTCTATTTATATTCCTATTTCCTAACATGTATTGTAATATTCATGTTACACCTTGTTTACTCCCTTACTTGGATTTATAACCCATATTTTTTTTATACATGTCCTCAGGTTATCCCATGAAATGCTAAGTATGAGGGAATGTAGTGGTCATGTGAAAGAAGTTTTTAGTTAGATATTGTGTTTTATGTTTTAAGTTGTTATGTAATATTCCTAATCCCCAAAGACACGAGACCTCTTGATCTTCCATGTTGTATCAAGTGATGTGTTTATGTAATAAATCATGTTTATGTTTTTTATAAATAGTAGGGTTTTTGTAGAAGCAGATCAGTGAATCTGATCCATGAATCTATTTAGGGAAGCGAATCAGTGAAGTTAATTGGTGAAGCAGATCAGTGAAGGTGATGAGTGAAGTAGACCAATGAAGATGATTGGTGAAGCTGATCAGTGAAGCTGATTGTTGAGACTAATCGATGAGACTAATGGGTGGAACTGATCAGTGAGATGGGTGAAACTAATTAGTGAAGATGATAAGTGAAGCAGATCAGTGAAGCTAATCAGTGAAGTGGGTAACTGAAGCTGGTCGGTGAAGTTATATGGTGAAGCACGTTAGTGAAGCTCATTAGTGAAGCTACTAGGTGAAGCTGATCAGTGAAGCTTTTAGATGAAGCTCATTGGTGAATCCGATCAGTGAAGGTGATCAGTGAAGATAATCTGTGAAGCTGGTTGGTGTAGCTCATCAGTGAAGCTGATGAAGCTGATTCGTAAAGCTGACCTGTGAATCTGACTAGTGAAACTTACCAGTGAAGTTGAATGGTGAAGCTTGTCAGTGAATCTCATTGGTGAACCTCATCAGTGATGGGGATTGGTGAAGCTGGCCGATGAAGATGATCAGTGATTCTGATCGGTGAAGCGGATCAGTGAAGCTAAATGGTGAAGTTGATCCATGATGTTGATCAGTGATGATGGTCGGTGAAGCTGATCGATGTAGCGGATTAGTGAAGCTGGTCAGTGAAGCTGATGAAGCTAACCAGTGAAATGGACCAGTGAAGCGGACCCATGATTCTGACTATTGAAGATAACCAGTGATGTTGAATGGTGAAGTTGATAAGTGAAGAAGATCAGTGAAGCCGATTGGTGAAGCCGATCTGTGAATCTGATCTTTGAAGTCGATCAGTTAACCCGATCTGTGAATTGGATCAGTGAAGCTGATCGGTGAGACACTGATCCTTTACACCATGGTGAAACATCTCCACCAACACTAACATCCTCGTGACTCACCGATGGTTTATAGGTCTCCCCATCCCTTAGAAATTGGAAATGTAATTGACAAGGAGTGTTTGGGCCATTACAAAAAAAATTGATTTCAAGTACTCTTGGTTTCTAATAAAAATGTTTATTACAAAGGAATGTTGATTTTATATTATATATATTATTTAATTTTTTCATATAATTAATGCTCTAGAATTACTACAAAATGGGTGGGGAATATTATTTGAGAGCCCCTTGATACATTGGTAGGTCTTATGCAGTAAAATTTATTTTTGTTTAGGTGTATGCTTGCATAAATATTTATGATGTCTCTCATCGAGGACTTGATGTAATGTTTTGGATTTCATGGACTAAGGCCGTGACGGTAATATTTTTGATGTTTTAGGTTATGCATTCATTCACTATGAAAATATATTATGTCATCCATGTAATGTTTCATATTTTTTTAATGGAAACTATTAAATTTCATTTGGTTTGTTATATTAAATTACATTATTATCATTTTTTCTTGCATATTTATTCAATTATATCTCTCAATGTATGCATTACCATATTGAACATTATAGCTCACCCTTCTTCTATTTCCATTTATATATTTAATTAACAAAATTATTACACCTGATATGTTTGTGAGAGAAAAATAAATGGATAATCTTGTGGGAGATGTGGAAGATCTACTTTATAATATATTACTCCTTGTATACAAGGGAAAATTACCATATGATGGAAATATAATGTCACGACCCGTCCCCCGAGGCCTGTGCCATAACTACCCCAATACCACCTTCCAGAGGCCAGAGGCTGACTATTAGCACCAAAGGCGTAATTCCCTAACTGGGAAGGCATTTCCTTCATAACCTGTAAACACACACACAAGAAAGCACACAACTGGATACAAAACACCAAGTAAACTGTAAAACAAAAGAGTGCTGAAAGTATAAGGGGCTATAATACAAGCCCAACTGGAAAGCACAAGTACAAATGTGATACAATATAACTAAAAAAAATGGAATTCCAGTTGCTAGGTCATCCTCTGAGGCTCCTACGTAAAGGGTAAGTACAGATCACCTCCTCAGCACTCCTCGTCCATCCGTCTCCTTCGTGTACCGACTCGTCATATGGTCTACCTCTAGGTATTGTCCAGTCCTGGTACCCTTGGCCTTAGTCATCATTTTCCATTGTCTGCATTCAACACAACAAGGTGCGGGCATAGCCCGTGCAGGGTTGTGTATAACGATACTCAGTAGGAACCTTGAGACTCTCTAGGTCTCATAAAATCCAACAGGGATAAAAAAACATTAAGAAATAAATAGATAACCTTACAAAGGTATATGCCCATACATATACCTATCTTATCAAGTAATCCATCTCAATCATGAGGTAATCACAGAGGTTCTGACTCATCTCACACCAAGATTTATTCTAGGGGGTAGTATTAGGTAATATTCTGAACACCATGGCTGTTGTAGAACTCATCCTCTATCAAGTACAGTGGGCCTACCGCATCACAAAGAGGCGCTACCCACTAACCATGGACTTCTGGGGTACTCCTCCTGTCGAGTACCGTGGGTATACCTCATAGCCGGCTAAGGTACTCCTCCAGTGGAGTATTGTGGGTCTTCCACGTCACCAAGGCACTCCCCACTGTGGGTCTGTCGTGGCACCAAAGTTCTCCCCACTAGGCCAGTCGAGTCACTCTAAGTCAAAATGGTCAGCAGTCATCAATTCTTAATCAGTCATACGGTTCCAAACGTGTCGTTCTTGGGGGGAAACTTCTTCCCAAGCCACATGTCAAATATTCCAAATGCCATGAAGTCCCACGAAGAAGTCTATCAATGGTCTATCACGTCATAGTGGTCTCAACTTTACAGATGGTGCATCAATCAGATGCCCAATCTGTGAGTTATTAGCCTTTTAGTCCCAGGGGAATGGTTGGATTTGTGCTTTATCCAACCTAAATGTTTCCCATCACAATCCAAAACACTAGTGGAGTATACTCAAAGGGACCCATTTCTCCAAGACTTCCAACGCCACTAATGGTTCGTCAAATGGCCGTCCAGTGCGAGAGATATGTCCAAAATAAAGTGAAAGGGTCGTAGTGGGCCTAGGTCTAGTTCGACCTTGTCATACCGAACCGGCCTGTGATGACCTAGTTCAGGTCGACCCAGCCTTGCCCATTGGGTCTGGCCCGGCCCACAGTGCGGCCCGGCCCGTTGGTTACAGCCAGGCCTCTGAGGGCAGCGAGGGCGGCTCGGCCGAGGGGTACCGCGAGAGCGCGAACCAGACATGGGTAGTGCCAGGGCACAGATCGACCATGAAGGTGCGTGATAGTATGTGAGGGCGTAGACCTGCCGTGAGGGTGTGACGGCTTAGACCGGCTGCGAGGGCGCAAACCAGCTGAAAGGGCACGGACCGACTATGAGGGCCTGGACCGGCCGTGGGTCGGCAGTCCAGCAGCGGGTTGGCGGACTGGCCATGGGTTGACAGTCTAGTGGTGGGTCGTTAGACCGGCCGCAAGGAAGTGGTCCAGCCGCGGGATGGCCGGACGGCTACAGAGGCTTGGAAGATGGCGTCAGCGGCATAGCGGACGATAGTGGTGCGGCGGCTTGGCATGGTGGATGGCGAGGGCGTGGTGGCTCGGCATGGAAGTGGTGCAATGAGGGGGGTTTGGCTTGGGGCGGCGTGGCGAATAGGAACTACGGCGACACGACTATTCGACATGACATCTCATCACGGAAACAGCGCAACGAGGGGGTTCGACATGGGAGGGCGAAGCGCTGCGGGGCAGCACAGGTCATAGAGGTCATGGGGGTAGCGCCATTGGATTTATCACCTTCGTCTCCTTCCTCCATTTCGAAGAACACATAAAAGAAGAACGATAGAGGGGTCTGGCCATGTTTATTTTTCCCACACCCTCTGCGTTTAGAGTGGTAGCAAGCGGTTCACAAAGAACGAAGCCTGAATATTTATGGAATATATTTTAAAACAACATTTCCCATAACCCTCGTCAATCATTATTCCCAATCCCACAAAAGAATTAGAAGGGGAGAACATGGGAAGCGATAATCAAATAGAAATAAACCCCTACCTTGTTCGCTTGATGAGTAAGCACAAGTAGGTAGTACAATCGTCGATTCCATGTATATGAGGACGTCCCACGTCGGAAGGAATCCCGAGGAAGAAGCTCGAAGTCGAGGTTGGCATACTTAATCGGTGGAGAATTCTTCATTGGTTATTTTTCTCCCACCGAGAGATCTCTCTCCTTGGCCAACCAATGTTCTCAAAAGAAGAACCCACCAAAATAAAAGAGACTGCTAATAAAAAAACATTTTCCAAAATTTAATCGTTGGAACAATTCAAATTGGATTAATTTAATTGGTTCAGTGAAGTGGTGCATTGGCATAATTAATAGGATTATGGTTAGCACAATTTATGTGGAGGAAGCTTAAGAGGCTCTTCCCCATTAATTATGGATTTGAGGTTTTCTCCCAATTAAAGGAGGGTTTCAAGGGGGGTTTAATCCTGGGTGGTTCGCACTACCATAACCTCTCATGGGAGGTTAGGATCGGGTGGTCCCCACCACAATTACCTCTCATAGGAGGTTAGGTTCAGGTGTTCCCCACCACTAACTTCCATAAGGTGGCTGAATACAAAAAAATAAAATAAGACATGTGTTTATTTTATTTTTTTTAATTCCACAAAAAATTCAAAAACTAACTTCCACCCTCAACCAACTGCCACCAAGGTGAAAGTATCTTTAAGTGAATACCAACACTTTGAGTTCAACGGTGTCCTCAGATTTCAATTCCAAGCACCAGTTCAAAAGTTAGAAAAACCCACTCACACGTTTACAAAACATACCCGAACAAATGTTCAAAAATTTATTTCGGGCACTCAGGGCCTCAGAATCACATGTTGTAAATTTTTGCAGACTAGTAAAATTACCATTTATTTTATAAAAAATATTTACATGGAAATAATAGGTCTTTAAATTCACCCCACCTCAGGTCTCTACATCCAAGTAAGCCACAACTCGAAGTAGGTAATCAAGTGGCGGCACTGAGCACACGTCTGAGCCTCCCACTCCCATGTGCCCTCCTGGAGGTTCCCGTGCTACCAGCGAATGTATAACAACCCATAATTTACATACATTGTTAATACTTAAAAATTGAATCATACTTATTACAACATATAACAAAACCACGAAAGGACCGTATAGATATAGTGTCTTTAGAAACTGGGAAACATAAACAACTGGTTCATAAAGCGTCTACACTGTCTCCCATTTATTTTATCATATCTATAGTCCTTTTTGGCATATCTTAATTAATAACCTTATTCCTGACCTGGGAAAAGATAACATACAAAAGGGTGAGCTCAAATTCTCTGTAAGGGTAAACAAAAGAAATATCAATCACATCGTATACACAAGCACATAACTTTTGGAAATCTTATCCTGCAAAAGAGATCATAATTTCATAACATGGGATAAACCATCACAATAATCATAACATAAAACATGAAACTTTGTTTCATACACACATAATCATATAGAATCATTTCTTGTTAGTCAAGACTCATTGCCAAGACTATCTTAGTGGACAAAGTCCATTTCTGAACCGAGTCACCCTCGTTTCAGTCCTGTTTCACTGTACCAGTATAACCTACCGTTCCAGCCATGTCTATGTCATGAGATATAAAATCTTTACCCAATGCATTGGAGGGAGATATAGCTCCCACCCATCTCATAATTATACCATTCTTATGTGTGCCACAAAATCATAAACCATACATCATAGCATAACCCATGTAATAAAAATGGGATTCTTAAACAACATGTCATCATATAACAATTCATATAAGATAAAGGGATTCATAAAAATATTTCAATCACAAAATAATCAAATCCATGTAATAATAGGGATAGAAACAGAACCCAATATTATCTTAGATGGAAAATAATTTTGATAAAACACTTGAACTCCATTCTTGAGGAAAATATCCTTTCTACTTCAAAAACACTTTTCATTTCTTAACATGTCATAAAATTTTAAACTAAAAGAATTTGATTAAAAATAAAGATGAAAACTTGTAAAGGAAGCTTCTTAGAAATAATGTTTTAAAAATCCATTCATGCCGTATAATTTAAAAAAACATTCTTCGTACTTTTGTCGGAAAAGTCAAAAAATACCTCGTACGAAAAACAACAAAAGATTCCTTTCAAATTCTTTACTAAAAACTCACCGAAGGTTAAAATTAGATTTAAACTATTGTAAGTGGAAGGAAACAACAATACATATTGAGGGAACATGGATGTGGATGATAAAATACACCCCAGTAAATGCCAAAGTAAAAAAAATCTCGGATAAAAATGAGATTGTGATATTTTCCCTTACCTTAGGTCCGATTTGCTTTGTACGTGTCTGAAGCTCCTTTATAATGGTTTAAATAATGTTATTGACTTATTATAGAATCATACATATTGATATGATATCATATATGGTCATATTCTTAGCTTCTTATTAGTAATATTTCATTGTTACTTGTTACTCGGGTCTTTATTGCCTTTTGTTCTTATGCGTGTTTTGCCGAATAAATTCTTATTCTTCTTTTAAGGTTATAGATACCTTATATCCCGAATGGTATTAGTGTAACATATATCATATTTATTCATTAAATTCATTTATATAATTTCTATGTAATGATGATCATGTAGAACGAGTCGCATCACATCGTGGAGACGGTATTCCGTACGTACGCACGAGCGATGATATTTTTCCCATGATCGTGGAATTGTATTTAAGTGTATTTATACTATTTTAGTATCAATATCACTTTATAATAATCATATATAGTTACTCGTTACACCATTATAATTACACCACGGCGTGGAGACGGTATTCCGTACGTACGCACGCGCGGTGATTTCATTTTTCCATAGGATGGATAGAAGGTGAATTAGGGTTGTTTCATATTTATAATAACATATCAGTATGTAAGTAATACTGATGTTATTACTTTATCATGAAACAACTAAAGAAGAAGAAGTTGAAGAAGAAAGAAATTGAAAAGATCGGTAATGGATATTACCTCTTCATTGAATTGCCTCTTTGAATCCTACACATAGGGAACTAAGATTGGTCTTTGAAGAAGACCAGGACCTCTAGGATTATTCTAGGGAAGTGGATAAGGGATTTTGTCAGGGGTTGGCCGAGCTTGAGTGCTCAAATTGGTGTGAGGAGGAGGGGGAGGAGGTGCCCTTTTATAAGGGAGGAGAGGGGCACCTTAGGAATATCTCAAAATATTGTTTTATATTAAAGTCAAAATAGGTTTATAATGGTTCCAAAGGGTCTTATTTCGAAGCTAAAGTGGGTAAGGGTCGAAATACTATCAACCAATAGGATTTATAAAAGTTTAGGGTATTATTTTAACCTTATCAATTAGATTTAACTCTAAGTTAAATAATTTAACTTTTACTGTGACTTTTTGTTTTCTTACACTATATGGTTAATATACTTACTATAACATGCCAAACGAACCCCAAGTTGTTTATTATTAATATATATATCCTTATCTAAGTCATCTGGACGAACCATAGATTTTTAGGAATAAAATAACAATTAATAATATAATATTTGATTTAAAAAATATTTTGTGTCAATTTTGACACTCTTTGATATATGATTTTTGTGAAAGTCATAACAGAGTTATATGTTCGAACCAAGTTGATTAAATCAACACTAATATATCATAGTAACCTAGAAAATTAGTGGAATTCATAAAAAGTCTAAAATTACATTTATTTGAGAATTTATAACATCAATTATGTTAACATTTCCTTAAAAGGGTAATTACTACATCATCGTTGTGTCATAAATAAATTAATTTATTTAAAATTTAAAAATTATAAATAAAATATAATCATGTAGGAAATCTTTTTATCTTTCTAATGAATATTTATAGTCGAATTTATCTTATGTATAACCCCATATTAAAAATGTTTTAGTTATTAAACATTGATTTTAACTATTTTAACTATTCATTAAATAAAATAATATTAAATGTCATAATCTAATCCAAGTGGACCTAAATGGTCATATTATATTCATAAGATTGTTTTTGGTCGAATTACACTTATCCAATAGAATTAGGACATGTGTTAGGGTAATAGTAATATCATATTTACCCTTAGATACCCTATTTACTATTAACCACGGTAAAAAAATAATAAGTTACTATTCACCAAAAAATTATTTTTATCTCATTGAACCACATTTTACTTACTGATATCAACCGTGTCTGTTGGATTTTCGAAATTCCATTCACAGAAGCGGTAAAATTATGTTTTTTGCAAAATTCAGTTTTTAACCAACCACTTAGTGGTTTCACTATTCATCAAAAATTGAAAGTTTTCAGAAAAATACCAAAATTTCACCCTAGGCTAATTTCGGTATTCCGAATCCAAAAATGAGGTCCATTTTGAAAGATAAAATTTCAAAAAGTGGTTATTACTATTCATAATGGCTATTTTAAATAATATTTTAATAGCATATCATCGTTTAGTGAAACTCGGTATTGTATACGACGCAAGCTATCGAGGAAGGTCGCGATATCGTGTAAAGTAAGCCAAGCAAGTGTTGTGTAGAAAAAGATTCCTTTGATGATTTATATAACATAAAAGTCTCGGGTGTTACATTCTACCTCCCTTAAAATGAATTTCTCCCTCGAAATTCGTCACTTTGTAACAAACAGATGAGGATACCTCTCCCTCATCATATCCTCAAGCTCCCATGTAGCTTCTTCTAATTGGTGGTTCCTCCTTAAAACTTTCACAAATAGAGTGGTCTTGTTTCATATGACTTTTTCGCTACGATCCAGAATCTCTATCGGTTGTTCTTCATAAGAAAGATCTTGCTCCAGCGGTAAAACTTCTGAGCTGAGTACATGTGAAGGATCAGGTATGTACTTTCTCAGGAGAGATACATGGAACACATCGTGAACTTGAGAGAGATTCGGTGGAAGCTCCAATCGGTAAGCTACCTTCCCAACACGATCCAGTATTTCGAATGGACCGATATATCTAGGGCTCAACTTCCCCTTCTTTCCAAATCTCATAACCCTCTTCTAGGGAGATATTCGTAAGAACACTTTATCACCCACAACAAACTCTAGGTCTTTTCTTCGGTTGTCGGCATAACTTTTCTGTCAACTCTGAGCACGTCTTATGTGTTGTTGAATAGATCTGACCTTTTCTGCCATTTCATCAACGAGATTAGGTCCTAATAGCTTTATTTCCCCAACTTCATCCCAGCAAGTTGGAGTCCTGCATTTCTTTCCATAGAGAGCTTCATAAGGAGCCATCTGAATACTGGAGTGAAAGCTATTATTATAAGAAAATTCCACCAAAGGTAGTTGTTTATCCCAACCTCCTTTGAAATCCATAGAGCAAGATCTCAACATATCTTATAGGGTTTGAATTGTTCTTTTAGACTGACCGTCTGTCTGAGGATGATAAGCAGAGCTGAATCTCAACTCTGTATCCAGAGTATGTTGAAGACTTCGCCAGAACTTAGAGGTAAATCTCAGATCCCGATCAGATATAATAGAAAGTGGTACTCCATGCAATCTTACCACTTCCTTTACATATATCCTGGCAAGCTGATCCAGAGAGAAATCCTCTCTAATAGCAATGAAGTGTGCAGACTTTGTAAGACGATCAACTATGACCCAGATAGCATTATTGCCTTTGGATGTTTTAGGAAGTTCTGTGACAAAGTCCATAGTAATGTTTTCCCATTTCCATTAGGGTATGGGTAATGGTTGTAACATCCCCTTAGACTTCTGTCTCTCAGTTTTAACTTGTTGACAAACCAAGCATCGAGAGACATATTCAGCAACATCTCTTTTCATTCCATCCCACCAGAAGTACTCTTTCAGGTCCCTATACATCTTCGTGCTTCCAGGATGAATAGAGAATGAATAACTATGAGCCTCATCCAACAACTCCTTCCTTAATTCGGGGATTGGAGGAACACAAACCCGAATCCTGAACTTTATTATGCCATCACAATCAAGGTTGAACTCAGGAACATTTCTCACCTTCTTTTGTAACTCGACATCTTCTTTCTGTGCCTCTTTAATCTTCACATGTATTGATGTTTGAACATTCATTTGAGAAAGATAAGATTTTTCCCCTTCCATTATAATTCCAAGATCTATCCTTTGTAAATCCATAAATATTGGATCCTTTGTGATCCTCATCATGGATAAACTAGCATGGTCTTGTCGACTTAATGCATCTGCCACCTTGTTTGCTTTCCCAGAGTGGTAATGGATTGAGCAGTCATAATCCTTAATCAGCTCCAACCATCTTCTTTGACGCATATTCAACTCCTTCTGTGTGAAAATATACTTTAAACTTTTATGATCAGTATAAATATCACACCTTTCACCATAAAGGTAATGCCTCCAAATCTTTAATGAAAAGATTACCGCAGCTAACTCCAAATCATGTGTTGCGTAATTTTGCTCATGGATTTTCAACTGTCGTGAGGCATAAGCTATCACCATATCATTTTGCATAAGAACACACCCTAATCCCTTCTTGGATGCATCACTATAGATCACAAACCTTTCTCTACTACAAGGCAGTGTGAGCACAGGTGCACTGGATAACCTTCTTTTCAACTCCTTGAAATTCTCTTCACATTCTTCCGTCCAGAAAAAATTAACTCCTTTCCGAGTCAACTTGGTGAGTGGATTAGATAATCGTGAAAAATATTTCACAAAACGTCGATAATATCCAACCAAACCAAGAAAACTTCGGATCTCAGTTACTGTTGTTGGTCTCGACCATCTTTCGATAACTTCTATTTTTGCTGGATCCACAGATATCCCCTCTTTTGAGATTATGTGACCCAAAAATGCAACTTTTTGAAGCCAAAATTCACACTTGGTAAATTTGGCATAAAGCTTCTCCTTTCTCAGGGTCTTCAATATAATTCTCAAGTGATCTTCATGTTCTTCCTTTCTCTTTGAATAGACAAGAATATCATCTATAAAGACTACCACAAATTGATCAAGATAGTCTCTAAAGACTCTATTCCTCATATCCATGAAGATAGCAGGGGCATTAGTAAGACCAAATGGCATCACTATAAATTCATAGTGTCAATACCTCGTACGGAAAGCCATCTTTGGTATATCCTCCCTTATGACCCTTAATTGATGATACCCTAAACGAAGATCAATCTTGGAAAAATATTGAGCTCCACATAGTTGGTCAAATAGGTCATCAATGCATGGGAGAGGATATTTGTTCTTGATAGTGATATTGTTAAGTTCTCGATAATCAATGCAGAGTCTCATTGATCCATCTTTCTTCTTAACAAATAGAACAGGTGCTCCCCAAGGTGACGCACTAGGGTGTATGAATCCCTTATCAAGATTCTCTTTGAGTTGCTTCTTCAATTCCTGAAACTCAATTGGGGCCATTCTAAAAGGTGTCTTTGAAATAGGCAAAGCACCCGGTACGAGTTCTATTGAAAACTCAACTTCACGATTTGGTGGAAGACCCGGTAATTCCTCCAGAAAGACATCATCAAACTCCCGTACGATGGGAATATTCTTAATCGTGAGTTTCTCACCAACCATTTGAGATAAATAACCTTCATTTAGTGGAATCAAGACCCATAAGATGGAAGTAATTTCCGCTGGAAGGTTATATTCATCCTTGCATCGATAGACGATCGTAGATTGATCTGGAATATGAAATGTGACTTCCCTTCGTTGGCAATTGATATGAGCTCCATGTAGAGAAAGCCAATCCATGCCAAGAATCACATCAAATTCCACTATAGGAAGGATCACAAGATTTTCAGGAAGCACTTTCCCACAAACTTCAATCGGAGATGAATTATAAACTTTTGATGCGACTGTTGTGACATTAGGTGTTGTCATAGCTAACTCAACATCTAATTGATGAGGTAATGCGGTTATTCCCTTAGAAAATTTTTCAGAAATAAAAGAGTGGGTGGATCCATAATCAAATAAAATATTTTCTACTTTAGAGTGGATGGTAAGTGTACCTTTCACCACATCGTTATCGTACTCCACATCACTAATAGAAATTGCATGTGACTTTCCTTTGTCTTTAGCCTTAAGAGTTTGTTGACGTCGACCATCATCATCAACCCTTGGATTTGGGCATTGATTGGTATAATGCCCCATCTCCTTGCACATGAAACATTGAAGTGTAGTAGGTTCATTCTGTGTATCCCTTCCTTTGTTTGCATCATTAGACATCTTCTTCCCATTATCACGGCATTCAAATTCCCTATGACCTTCCTTTCCACATTTGAAACATTTACTTGTCCCTTTAAGACAACTCCCTCCATGTTTCTTTCCACACTTTGAGCATAAGGGAAAGCTCATCTTCTTTTCAGTGTTCTCTTTAGATTTTCCTTTGAATTCCATTTTCCTTTTCTTATTAAACCCATATGACTGATGGGTTACTCCAATCTCCATCTCGACTTTGAGAGCACATCGAACAATCTCCTCGTAGCTATTGAAGTCCCTTATGGCTAACGCCCTTCAAAGACTTGGTTTAAGACACAAAAGAATCGATCGATATTACTCTCAGGTTGGATAATAATACCAGAAGCGTACCTTGCAAGTCTTGTAAAATTTGCTTCATAGGTACCAACAGATTCATCATCCTTTTGCTTTAGTTCAAGAAACTCTTTCTCCATCTTTGTTCGGAGAATACGAGGGAAGTACTTATTGAAAAATAAGTTCTTGAACTCGTCCCATTCCATGGACTCAATTTCATCCCTTTGCCTCGTATTCTTAATAAGATTCCACCATTGATCAGCATCTCCTTCCAAACGATACACTAATAGGATGACATTATCATGTTCAGAACATTGAAGAACTGAAAATATCTTTTCAGTAGTACTAATCCATTGTTCAGCAACTAATGGGTCAGTAGACCCGCTGAAAGAAGGTGGATGCTGCCTCATGAAGGATTCAACAGAATGTTGCTCCTTCCTTTGCTCGTTTGGAAGTCCTGTATGATTTATAGCTTGGGAAATTTGTGTGAGCATGGCTACAAGATTTTTCATTCCAGCTCCCATAACGTTTGGTTGCTCAGGGGGACAATCATTGCATTGCCCGTCGCATTCCTCATAAACACGATTCCTTCGGGTTCTAGCCATTGACTAAAACCAAGAAGAATAGTGTGAGCAACACTAATTATAATAGGAAAACCACATAATCAAGAATAAAATTTCACACTTAAGGTCTTATCCTAGGTTATTAATGGCCATTTCTAAAACACTAATATTGTGTTCTTTGCTTAGACTTATCCTTAGGGTTCTTACTAAGGCTTTCACATCCTAGTTTCCAAAGGTTGACCATACCTTTCCTCTGATACCAACTATAACAACCCATACTTTACATACATTGTTAATACTTAAAAATTGAATCATACTTATTACAACATATAACAAAACCACGAAAGGACCGTATAGGTATAGTGTCTTTAGAAACTAGGAAACATAAACAACTGGTTCATAAAGCATCTACACTGTCTCCCATTTATTTTATCATATCTATAGTCCTTTTTGGCATATCTTACTTAATAACCTTCTTCCTGACATGGGGAAAGAAAAAATACAAAAGGGTGAGCTCAAATGCTCAGTAAGGGTAAACAAAATAAATATCAATCACATCGTATACACAAGCACATAACTTTTGGAAATCTTATCCTGCAAAAGAGATCATAATTTCATAACATGGGATAAACCATCACAATAATCATTACTTAAAACATGAAACTTTGTGGCATACACACATAATCATAGAGAATCATTTCTTATTAGTCAAGACTCATTTCCAAGACTATCTTAGTGGACAAAGTCCATTTCTCAACCGAGTCACCCTCTTTTCTGTCCTGTTTCACTGAACCGGTATAACCTACCATTCCAGCCATGTCTATATCCTGAGATATAAAATATTTACCCAATGCATTGGAGGGAGATATAGGTCCCACCCATCTCATAATGATACCATTCTTATGTGTGCCACAAAATCATAAACCATACATCGTAGCATAACCCATGTAATAAAGATGGGATTCTTAAACAACATGTCATCATAAAACAATCCATATAAGATAAAGGGATTCATAAAAATATTTCAATCACAACATAATAAAATCCATGTAATAATATGGATAGAAACATAACCCAATATTATCTTATATGGAAAATAATTTTGATAAAACACTTGAACTCCATTCTTGAGGAAAATATCATTTCTACTTCAAAAACACTTTTCATTTCTTAACATGTCATAAAATTTTAAACTAAAAGAAGTTGATTAAAAATAAACATGAAAACTTGCAAAGGAATCTTCTTAGAAATAATGTTTTAAAAATCCATTCATGCCGTATAAGTTAAAAAAACATTCTTCGTACTTTTGTCGGAAAAGTCACAAAGTACCTCGTACGAAAAACGACAAAAGATTCCTTTCATATTCTTTACTAAAAACTCACCGAAGGGTAAAATTGGATTTAAAATATTTTAAGTTGATGAAAACAATATTACATATTGAGGGAACATGGATGTGGATGATAAAATACACCCCAGTAAATGCCAAAGTAAAAACAATCTCGGATAAAAATGAGATTGTGATATTTTCCCTTAGGTCCGATTTGCTTTGTACGTGTCCGAAGCTCCTGTATAATGGTTTAAATAATGTTATTGACTTATTCCATAATCATACATATTTATATGATATCATATATGGTCATATTATTAGCTTCTTAGTAGTAATATTTCATTGTTACTTGTTACTCGGGTCTTTGTTGCCTTTTGTTCTTATGCGTGTTTTGCCGAATAAATTCTTATTCTTCTTTTAAGGTTATAGATACCTTATATCCAGAATGGTATTAGTGTAACATATATCATATTTATTCATACAATTCATTTATATAATTACTATGTAATGATGATCATGTAGAACGAGTCGCATCACATCGTGGAGACGGTATTCCGTACGTACGCACGAGCGATGATATTGTTCCCATGATCGTGGAATTGTATTTAAGTGTATTTATACTATTTCAGAATCAATATCACTTTATAATAATCATATATAGTTACTCATTACTCCATTATACCCATCCTTGTAAGGTGATGGTGGAAAATAGATTACACCATGGCGTGGAGATGGTATTCCGTACGTACGCACGCGCAGTGATTTCATTTTTCCGTAGGATGGATAGAAGGTGAATTAGAGTTGTTTCATATTTATAATAACATATCAGTATGTAAGTAATACTGATGTTATTACTTTATCATGAAACAACTAAAGAAGAAGATGTTGAAGAAGAAAGAAATTGAAAAGATCGGTAATGGATATTACCTCTTCATTGAAATGCCTCTTTGAATCCTCCACTTAGGGAACTAAGATTGGTCTTTGAAGAAGACCAGGACCTCTAGGATTATTCTAGGGAATTGGATAAGGGATTTTTTCTGGGGTTGGCCGAGCTTGAGTGCTCAAATTGGTGTGAGGAGGAGGGGGAGGAGGTGCCCTTTTACAAGGGAGGAGAGGGGCACCTTAGGAATATCTCAAAATATTATTTTATATTAAAGTCAAAATCGGTTTATAATGGTTACAAAGGGTCTTATTTCGAATTTAATGTGGGGATGGGTCGAAATACTATCAACCAATAGGATTTAGACAAGTTTAGGTTATTATTTTAACCTTATAAATTAGATTTAACTCTAAGTTAAATAATTTAACTTTTACCGTGACTTTTTGTTTTCTTACACTATATGGTTAATACACTTACTATAACACGACAAACGAACCCCAAGTTGTTTATTATTAATATATATATTTTTATCTAAGTCATTTGGCCGAACCATAGATTTTTAGGAATAAAATAACAATTTATAATATAATATTTGATTTAAAAACTATTTTTTGTCAATTTTGACACTATTTGATATATGATTTTTGTGAAAGTCATAAAAGAATTATATGTTAGAACCAAGTTGATTAAATCTACACTAATATAGAAAATTATCCTAGAAAATTATTTTAATTCATAAAAAGTCTCAAATTACATTTATTTGAGCATTTATAACATCAATTATGTTAACATTTCCTTAAAAGGGTAATTACTGCATCATTGTTGTGTCATAAATAAATTAATTTATTTAAAGTCAAAAAATTATAAATAAACTATGATTATGTAGGAAATCTTTTTATCTTTATAATGAATATTTATAGTCGAATTTATCTTATGTATAACCCCATATTAAAAATGTTTTAGTTATTAAACTTTGATTTTAACTATTTTAACTATTCATTAAATAAAATAATATTAAATGTCACAATCTAATCCAAGTGGACCTAAATGGTCATATTATATTCATAAGGTTGTTTTTGGTCGAATTACACTTATCCAATAGAATTAGGACATGTGTTAGGGTAATAGTAATATCATATTTACCCTTAGTTACCCTATTTACTATTAATCGCGATAAAAAAAATAAAAAGTTACTATTCACCAAAAAAATTATTTTTATCTCATTGAACCACATTTTACTTACTGATATAAACTGTGTCTGTTGGATTTTCTACATTCCATTCACAGAAGCGGTAAAATTAAGTTTTTTGCAAAATTCAGTTTTTAACCTACCACTTAATGGTTTCAATATTCATCAAAAATTGAAAGTTTTCAGAAAAATACCAAAATTTCAACCTAGGCTAATTTCGGTATTCTGAATCCAAAAATGAGGTCCATTTTGAAAGATAAAATTTCAAAAAGTGGTTATTACTATTCATAACGGCTATTTTAAATAATATTTTAATAGCATATCATCGTTTAGTGAAACTCGGTATTGCATACGACGCAAGCTATCGAGGAAGGTCGCGATATCGTGTAAAGCAAGCCAAGCAAGTGTTGTGTAGAAAAAGATTCCTTTGATGATTTATATAACATAAAAGTCTCGGGTGTTACAGAATGTGCACCAAAGGTATCGACCATCGACGAATCACCTACTCCTGTCGATCCTCAATCTTTACTGAAACCTTCATAAAAGTCGTCCCATCCTCAACGTCCAGCTCGCCATGGTCGATGATGTGAGAAGGGTCGTGCAAGTAATTCGTCAATTGGGATATGTGGAAGACATCGTGCACTCAGTGCAACTGAGGTGGAAGAGCTAAGAAGTAATCCACATTGCCAACTCTACTGAGGACCTGAAAAGGTCCGATGAAACTCGGAGATAACTTTCCACCTCGGATGAATCTCTGCAATCCTCATCGAGTTGAGACTTTTAAAAAGATGTGGTCGCCATCCTAGAACTCCAGAGGTAACCATCTCCTATTAGTATACAACTTATGCCTACTCTATGTACTCTTAATACACTCCTAGTTGATCTGCACCTTCTCTGTGGTAGCCCATTCCGTCTCTGTTCCCACTAATGTTGAGTCCCCTCGGTCAGTCCAGCACAAAGGTGATCTGATAGGTCTCCCATATAACACCTTGAAAGGTGCCATCCCTATGGTGGAGTGATATTTGTTGTTGTATGGAAACTCCACCAAAGAAAAGTGATCCTCCCAACTGCTACCGAAGTCGAGGACACAAACACATATCATGTTCTCGAGGGTATGAATAGTCCACTTAGTATGGCCATCCTTCTGATGATGGAAGGTGGTGCTCAAATGAAGTTGTGTCCCAAAATCCTCCTGCGACCACTTCCATACCCGAGAAGTAAAACCTGAATCACAATCGAGGATAATTGATGAAAGTACTCCATGTATCCACAAAATATCATGCATATAGAGGCGTCCCAAGATCTCTATTGAACCCTGCTCTCTAATCGGTAGGAAGTGGGATTACATTGTGAGTCGTTCAACAAACACCAAGATAGAGTCATGTATTCTGGATGTATGTGGAAGTATTGTCATGATGTCTATGGATATCTCATCCAACTTCCACTCTAGGACCTCTAAAGGCTGAACCAAGCCTGTTGGCACCTGATGCTTCGCCTTCACTTGTTGACAAGTGAGGCATAAATAGACAAACTCTACTACTGCACATTTCATTCTTGGACATCAGTGCTATCATCGGAGATCCTGGTACATCATCACCACTCCTAGATGTACCGCAAGAGGGGATATGTGGAAATCCCTCAACACTTCCTCCTGAAGTGACACTGGTACCATGGTACATCCCATAAAGATAATGACGTGCTCCCCACATTTAGAAAATCTTTCAGGTGCCTGTCCTATGGATATATGAGCACACCATGTCTTGCAGTCAACGTCCCCAAGTTGCGCCTCCCTGACTCGCTGAAGAAGTGGGGGAGTGAATATAACAAATTTTAGAAAAGATGCTCCAACTCTATCCACAAAGGATATATGTAAAGGGGACAACTGCTAGAAAGTGAACATCTTGGATCCTGAATTGGCTCTTAGAGATCTTACAATAAAGTTTGTGCTCGTAGAGTGTGTCTAGTACTACCTGCAAATAGTCGTCATGCTCCTCCTCAATATTCTAGTTGATTAGAACGATGTCGATGAAGACTACTACGAAGTGATCAAGGAATTACAGAATGATCTTGTTCATGAGTCCCATGAACACTGTTGGAGTGTTGGTTACGCTGAATGGAATATCCAAAAACATAAAGTGGTTGTACCGACACCTGAAGGATGTCTTCTGCACATCCTCATCTTGTACTCTGAGCTGGTGATATTCTGATTTAAGGTCTATCTTTGAGAACCACCATGCTCCCTTCAGCTGATCGAAGAGAGTGTCAATCCACGATAGTGGGTACTTTTTCTTCATGATCACATGATTCAGGCCCTGATAGTTGACAAAATTCTTCAAGACCCCATCCGCCTTCTCATTAAATAGAATTGGGGCTGCCCAAGGTGAAACACTAGGCCAGATGAATCCCTTCTCCTACAAGTACTCCAGTTGTACCCGCAGCTCTCAACGCTCCATGGGAGACATCTGATATGCTGGGGTATATATTGGTGCCATCCCGGTGTACAAGTCAATGTAATATTCCACCTCCCCATGAGGAGGTCGACCTGGAACATCATCAGGGAAAACATCCACATACATGTCCACAATTATAGGATAGTTCAGACATTTAATATTAACAACTCTGAGGGTAAGGCTATCCAACTGATGTGTAATTGGATACACTCTCCTCCGGGTATGTCCATCCAACATTCCATAGGCTCCCTTCTCTCCGGGGAAGTTAAAATTGGTCCCATCCATGCAGGCACACCGCACATTGCACCTAATACAGTTTATCTAAGCATGGACTGTAGATAACCAGTCCATACCCAAGATGATATCATAAGACCTCAACACCGCTACTAGGTGACCTTAGAAGAAGATCTCTCCTCCTAGAGTAAGCTCAAACTTCTGGAACCAGTGTGTAATCGTCAAATCCGCTCCTATAGGAGTCTCTAGACATAAGGATAAAGCCAACGACTCCATTAGAATCTCTGAGATCTGAATGAGGGTGGTGGAAAAAAAATAATGACTGGAACCTATGTCTATAAGTACTATTGTAATGGGAGAGTAGACAAAAATTGTACCTCGTATCATCTCCATAATACTGTGATCCTAATCCTCAGCTACCTGGAGCTGAGATCTCCCCTGTCCACATGCTTCGTAAGGTCGAGGTGGACCTCATAGTGGTGGTGGAAGTAACATCTCAAATCATTTCCCACCGTTAGCTGCACAACCAACTCCACTGCCATGTATGCATGCTCCCTGCGGACCTCCCCAGTCAAACCACTCTTTCTGCTTGGGTGGTCCTTCAACTATCTACTGATCATCTGAACGGTGGGCCAGACAGCCACGAGCCATGTCATCCAGCCCACCACAATCGTAATGCTACCCGCTCTTGGAATGACAGGCTCTACATCAGGTACCCCACACAATCGATACTAAGTCATGCAGTCATCCACCTGTAGGTATGGTCCTCTTGGAGCTCTGTGATGTATGTTCACTTCCAACTATAGAAGACTCTGCTATGTGATGACTATTAGTGGGTCTCATCACTGGTGACTGCTCAGTAAGGAAACACTCCACCAAGAGGGCTCTCTCTAACACCCCTTCCTACGTCGGGATGCTAAGTGAGACCACTGAAGCCCTGATCTCCCACCTAAGTCCTTGCTCGATGGTCCAGGCCCTGAAGAAAGGGTCCATACCATATCTGTGGAGTAGTGTCAGAGTTCATTGAACCTCACTGAATACTGAGCTACTGTCAAACTGCCCTGCTACAGATGATGAAGCTCATGTATACGCACTGCACAAAGAGTCTCTAGGACAAACTCTACCATAAACAAGCTCACGAAGCCTTCCTAGAGAAGCATCACCTTATTGTGAACCTGGAGCATCAAGATCCACAATCTGCTTGCTACTGCCTATAGAGGGCTGGTGGCAAGGATCACTATGAAATCTTCCGGAGTCCCTACCAATCACAAAAACTCTCACCACTGCCTCTGGCCAGTCCTCAGCCGCCTATGGGTCCGTATCTCCCCTGAACCTGGGTGACCTTTGGTGTTGTAACTCATGCAATATTCTCTAGCGGCGTGCACTATCTTCTACCGGGGCTTGTGGAATCGGTGTCCCAACGGGTAATGGTACCACAACTGCCTCCACTGGTGACCCTACCGGAAAAGGGCCCTGCACCGAGGCCTCATTTCTCGGTGGGATATCAGTGCATAAAATATTTGGAACTCTAGTTGGTTGTCAGCATGGAGGCATCCTAAAAAGAAATAGGTGCTCCATGGTCAAATGTTATACCTGGTGAGATAAAGGTTATACCTAGTTATCTGACTCAAAAGATTACAAAGAAAACTCTTGAAAACACACACGGAATCAGTGTTTCTGGGCACTAAGTCGAAAATCAGAAGTCAGGGTACTGGTGTATGGATACGTTGACCGTTGCACCAACACTGGACTCTATGAACTAAAAACCACACTCATTAACCTTAACACTATTGATTCATATAAAAGATCAGAGTCCTATTTCTTCTGTAGAACCAATTCCTCTAATACCAATTTGTCACGACCCATCCCTCGGGGCTCATGCCATGACTACCCCAAGCCCTCCTTCTATAGGCCTAGGGATAGCGACTAGAACCAAAGGTGTAATTCCCAAACTGGGAATGCATTTCCTTTATAACATGTAAACACACAAACAAGAAAGAACATAGCTGGATAAAAAACACCATGAAAACTGTATAAAAAATGAGCACTAAAAGTAAAAGAGGCCAGAATAAAAGCTCAACTGGAAATCATAAGTACAACTATGATACAACACAACTGAAGAAAAGGGAATGTTAGCTAGTGGGCCATCCTCCGAGGTTTCTACCTAAAGGGTAGGTATAGATTGCCTCCTCAGCACTCCTCATCCGTCTGTCTCCTCCGTGTGCCAAATCGTCGTAAGGTCCACCTCATGGTACCATCCAGTCCTGGTACTCTTGGACTCAGTCAGTGATGTCTTTCATCTGTATCCAACACAACATAGTTCAGGCATAGCCTGGGCAGGAGTGAGTATAACGATACTCTGTAAGGACCCCAAGACCCTATATGTCTCACAAAATCCATAAAGTATAAAAAAAAGGTTTAAAATCAAAATTTAACCTTACATGTTATATCCCCATACATATACCTATGTTATCAGGCAATCAATATCAATAATGAAGAAAACACAGAGGTTCTGACTTTGCTCACAACCTGATTTATTCTAGGGGTAGTATCAGGTAACATTTTGAAAACCTCAGCTACTGGAGAGATCCTCCTCTATTGAGTATAGTGGGACTGCCACATCATAAAGAGGCACTTCCCACTAACCTTGGACTACTGAGGTACAATTCCAGTCGAGTACTATGGGTCTACCATGTCACATAGAGGCTCTCCCCAGCATGGGTCTACCGCATCACACAGAGACGGACCCCCTCGTAGCCTGCTGAGGTAATCCTCCTATCGAGTACCATGGTTCTGCCACATCACCATGGTTCTCCCCACCATCGGTTTTCCATGTCACCAAGGTGCTCCCGACTAGGCCAGTCAAGTCACTCTGAGTCAAAATGGCAAGTAGTCATCAAGTCTCAGCCAGTCGCTGGGTTCCGTACGTATCGTTCTTGGGGGAAACCACTTCCCAATCCACTTGTCAAATACTCCATCTTCTAGGAAGGACCATGAATAACTATCTCAACGGTCTATCACGTCATAGGTGTCTCAATGTAAAATACGATGCGTCAATCGGATGCCCGGTATATGATTTATTAGCCTTTTAGTCCTGGGGGCCCTATTGGATTCATGTTCAATCCAACTTGACTATTTACCATCATAATCCAAAACTATAGTGCAGTATACTCAATATGACCGCTTTGCTCCAAGATTTCCAACACCGCTAACAGTTCATCAAACGGATATCCGATGCTAAAGCTGTGGCTAAAAGAAAGTGAAAGGGTCGTAGTGAGCCCGGATTCGGTCCGACCCGGTTGGCCAACCCAGCCCGACCCAAACTGGACCGACTAGGTTCAGGTCAACCATTACTGATCCAATGGGTTTGGCCCATCCAAGCCTGCCAGTGCTGTGAGGGTGCCACGAGGGCGGATCAGCCGAGGGGTACCGCGAGAGCGCGGACTGGCCGCAGGTACTACGAGGGCATAGACTGGCCGTGAGGGCGTGGACTGGCCGCGAGGGGATGGACCGGACGCGAGGGCGTGGACCGACCATAAGTGTGAAGGTCGGACGCGGGTCGGTTGTCCGATCATGCATAGGTAGAACGACCATGGGTCGGCGGTATGACCACGGGTTGGCGGACTGGCCTCAGGGCGGCGGTCCGGCCGCGGGATGGCGGGACGATGACAGCGGCTCGGCAGATGGTGGAAGTGGCTCGGCGGATAGGGGTGGCGGCTCGGCGGATGACACCGACAGTGGCGGCGGATGGCGGTGGCATGACGGCTCGACACGGTGGACGGCAACGACGTGGTCACTCGACAAAACTGCAACACGACGAGGGTGGTTCAGCCCGGGGCGACGTGTTTGATCAGCACGAAGGCGACACGACGAGGGGGTTCAGCCCGGGAGGGAAAACCACCGCAGAGCGGTGTGGGTCACGGTGGCCACGGGCGGCTGTGCCATTGCCTTAGTTTCCTTCATCACCATCCTCAATTTCGAATAACACAACAATGAAGAATGGCGGTGGGGTTAGGCCATGTTTGTTTGGCCCGAACCCTCCGTGTTTAGAGTGGTAGTAAGTGGTTCACAAAGAACGAAGAATGAACATTTATGGAAGATATTTTAAAACATCATTTCCCACAACCCTTTCCAATCTCCATTCCCAATATCGCAAAAGAATTTTAAGGGGAGAACATGGGAAGCGATAATCAAATATAAATAAACTCCTACATTGTTAGCATGATGAGTGGGGGAAGGAAAGACGTACAGTCATCGATTCTCCGTAGATGAGGACGTC
Source organism: Viscum album (assembly GCA_963277665.1). NCBI lineage: Eukaryota > Viridiplantae > Streptophyta > Magnoliopsida > Santalales > Viscaceae > Viscum > Viscum album. The sequence continues at coordinate 1,411,186,788 of OY728134.1, forward strand.
CCACATCAGAAGAAGACCCGGGGAAGAAACTCGAAGTCATGGTCAATGTTCTTCGTCGGTGTAGTATTCTTCGTTAAAGAACCTGTTCTTCATTTGGGAGTTTTCTCCCACCGAGATCCCTCTCTCCTTTTCCAACAAATGTTCTCAAAAGAAGAACCCACCAAAATAAAAGAGAGACAATATAATACAAAGTGTTTCCACAATTAAAATCATTGACCCAATTCATATTGGATTAATTAAATTGGCTCAATTAGGTTGTCCATTTGCATAATTAAGAGGAGGAGGGTTAGCACAATTAATGTGGAGGATGCTCAAGAGGCTCCTTGAAATTAAGGAGTGAGTTGATGTTTTCTCCCAATTAAAGGGGGGTTTCAAGGGGGGTTTAATCCCAAGTGGTCCCCACCACCATAACCTCTCATTAGAGGTTAGGCTCGGGTGGTCTCCACAACCATAACCTCTCATGGGAGGTTAAGGTCTGGTGGGCCCACCACCAACTTCCACATGGTGGTCGGTTTCAAAAAAACAAAATAAAAAGTGTGTTTATTTTAATTTATTAATTCCACAAAAAAACCCAAAAACTGAATTCCACCCTTGACCAACTTCCATCGAGGTGAAAGTATCTTTAATCAAATATTGGCATTGCAGTTCAACAGTGTCCTCAGATTTCAATTCTGAGAACCAGTTCAAAAGTTAAGAAACCCAACATGCACGTTTACTGAAAGTACCTAAAAAAAGTTCAAAAATTCATTCCGGTTACTCCGGGCTTTGGAATCATGTGCCGTTAATTTTCATAGATTCATAAAATTCCCATTAAATTTAATAAAATTACATGGAAATTCTGGGGCTTTGCATATAAGGGATTTTTAGTTAATTATTCTTTATAAATCTCAAAAACCCTAACACAAAAAATGCATTGGTTAGTAAGTTACTAAATATTTGTGGTCGATGTTTCAATTAAGGATATTTACATTTTTGTATGTTTTTTTATTAAAAGTTGATATGTTATTTAAGTCATTACTCACACCTAATTTTTTAGTACGCATCAAGGGAACCATAGTATGTATCAAAGAAAAGGTTACAATAAATTTAGAGGATAGAAAGAGGACATGATCTTGATCTTGTTTTTATTTTTATTATAAATTAGGGACATGATACATTAATGGAAACCCTTGGGATAAATCTAAATGAATAAAAAATCACATTTTTATAAAATTATTTTATGTCTGGTTTTATAAAATCAAAATCATTAACATGATACAAAAAATTGGATACAAGATCTAGTATAAGAAAACCTAGGTGTTAACACCACAAAAGGATGATTGAGTATTAACCCAATATCCACTAATTGAATAAAAAATAGGCCTCAATATTCTCATCATTTAACACTCAAGTTGGAAATACATTTTTTATTAAATTTTTACATGAAACCCATAATTAAGGAATAGAATATAATTTCAGGATATAATATATAAATATTAAGTTAGATAACATAATTGAAATATGACCATGAAAACTAGAGTTACAATTCAGGTTACATATTGAACCAAATATATCATAGTTGAATTGAAAAAATAATTATTTGAAACAAATGTTTCATAGGAGACACATAGTTGGATTTATTTTTCATGTTCATATGTCCATTTATTATAAATTTTTTAGATATTTTCATGACCATTTTTTTATTAGTATTTCATTTAAAACTGGATTTGTAAAATTATATAGTGAATGGTATGTACCTATAAACTCAAATAACCAACTAAAGAATCATATGATTCACAAAATAGTGAGCTAATGGAAAACATAATTACATTTGTATTTTATAGGGAAATATGAGAATCATAATATCTATGATAGTAAGGTTGATATCTCATTTGAAATTGAAACATGAGTTTTATATATTTAATTGATACACCTAATTAATTCATTAGTGAGTTGTAATTCAGTTTTTTATGACAAAATTTATTTAATAGGGGTGGAGAATGTAATAACCTATAATTTATAAAACTTTGAAATTATATTATCGTGTCTCTCATGAAACAAAATTGTAAAAAAATCAAGATAAATTTTATTAAGATTAAATACTATAATAAAATTACATGAAACCATTTATTTCATACAATGTTATATTACATCCATTAAAAGGGAATAAATTAAAAAAATCAAAATACAAAAAATTAAAAATATATTCAAAAGAAGAAAATAAATTAGATTACCTTCACCCATGAGAATATCAATTAGTATAACTAAACATATAATCAGGGAGAAAATTCTGAAATGAAAAAGCATTATAAGGAATTAGAAGTTTGACTTCGGATGTGAGAATTTAAGGAATTGGTTTAGTAAGGCTGTATATAGGAACAAGTCTGACAAATATAAATATTGTTATTATATATTTTTTTTTGGAAATATAGTTATTGAATATATACAAATATATTTATCCTATGGTTATACTAAGGTTTTTTAATTGATATTATCAAATTATTTTAAAAAAAATTAGAAATAATAAAAAATTAAAAACATAAAACATAATATTTCATTAAAATATTATATAATGAAATATTTGTATTTTATTAAAATATAGTTCTTATTTAATGGAATTATAAAATAAAAATAATCTTTCCTAACATAAACAGATTTACTAAATAAAATTATTATTTTATAAAAAGTGAATTTTAATTTTATTTTGGTTAAGGACATTTATTTTCAAAGATTTTTTTTCAAATAAATAAGTGTGGAGTATTTTCATCTCAATAAATCTAATCACTACTAATGAATTATTTTTTATAAATTTTATGCGTAATATACACATTAACATAAATTAGAAATAATCCTATTGTCATTATTAGGCGAGAAATAATAATTCATTCATTCTATTCTTATAAATGTATTTTACCAGAAAAATTATTTTTATAGGCCTTTTATTATTTAAATCAATGGAAAAGAAGTATTACAGTTAAATAATGATAATTAATTTTCATATTAATAATATAATAGAATAAATTTAATTATTAAATTATTAAAATTAACAAAAAAATATATTTAATAGTTTTAAAATTTTATTTTTTTAAAAAAACAATTTTTAAATATTTTTTCTGTTTTTATTTATAGTTAAATTTTAAAATATTGTAAATTTAATTTAACTAAATTAAATTTGTTTTTTATTTTATAATAACTATACTATTTTATAATTTTTTATAGCATTTCTAAAAATATTGATTTTTAAGTGAATAGTGAAAAAATAAATTTTTACAGCAACAATATCCTTTTTGAAATTATCAAAAAACAATTAGTAATAAAAAAAAACGATACACTTTTCATGGACAAGACATGTATTTATTATATAGAGATATTCATTTAAAAAATTAATTTTTGAATTTATAAAACTCACATATTACATTTCTAAACATAAAATATTTTTTCTTTAATAAAATATATTTTTTGGTTTCTTCCTCTTAATTATGTATCAAATAGGTGGAATTGAATTTTTTATTTATTTAAATGAAATAAATATATTATTTAGATAATAATAATCTAATTAATGTCATGGAAGATGAAAACATTAATAATTCTATAATTGTAATGATTAAAAATACACTTTCTCATAAAATTCTTTTTACAAGTAATGTACAATAATATTAAAATTATGTTTTCTCACCATTTAAAATTTTATTTGGAAAAAAGGTTTCTAAATATTAAAAAAATAAGTAAATTTTAGTAAATAAAATATTTTACTTTTACTCATAATAATTATACAACAAGGATAAATATATTGTTATAATAGTAGATATAAATTAATGTAAAAACAGCATGACTAAGTGTAGGAGAGATAAAACATATTAAAAACATGTATTGAAATGAGTTTTTGATTTATGTATTAACCAATAATTGTTTATTCTCCATTACTTTTTATTTTGGATTCGAAATTCCATGTGAAACATTTATTCATTTTATATTTAGATGTTTTATTTACAACATTTTTATTACCTTTAATTAAAAAAGGGGGTCTTCCAACTCCATTTAAAAGAAACTATAAATATTCTAAATTTCCAAAAAATAATACCCATTTCACTTAATTTATAGGTATTTTCCATATTTATGAGCCTTTGCTTTTGATATGTACTTAATGATAATTTTAAAAATCTCATCATAAGTTCTAATCAATCTTTAATCATATTCTAAATCAATGTTTCCCAATAAAACCGTCTCACCTGAAACAAAATGATTACATAATTTTAATTTATATAAAAATATTTTGATATGTAAATTTAGTTATCATTGTTTTGTGTTCCTTCTCCCTTATAAAAATGGAAACTTTGTTCAAGTGTATGTGGTAATTATCTCCTCCACAATGGGACATGTTTTTTTCCTTATCCACCATACATGTATATTTTTAAAAATGTATTTAATGAGTTCATATAATTTCTATAAAATAATTATGATTATAAAATGAAAATATATCCCCTAACTTCCAATAATTATAGAATGAATGAATTATTCGTTTGTATATGTGGACTACCACATCAAAAAAGTGACACGTTTTAGTTATCATCCAATATTATCTTCAGTATCAAACTTTATTAAAATATATATCTTCAACGTACCAACATAAAAATAATGAATTTATTCTTATATATTAATGATATTATAAAAATAATCATCATTTTCTTAACCACACTCACCTATTTATTATAGTATGTTCTTTGTATGGGTCCGTTTGACCACCTATATAATCATTCATATGAATTTATATAATGTATGACTATGGAAACCAAATCAATAGAATTTTTTTATAACAACAAGTAAATAATTATTTGTTTTTTATTTAACAATTTAAGAATTAAAATCTAACCAATTATTAAGATTGCACCACTTGTTCATTAACAATAATAAAAATATTCTACGTTAAGTTTTACCTTTACGTTTAATAAGTACAATAATATTGGGATGATCATAAAATTATTTAAACCATCGTGTAACTTATAATATAGTACCTTTAATAAAAAGGTTCGGCATCACTATTACAAAACTTGTGTGAGGAAATCAAAATTACAACCTCTAATAATGAAAAGAATCGACAATAACTAATGGATATAAAATAAATTTTTATAATAAAAGGCCAATAATGAATAGATATTTTTTTAATATTGAAAAATTTCTTATAATTATTGTTATATATATTATATTGGATATTAAGTTACATTATTTATAAGTGGGAGTAAAGGTAATGATTTTTCATAACTTAATTTCCATTCTCTGAGTAATAAAGACTTATCTTAAACCTCTTTTATTTCAGTTGAATTATTTTATTAAAATATTATAGAAAATTATACGTAAAAATAAATTTATTTTATTTTAATATTATTTATATTTTACACCTTCTTAAAATATTGTTACTTCATTGATTGAAATATTTGTAATGTGTTTCCACTTTTAAATTTTTTAGATACTTAATTCATATTCCCAACTTGAATTTTTTTGTGTATACATTCCATTGATGTATATTCATCATATTATTGATGAAAATTAATGTATTTATTGATATATATTATTTTATTCATTTCATTTTTTTTATTTAAGGGTTACCAAAGTCGTAAGGGTTATTTTCCTTAATATTCAATTCCATGAAATATTTTTCATATATTACATTGTGATTTATTTTTTTGTTGTACATATTATCCCATGGGATTGTGTTCATATTATTTATATTTCTAAGATTATATTTTTAAAAAAATATAATGAATGCATCCTATTAACCCTTTCGATACATTTAGTACTACTCGTAAGTGTCTTCCAAACAAAATATTTATTTATTGAGTTATGATATTTCTCCTTCAACATTATTCCTACATGTTGGTTACATTATGGCACATGATTGAATTATTTTTTACTTACACTTAATTATTTTAATATTTAAATTTCATTCTCACATACTCATTTTTGATTCCTTTCAATATGAATCATTTTCGTTTCACATATATCTATCTTCATAAATTCAATGTTTTTGAGAAGAATCCCAATCATCTTTAAAGCAAAATTGTTATACATATCCATATTCAATCATTCTAAAAACAAATCACTATTTTTTTAAATTATAATTTATATTATATTTTTTATGCTTCCTATTTTTCTTTAACACTTTAAAAAAAGTATTATAATTATTTTTATTATGTGGGCTTCAAAGAGGGTATTTATAAAATATTAAAAAGGAGTTCTCATTCTTTTATGTATTTTTGTCTTCCACTCCGTGTTTCATATAAAAAACATTATTTCATTTTGATGAATATATTATATGTATCCCAATTCAATTATAAATATAAAAATTTCTGTGTAACCACTTTAAATATTACTTTTGAATCATACATGTAACTTCCTCTTTTGTGACATTATAAATTTTTCTTATAAAAACAGTTTTACAAATTTGCATGAGTTTTTCTCTTTATGATCAAAATTTTCTATAACCATAGTAGTAATGTGTAACATCACTCCCATCATCCATTCATTTATAAAGTGATAGATATTACTTTTTTTAGGTGATATCTCAAAGACAATAGAGGATGGTAATAAATTCCAAGGGATTCAATTCATTTGGTGGATGATTTTACATTTCAAAATAAAAAAACAAAACTACCTAAACCATAACCTGGAAACCAATATATGATACATGATAATAATTTAACAAAACTAAATTAATTGAAACAAAAATAGACCATACTAGTGTATAATTTGGAAACCATAAACCAATATTGTATTATAAAGCATAAAAAAACCCACCAAACTCAAAGACTCCAAAGACAACAACTCAACATCAACTGAAATGATCCATGATCAAACCGAAAAATCCGTGATAAAAGTATCTTGATGATTATCTAAATAAATTATATAATTTTACTTTGCCTCTGTATTGATAAATAGTATCAAAAAACACACCAAAGTCCAAAAGCAGGGGGTTAGTAATGAAACTCAGTAGTTTTTCGGTAAATGTCTTCCCTACTAACACCTCTAGGATAGAAAATTTAGCACAAATAAAAAAGAAAATTTATTTAAACCACATTAAAACAATTATATCAAAGTAATACCATTTCAATAAAATAAAATTATACAAAAACTGTTTTCCAAACAAAATATATTTCCAAGGAAAACAACTAAGAATGACTTTCAAACTATTTCACAATCAATTTTTCAAAACACATTACTTTCTACACTTACTACAATGCATAAAATGATGGACCTATTTATATTCTCATGTTATGGGTCATCATTTCACCAAATCATAACTTGGTAGACCATTTTTATGTTTAAAATTTCATTCACTTATCTATCCCACTTTTTATGGGGGAGACATCATACCTGTATTCATCCCAAGTGCACATGAACCCACACCAACCATTATTTCCAATACCAATCCAAAAAAAATTAAAACCGAATTAAATAAAAATATTCCTTTAATTTAAAACGTTTTGAAAAAAAAAATCAATGCATCAAAATGAATAAATATTTTTAAAATCATCATTTAAAAATCATGTTATTAATTTTAATTTCTACAAAAAAATATCTTCAATTACATAAAACCATAAAAAGTGGTTTTTCATTAGGATTTTCACATAACATTACCAATTCAAACAAATAAATTCAAAAAATTAGAATCCAAGTCATCATGTTCTAATATTATGATTTTTTATTGAGGACACCTGCCTCACAATCCTAGGAAACAAATGAAGAGGGACACTAATTCTTTAACAAAAGGAGTTGAAACTCCAAAACCCCAGATAGATCTTGTTCTAGATCATCAAAAACTTCATATCAAAATATTAATAAAATAAAAATCCCTTTATAAATTCATAATGGATTGTATCTATCATTAAAATAAAGTAAAACAGCTGAAACTAAGGAAAAAACTATGAACAGATACTTTCTTAGGAATCTGGGATTCAACGCACCAATATTTTCCAACAGATCACTATCGAATCAAGGGTAATGGTTTCCAAATCCTTTTGGAAATGTTTATTTTAAGGTAGGGTTATACTATTGTGATAATTTTCCATTTATGAAAAAGAAAAATTTAGATACACAATTTTCAGATCTAACATTTTATCATACATGGTTAGGGTGCACTTAAAGGAAACCCACTAGCTAGACATACACAAGTCATATTTTCCAAAATTCTTGGTTACACCTATGAATACATTCTATTTGGGAATACTATGTACCTCACCATCAACCTACCCATATCCCACTATCTTCCTTTCTGAATTTATCTGATATACATTCATGGTTTAAACTGACCATTCTCAAATTTTCCACCTCTAGAAAATCCCAACATAAATTATATAACTCCTACAAACCCTAATAAACATAACCCAATTACATTATATAAATAAAATAAATAAATAATGGGTTACTTAATTGAAACCTAGGGTTCTAAATTCTCCCCAAAATTTATCTTTCCATCTGCGAAAGCTGTAAATCCACCACTTTGGTGAAAGAATTTGAGTCGTTTCTCAACCATTATATTTTCATGTTCCAACATTTCATATTGAATATGACTATGTTTCCATAATATCCTATAATCGTGTAATTAATTTCCAATTAAATACATTACCATTCCTTTCTATACTATTTAATAGCATATGAACTAATGATCCATCTGAATCTTGTTTACCAAGATCTTATCAGAGCACATGATTAGGATCAGGCTGATACATTTTCAAATAAGATACATGAAACACTTTGTTCTCTCAAATGAAGAATAGTGTCAAAGAAACTATATATAACACCTAAATAACCCATTCACGTATCTCAAAATGAAATATGTATTGAGTATTTAACATTTTTTACTTCTAAAATTAATGATTCAAAGGAATTGGGGCACTTATTAAGAATTACTGATCACTCTGCATAAACAAAAATGGCTATAAACGATGATCCAAAAATTATTATTGGTTAATTTTAATTATATCCATAACTTTCATGGTAAAATAAGTATTCATTTTTGTCTCCTGGAAAAGGGTTGTTCCCTCCCATAAAGTATCACATGTTTCCACCCAATAAAGTTCAAAATGACATAGACTACTATACAATGATTCAAAAGGATCCCTATGTATCAAATCCTTAAAATGATGTTATATGAGAAATTATCTAATGGTATGTGTACCTACTATGATCTACCAAATTTTATTACATAATCACACATCATGTATTCAAATATTTGTTTCATCCTTTTAGATTTTCCATCCATCTGAGGATGATATGTTGTTCTCATAGTCAGCTTAATCCCAACGTCTTTTGGTAAGGGTTTAAATAAATCAGATGTAATAATCAGATCCCAGTATGACACTGTTAATATGGTTACTCCATGCATCTGTAAAACATATTATATATATATATATTAGACAATCCCTTCATTGTATGTCATTAACAAATGGGGATGAAATGGTCCGACTTTCTGATATGATCCACTCCCACCCATATGGAATTCGGTTTTCAAACAATACTTGAGAGACCTGTCCCAACATCCATGGGTATATCATCACATTTACAAATAAGAATAGTTAAATACTATTACATACCATCTAGCCTCTAATTCTTTACATTAACCTGCTGACTAGTGAGGCATCTCAAAAAAACACACCCATATTACTTTTTATTCCAACCCTCCAAAATTTCTCATTCAGTTACTTATACATCATTTGTTTTCTCAGATGAACTTCCCTACTCAAATGAAGGTAATAATGATGAAGTTAAACCTAATATGAAATTTGTACGACCATCTGATCTCAGAACAAAAAAATAAACTGTCATTGAACATTGATCCCTCAATGTTCTTCCCACCATTGAGTTTTTACCACATATAAATATATTTAGAATTAGATTTATGTTCCTTGATAACCATCTCAAAAAAATCATGAAAAATATATTGAAAGAAAAATACAAAATAGCTATGCCATCACAATCCAAGTGCATGTCAGCTATCACCAACAAAAAATTAAAATAATATAAAGACACTTTTTTCAACTTACCATGTGTATTATTTTTTAATGCATATTCGACATAATTTCCTTTACCATGTGTGTACATCAATTTAGTTTCAAACATTTATAGATAATTCTTCAATATTATTTGTCTCAAATTCAAATCCCCTTTTGACAACATGTGTTTCAAGATCTTATGATTTGTAAACACCTTGAATTTCTCACCCAAGATATAATAATGACATGTCCTCAAAGTATGTACAACAAAAACTAACTCCAAATCATGTATTGTGTACTTCATATCATGTAACTATATGTTTCATGAATCATAAGAAATAAAATAATCTCCTAACATGTAAATACTTCCCAACCATATTCTCAAAGCATCATAATACATTACATAACTAAGTATTGATTCTAGAAAAATCATGATTGGTGTCACTGTACGGATAACAATAAGATATTGAATATACTTATTAAATTCCTCATTCAATTGGAATGGATCATTTTTCCTCCAAAAAGCTATCATTGGTTAAGCTGGGAATGAAAAGTGATGAAAAACAAACCGTTCATAACCAGCCATACAAATGAAACTCTATATCTCAAAGGCACTCTTTTTTGGTTTCAATGAATTAAAAACTTTTATCTTATATAGGTCCATTTATACACCTCATTTAGAGATAACATGTCCAAGGAAAATTACCTCTTTTATCCAAAAAGAACACATTCATAATTTTAAATACTGATATTGATTCCTCAAAATTCCCAACACTATTTCTTACAGTTTACCATGATCATCCCTTCCCATTTGATAAAAAAATATTCCATCTATAAAAACCACCAAAAAACTATGCACCATTTAAATATGTAATTAATCAATTCCATAAAGATGGATGGGGAATTCATAGGAAGGAATGGCATGATGACATACTCATAATGTTCATATCTAAATCCAAAATCATTCTTTTCAATATCCTCCTTCTAAACCGTCAATTAGTGATATTCAGTTGAAAATTCAATTTTATAGAACCTCCGATCTCCACTCAATTAATTTAATATATCATTAGTTCATGGAAATTGATACTAATTTATTATAATAACATGATTAAGCCTATAATAATCGACACAAAATGTAAGAGTTCCATCTACCTTTTCACAAATAATAATAGTTCTATACATAGAGATTTACGAGGAAGAATGAACATTTTTTATTTCTAGATCTTTCGACTAAATTTTAATTTCCTTCATTTTGTTAGTCCAATACAGTTAGAAGGAAAGAAAATGTGATTGATACCTGGTAAGAGATTAATTTTAAACTCTAACTCTTGTATTGTAAGACACCCTATAAAATATTCAGGAAATTCATTTAGAAACTATTCATCCACTGCTGGGAAATGGATAATCTCAATCACCTTAACTGATGCCAGAGACAACGATTTCATATAGTATGATATCATTCCAAAGTTTGGTAACAATGATCCTTTTTCACCTACCATTATATTATGGTCTCCTCTAAAGTGGTTCTTAACACCATCATCAATCTTAAAAACCCATCAGGTATAATACATTATGTGTTCTTTGAGAATTTTCAACCAATTGTACCTATAATTATGTCATAGATGTCAATATCAAGTACATATTAATCCAATATCAATTATTCTTTATCAATATTTATGGAACATGAATTAGAAATAAGGGATTCAATGTATCTTTGACCAATAGGTGTTTGATGTTTCATAATAGAATTCAGCACCTCATCAGCTATACTGATGAGAATTATTCTAATGAATCATCACATAAATGCATATATTGAGTTGAAAACCTGAGATGTGGCCTGAAAAACTATTCATGGAGCATTTTTACAATAGCATTGGTGATTTCTCATATTTTATCAATTATTCCATGCTATAGGTGGTGTCGTCAAATGTTACGTAATGTGTTCAAATGAAACATAAATAAAACATCTCATCTTACACATGGTTTTATGAATAAGATTAAAAAATCTATCTGTCTAATTTTGATCCATTCAAATACCCTAGAAATTAGTGTACCTCTTCTTCTTGTTCCTAGAATAGTATTTCCCACCATTCCATCTATGTATCGACATGATTCCCCAAAACAAAGTTCCTAAGATACCTCTTTCTTCAACTGTTTTTAATTTTACCATCTCTATATAGTTCCTTATATAATGCCTAATAATATTCAATTAAATATGTGATCTCATCCTTAATTAAGAAATTCATGCCTTTGAGGATTCACTAGTATAAACATCATTTGAAAAGTGTACTAAATATGTGAATTTACCCACATACATTGAAACTGAGATATTTTCAAACATCATGATGAAAAATTATGTCTTTCGAGACAAACTAAACAATTGAGGATTGAATATTTTTTTGTTTAAAAATATTCATGATCCTCTAATAAAATTCCATGTTCTAATTCAACATCAACTTCTAAATACCACTAGTGGCATGAAAGATACAATAATATATATGTTTCCAACTAGACCTTCATCTTTGATGGTGTGCCTAATAAATTGTATCTTTCTTCATCCTATTCATCTACACCACTTCTTTCATTAGTTCTAAATCACCCTAAAATATTGATGAATTATTATTTTGGAACTAAATGGAATGATCTACTAGTCTTGTTGAATCTATTTTCTCCCATATCCATATCTTTAAAATCCTAGAAAATACTATGATCTTGTTGTTAGATCACTTTAACTCCGGTGTAACAATATTTTCATCAGATTATTCCATTTTATTTTTATATTTATAACTAGTTCCATATTCTATTACCAAAAAAATCCATTAAGTCTTATACTCTATCAACTGATTTCCTAACAGTTTCAATTTTAGGACATCATACCTATCAGAATATGGGTTTCCTAAAATTTGACATTTGAATATTTTCAAGTTATTTTTGAAAATTCCATCATGATTTTGAATATGAGACAATTTTCACAATACCACTAACATTAATTTTAAAAATTTCTCATTTGAAAAAAATAACACGTTTCAAAAATCAAATAGTTTTCACCCAATCGTAAATCTTTAACAAAAATATTATATGCACTCCTAGTGGGATGGAATTATTGTTAATTCATTTCATGCTCTTCATATCAGTTAAACACATCACAATGAGGTAACACTCTTATAAATATCTGGAAAAAGTCATGTACCCAACAAAATAATAACTTAAGGTTCATCATAAATACGGAATCGGTGAATTATTATACTATAATTTTCATGTATTAAAGATCCTACTAATTTCTACCATGCAAACATAAGGATTAATGAATAATTATTTTCAAATTTCATGACCAATCAGAAAATTATATTTACCAAAAAGTGAAACATGGATGATCCACGAATGATTCCATTTGTTACATCTGAACCCTTATCCTTGGAATGAGATGGTAGTTGGATATTACATGTCTTTATATGAAATCCCCTCTACACAAAAGTCTAGGAATAAATTCATATGGATTCAATGTAATTGGGGTATGATTTTGTCTTTGAAATAATACAACCAAAACCAAGTACACCATAACCCAAATAACACTATATAATGAATTATAATAAAGTAATAACACTCATGTAATGAAAACAACAACAATAAATACAATAATATAAAATGAAAACAAAAAGCCAGTATCAAAGTATAAAGTAGAATACAAAACCAACAAAACTCAAAGTCTCTAAAGAAACCAAATATAAATCTACCAACATGATCAATGTAACAACCCCACAAGCCATGAATAATGTTTAATGATTAATTTCTAATAAATTGAGACACTTTACCTTTAAATGTGTCTCGATAAACAATAACTTCAAATTAACCAATGTACCAAATATAGGGGTGAGTAATGAAACTTGTTAGGTTTTTAATAAATTACATTCCAACTCACTCCACTAGGATCTAACAAGTTTAAACATTTTTAAAAAAAATTATATAAAACATTTTAAAATTTTTCTTATCAAATGAAAACCATTTCTTGAAAACCAATTTTTATACCAAAAAAAGTTTCCAAATAGAATCCATTTTCAAAGAAAACTATAAATAAAGTCATTCAAAAAATTTAACATTCCATTTAGTGTAACCCATTACATTATATACTTCAAAAAATTCATGAAATTATGGACCTACATATACATTAATATAGAGACTCATACTTTCACAATGTTTTTGCTTGGTGAAATTTTTTTTGAGGAAATCTCATACCCTTATTCATCCCACTTTTGATTGGGGGAAACTTCATACCCTTATCCATCCAAAATGCACATGAACATACACTAACCAGTTATGCCAAAACAATGAAAAATATTATTCTAAAACATTTCAACAGAAAAAACGTTTTATTGAAAAAAAATTTCAATTTTTTTTCATGCATCATATAAAAAACAACCATTTTGTAATCTTCATTATAAAATCATGCAAACAATTTGACTTCCCACAAAACAACCAATTTCTAAAATTACATAAACCGTTACAAAAGAGGTTTTCCATAAAATTTTTCACGTCAACTTTAAAATTAAAATGATTCAATTAAAATAATTTCAATATAAACCTTAATGTTCTAATAATTTATTTATTTAGTGAATCCATCAACCTAGCAAACATAGGTGAAAAAATGAACATCAAAAATTCCTCATAAAAACCAGGTGCAAACTGAAAAACACTACCTTAGATGTTGTTCCCTATCATAAAATCATCAAAAACCCATATCCCAACATGATTAGAATCGCCCAACCATGATCTATCCACAATGTATTGGATATATCATTACAATATATGGTATAAAGTGAAACTAATGAAAAAACAAATAAGAGAGACATAATAAGGAATTTTGTATTTAACACACCATGACCAGGCTATAGATCTATCCCAGATCAATAAGAATGGTATCCAAATCCTTTATGAAGATCATAAATCTTCCTTGGGTCATATTAAATGAAAAATGATACATTATTTAGTAAAAACAGGTAAGATCAACAATTTCCAGACCTAACTTTTAGTCTTACATAGTTAGGGCACACAGTTAAGAAAAACATGTTGTCGCTATGAACAATTAGTCTTTCCCCAAATTCATGGTAACTCATTGATGGACTCATGGTCTAAAAATACCATGAACCTATCCTTACACAAACCTAAATACAACTTTCTACCATTACACAATTTCTTAATGGTGATTCATGGATTCTACTAACTTTTCTTAAATTATGATCCTCCAAAAATTACCCTAAAACATTACAAATATCCTCCAAACATTCTCAATATTAATCCAATTACTTTATATACATAAAATACATAAATAATATTTTAATTACATGAAATTGTGGTTCTATATTATGGTTCATGGATAACATTTAAAATCTGATCATACTATTTTCTTTTGTTGTATTAAAATCATAATATAAAAAAATAAATATTTATCCCTTGTTATGTGATTCCATTAAAAGTGTTCTTCTAACAAAAAATTTCATTTATGGATATATACCTAAATTTCATTATATTTAATTTTGGAAATGTGATAATAATTCCATCAATTTTTTTTATTTGGATGGAGTTTGATAATATTGTACTAATTATTTAATAGGAGAAATATTAAAATCACTAATGATCTTTTTCAAATACTGATTTTTATTAATATGGAATATTAATTATGTATTATAATTATAATTCACTACTTTCATATGATGAATGCATTGTACTAAGCATTTGATGGGTGGGTTCTGATATTAGAGATCCCATTACTGTATTAGTAGGTCTCATTAGACAATCTATATTTTTTATTTATTGCTTACCTTACCTTTTAATTATGATATATTGTAATGAGTGCATGATAGTATGTATATGATGTCCTAGAATGAGGAGTTTAGGGTATGATAATGATTAATTTCATTATTAAATCCTTAACTATTAAATCAATTAATTTTTCTCATTTGGTTATTTATATTTATATAATGGTCATCGTTCAATCTCATGTGATTATTAAAGAAAATTTATCTGAAAATTATTTATTCTTTACATACTATAAATACTTTATTTACTATATTATACATCTTAGTATACATGTTTCATTACTTTTTTTTATCACCATTTTTATGATTCAATTTCTGCAGGTTATGAAAATAACTGTTACACATTATTTCTCTACAAGAGTATGATGTCTATATAATTTCATGGGATATTTTGATGATCTAATAAAAAATATGGGACTCTTGGTATAATGGGAAAATTTTCTATTTTATGAGAAAGATATGAGTTTTGTAATTTAATTGGTTTTCCTAAATCTCTAAAACCCAACACATTAAAGGTATCAAGTTTTTATGTGACTTGATATTTATAGTTGACATTGATGTTGTGGATTTTCTCATTTAAGTCTTCTTATATGGTTTAAAATATAATATGTAATATTTTTATTTATTTTCATCGGATTCTTAGAACATGTGTTTGACAATGACACATATATCTTAAAATTGATACAATATTTGAACTCCATCATAATGGGTCCAAAAGAGCCTAAAAATCAGCTAAAAATATCACCTAAGAGTATCATATTTTTTGGGTAGATAAGCCTCATTATCATAAACTAGATATTGATTTATTTCATAACCCACTAACACTTATATGGTTTTTATCACTAGATTCTTTTTCCTAGAGCCTATACCAACTTGTTTTTATCCTGACTAGGATGTCATTACAATAATATCACCACTAGATATTCTACAAAAGAATTTGTTTTTTTCTATAATTTCACTAATATATTTGGTATATGATTGGGTTATCTTGTATAAACATTGTTTTTAGAAATCTGGATCATGGTGTTTTCAAAAAATATTATTGAACAAGAACACTAACATTCATCACCCTACTAGACCAGATCTAGTGGTTATTATATTATACTGGCATATGATAAAATATATCGCATCATGCATAATCAAAGTGTTTATTAATATCGAGGGACTAGATATATACCTGATTCTTAAATTAGAAATAAAAATATTAAATACATCTTAAAATTACAAGGATAACAATATTTTTGTAACACTACAAAATTTTTTATTATATTTCTCTTAAAATAAATTCTATTTATTTAATACATTTCTTTACCTAAAATAGTGAGATTAAAAAAAAGATGATATAGATATTATTATTTATAAGAGACAACTATAAAATTACAATTAAAATTGGTGGTGGGAGTAGTAATGACAACATTATCGAAAATATATATAAATATTTTGAATAATTAAAATTAATTGATAAATAACTATTAAATTTTCATTAACATAATTTTATCCCATAAAAATATTCTTTCATAAGTGTTGGTTTTTATACGATTTTTTGGATTGATGTTATAAGTAATTTTTAAAATTTTATAAATTTAATTTCTAAAAATGAAACCATTTTTGAAATTAGCATTTCAGTATTATCTTAAGTTGTTTTTTTGGATTTGTCAAAAAAGATTTATATTTCAGTAAAGTTTAAAAAATATTTTTTTAGACTACCAATTGTTTCAATGGAAAAGTTTTCATTATTCATTGAATTTGATCCTAAATTAACAAAATTTATCATTATATATAAGTAATATAATTACGTATATAGGGTAACATATTATAATTTCTACTTTATAGGTTCATTTTAGGGCTTAAAATGATTTTTCTAAGAACTATTTTTAATTATATGTTATGAATTTATATTTAAATGAATTTACACCACTTCAAAAAAATCATATAAAATGGTTAAAAAAATTTTAATCGGGATAATTAATATATGTAATTAGGTCAACATAATGTTTTGGTATGATGTGTAGTCATCATTGTACGTATTTTTCAACTCAGTAAAAGAGGTAAAACATCATTAAAACTATGAGTTAAATCATTAAAATCACTAGAATACAAGACATAATCCTACTATATGCGTGGTTTTCAAACAAATATATTATTAAATAATAAAAAACAGGACATTGTTTTTAAAGAGGATACCCAAAATGTAATTTTTGAAGACAAGAAATGTTTCCTTCAAATTAATAATGCTTTTTTGGGAATTTTCATGTAATAGAATTGTCGGAAGATTAAAAATGGATATTTCATATAGAAATAAATCTAAAAATATTTAATTATTTATTATTTAGTTTTTTAAATTCCTTTTAACTAAATTATAACTTTATTTTGAGATGAAAGTTTTTTTATAATTAAATTAATATTTTTTCATAAAAACTAATTTTCATATATTTTGTGTTCTTATGTTAATTGTAATTTTTTCCTCCTACAGAAACAGAAATTGGTAAAATGGGGTTATAATTTATAATCAAAATTTCAAAATATTTTTATAATGACTCTTTTTATATAATTATGCCATAATAGTAAAAATAATAATTTATCATGTTTAAGGTTAAAATAGCTTTGATGTGGTTTAACTATGATATAAGGAATGAAATGATAACAAAATTTACTTAATGTAATGGTTTGAGTCTTTTTCTACGATATCAAAACATAGATTTTATTTTTTAGTGTTTTTGTTCCACATGACAAAAATATTATTTTCATATTATTTAGTGTTTTAAGTAATTCCAATTGTATCATTTACCTCACTTATAAAAGTATACCAACTATCCTCTCTTAAAAACATTTCATGATTCATATATATTATAAAAACAACCATAATACCATCATTTGTTTCCTAATAATATCCTATATCTATTGGTCTTTCCAAAAGGGAATCTTTTAAAGGAAGAAGTCATAATCCAAAAAATGTTTCTCAACAAATTTGTATGACTCTTAACAGAGTACATTCAATTATATAAATTCATTTACATCCTATAAATATATAGTATCCATAATAAAATAATAATTTATCATCATAAATATACTAAATTTATTTTATAATGATATAATAACCATTATCCACCTCCTTTCCATCCTATGGTAAATTAAAACATTACTCATGTGTATGTGTGGACTACCACCTCTACATAGAGATGAGTTTTTTTATTCATAACAATTTTACATTGATGGTTTCATTATGTATTTAACATATATATATATATATATAATATTTATGATATAAATATGGTTATTTAATGATAAATTATTATTTATCTTCATTTAATTATTTTCGTTATTGAATAGAAATTGTGTCATTGTGTGCCTATGACCTATCATCTCCATGAATTGGGTATATAATGTTTCTATATAAAACATTTTATGGATGATTATAAATAATATTATAATTAATATATAATATTTTTATAATATGAGGTACGTTATTGAGATTATGTAACCCAGATCAATGTGCATGGACTGGAACTATTGAATTAAAGCAAACACATACAACGTGGCCTTTATCCCGTGGAACAATTATTGTAAAAATGTATTGTCAATATAAAGGTTATGATATGCTCTAATTAAATATTATATATTGTAATATACATTATTATATACCATGAATATAAATAATATACATATATATTTATTATATCGGGGGTTCAAACAAGTTCGAAGCAAGATGAGACGTGTGGTAATAGTTTTATGTTTCAATCACATTTTAATTTAAAATATTTATGATTGATTTTATATTGAAGGAATTATATGATTCTTATCTAATAAAACACTATTTTATTTATTATCCATAGTTTATTAAATTAATTTACATGTAATAGTATAATTTTCCTCCCTTGTGAAATTAAAATGACTAATAAAATGTTTTGAATAAAAATAAACATTATTTCCTCCTTGGTTGGAAATATTTTTCTTTCATGTCCATGTCATTATTAAAATAGTTTAAAGAATGTTAGTAATAGAAAAATATAATTTTTTAAATCCATTATTACCTATGATTTAATTGTTTATGAAAAACAAAATGTAATATGTTTTTCAATTTTATAATGAAGTACTTTTGAATCTTTACTAAAAATGTGAAAAGTTTGTTTGTTTTAACATACACATTATGAACAGAATTTCTGACCTCCATTAAAACTCACAAATATAACGACTACCTTAAAATTTACAATGGTTATTTTCAGATATATAATTCTAAAATTTATTTTATAGATATTTGGATTTTAAAAAAAATATTTCAAAATTAAAAGGGTATTTTACTCATGAAATATTCAACTGATATTTTATTGGAATTTTTCATCAATGATAAGATAATTTGATGACAATTATTATATACTAGGGATATGATCCTATTATACCTCATGTATTATTTTTTTAGATGGTTCATGACTATAATGATAATATTTTTTTGGAAACCCATTTATTTTACATGGTTTATACAATGATGTAATAATTAATTATTTATAAAACTTTTTTCCATTTAATGAGTTTTTATTTAATGATATGATGAACTATTTGTTCTCTTGTGGTAAAAAAATATATTATCATAATTATATTTGGTGTTATTCTAGAATTATGTAACTCTCAAGTGAATTTCTTAAAACATTATATATCTCAAAATAATTATGGGAAATGAGTGGATCTACTTGATCTACTATAGAGAATACGTAGGGATGACTTATTCACTCTGGAAAATAGGTGTTGATTCCTAATGCAATATGATATGGGAGATAGGTGGTGATTCATGATCCATTTTATCATGGTAAAATGGTGTGGCTGTTGATCAATTTTCCATTATAATAAGGTAAATAAGTATTGATGCCTTTGATATTGTGTTATGATCGTATAATAGATTATCATTAAAGTATGACATAGTTTCTCTAACTATGATGGTATGATGCTCTAATGAAATATTTTTAATCTTATGCTTTGAAATCATACTTCATCATATTATTATGTTTTTTCCCACACTTATGAATATTTTTTTTCCAAATGCTACAGTTTTATTAGATGTATCATGATTATGATATATGAAATATTGTGTACGGGAATTCTAATTTATCATAATGATCTAATATCCACAATATATTATTTTACTTGAATATAATCATTTATTTATCTTCCCCATTTTTACCCATATTAGTCATATTATTTAACCTGTTCTTACGTTTCATTTCCCTAGGATGGGAGGAATGGTTTTTGGAATTGAATTTCAAAAAGGTAAAAATTTGAGAATAACTTTATAAGAGATAAATGAAGAATGTACCTAAATAAGATTTTTTATTTTTAAAGTCTCCAAAGAAAATAATCTACAATATTTTATTAATGGACAATAATTTTATTTATTGAATATTCATTAACATTATGTAATATGTAAATATGGAGTGTTTGGGGTTCTATTAGTCATATCAGAGTTATGTTTTGTTAGTCATTCGATATTATTTTTAGAGAACACTGGTGAAAACCCCTATTGATAATCCTATATATAATATAACAACCTACAATGTTTTTATAATAGATATTATAAGGGTCCATATCAATATATCCTTCTATGGAGAAAACAAGCATGTGTGGTTTTGGAACAAATTCATCTATAAGTAATAATTCATAAAATAGTTGTTCATGATTATCTTATCCACTATTCTGGTTCATAGTGCATAAGACCTTAGTATGCACCCATTTTGACTCTACCAAGGGATACTCTCACATTAATTCACAATTTACTTATCAACCACTATGAAGGATTTGAACACCCAATGGCTTTGTAATAACTAAGTTATATATATGGTTCCCTAGATTTAAAAGAATTTTAAATAATTTATATATACTATGGATTATTTTTCATGATTATATGATAACTTACTTTGGTTATTACACAAATATTTTTGGTTTTAGTAAACATCTATAATTAGAAGAAATCTTAGTAATAGTGATTGTTAAGGAAAATGAAATGATTATCCTATAAAGAAAATGAATAATGTAAGAATGTGAAATAAAAAGATCTATTATAATAAAATAACTAGATGATAAGAAAATTGGTTGGATTACTGATATATATATCCTAAAAGTTCCTTATTGGGAACATGATCATAATCAATCTAGATCAATAATGAGATCATAAGATAAATACCCTACTGAATTAGTAACTTTTTGATCATAACCAAAAGAAAGATATAACTATATAAGGATATGAAAATCCCTTTTATTTTCTAGAAAAGAATAACAAAAAACGTTCTTTATTAGTATATACACCTAATAACATAAATAATTGCTGAATATGGAATGTGTCTAATAGAAATAAAAACAAGTAGAAAATATCATACATCATGTTTGACATACTAACAATGTGATATAACATCATGTTAAATAAATTTATATCTATTATACTTATATTACATTGGAATCTATATAATTATAATATCATATATGATCCAATTATAATATTTCAATAACCATTTAATAATTATTCTTTTTTAAAATCATCATTTTCTGGTGCGAATTCATTCGTTTTACCTAACAATTACAGTTTGTTTGTTCGGGAACTCATACATTGATTAGGGTACCAATATCAAAAAAATATTTATCATGACATAAAAAATTATATATTAATTATATATATATAGATTAATCCATAAAAGTTAGATATATAAAAATGAATTACACCATTCATAGAGACAGTTAATTGTATGTACGGATTAACATTGTTTCGACTTTTTAATGTAAGGAATGAATGAATAGTGTAGAATAATTACACATTATTGAGTAATTATTATATAATATATATTCATTAATTTTATCCATATAACCTTTTATTTAATTAACAATTGAAAAATTAATCACATTGCTCTATAGAGATGGTTGTCAACACATATGCACAAGAATTGTGATTATTTTCCTATAGATTTTAAGGTAAGAAGGTAGCGAAGATATTATATTTAATAAATCAGAATTATTTTATAAGTATAATTTATAAACATTGTAAAAATTAAAATTACCATAAATTAATGATTGTGGAGGAAAATTAATAACATCGCTGTGTGGAGGCGGTAGTCCACAAGTATGCAAAAGTAATACTTTCACGTCAGATTTTATGTAATAGAGAGTGAATATGGGTGGTTAACAAAGATTAATAATATTTTAGTGTATTTTCGATACAATAGTTATTATTTTATGATAAATACCATATATTTACAGAAGGTATAATAATAATTAAATTGGAAGAGGTCAGGTAAGATGATTACAACTACTTCGGTAGGCCTTCTTTACATCCTTTCATAAAGACCCTTATAATTGAATTTTTAAAATGAAAAACCACTATATTGTTTCTAGGGAATATTATTTGATAATTGGGTATGATTTTTATATATTTATGGGTCGAATTTGGGTCAGAAAATGAATGGAGGGGTGTCCCTTTACATGTGGGAGAGAGGACATAATTAAAATTGCTTAATATATTAAAATATATTAAAGTCATTCTGAAGACGAATTGTTACAAATTTCTAGTTTTCATATAGTGGTTAAGTTTTTTATTTTTATATGTATATAAAATAGTATTTATAAAATTTTAATTGGAATTGATACACTTATCTGCTAGTTTAACTCCCGGTAAACCCATTTTAATGTTAATCATAATGAAATATTTTTAATGTTAGAATTATTCATAATTTTAAAAAACTGAATGTTTCAAAATTTATAAATTTTTACATTATAATTTAATATATTGAAACGATTTTATCCTATTATATATATAAAATTGTTAATAATTACATCCAATATAAACTAGAATAACCTGAAAATATCAGATTTCAGGGAAAAAATGATTTCTCCAACATAGAATGTTTCTATACCAAAATAAAAATAATAATTAAAATAACCATAATTGAATTATGTATAATGTATATTAATTAATTATTTTTTTAAACCATTTTAAAACAAAATTTTAATTTTAAAATCTTTTAAATGAAAAGGAAATTTCTAATAAAATTATTACTTTTCACTATTCATAAAAATTACATTTTTCATAAATTTGGAAAAAATTCACTCTATGTAACATTTAAAATATTAATATAAAACTTTTAGTTTATATTTTCATAATATTTTTCTAAAAGTGTAAAAAATTATTATTTTATGTTCACATAAGAAGTAATACAAACAATTTTCATAGAAAAAAATACTTCTTTCTATTATATTATTACATGATTAAAAACTATTCCTTACATAAAAATGTTATTAATAATTTTCAAAATGTGTTTATTATTATTCATTACATAAATATAATGTTTGTTTGCTAACAATATGGTCAATTTAGACTATGGTTTTTGTGTATCACATGCTATCAAAGAAATTATATTATTTAAAGAGAAATATATTATTTAATATCGGGATGCTTTGTTCTAAAAATATGAAACTATATTTTTACCTAATTTTTTTTTTATTATGATGTAAAAAAATGTTATATCTCTATTTCATCACATCCTTAACATCCGTTGTAACTTATACAAATTTTCATTCCTACCGAAACATTAACCAGGTGAGAAGTTGTCACAAACCATCTTAGGTACCCTGGTTCCCTAATAACTGAGCCGATCTCAACAATTCTCGATGGGAATTCAAAACCCCAATGTTTGAATACTATCACCTCAAATCATACAATATAAAATAGGTAATTAATTTTCAACAAAAATGAAGGAAAATATACAAATCAATATGCTCAAAACACCTCACAGAGATATTACCCGAAACAAAAAATGTATATCAACTCGAAAAATAGGATGTCCTCAAATTAAATATTCTTTAAAATGAATAAATAATTTTCCCATATAACATTTCACTGCAAGACTAAAGGAATGAATAACATAAACCTCTTCTAAGAAACATTTTCTCTCTACTCGGACCTATCAGGAGAAAATCTAAAAACTCCCAAAGGTATAGGTATGCAGTCAACTAAAAAATTCATATATGGTCTAATCTAGTGTTTCGTAACAAGAAAAAAATTAATTCTTCAATCTTTAATAAATTATAAATGGTACTAAATTTTCATATTTTTAAAATTTATTCCTTTTAGAATGATGTAAAACATTTCATACAAGGCCTAAATAAGTAATTTTATAAAACTGTTTATATAAATAACTGGTGTGGAGAAAAAAAACGTTACAATCAATGGAATTTATAATAAAAAGGTCAAAATAATCACCATTATCATCTTCCATGTTATATGATAGTTTTTACTTAATTTATCCTCAAAATCTCATATTAGTGGTCATGTAATATGTGAACACACATCCCTCGGGCTAAAGCCGAATAGAACTCATCAATGTACCACAATGAATATGATTTTTCTAACTAGATTTCTGTAAGAGTTGTCATAATTAATAAATTTATGGGGAATTACCATCCTATTATTATATTCCCAAATGACCCACTAACTACACATGATTGAATTCTCTTAATCAATAAATCATTTGGAAAACTGAAATCATTTCATTTCAAATCATTCATCATTAATTTTTCAGTTTCACACTTTTCATTTTAAAAATTCCAATTAACATTCTGAACAAAACCACAAATTTTTCATGAACTCATAAACTTTATAAATAAGTCCAATCATTGGATTTCATAAAATCAATTTTAGAAAAAAAATAAAAATCATTTAAAAATCAATTCATTCATTTTAAAATTAAACCATAATTTCTGATTCTATTAGAATTTTGGTTTTTTACCAAAATCTATAACAATTTAATTTCTATTATTCTTTACATAAAATTGTATTTTCATAATTATATTTAATTAAAATAATACAAAACATGAAAATTTATGTTACACTATATGGATAAACACAAAAAGAATAACTTGCCTATAATCACGGAAACCAATAACCCAAACAGAACTCACCAATAGAAAACTAAGTTACAAAAGATCACAGAATACAACATTGAATTAATATTCAATTAAATAGAATATAGATCCATCAATACCAAGATGACATATCAATCTCCATGGTGGAAAGTGATAGATACCAAAGAGACATGACGACTACTTTCCCGAAGGGATGTAGCGAAACCATCATGATGACTAGTCATTGAAAATATGATCCAAAGGGATTGGATATCTCCAAATTCACCTAAGAAGATCCTCTAGTTCTGGAATAAGGATTCAAATTTTTTAAAAATGGGGATTTCATATGAAATTCCTTATTAATACCAACACACAAGATATTACATGTCTTGTAACCCAATTACACTTCGCCTAATTTTTTATTCCCACATAAGCCAAAAAATGAGTTACCTTTTATTAAAAACCTAATATTTTAATATTTACATACCGTGTAAGCTGTACATGGAATGTAAACTTGAAAACTATGTTCCCATATTATGGAATCTTAAAGCTGATGACTATATGTTGTGTAACCCCATTACACAATGATTAAATTCTTAAATGACTAAAAAATGTGCTGCTTTTATACTGAAGCTTCCAGAAAATCCCTAACTTCATCATTAAAAATATACTCCCAATTCTTTATAGGTATTACTAAACCATGAACATGGAAAACAAAACCCAAGGATAAAACATCCCTAATAAAATGTAAAATGGTTTTATAACCTCCCCACCATAAAAACATGTTATACCCATAAATCATGTCAGGAATCATCCATATCATCAAGGTGAGTCTACTTCTCTCTCATCAGTGCATCACGTTCCCATGTATCATGTGATTCAAAAACCATGATGTCATAACAATCATACCAACTGTATCTTCCTATGAAGAAGTACCATGGTTACAGAATCAATAATCCCAATTTCATTCCCAATCATAGATAAATGAGGCACAATATTGTGTCCACTACATCCCAAAAAATGGGATGGTTTAGAAAGATGATTTAGTAGATTTGATACCTCAAAAATGTTATGTATCTATGGAAACTGTAGTGGATATTATAAATGGTAATACACTATACCCACATAATCAATAATATTAAATGGTCCCACCAAATTATGTGCATGATTCCATTTCCTCCTAATATATAAATGACCTAAATAAGGTGAAACATTAATAAACAAAAATTCACCCACTAAAAACACCAATAGTTTAAAATGGTGATCATCATAAGATTTATATTGGTTATGTTCCAAAAATATTCTTTAGTGAATCAACTAATTCTTCATTGTCATATATTTGACCATACTTAGTCCAACCAAGGAAGTTTCACTAATCTCCATTCATCATAATTGATATTTACATGTCCTTACATACAAGGAATCCAAATGAGTGATTCTAATTACGGGCTAGTAGCTATTGTTATAAGAAAACTCAACAAGTCCAAAATTATAAGGCCCCAGCCTTAAACAATACATAATCTTGACTTATTTCAAGAATACACGTTGAGGATCTTTTCAGGTTTAGAGTTTTATAGAATTAGACCATAAATCATGCATTACACTCCACATTTAAAAACAATTGGTTACATAAAAGATAGTACTCATATTTCCCATCATCAGAAACATATTTAAAATAAAACATAGATTCTTTTTTGACACTTCCTTGACACTATCATCACATCATGTACCTTTCCCTTGACCTATGAAAAACATTTCAAAAACATGGGATGAGCATAAAAAGCACAGAAAGGGATATAAAAGTGTGAAATGAAAACATTAGTCCATGTATGAAATCATACTTTACTCATAAAACATACGCATTTCAACATACCTCCTCAAATCATGAATAAATCATAGAAATCATAATACATGAAGGTAACTTGAGGAATTCATAACATTCTTACGTAGGGAGTGACCCTCATGGTTACGTTTGGAATACCCATCACAGTATATTTCCGAAATCTCTTCAGAGAAACCTTAACGTTCAACCCCTTCACGTTACCTGATGCATTGGAGAGATATATCGGTCTCACCCACCCTTAGTTTATCACGGAACCACCCATCTTTATAACAATTCCCAAGAACCATAACATAATCATATCACATAACACATGCATAAAGGAAACCTAACATTTCCATATATCAATCACAAGATATCGATACAACACATTGATATAATAAAAACATTATGAAAACTAGTTTCAATACCAAAATAAAAGAAAAGTAATAAATGGTATTTATTTTTTCATTTTAAAAAAAGGTTATGGCATGTAGAGGAAGCCGAAACTCAAATAATGCTCAGTGCAGCGGAGTAGTCGTTGTCGCCGCATACATATGACAAAAAAAAACATTCCCTTATGTCATTTAGTAATTGCTTCGTATAAAAAGATTCCTTTTGAATAAATGTAAAAGTCAAAGGGTTTTATACACCGTATAAAACAAACTTTTGTATAAAACAAGATATGCCTCAATGAAAGGAGATTGAGACGAAGTCCCATACCTTCGGTCCGACTTGACTCGATCATTCTTTAACGTCCTAAATAATAAACTTGAGTTAGTTTATACTTGATTAAGACCCTTTTTAAAGTTCATTATTCCTTTTATATCACTTATTACCTTGTTATGAACACTATGTAATTATTTATGTTAACAATGGTCATTTTTTCGATCATTGGTACTTGAGTAAAAAAATAAACTCTTTATAATTACAATTTTTTCATGTATCCATTATATCCAGAATTATATTAATGATTTGGATATAATATATATCATATATTTCCAGTATATACATGCATTTATAATATTACATAACATTTAGTGGTATGAAATGAAATGCACTGTTCATGGAGACGGTAAACCGTACGTACGCATTAATGCTACTTTCATTTCTATTTCATATTTTATGGAATGGATTCATAATGATATAAAGTTATATTATAATTCAAGTATAATATCATATATAATATCATTAACTATATCCCTTATACATCCCACATATGGCATTAACGAATCAAATCACTTTGTGGGGGCGGTAGTCCGCACTTCCTAAAATGAAGATATCGCGTTTACCCATAATAGAAACCATAAAGGTATGCCAAAAATGAAAAATACAGAATCTTAAGGAAAAAATAAACATATTGTATATCATATATAAATATAGTGTCATCTTAATGGACACCTTTGAAGGTGTTAGAAGAATATTGAACAATCATCATTTCGTGAGGCAGAAATTCGCCATCCACGGAAACAGTATGCTCTTTAAGCATTAGATGAAGGTGTGAGTAAGTGTAGCTCGAATCCTTATTATAAAAACATCCTAGTATATTGTAGATACTGGTGTTGTTAAAAATTAAATTAATTAAAATAGTAGAGGGGGTTGGAGAAGTAAAATAAAACAAAAGAACATTAGAGAAGACATTACCTTTAAATCGGGTAACTCTTCTTAGTTTGAACCAAAATGGATTCTTGAAGAGATTTATTCCTAAGGAGAGGCTTATAGGATGAAGAGAGGGATTTGGAGAGATAAACCGAGCAGGGAGTGGCTGAGAAAAAGGCTTGAGAAGTGTGGGTAATGAGGTAGAGGTGGGGGCCTTTTATAAGAGGAGAGGAGGGGCACACTTGGAATGTTAAGAAATGTTAAATTATTTTAAATAGAGTATCATATTTAAATGCTCCCAAATTGATATATTTCTAGGATAAGGTGATAAGGGTTATAAATACTCTCATCCAATAGGTCTTTTAGAAGTGTATGTATTATATTTTACTTTATCATTTCATTTTATTTAAATCATTAATTAATGAGGTAATCGCTGCATCATCATGATGTCATAAATACTTTAATTTATTTAATGTTTAAAAATTATAAAAAATAGTATGATGAAGGAAATTGTTTTAGATTTAAAATGACTATTTATAGTCAAAGATATCATTTATATATAAAAAATTAAAAATGTTTTACTCTTGTGATACATTCTTTAGTGATATTCTTCTTTCTTTATAAATAATAAAATAAAGTGTCAAATTCACCAAAAAGTGATTCCATGGGGTCCCTAAGTTTTGCACAAGGCATACCATGGTCGGCCATGACACAAACTGTTGCAATAGGACACATTTTGGGGTCATTTTTTATAATTATGATATTATTTTATTATCCTTAACTACCCGATTACTAATTAATCAAGATAATTAAAGATAATTACCGTCGTTACAATTCAAAATGTACCAAAACAAAAGAGTCTTAATTAGATAATTTGGAACTTCTTATTCCAAATATGGAATCCATTTTACCAAATTTCATACATATAAATTTCAATAATTAATTAAGAAATAATTCTTGTTGTCAAAACAAATAGCGGGTTTTTTTGAAACAATATCTTTGAAAAGATTGGCACTTTTTTATGCCCAATTCCAAAGTGAAATTAATTATAATGAACAACATTGGATTAGATGGTAAAAATATATTATAATTACACTTTAATACCAATTAAAAATATAATATAACTATATAATTAAATTAAATGAAAAATCATTTTTGATGTAAAATGCAGTATTTTTCACTATACATTAAAAAAAGTGAACATGGTCAGAAAAATACCAAAAATTTACCCAAGGTAAATTTAAACATCCCCATCATAATGAATAAGTTTATTTTGACAAATAGAGCTTATAAAATTTCAAAAGATAGATTTAAAAATGATTCTCCATCAAAAGGCGTTAAAACAATCTTTTAAAAATATTAGTGTATTCCATGCTTAAGATTGGATTTATTATCATTTTAAGAGTCTAAAAAACAATCTAATTTATAAATACACATAGATAAGAATTTAGTATTATTCATTACTTACTTGGGATGTTACATCCTACCCCCTTTAGAAAATTGCATCCCCGCAATTTATTTACTTATCGAATAAGTGAGGGTATTTATCCCTCATTGCATTTTCAGATTCCCATGTTGCCTCTTCAATCATGTGGTTTTTCCATAAAACCATTACATGCTGAATCACCTTATTCCGTAACACCTGCTCCTTGTGGTCAAGAATCTAGACAGGTTGTTCCTAATAAGATAGGTTCTCTTTCAACTGAACTACCTCTAAACTCAAAACATGAGATGGATCTTGCATATACTTCCTCAACCTTGAAACATGAAAAACCTTTTTACCTGATATAAACTCGTAGGTAAAGCCAATTGGTACACAACTGATCCAACTCTCTCCAAAATTTCATATTGTCTGATGAACCATGGACTTAAATTTCCTTTCTTACCAAATCACATCACACTTTTCCATGGTGAGACATTGAGGAAGACATGATCACCACCTTAAAAGAGATATCCTTCCTCTGGTTGTCTGCATAACTCTTCTGCCTACTCTGAGCTGTTCTCATGTGTCTCTGTAACAGCTAAACTTTTTCTACAAACTCTTCTACCAATTCTGGTCCCATCAACTTCCTTTCACCCACTTCATCCCAAAAAGCTGGAGTTTGACACCGCTTCCCATATAATGCCTCAAATGGTGTCATCTGTATACTGGAATGAAAACTGTTATTTTAAGAAAACTCAACCAAAGAAAGATGATGGTCCCAACTTCCTTGATAATCCATCGAACAAGCACGTAGCATATCCTACAAAGTCAAAATCATTCTTTCTGACTACCCATCTGATTGAGGATGAAAGGTTGTACTAAAATTTAATTCAGTATCCAACGACTTTTGAAGGCCTTTCCAAAAGTTAGAACTGAACCTGGGATCACAGTCAGATACAATGGAGAGAGGAACTCCTTGTAACCTGACTACCTCTTTAATATACAAATGGGAAAGTTGATCTAGCAAAAAAGAATCTCGTATAGCAAAGAAATGAGTAGATTTAGTCAAGCGATCAACAATAACCCAGGTAGCATTGTTACCTCGAGGTTTCTTCGGAAATCCCACAATGAAGTCCAGGGATATATTCTCCCATTTCCACTTTGGTAATGGTAAAGGCTGAAGCATCTCTTTCGGTAATAGCCACTCTTCTTTAACCTATTCACAATTCAAACACTTCACAGTAAAATCAGCAATATCTCTTTTCATTCCATTCCACCAGTAGTACTCCCGAAGATCTCTATACATCTTAGTACTGCCTGGATGAGTTGAAAACGAAGAACTATGAGCTTCACATAACAACTCACTCTTTAACTGTGAATCACACAACACACACAATCTTCTACCAAAACTCAAAACACAATCATTATCAATGTTGAATTTAGGAAACTTACCCTTCTGAACCAGATCTACCTTTTTCTGCATCTTGCTGTCTTGTTTCTGTGCTTGCTTAATTCTGTCTGATAGAGAAGATTTCATTGATACTTGAAACAAAACAGAAGGAAATCCTAAACCAACAACTTCTATGCCAAGGGTCATCAAATCCTTAACCAAATGATCACATTCCAAACACAACATTGTTAATGAAGCATTACTTTTTCGACTCAAAGCATCAGCCACTTTATTTTCTTTTCTCGGATGGTAATGAATTTTACAATCATAATCCTTGATTAATTTCAGCCATCTCCTCTATCTCATGTTTAGTTCATTCTGAGTGAATATATACTGTAAACTTTTTTGATCGGTATATATTTCACACTTTACTCCATACAAATGATCCCTCAAAATTTTTAAAGCGAAAACAACATCATCTAATTCCAAATCATCTGTAGGGTAATTTACCTCATGTGTTTTCAACTAACGTGAAGCATAAGAAATTACCTGGTCATTCTGCATTAGGACGCAACCAAGTACTTTCAATGAAGAATCACTATAGTTAACAAACTCCCCATTCCTGGAAGGTAGGGCCAAAACAGGAGCATTCACCAATCATCTTTTTAGATCCTGAAAACAATCATCATATTCTTTTGTCCAGATAAACTTATCATCCTTCCGATTTAGCTTAGTCATTGGACTAGATAACCGTGAAAAATTTCTACCAAACCTTCGGTATTAGCCTGCCCGACCAAGGAAGCTACGAATCTCAGTTACTTTTGTGGGTCTTGGCCATTCTTTAACAACCTTTGTTTTTTCAGGATCAATAGTTATCCCATCTTTAGAAACAATATGACCAAGGAAAGAAATTTGTTGCAACCAACACTAACACTTGCTGAATTTCCCATACAATTTCTTTTATTTATGGTTTGCAAAATAACCCTTAGATGACTTTCATGCTCCTCTTTAATTTTAGAAAACACCAAAATATCATCACTGAAAACAACCAAAAACTTATCCAAGAACTCATGGAAAATTCAATGCATATGGTCCATGAATATAGTAGGTGCATTGGTTAGCCCAAAAGGCATAACTACAAATTCATAATGGCCATATCTTGTACGAAACACGGTATTCAGAATATCTGCTTCCTTTACCTCCAAATGATGGTACCCCGATCTCAGGTTAATCTTTGAAAAATACTGAGCTCCCTGAAGCTGATCAAACAAATCATCGATATGTGGAAAAGGATATTTGTTCTTAACATTGATGTTATTCAAGGCTCTATAATAAACGCAATGTCTCATTGAACCATCTTTCTTTATAAAAAAAAAGAGCACCCCATGGTGATGTGCTAGGTCTAATGAAACCTTTCTCTAATAAATCTTGCAATTGCTCCTTCAACTCTAAAAGTTCAATTTGATCCATTTGATAAGGGGGTTTTGAAATTGGATTATCATCGGGAACTAAGTCAACAGTAAATTCTACTTCCTGATCTGGTATTATTCAAGGCAACTCATCAGAAAAACATCAGGATACTCATTTACAACTGGCACATCATTAATTTGAACAGTTCCCTTGTTTTCAACAATATGTGCAAGGTAACATTCATTTCCATCTTTTACAATTTTCTCAACCTCTTGATATGTTATCAATAGTAAGGGTTCATTCTTGTACACAAACTGAATGTCTTTCTGAAAAGAAACTTCTTTAGCTCTATAGTCAATCATAGCATGGTAATTAGAGATCCAATCTGTACCCAGGATAACATCAAACTCTACTAGAGGGAAAAAATAAGGGTTGCAAGTAGGTTCTTTACACGGATAAGGATTGGAAGATTATTATAAATTATTTCTACCTCAACATTTCCCCCACCTATTTTTACCACAAGTTCAGGAGTCATTTCTGGATATGGTATTCGCATTTTACTAGAAAAATTTTCAGAGATGAAAGAATGTGTTGACCCAAAAATCAAACAACACACTGGCATAATCTGAAAAAACAAACAAAGTACCTGATACCACTTCATTTGATGGCCCAACATCTGCTGAAGTAGTTGCAAAGAATTTCAGCACCCCTTTCTGCTTGTAGTCTAACTACTTCCCATCACTCGAGCTCTTTGTCGGACACTCGTTTTCATAGTAACCTGTGTCATTGCAATTGAAACATTTCACTAACTGTAAATCAAATTTGTTCTTACCATCACCCTGATCTTTTTCAGTGCAATCAAGAGCCTTATGTCCCATATTACCACATCGATAGCACTTTCCAGAATTTATAAGACATTCCCCAGCAAGCCTTTTACCACATTTATCACAAAATGGAAACATAGTTTTCTTACCATCAGACCTTTTTGAAGAATTATTCCCTTTATCCTGCCACCTCGGTCTCTTCTTTTGTTGGTTGTTATAGAACTCTTGATCATCGAAAAACTCCATTTCCACCTTCTTAGCACATCGAATAATATTTTCATAACTTTTGAACTCACAAGAAGCTAATTCCATTTGATATTTTCGATTTAATCTTGAGTAAAAATAATTGATTTTACTATCAAGGTCTCGGATAAAATTTGGAGCATTCATTGCCAATCGAGTGAACCTCTCTTCATAAGCATCCACTGAGTCGTCCTCTTTCCTCAATTCCAAGAATTGTTTTTCCATCCTATGTCGAACAGCCTTAGGAAAATACTTCTCAAGAAACATTCGTTTGAATTCATCCCAGTCAAGAGCATCAATCTCATCAGCGTCCCTGATATTTTTAACCATCGACCTCCCCTGATCTGCTTCACCCTCCAAACGGTAAATAGAAAGACTATCCTTTTGATTGTCTGAACACCCCACGACATCAAAAATCTTCCCCAGTGATTTAATCCACCGTTCAGCTAGCACAGGGTCAGATGATCCTCTGAATGATGGGGGATGTTGCCTCATGAAATGTTCCACCACTGACATGTTCCTTTGCGATTGATCTGGAAGATCTCATGCATACATACCACCACCATATATCTCTTGATTCAACTGCACCATTACTGCAACAAACTGTTCAGTTCCAATTCCGACCATCTCCGGATGCTGATTCAGAAGGTCATTTCTTTTTGTATGCCTTCCTAGCACTGCTTCCCTATTTCCTCTACGGAAAACCATTCTGAACAAATATGTCTTAGATAAAGCAACATGGTAATCTTCAAATGCTATATCATTTCAATTTTACCATAAGAAAATATTTTTGGATAATAATTTTATAGAATTATAATTCCTAAAGTTATCTAAACCGACCTCTGATACCAACTATAAGGCCCCATACTTAAACAATACTTAATCATGAGTTATGTCAAGAATACACGGTGAGGATCTTTTCAGGTTTAGAGTTTTAGAGAATTAGATCATAAATCATGCATTACACTCAACATTTAAACAAAGTGGTTAAATAAAAGATAGTACTCATTTTTCCCATTATCAAAAAAATATTTAAAATAAAACAAAGATTCTTTATTGACACTTCCTTGACACTATCATCACATCATGTACCTTTTCCTTGACCTATGAAAAACATTTCAAAAACATGGGATGAGCATAAAAATCTCAACAATGGATATAAAAGTGTGAAATGAAAACATTAGTCCATGTCTAAAGTTATACTTTACTTGTAAAACAATATCATTTTAACATACCTCATCTAATCATGAATAAATCATTTAAATAATAAGACATAAAGGTAACTTGAGGCATTCATAACATTTTTACGCAGGGAGTAACCCTCATGGTTACGTTAGGAATACCCATCATAGTATATTTCCTAAATCTCTTCGTAGAAACCTTAACGTTTATCCCCTTCAATTTACCCAATGCATTGGAGAGATATATCACGCTCACCTGCCCTTAGTTTATCACGGAACCACCCGTCTTCATAACAATTCCCAAGAACCATAACATAATTGTATCACATAAAACATGCATAAAGGAAACATAACAATTCCACATTTCAATCACAAGATATCAATGAAACCCATTGATATAATAAAAACATTATGAAAACCATTTTCAATACCAAAATAAAATAAATGTAATATATGGTATTTATTTTTTCATTTAAAAAAAAGGTTATGGCTTGTAGAGGAAGCCGAAACTCAAATAATGGTCACGGTGGTGGAGAAGTCATTGTAGTCGCATATGTACGACAAAAAAACATTACCTTTTGTCATTTAGTAAACGCTTCGTATAAAAATATTCCATTTGAATAAATTTAAAAGTCAAAGGGGTTTATACACAGTATAATAGAAAGTCGTGTATAAAACAAAATATGCCTCAATGAAAGGAGATTGAGACGAAGTCCCATACCTCAGGCCCGGCTTGACTCAATCGATCTTTAACATCCTGAATAATAAACTTTTTTTAATTTCTAATTTCTTAAGAACCTTTTTCAAGTTCATTATTCCTTTTATATTACTTATTACCATGTCATGAACACTATGTAATTATTTATGTTCTTAAGGGTCGTTTTGTCGATCATTGGTACTTGAGTCAAAAATAAACTCTTTATAATTAGAAGTTTTTCATGTATCCATTATATCCCAAATTATATTCATGATTTAGATATCATTTATATCATATATATACAGTATATACATGCATTTATAATATGACATAACATTTGGAGGTATGAAATGAAATGCACCGTTCATGGAGACGGGTAGCCGTACATACGCACGAACGCTACTTTCATTTCTATTTCGTATTTTATAGAATGGAATCATAATGATATAAAGGTATATTATAATTCCAGTATAATATCATATATAATATCATTAACTCCATCCTTTATACATCCCACATATGGCATTAATGAATCAAATCACTTGGAGGGGGCGGTAGTCCGCACTTCCTAAAATGAAGATATCGCGTTTACCCATAATGGAAACCATAAAGGTATGACAAAAATGAAAAATACAGAAGCTTAAGGAAAACATAAAGATATTATATATCATATATAAATATAGTGTCATCTTAATGGCCACCTTTTAAGGTGTTATAAGATTATTGAACAATCATCGTTTCGTGAGGCAGAAATTCGCCATCCACGGAAATAGTATGCTCTTTAACCATTAGATAAAGGTGTGTGTAAGTGTATCTCGAATAATTCTTCTAAAAACATCCTAGTATATTGAAGATACTGGTTTTGTTACAAAATAAATGAATAAAAAGGGTTTAGGGGGTTGGAGAAGCAAAATAAATCAAAAGAACATTAGAGAAGACTTTACCATTATATCGGATAACTCTTCTTCGTTTAAACCAAAATTGTTTCATGAAGAGATTTCTACATAATGTAAGGATTCTAGGATGAAGAGATTGATTTGGAGAGATAAAATGAGTAGGTAGTGGCCGAGCCAAAGGCTTGAGAAGTGTGTGTAATGATGTAGTGGTGGGGGCCTTTTATAAGAGGAGAGGAGGGGCACTCTTGGAAAGTTAAGAAATGTTACATTATTTTAAAAAGAGTTTCGGATTTAAATGGTCCCACATTTATATATTTATAGGATAAGGTGACAAGGGTTCGAAATATACTCATCCAATAGGTCTTTTAAAAGTGTACGTCTCACATTTTACATTATATTGTAATTTTATTAAAATCGTTAATTTATGAGGCAATCACTGCATCATCATGATGTCATAAATAATATAATTTATTTAATGTCTAAAAATTATAAAAAAATATTATGATGTAGGAAATAATATTATATTTCCAATTACTATTTATATACCAAGATATCACTTATATATACAAAATTAAAAATGTTTTACTCAGGTGATACATTCTTTAGTGATATTCTCCTTTCTTTAAAAATAAAAAAATAAAGTTCCACATTCACGCAAAAGTGATTACATGGGGTCCCTTTGTTTGGCACAAGGCATCCCATGGTCGGCCATGACACAACCGGTATCATTGGGACACATGTTGGGGTCATTTTATATTATTATGATATTATTTTATTATCCTTAACTACCCGATTACTAATTAATCAAGATAATTAAAGATAATTACCATCGTTACTATTCAAAATGTACAAAAACAAAAGAGTCTTAATTAGATAATTTGGACCTTCTGATTCCAAATATAGAAACCATTTTACGAAATTAAAAACATATAAATTGCAATAATTAATTTAAAAATAATTTCTGTTGTCAAAACAAATAGCGGGTTTTTTTGAAATAATATCAATGAAAATTTTGGAACTTGTTTATGTCCAATTACAAAGTGAAATTAATTATAATGACAACCATTGGATTATATGGTAAAATTATATTCTAATTACACTTTAAGGCCAATGAAAAAGATAATCTCACCATATAATTAAATTAGATGAAAAAGCAGTTTTGATGTAAAATGCAGTATTTTTCACTATTCATTAAAAAAATGAACATGGTCAGAAAAATACAAAAAATTTACCTAAGGTAAATTTAAATGTCCCAATAATATAGAATAAGTTTATTTTGACAAATAGAGATTATAAAACTGTCAAAAAGATAGATTTAAAAATTGTTCGCCATCAAAAGGCGGTAAAACAATCTTTTAAAAATATTAGTGTATTCCATGCATAAGATTGGATTTATTCTCATTTTAAGCCTCTAAAAAACTATTTAATTCATAAATAGACATATATAAGAATTTATTATTATTCATTTCTTAATTGGGATGTTACATCCTTCCCCCCTTTAGAAAATTTCGTCCCTCACAATTTATTTACTTATCAAATAAGTGAGGGTATTTATCCCTCATTGTATTTTCAGAATCCCATGTTGCCTCTTCAATCATGTGGTTTTTCTATAAAACCTTTACTTGATGAATAACCTTATTCCGTAAGACCTGCTCCCTGGGGTCAAGAATCTAGATAGGTTGTTTCTAATATGATAGGTTCTCTTTCAACTGAACTACCTATAGACTCAAAACATGAGATGGATCTAGCATGTACTTCCTCAACATTGAAACATGAAAAACATTGTGTACCTGAGATAAACTAAGAGGTAAAGCCACTCAGTACGCAAATGATCCAACTCTCTCCAAAATTACATATGGTTTGATGAACCCTGGACTCAACAGTCCTTTATTACCAAATCGCATCACACTTTTCCATGGTGAGACATCGAGGAATACATGATCACCTACCTCAAAAGAGAGATCCTTCCTCCAGTTGTCTGCATAACTCTTCTGCCTGCTCTGAGCTGTTCACATGAGTATCCGTATCAGCTGAACTTTTCCTGCCAACTCTTCTACCAATTATGGTCCCATAAACTTCCTTTCACCCACTTCATCCCAAAAAGATAGATTTTTACACTGCTTCCCATATAATGCCTCAAATGGTGTCATCTGTATACTGTAATGAAAACTACTATTATAAGAAAACTCAACCAAAGAATGATGTTGGTCCCAACTTCCCTGATAATACATCGAACAAGCACGTAGCATATCCTCCAAAGTCTGAATCGTTCTTTCTGACTGCCCATCTGATTGATGATGAAAAGTTTTACTAAAATTTAATTCAGTGCCCAATGACTTTTGAAGGCCTTTCCAAAAGTTAGAAGTGAACCTGGGATCACAGTCAGATACAATGGAGAAGGGAACTCCATGTAACTTTACTATCTCTTTATGATACAAATGGAAAAATTGATCTAGTGAAAAAGTATCTCATATAGCAAGGAAATGAGCAGATTTAGTCAAGCGATCAATAATAACCCAGATAGCATTATTACCTTGAGGTGTCTTCGGCAATCCCACAATGAAGTCCATGGATATATTCTCCCATTTCCACTCTGGTACTGGTAATGGCTGATGCATCCCTTTCGGTAACAGCCACTCTGCCTTAACCTGTAGACAAGTCAAACACTTCACAGTAAAATCAGCAATATCTCTTTTCATTCCATCCCACCAGTAATACTCCCGAAGATCTCTATACATCTTAGTACTGCCTAGGTGAACTGAAAACGAACAAATATGAGCTTCACATAACAACTCTCTCTTTAACTGTGAATCACACGGCACACACAATCACCTCCCAAAACTCAAAACACAATCATTATCATTATTTTATTTAGGCAACTTACCCTTCTGAACCAGCTCTACCTTTTTCTACAACTCATTGCCTTGTTTCTGTGCTTTCTTAATTATGTCTGATAGAAAAGATTTCACTGATACCTAAAACAAAACAAAAGGACATCCTGAACTAACAACTTCTATGCTAAAGTTCATCAAATCCTTAACCAAAGGATCACGTTCCAAATGAAACATTGTTAATGAAGCATTACTTTTTCGACTCAAAGCATCAACCACTTTATTTGTTTTTCCTGGATGGTAATAAATTGTACAATCATAATCCTTGATTAATTCCAGCCATCTCCTCTGTCTCATGTTCAGTTCTTTCTGAGCGAATATATAATTTAAACATTTTTGATCAGTATATATTTCAAACTTTACTCCATACAAATGATCTCTAAAAATTTTTAAAGCGAAAACAACAACATCTAATTCCAAATCTTGTGTAGGGTAATTTACCTCATGTGTTTTCAACTGACATGAAGCATTAGCAATTACCTGGTCATTCTGCATTATAATGAAACCAAGTCCTTTCAATGAAGCATAATTGTAGATAACCAACTCCCCATTCCTGGAAGTTAGTGCCAAAACTAGAGCATTCACCAATCTTCTTTTCAGTTCCTGAAAACAATCATCATATTCTTTTGTCCAGATAAACATAACCCCCTTCCGAGTAAGCTTAGTCATTGGACTAGATAACTGTGAAAAATTTCTAACAAACCTTCGGTAGTAGCCTTCCAAACCAAGGAAGCTACGCATATTAGTTACATTTGTGGGTCTTGGCCATTCTTCAACAACCATTGTTTTGGCAGGATCAATAGTTATCCCATCTTTAGAAACAATATGACCAAGGATTGAAATTTTTTGCAGCCAAAACTCACACTTTCTGAATTTACCATACAATTTCTTTTCTTTTATAGTTTTCAAAATAACCCTTAAATGACTTTCATGATCCTCTTTACTTTTAGAAAACTCCAAAATATAATCAATGAAGACAACCAAAAACTTATCCAAGAACTCATGGGAAATTTTATGCATAAGGTCCATGAATATAGCAGGCGCATTGGTTAGCCCAAAAGGCCTAACTACAAATTCATAATGGACATATCATGTACAAAACACGGTCTTCGGAATATCTGCTTCCTTTACCTCCAAATGATGGTACCCCGATCTCAGGTTAATCTTTGAAAAATACTCATCTCCCTGGAGCTAATAAAACAAATCATCGATATGATGCAAAGGATATTTGTTCATAACATTGATGTTATTCAAGGCTCTATAATAAATTCAAAGTCCCATCGAACCATCTTTCTTTTTTTAAAAAAAAATAGGAGCATCCCATGGTGATGTGCTAGGTCGAATGAAACCTTTCTCTAAAAAATCTTGCAATTTCTCCTTCAACTCTAAAAGTTCAATTTGAGCCATTCGATAAGGGGGTT
Source organism: Viscum album (assembly GCA_963277665.1). NCBI lineage: Eukaryota > Viridiplantae > Streptophyta > Magnoliopsida > Santalales > Viscaceae > Viscum > Viscum album. The sequence continues at coordinate 1,411,228,233 of OY728134.1, forward strand.
TTGAAATTGGCTTAGCATCGGGAACTAAGTAAACAATAAATTCTACTTCTCCGTCTGGTATTATTCCAGGAAACTCATCAGGAAAAACATCAGGATACTCATTTACCACTGGCACATCATTAATCTGAACAGTTCCCTTATTTTAAACATTATGTGCAAGGTAACATTCATTTCCATCTTTTAAAAGTTTCTCCACCTCTTGATATGTTATCAACATTAAGGATTCATTCTTTTACACAAACTAAAAGTATTTCTGAAAAGAAACTTCTTCAGCTCTATATTCAATCATAGCATGGTAAATAGAGAGCCAATACATACCTTGGATAACATCAAACTCTACTAGAGAAAAAAATAAGGTTTGAAAGTAGGTTCTTTCCATGGATAAGGATATGAAGATTATTATAAATTCTTTTTGTCTCAACATTTCCCCCAGGTATTTTTACCACAAGTTCAGGAGTCATTTCTTGATATGGTATTCCCATTTTACTAGAAAACTTTCCATAGATGAAAGAATGTGTAGACCCCAAATCAAACAACAAACTGACATAATCTGAAAAAACAAAAAAAGTACCTGATACGACTTCATTTTATGTCGCAACATCTGCTGAAGTAGTCGCAAAGGATTTCACCACCACTTTTTGCTTGTATTCTAACTGCTTACCATCACTCGAGCTCTTTGTCGGACACTCGTTTTCATAGTAACCCATCTCATTGCACTTGAAACATTTCACTAATTATAAATCAAATTTGGTCTTACCATCACCCTGATCTTTTTCAGTGCAATCACGAGCCTTATGTCCCATATTACCACATCGGTAGAACATTACAGAATTCAGAAGACATTCCCCAGCAAACCTTTTACCACATTTATCACAAACTGAAAACTTAGTTTTCTTACCATCATACTTTTTGAAGAATTCTTCCCTTTATCCTACCACCTCGGTCTCTTATTATGTTTGTTGTAATATAACACTTGATCATCGACAAACTCCATTTCCACATTCTCAGCACATCGAACAATATTTTCATAACTTTTGAACTCACGAGAAGCCAATTCCCATTGAAATTTTGGCTTCAATCCTGAGTAAAAATGATTGATTTTACTATGAAGGTCTCAGATAAAATTTGGAGTGTACCTTGCCAATCGAGTGAACCTCCCTTCATAAGCATCCACTGAGTCATCCTCATGCCTCAATTCCAAGAATTGTTTTTCCATCCAAAGTCGAACAGCCTTAGGAAAATACTTCTCAAGAAACATACCATTGAATTCATCCCAGTCGAGAGCATCAATCTGATCAGCATCCCTGATATTTTTAACCATTGACCCCCACTGATCTGCATCACCCTCCAAACGGTAAAGAGCAAGACTAACATTTTGATTGTCCGAACACACCACGACATCAAAAATATTCTCCAGTTCTTTAATCCACCTTTCAACTAGAACAGGGTCAGATGATCCTCTGAATGATGGGGGATGTTGCCTCATGAAATGTTCCACCACTGACATGTTCCTCTATGGTTGATTTGGCTGATCTTATGCATGGACACCACCACCATATATCGCTTGAGTCAACAACGCCATCACTGCAACAAACTGTTCAGTTCCAATTCCGACCATCTCAGGATGCTGATTCGGAAGGTCATTTTCTTTTGTATCCCTATTTCCTCTATGGAAAACCATTCTGGACAAACATGTCTTAGATGAAGCAACATGGTAATCTTCAAATGCTATATCATTTCAATTTCACCATAAAAAAATATTTTTGGATAATAATTTAATAGAATTCTAACTCCTAAAGTTATCTATACTGACCTCTGATACCAACTATAAGGCCCCATACATAAAAAATACTTATTCTTGATTTATATCAAGAATACACGTTGAGGATCTTTTCAGTTTTAGATTTTTAGAGAATTAGATCGTGAATCATGCATTACACTCCACATTTAAACAAAGTGGTTACATAAAAGATAGTACTCATTTTTCACATCAGCAGAAACATATTTAAAATAAAACAAAGATTCTTTCTTGACACATCCTTGACACTATCATAACATCATGTACCTTTCCCTTGACATTTGAAAAACATTTCCAAAACATGGGATGAGCATAAAAAGATCAGAAATGGATATAATAGTGTGAAATGAAAACATTAGCCCATGTATAAAATCATACATTAATTGTAAAACAAAATCATTTTAACATACCTAAACAAATCATGAATAAATCATATAAATCATAAGACATAAAGGTAACTTGAGGCATTCATAACATTTTTACGTAGGTAGTAACCCTCATGGTTACATTTGGAATACCCATCACAGTATATTCCCTAAATATCTTCAGAGAAACCTTAACGTTTAACCCCTTCACGTTACCCAATGCATTGGAGAGCTATATCATGCTCACCCGCCCATATTTTATCATGGAACCACCCGTCTTCATAACAATGCCCAAGAACCATAACATAATCGTATCACATAAAAAATGCATAAAGGAAACATAACATTTCCACATTTCAATCACAATATATCAATACAACCCATTGATATAATAAAAACATTATGGAAACCATTTTCAATACCAAAATAAAAGAAAAGTAATACATGGTATTTATTTTTTCATTTAAAAAAATGTTATGGATTGTAGAGGAAGCCGAAACTCAAATAATGGTCACAGTGGTGGAGAAGTCATTGTCACCCCATACGTATGACCAAAAAAACATTCCCTTTTATTGTTTAGTAAACTCTTCGTATACAAATATTCAATTTGAATAAATGTAAAAGTCAAAGGATTTTATACACTGTATAAAAGAAAGTTGTGTGTGAAACAAAATATGCCTCAATGAAAGGAGATTGAGATGAAGTACCATACCTCAGGTCCGACTTGACTCGATCGATCTTTAACGTCCTAAATAATTAACTTGATTTAATTTATAATTTCATAATAACCTTTTTCAATTTCATTATTCCTTTTATATCAATTATTACCATGTCATGAACACTATGTAATTATTTATGTTAATAATGGTCGTTTTGTCGATAATTGGTACTTGAGTCAAGAATAAACTCTTTATAATTAAAAGTTGTTCATGTATCCATTATATCCAGAATTATATTCATGATTGAGGTATCATATATATCATATATATCCAGTATATACATGAATTTATAATATTATAAAACATTTAGAGGTAAGAAATGAAATGCCCCGTTCATGGAGACGGTAAGCCATACGTACGCATGAACGCTACTTTCATTTCTATTTCGTATTTTATGTAATGGAATCATAATGATATAAAGGTATATTATAATTCCATTATAATATCATATATAATATCATTCACTCCACCCTTTATACGTCCCACATATGGCATTAATGAATCAAATCACTTTGAGGGGGAGGTAGTCTGCACTTTCTAAAATGAAGATATCGCGTTTACCCATAACGGAAACCATAAAGCTATGAAAAAAATGAAAAATACAGAAGCTTAAGGAAAAAATAAATATATTATATATCATATATATAGTGTCATCTTAATGTCCACCTTTGAAGGTGTTATAATAATATTGACCAATCATCGTTTCGTGAGGCATAAATTCGCCATCCACGGAAATAGTATGATATTTAACCATTAGATGAAGGTGTGTGTAGGTGTAGCTCGAATACTTCTTATAAAAACATCTTAGTATATTGAATATACTGGTTTTGTTACAAAATAAATGAATTAAAAGAGTTTAGGGGGTTCGAGAAGCAAAATAAAACAAAAGAACATTATAGAAGACTTTACCTTTAAATCAGGTAACTCTTCTTGGTTTGAACTAAAATGGTTTCTTGAAGAGATTTCTGCCTATGGTAAGGAATCCAGGATGAAGATATTGTTGTGGAGAGATAAATTGAGTAGTGAGTGTCCGAGCCAATGTCTTGAGATGTGTGGGTAAGGATGTAGAGGTGAGGGCCTTTTATAAGAGGAGAGGAGGGGCACTATTGGAAAGTTAAAAAATGATACATTATTTTAAAAAGAGTTTCAGATTTAAATAGACCCAAATTGATATATTTCAAGGATAATGAAATAAGGGTTCGAAATAAAATCATTCAATAGGTCTTTTACAAGTGTAAGTCTTAGATTTTACAATATCTTTTCATTTTATTAAAATCGTTAATTTATGATGTAATCGCTGCACCATCATGATGTCATAAAAATTTCATTTATTTAATGTCTAAAAATTATAAAATAATACTATGATGTAGGAAATAGTATGTGATTTCAAATTAATATTTATAGTCTGAGATATCATTTATATATACAAAATAAAAAATGTTTTACTCAGGTGATACATTCTTTAGTGATATTCTCCTTTCTTTAAAAATAAAAAAAATAAAGTGTCACATTCACCCAAAAGTGATTCAATGGGGTCCTTATGTTTGGCACAAGGCATCCCATGGTCAGCCATGACACAACCAGTAGAATTAGGACACCTGTTGGGGTCATTTTGTATTATTATGATATTATTTTATTATCCTTAACTACCCGATTAATAATTAATCTATATAATTAAAGATAATTACCGTCATTACTATTCATAAGGTACAAAAACAAAAGAGTCTTAATGAAATAATTTGGACCTTATGATTCCAAATATAGAATCCATTTTACCAAATTACAAACATATAAATTGCAATAATTAATTTAAAAATAATTCATGTTGTCAAAACAAATAGCGGGTTTTTTGAAACAATATCTATGAAAAGTTTGTCATTTGTTTGTGCCCAATTACAAAGTGAAATTAATTATAATGACCACCATTGGATTAGATGGAAAAAATATATTCTAATTACACTTTAAAACCAATGAAATATATAATCTTACCATATAATTAAATTAGACGAAAAAGTTGTTTTGATGTAAACTGTAGTATTTTTCACTATTCATTAAAAAAATGAACATGGTCAGAAAAATACCAAACAATTACCCAAGGTAAATTTCAATGTCCCAATAATAAATAATAAGTTTATTTTGAAAAATAGAGCTTATAAAATTGTCAAAAATATATACTTAAAATTGGTTCGGCATCAAAAGGCGGTAAACAATCTTTTAAAAATATTAGTGTATTCCATGTTTAAGATTGGATTTATTCTCATTTTAAGCCTTAATAAAACTATCTAATTCATAAATAGACATAGATAATAATTTCTTATTATTCATTTCTTAATTGGGATGTTACATCCTTCCCCCTTTTGAAAATTGTGTCCCCGTAATTTATTTACTTATCGAATAAGTGAGGGTATTTATCCGTCATTGCATTTTCAGATTCCCATATTACCTCTTCAATCATGTGGTTTTTCCATAAAACCATTACTTCATGAATCACCATATTCCATAACACCTGCTCCCTGTGGTCAAGAATTTAGACAGGTTGTTCCTAATAAGATTGGTTCTCTTCCAACTGAACTACCTCTAGACTCAAAACATGAGATGGATCTGGCATGTACTTCCTGAACATTGAATCATGAAAAAATTTTGTACCTGAGATAAACTCAGAGGTAAAGCCACTCAGTATGAATCTGATCCAACTCTATCAAAAATTTCCTATCGTGCAATGATACTTGGACTCATCTTTCCGTTCTTACCAAATCGCCTCAAACTTTTCCACGGTGAGACTTTGAGGAAGACATGATCACCTACCTCAAAAGAGAGATCCTTCCTCCTATTGTCTGCATAACACTTTTGCCTGCTCTGAGCTGTTCTCATTTGTCTCTGTGTCAGCTGAACTTTTTCTTCCAACTCTTCTACCAATTCTAGTCCCATCAAATTCCTTTCACCCACTTCATCCAAGAAATCTGGAGTTCGACACCACTTAAAATATAATGCCTCAAATGTTTCCATCTGTATACTGGAATGAAAACTGGTATTATAAGAAAACTCAACCAAAGAAATATTTTGGTCCCAACTTCCATGAAAATCCATCGAACAAGAATGTAGAATATCCTCCAAAGTCTGATTCGTTCTTTCTGAATTCCCATCAGATTGAGGATGAAAAGTTGTACTAAAATTTAATTCAATACCCAACGAATTTTTAAGGCTTTACCAAAAGTTATAAGTGAACCTAGGATCACAGTCAGATACAATAGAGAGAGGAACTCTATGTAATTTGAATATCTATTTAAGATACAAACGGGAAAGTAGATCTAGCAAAAAAGAATCTCGTATAGCAAGGAAATGAGCAGATTTAGTCAAGCGATCAACAATAACCCAGATTTCATTATTACCTCGAGGTGTCTTCGGCAATCCCACAATGAAGTCCATGGATATATTCTCCCATTTCCACTCTAGTACTAGTAAAGGCTGAAGCATCCCTTTTTAGTTAACTTCTGCTCTACTTTAAACTATTGACAAATCAAACACTTCACAATAAAATCAGAAATATCTTTTTTTCATTCCATCCCACCAGTAGTACTCCCTAATATCTCTATACATCCTAGTACTTCCTGGATGAACTGAAAACGGAGAACTGTGAACTTCACATAATAACTCTCTCTTCAACTGTGAATCACACTCCACAGACAATCTCCTCCCAAAAATAAAAACACAATCATTATCAATGTTGAATTTAGGAAACTAACCCTTCTGAACCAGATCTATCTTTTTCTGCAACTCATTGTCTTACTTCTGTGCTTGCTTAATTCTCTCTGATAGAGAAGATTTCACTGATACCTGAAACAAAACAGAAGGACATCCTGCACCAACAACTTCTATGACAAATTTCATCAAATCCTTAACCAAATAACCACGTTCCAAACGCAACATTGTTAATGAAGCATTACTTTTTCGACTCAAAGCATCAGCCACTTTATTTTCTTTTCCCGGATGGTAATGAATTGTAAAATCATAATCGTTGATTAATTCCAGCCATCTCCTCTGTCTCATGTTCAGTTCTTTCTGAGTGAATATATACTTTAAACTTTTGTTATCGATATATATTTCACACATTACTCCATACAAATGATTTCTCAAAAATTTTAAAGCGAAAACAACAACAGCTAATTCGAAATCACGTGTAGGGTAATTTACCTCGTGTGTTTTCAACTGACGTGAAGCATAAGCAATTAACTGGTCATTATGAATTTGGACGCAACCAAGGCCTTTCAATGAAGCATCACTGTAGATAACAAACTCCCCATTCATGGAAGGTAGTTCCAATACTGGAACATTAACCAATATTCTTTTCAGTTCCTGAAAACTATCATCATATTCTTTTGTCCAGATAAACATAACACCCTTCCGAGTTAGCTTAGTCATTAGACTAGATAATTGTAAAAAATTTCTAACAAACCTTCGGTAGTAGCTTGCCAAACCAAGGAATCTACGAATCTTAGTTACTTTTGTGGGACTTGGCCATTATTTAATAACCTTTTTTTGCAATATCAATAGTTATCCCATCTTTAGACACAATATGACCATGGAAAGAAATTTTTTGCAACCAAAAAACATACATGCTAAATTTCCCATACAATTTATTTTTTTTATGGTTTGCAAAAAAACCCTTAAGTGAATTTCATGCTCCAATTTACTTTTAGAAAAAACCAAAATATCACCAACGAAAACAACCACAAACTTATCCAAGAACTCATGGAAAATTATATGCATAAGGTCCATGAACACAGTAGGAGCATTGGTTAGCCCAAAAGGCATAACAAAAAATTCATAATGGACATATCTTAAAAAAAATATGGTATTCAGAATATCTGCTTCTTTTACCTTCAACTGATGGTACCCCGATTTCAGGTTAATCTTTGAAAAATACTGAACTCCCTGGAGCTGATCAAACAAATCATCGATATGAGGAAATGATATTTGTTCTTAACAATGATGTTATTCAAGGCTCTATAATTAATGAAAAGTATCATTGAACCAACTTTCTTGTTAAAAAATAAAACAGGAGCACCCCATGGTGATGTGCTAGGTTGAATGAAGCCATTCTCTAATAAATCTTGCAATTTCTCCTTCAACTCTAAAAGTTCAATTTGATCCATTCTATAAGGGGGTTCTAAAATTGGCTTAGCATTGGGAACTAAGTCAACAGTAAATTCTACATCCCAATTTAGTATTATTCTAGGAAACTAATCAAGAAAAACATCAAGATACACATTTACCACTGGCACATCATAAATCTGAATAGTTCCCTTGTTTTCAACAATATGTGTAAGGTAACATTCATTTCCATATTTTAGATGTTTCTCAGCCTCTTGATATTTTATCAGCAGTAATGATTCATTCTTGTACACAAACTGAAATTCTTTCTGAAAAGAAACTTCTTTAGCTCTACAGTCAATCTTAGCATGGTAAATAGAGATAAAATCTATACCCAGGATAGCATCAAACTCTACTAGAGGTAAAACAATAAGGTTTTCAAGTAGGCTCTTTCAACAGATAAGGATAGGAATATTATTATAAATTCTTTTTGCCTCAACATATCCCCCAGTTGTTTTTACCACAAGTTCAGGAATCATTTCTTGAGATGGTATTCCCATTTTACTAGAAAAGTTTCAACGATGAAAGAATGTGTAGACCCCGAATCAAACAACACACTGGCATAATCTGAAGAAACAAACAAAGTACCTGATACAACTTCATTTTATGGCCCAACATCTGATGAAGTAGTTGCAAAGGATTTCACCACCCCATTCTTCTCATAGTCTAACTGCTTCCCATCACTCGTGCTCTTTGTCGGACACTCGTTTGCATAGTGACCCATCTCATTGCACTTGAAACATTTCACTAACTGTAAATAAAATTTGGTCTTACCATCACCATGATCTTTTTCAGTGCAATCACGAGCCTTATGACCTATCTTACCACATCGGTAGCACTTTCTTGAATTCATAAGACATTCCCCAGCATGCCTTTTACCACATTTATCACAAACTGGAAACTTAGTTTTCTTACCATCAGACCTTTTGGAATAATTCTTCCCTTCTCCTACCACCTCGGTCTCTTCTTCTATTGGTTTTTATAGAACACTTGATCATCGAAAAACTCCATTTCCACCTTCTTAGCACATCGAACATGCTTTTCATAACCTTTGAAATCAAGAGAAGCCAATTACCTTTGATATTTCGGCTTTAATCCTGAGTAAAAATGATTGATTTTACTATCAAGGTCTCAGATAAAATTCAGAGCATACCTTTCCAATTGAGTGAACCTATCTTCACAAGAAGCCACTGAGTCGTCCTCTTGCCTTAATTCCAAGAATTGTTTTTCCATCCTATGTCGAACAGCCTTAGGAAAATACTTCTCAAGAAACATACCTTTGAATTCATCCCAGTAGAGAGCATCAATATCACCAGTGTCCCTGATATTTTTAACCAAAGACCCCCACTGATCTGCTTCACCCTCCAAATGGTAAATTGAAAGACTAACCATTTTATTGTATGAACACCCCATGACATCGAATATCTTCTCCAGTTATTTAATCCACCCTTTAGCTAGCACAGGGTCAGATGATCCTCTGAATGATGGGGGATGTTGCCTCATGAAATGATCCACCCATGACATGTTCCTCTGCGGTTGATCTGGCTGATCTCATGCATGGATACCACCACCAATTATCGCTTGATTCAACTACACCATCACTGAAAAAAACTGGTCAGTTCCAATTCTAACCATCTCAGGATGCTGGTTCGGAAGTTCATGTCCTTCTGTATGCCTTCCTAGCACTGCTTCCATATTTCCTCTGTGGAAAAACATTCTGAATAAACATGTCAAAGATGAAGCAACATGGTAATCTTCAAATGCTATATCATTTCAATTTGACCATAAAAAATTATTTTTGGATAATAATTTAATAGAATTCTAACTCCTAAAGTTATCTAAACTGACCTCTGATACCAACTATAAGGCCCCAGCCTTAATCATTTCTTAATCTTGAGTTATTTCAGGAATACAAGTTGAGTATCTTTTCAGGTTTAGTGTTTTAGAGAATTAGATCATAAATCATGCATTACACTCCACATTTAAACAAAGTGGTTACATAAAGATAGTACTCATTTTTCCCATCATCAGAAGCATATTTAAAATAAAACATAGATTCTTTCTTCACACTTCTTTGACACTATCATCACATCATGTACCTTTCCCTTGACCTATGAAAAACATTTCAGAAACATGGGATGAGCATAAAAAGCTCATCAAGGGATATAAAAGTGTGAAATGTAAACATTAGTCCATGTATGAAATCATACTTTACTCATAAAACTTAAGCTTTTTAACATACCTCATCAAATCATGAATAAATCATAGAAATCATAAGACATAAAGGTATCTTGAGGCATTCATAACATTCTTACGTAGGGAGTAACCCTCATGGTTACGATTAGAATACCCATCACAACATATTCCCTAAATCTCTTCAGAGAAACCATAATGTTTAACCCCTTCACGTTACCCAATGCATTGGAGAGATATATCGGGCTCACCCGCCCTTAGATTATCATGGAACCACCCGTCATCATAGCAATTCCCAATAACCATAACATAATCATATCACTTAAAACATGCATAAAAGAAACATAAAATTTCCACATTTCAATCACATGATATCAATAAAACACATTGATATAATAAAAACATTATGAAAACAATTTTCAATTCCAAAATAAAATAAAAGTAATACATGGTATTTATTTTTTTCATTTTAAAAAAATGTTATGGATTGTAGAGGAAGCCGAAACTCAAATAATGGTCACGGTGGCGGATAAGCCATTGTCGCCGCATACATACAACAAAAAAACATACCCTTTTGTAGTTTAGTAAATGATTCATATAAAAAGATTCCATTTGAATAAACATAAAAGTCAAAGGGGTTTATACACCATATAAAATAAAGTTGTGTATAAAACAAAATATGCCTCAATGAAAGGAGATTGAGACGAAGTCCCATACCTCAGGTCTGACTTGACTCGATCGATCTTTAACGTCCTAAATAATAAAATTGAGTTAATTTGTACTTTCTTAAGAACCTTTTTCAAGTTCATTATTTCCTTTTATATCAATTATTACCATGTTATGAACACTATGTAATTATTTATGTTAATAATGGACATTTTTTCGATCATTGGTACTTGAGTCAAAAATAAACTCAATAATTACAAGTTGTTCATGTATCCATTATATCCAGAATTATATTCATGATTGAGATATCATATATATAATATATATCCAGTATATAAATGAATTTATATTATTACAAAACATTTAGAGGTAAGAAATGAAAGGCACCGTTCATGGAGACGGTAAGCCGTTCGTACGCATGAACGCTACTTTCATTTCTATTTCGTATTTTATGGAATGGAATAATAATGATATAAAGGTATATTATAATTCCAGTATAATATAATATATAATATCATTAACTCCATCCTTTATACATCCCACATATGGCATTAACGAATCAAATCACTTTGAGGGGGCGGTAGTCCACACTTCCTAAAATGAAGATATCCCGTTTACCCATAATGGAAACCATAAAGGTCTGAAAAAATGAAAAATACAAATGATTAAGTAAAACATAAACATATTATATATCATATGTAAATATAGTGTCATCTTAATGTCCACCTTTGAAGGTGTTAGATGAATATTGAACAATCATCGTTTCGTGATGCAGAAAATCGCTATCCATGGAAACATTATGATATTTAACCATTAGATGAAGGTGTGTGTACGTGTAGCTAGAATCCTTCTTATAAAAACATAATAGTATATTTAAGATACTGTTGGTGTTACAAAATAAAATAATAAAATGATTTTAGGGGGTTGGAGAAGTAAAATAAAACAAAAGAACATTAGAGGAGACTATACCTTTAAATCGGGTAACTCTTCTTGGTTTGAACCAAAATGGTTTCCTAAAGGGTTTTATGCCTAAGTAAAGGATTCTAGGATGAAGAGACAAATGTGGAGAGATAAAATGATCAGGGCTTGTCCAAGAAAAAGGCTTGAGAAGTGTGGGTAAGGAGGTAGAGGTGGGGGCCTTTTATAAGAGGAGAGGAGGGGCACTCTTGGAATGTTAAGAAATGTTACATTATTTTAAATATATTTTCAGATTTAAAAGGTCCCACATAAATATATTTCTAGGATAAGGTGATAAGGGTTCTAAATATACTCATCCAATAGGTCTTTGACATGTTTAAGTCTTATATTTTACAATATCGTTTCATTTTATTTAACTCGTTAATTAATGAGGTAATCGATGCATCATCATGATGTCATAAATAAGTTAATTTATTTAATGTATACAAATTATATAAAAATACTATGATGTAGGTAATCATTTTAGCTTTCCAATTACTCTTTATAGTCTAATAGAACATTTATTTATACAAAATAAAAAATGTTTTACTCAGGTTAATCATTTTTTATTGATATTCTCCTTTCTTTAAAAATAAACAAATAAAGTGTCACATTCACCCAAAAGTGATTCCATGGGGTCCCTAAGTTTGGCACAAGGAATCCCATGGTCTGCTATGACACAACCAATAGCATTAGGACACATGTTGGGCTCATTTTGTATTATTATTATATTATTTTATTATCCATAACTACCCAATTACTAATTAATCAAGATAACTAAAGATAATTACCATCGTTACTATTCATAATGTCCAAAAACAAAAGCGTCTTAATTAGATAATTTGGACCTTCTGATTAAAAATATGGAATCCATTTTACCAAATTCAAAACATAGAAATTTCAATAATTAATTTAAACATAATTCCCGTTGTCAAAACAAATAGCGGGTTTTTTTGAAACAATATCTACGATAAGATTGGCACTTGTTTATGCCCAATTACAAAGTGAAATAAATTATAATAACCACCATTGGATTATATGGTAAACATATATTCTAATTAAAATTTCATACCAATTAAAAAGATAATTTAACCATAAAATTAAATTAGATGAAAAAGAAGTTTTGATGTAAAATGCAATATTTTTCACTATCCATTAAAAAAATGAACATGGTCAAAAAAATACCAAAAAATTACCCAAGGTAAATTTAAATGTTACAATAATAAAAAATAAGTTTTTTTTGACAAATAGAGATATAAAATTTTCAAAAGATAGATTTAAAAAGTGTTCTCCATCAAAAGGCGATAAAATAATCTTTTAAAAATATTAGTGTATTACATGCTTAAGATTGGATTTATTCTAATTTTAAGCCTCTAAAACACTATCTAAATCAAAAAATAGACATAGATAAGAATTTATTATTATTCATTACTTACTTGGGATGTTAAAAAATGGTCCTCTCAATAACCGCCAAAATCAAGTATGTTAACACCGAGCACTTCTTCAAGGTTATGAATATCCATCTATGTCTGGACAGTCGTCTACTGCTCCAATGCCATACTCAAATATACTTGAGATATCAATTTCTCCAGGAGGATTCTATAAAATAAATATTTATAATATGGATCTATATCTAAGACTAAATCATATTGACATTTGTGAATATGAACAACCTATCTCACAAATCTATTTTCCACCTCCTCAACATTGGTTATACCTTGAATTAGTGTGAAGTGATTAGATTTGGTCAGCCAATCGATCAAAACCCATATCACATTCTTCTTTCTCTAGTTATTTGGAAACCCAACAATAGAGTACATTGAAATCTCATCCCACTTCCATGTCGGCACTATAAGTAGATAAAGAAAACCCAAAGACCTTTTATTCTCAAACATGACTAGTTGGAAATTATAATACCATGAAACAAAGTCAAAAATTTCTTTTCTCATACCCAGACACCAAAATCATTAAAGTATATCCTAAAACATCCTTGTCTTTATTAGGTACAAAACCCATTGGAAATTATGTAAATCACCCATGATGTATTTTCTTATAGGTAACAACCTGAAAAATTGATTTTCAAATCCTAGAATACCTATAACAGCTGAAGTAATATAACTGAAATTTTAACATTGATTTAAATAAATGTATTATTTTGTAATATGGATATAGAAAACACACAAACTCAGTTTTTTTTATTATGTCATATTTTATTTAAATGACTATTAAGTTTCATTAACATTGATAATATAGTCGTTGTACAGCCATCTCAGGACTAGTACAAATATAGTGTTTTAAAAAATCCTTTTGACTCAAACAAAAGAGGTGATGGCCTCAACCAGTAGAATTGTTCCCTGTGAATCATATATATCTAAGAGTTTGAGTTTGATAGAATTTCTAGAGTTATCCCTAGACCAAGACTGAGATGATATCCAAAACATAGGCATGATTGAATCAATTTATTGGAGAAGTTCAATCTCATCGAGATCACAACCCAATCCATGTTCACTAAATGACCACATAAATGCCCCACCTTCGCACACCTTTCTATTAGGGTGTCAATGGTTGTAATAATGGGATATGTATAAATACCCTAGAATTATGATAATGAACATTATTTTTTGTAAGGAAAAATCAATATGATTTTATTTTATTACTGTTGTTAAAGCCCAAATAGTATTTTTCGTTAATAATAAAATTATATTAGTAAATCTATGTTGATGAATTAATAAATTATTTTTTAATAAAATATTATTAATAAATTAATTTTATTAAATATAAATGATCATTTTATTTTTATGAGGACAAATGTAATTTTTATTAGGGTTTAATATATTTTTTTTTCTAAACTCGTCAATTTTCAATAAATGTCGGTTTTTTTAAAAGTGAAAATTGAAACAAAAATTTAAATTATTTAGATAAATTGAATATTAATTTTGGAATCATGATGTCGAAATTATCCAATGGTGAACTGTTCATAATTTTCTGAGACAGTTGATTTTTTGGGTAAAAATTAAATACCATATAAGTATATATTGTGTTTTATGACATAATAATGGCACAATAGTGATGTAATAAACAATATAAAAGGTTTCTTCAGAAAAATATATATTTTTACCTATAATATAATGGGATTTTAGATTTTCTTGATGTATTTTAGAAAGACGTAGTGAATCCTAAAGAATGTATTATTTATTTAAAGATTTTAAGTTCATTTCTTTAATAATGTGACTCGCCTCCACCTAATCAAGGATAATATTATAATATATTCAGAACATGGTCGTATATAGTAGTTTTTCACTCTTATTTGGAAAAAACTATAGTCAAAAACCATGGTAATGTTTTTGGATTTGTTTATTATATTATATAGTTTCCAAAACCTATGTCTGTGAAATATTAAATAATTTCCCTCTCATTTCTTATATAAACCCACCCAAGATCACACTTAACTTCACCCAAAATCCACGTGTCACATCTGTAAAATCTCGTAATTTTCATTTAATTTTGTTATATGAAATTATTTTGAGACTACGTAATTCAATGACATGTGATTTTTAGGTCCGGAGATCCCACATCGGGATTTTGAACCTTTTAAGGTACTTTCAGTAAACATGCAACATGGTTTTAAATATTTTGAACCATTGGTCGGATCGAAAATTATAGGCCACCTTTGAATTAAGCATGCTAGGATTCACCTAGAAATGACATAACTTTAGCTGGAAAGGGTGGAGCAGAAATTTTATTTTTCAGAGCTTTGGAGAAAAATAATAAAATATTGTAAAAGAATTATTTTATTTTCTTTACCTATTTTGAGTGGAGGATGATGATACTATGGGGGATTGACATGGAGGAAATGAAACACATCAATGATGATCATTAATGTCTCATTAAACTCATAGTGTAACTTTACTTTAATGATGTGTTACAATGATGTTGTTTCTTAAATAAAACAGATTTACGACGCGATGTCGCACCATAATGGGAACATTGCAACGTGATCCTACTTATAATTAGATGCACTGGGGAAATATGGATTAAAAATATGGAGGATTCTCTGAAGAACCAATAACAGAATTCCACCATAGAGAAGAACAAAGAACATCGGTGGAACATCATCATCTTCGACGCATTTCGATGATCGGAGCCGAAAAGCGATGTAGAATTTATAAATCCCTCGAGGATGAATGTCTTTGCATTAGAAATCATAAGAGGTAGGAGTATTTTGATATTAATGTTTTTGAAATCCTTATTAAAAAACGACGAATGTGGATTAATCCATGAATAGGTTAATCCATGGACCGTGTGTTCTTGCGAGAGGGTGACTTCTTTGGAGTTTCTTGACTCAGGATTGAATTGTCATTATTGTTTGAATTAAAATCTCTGGACATCCCTTTTTTTGTAAGAATGTATCACAGAGGGAACATGCCTACATGAACAAGGCCGAATCCCTTCCTTCATGGGTGTTATTTGTGACTAAACTCTTGAATTGACTACAAGACATATTTGAGAACATTGTGGTAGAGATAAAATTCCCCGGAGAACTTATGTGCAAGAAGAATAAATAACGAGCCACTAGTGAGGACTTGGTGGTCTGTGGTAGTATCAGCCGGCGCGCCGGTGTCGGCAGTAGCCCTTGGCAGTGGCTGCTGGTGGGAGGTGGCGTTCCAGAGGAAGGGTCGCAGCTCACCAGGCCATGACGCAGCAGAAGAGGACATAAGATAGTTCTATAGCTGTAGGTGCCGGACCTGGTCACTCGACCGTGTCAGTGGGCCATAGAGGCGACACCGAGCTGCGTCCCACTTAAATGGCCATGTATGCTCGACCGTAACATAGGAGGCACCCCGTAGAGACCCGCATGGCGATGGAGGGGGACAAACGCGACGTCTGGATGCATCCAGCAAGGCGGACCGGTCCGCCTCTTGGGGACCAGACCCACAGATCACCTGGCCAGGCATGCGATAATGGGATGGACCCACACCCAGTGTTCTAGACCTGCACCGGCAGGCTAGACCTGCACCCTCTTCGTTCTAGTCCTGAGTTGACCGCGTCACCCAACGACTCGATGGACTAGACCGTCGGCCAACCAGGCCAGGTCCAGTGATGCCTATTGGTCCTGGCCCACTTGCCAGGCCAGACCAGGACAACCTTTATTCACACCATATTGATTCATGTCCGTCTAAATGCACCCGGGTATGTGGGACCCCCCAGGCTGGGTTGGTCAGTTCGATCTGACTGAGTCAGACTGGGCCCCTTTTCAATTGGAACCTTTGTTACTAACACTCTAGTATCTTGCAAACAATGCATCTAAAGAATGAGACGTCTGTGGCATTGGGACCCTCTTGATGAGATGAAATTTTGGAATTCTCTATGGTCACTCTCTTGTAAGTTGAGATGTCATTAAGGGATTGAAGAGTGGTTCTTCCAAATGCACTACATGTAGAACCCTGCAACTGGATGAGACCTGAATATTGTTGATTGTTGGCCTAGTGGGAATAACTTATTTGTGACTTGGTAGGCCCACAGTGGGTAGAACCCCTTTGTGACTTTTTAGGTCCATGATACACCATTATGATGAGTACCTGAGTTAGACATGACTAAGCGGAAGCACATCTCTATGAAATTACAGGCCCACTATACGTGACGGTGGTGGAGTACCAAAGCAATACAAGATTAGTGGGAAGAACCTCTTCGTGACATGGTAGACCCAATGTACTCCCTAGAGGAGAAGTTCTCCCACATTCTAGATTTTCGATGATGTGATAGATGATTCTAATATTACTAAACTAGAATATATATGTTGTGAGATTTCTTGTATTTCATGATTCACATTGAGGAATTTCAGGGTGGTTGTTTCTTTTGTTTTGGTGTTCCCCGGAGTATTGTGTAACTCACCCCTGCATGGATTCACCCACATGTTTTTTTCTTAGTGCAAACGACCGACGTTACGATAGGGGTTCCCAGGGATACTAGATTGATGGATGCTATGATATTGGACTTGGTGGCCTAGGTCTAGGAGGATCTTAGTTGGACTGGACAGACATGGCATACTACTTTGGCTTCCAGTAGCTTCACTACTCTCATAATTATGTGGGGTTTTCGACATATAGGTATCAGAATTTCCTCTTTGTACTTGCTATTTTCAGTTATTTATTGAGTTCTTCTTAAGGCCCACATACTTTTAGTTTTACTTGCACTCATCATTGTTTTAGTGGTACTTATTCCCATTTTCAGTGTTTTGGGATATGGTTGGGTGTGTTTGTATGTATAGGTACTCAGGAAAATGCCTCCCACTTACAGGTTGACGCATTCAGTGCTATTCTACACCCCTAGCCTTCGAGTGGTGATCTTGGGCTATTCATGACACATGGCCCAATAGATGGGTCATGAAAACATCATTAATATGTTATACCCTCTATATAATCCTCCCATGTCACCCTAATCACTCAAGAATACCCTCTTCAATATTTTCAAGTCACACATTCATGTAATGGATTCCTTCATTTCTTAATTTTTTTCCACGTTTCTTTATATTGTTACAACTTTTTATTTTCAATTTAAATGACAGGGTTTGTTACCAAACCACAAGTATACTGCCATGATTATTTTTGAATGATGTTAGAACCATTTCCTTCTCATTAATCCCCCCATGTACACACATTACCATGCCAAAATTTCATAAGTGTTATTCCATTTATCCTCATTATTTATGTTTATTTATTATATTATTCCTTATATTTCCAAATTCCATATTTTAGGACATGTATTTATATGAATATATTACATTATATTTCATGTATATACAATTAGAGACCTATTTCTCTCCCATCAATCCTTTTTCTAAACTTTTATGTCATGTCATTAGGTTGCTGAAATTACACCATGAATCTCCATTCCAGACCAATTGTGTAGTGAATACCATACCCATTATCTACCAAGGGTGTTCCATTTTATACACATATACTTTTTTATTGAGGATATAAATGTATTTATTCCATACTCTATTATTTTGGAAAAAATTAAGACCATGAATGAATCCATTATTAATGATCTATGTGGCACACTGAAACATGAGAATGAAATGAAAGTGACAGGTTTGCCCAGAATTATATAGAGCTCCAATGCATTGAAAAAATTTGTACTATCTGATATGATATTTTGGGAATGTGGTTTATTGGATTCCATTATGTCAATTTTTCTACTAGTATGTCTTTCCAATTTATCCTTGACCTATGATGCAATAATTAAGTTGTTTCCAAATTTCAATGTTGTAATTATCATGCTACATCATGCCTTTTTGTTCATTTTTATTTTATGATCCATTGATATTCCTAATGTCTATCATGTATTTTTTTCTCATTTTATTCCAGGTTTATTCCATTATTTGGCTTTATGTCCCACTTCTTTCTTATGTATGACTTCAGTTTATCCCATGAAATTTTAAGTATGAAGAAATGTTGTGGTAATGTAAAGGATATTTTAAATAATGATGTTGTATTTCATGTTTTAATTTGTAATTTAATGTTATTAATATCCAAATACAATAGAACTATTAATATTTAGGGTTTTATTAAGTTTAAATCATGTATGAATGTAATAAAAGTACATGGTTGATATTGTGGCTATAAAATAAATGTGTAGTTATTTTTTTGATTAGGATTGGAAAACTATAGTAAAATCCTTAGGGATAAGAATAATTACAAGAAAACCACCCCTCAATATTGGTTATTATAGAGTTAGTGGTTTATCAAGAAAATATATCCATTCCTGGATACAAAAAAAATTTATGTGGCTCTGGCATAGATGTCACTATGGGTAAAACTAGAAAACACCACATTAAACAAGACTCAAACTGGAACTGGGGCCGGACTACAAGCCATGCTATACTCATAGTTTTACATAAATAGGGAATATTATTTGATAAATTCATAATATTATTACAAACCATTAATAAGATAAAAAATCCCATATTAATTTATGTTAGGAAATAGACCATGGATAACATAGATTGAAGCCTAGAAATTCATAATTAAATGAAATAATTTATAAGTTACCCATTTAATGTCATTGGATTCCTCTTTATGTTTATAATAGTTTAACGAAATTACCCATAATTTTCCATTTATTTTCTCCAATGGCTAGTAATATGAGGTATCAAACTAAAAACTGATATGAAGAACAATGTAATGGTTTCCCTAACGAGATGCTCAATATGATGTGAGCATGAATTAGAAAATGTCTCAAGGTACTCTCTCTGTTCCATCATGATTTGAATAAAAGCCAAGATCATGTGTAAATTACACACCCCCCTAAGAAAGAACAAGTCTCAATAAAAATCCTCATGAGACAAATCCCTCCCACTATCAATGGATTTTTTGATCCCTCAATTTCAAAACAATGGATCTACTCCATTGAGATGATATTATCCATTATTAAATGATTTAAATAAGAGAATGTTCTTCTAGATACCTATAATATGGAGGATGAATCTAATCAATGGTGGACATTTATCAAAAATACAAATCCCAAGGAAGAGATCAAGGTGATGGGATGGAAGGATTTTGGAAAAATAAATAAATAAATATTATCCTCAAACCTTCCGACTTAAGATGGGAATGGTCTTCCTTGCCCTCAAGAAAAAAAGATTTTGAATCCATCAGAGCATATGAAAAAACATCACAAATCTTGGACAATATTCCTATGTCTTTTTCATTACCCATGAATACAAGGTTGACCGCTTATTTAGAGAAATAAAACCTAGCCTACGGAAAGCCTTGGTGATCTATGACTTTGAGATCTATGAAAAAATTGTATGATGTGCCATAAAAGTAGAAATTTATATATGTGAATCTCAAGGGAATAATGGAGATAATAAGTGGACTGTCGAGTCAATTTATGGAAGTCTTATTGAGAGATATAATAGTGCCATGAAATTTTAACACCCTATTTTCCAATGGTGCAAAAAAAAGAAACCTGAAAAATCCATGAAAGGGTTGAGTAAATGATTTAGGTTCATGAAGGATGGGATCCTAGATAGTGATTACTATCAAGAAAATATTGCTATGGAGATAGAGGAAAGGAATGCTCCGGTAAACCCTCATTACATTGTTCATTGCTACAACTATGAGGAACCAGGGTATTTATCTAACCAATTCACTAAGTCAAGAGTTTTTGGAAGCAACTAACAACCTTTCGGGAACCAAGGGTGATTTTTTTCAATCACTACCACCAAAGTGAATCCTGAAAATGAAGTAGTGATAGGTACGCTATTTATCCATACAAGAATATAAAATGTACTGTTTGATCTGGGTTCTATTCATTATTTTATATCTCAAATGTTTAGTATAACAATTCAAACTCTACCACGAAAAAGGGATGTAGAGATGTTTATGAAAACATAAAACATGGAAATTATAGCATCCCATCTATATAATTCTCCCCTATCACAATTATTGGATTGAAATTCTAAGATACCTTATCATACATCCATTTGTGGAATTTGATGTAATTCATAGCATGGATTGTATTTAACTATATAAATCAATCTTAAATTTTCATCATAGGTAAATGACTATACATATGGAAAATAAACCCATGATCTGTACATGCTCAAAGAGGAGGATAAATCTTCCTTAGCACCATTATCCCATGAATGGATATTACTTCCATATGAGCATTCATATCATTATTTGACAATCAATTCTAAGGAAAGAACCATCCTTGAAGACATGGAAATTCATAGGGAATTCATAGATGTGTTTTCCAAGGAATAACATAGTCAAACCCTATGAATATATTTTTAATTCTTGATCAATCTTATACCTAGGGAATTCCAAATATCCAAGGATCTGTATTGAATAGTTGTGGCAGAACTTGAGGATCTAATGAAACAACTATAAGTGAATCCTGATAAAGGGTCTATATGCCTATGTGCTTCACCATGGGGTGCAGTGGTCCTCTTCATCAAGAAGAAGGATTTTTCAATTCGTCATTTCAATTATTATCGTGAACTCAACGAAGTCAAGATAGAGAACAAGTATCCCTTAACATGAATTGATGTCTTTTTTTTGATTAACTATGTGGATCATAATACTTCTCCAAGTTGGATATGTGGTCTGGATAATACCATGTATGGGTGAAGAATGATGATATCCCCAAGACTTATTTTCATGCAAGGTACATGAATTAAGAGTTTATAGTGACTCCATTCAATCTCACTAATCCTTCATAAATCATTGTGGACATGATGAATATAGTCTTTAAATATTACCTCGACAAATTTTGGGTAGTCATTATCAATGATATTCTAATATACACCCAATGTAAGAAAAAGAATGAGTATCATTTAATTGTAATGCTAATGACCTTGCAAAAGGAATAACAATATGATATACATAGAAAATATGAGTTCTGGTGAAGGAATCCTCTTTCTTGGGGTATATCATCATAAGAAATGTGATATTTGAGGACACTTCAATGATTAGAGAAATTGATGGATGGCCAAGGCCAAAATCTGTGAAAGATATCCAAATCATCCATGGATTACCTCAGTATTATCATCGATTTTGAGATATTTATCACGATTATCCACCCCTATAACAAAGATAAATCGGAATGGAGTCATGTTTCCTTAGAATGACGAATACTAAGAGAGAATCGATGAGTTGAAAAAGGATTCTAATCGCTACAACCATGATCACACTACCCATAAGTGGAGTTATTTGGGTGGTATTATGTGATGCTTAAAAAAAGTCACGAGTTTTGTGCTCATGCCAAAACAAATCATTGCCTATGCATCAATGCAGTTAATGTTCATGAGAGAACTATCTAACACATGATCTGGAGTTAGCTGCAGTGATCTTCACATTGAATGTTTTGCGACATTGCCTCTTTGGGGAGAAGTATGAAATATATACGATCATAAAATCCTTAAGTATATATTCCCATAGAAATAGTTGAATATGCACCAATGAAGATTGTTAGAGATTATCAAATAATATGACCACTCAATTCACTACCATCCGAGGAAATCAAACAAATTGGAAGACGTTATATTTAGAAAGGATCCAACAACAATTTCATTTATAATAATTGAGAAGGATATGATCTTCTTAGACATAAATAGGATGTATATGGGAATAATTATAGAAGGAACATCATTAAACCTTTCACAAAGAATTTCTCAACCATCACTTATTTGGAGGTCAAAGGATGCTCAAAGAGATGATGTGGGAATTCGAAAGAATGTGGAAACTATTTGAAAATAGAAATCCTTAGAGTTAAATGTTAATGAAGAAGGTGTTGTAAAATTTGGGTCAAGACTATGTGTACCATCAAATCCTGAGTTAAAGAAGGAGATATTGGATGATGATCATATCTCAACCTTCTCTATCCACCCTAGAAGAACAACGATGTCTCAAGATCTCTATGAACACTATTTGTGGGACAATATGAAGACGGTAAAAAAAAAGATCTCTCGTATGTCAGCAAGTGAAGGAGGGAATGTGAAAATACATGAGGATGATGTAGCCATTATGCATACCTATATGGAAATGGGAAAACATCACCATGGACTTTTTCATCGGTCTTCCGAAGACATCTATAGTAAACAATGCTATTTGGGTTGTCGAGGATCATCTTAAAAAGATTTCACATGTCATTATTATTCGAGAGGATTTTTCATTGGATCAAATTCCACATATATACATAATATAAGTGGTGAGGATTCATTTTTTACCACTATTGATTAAATCCAATTGAGATCCAAGATTCACCTCTATGTTGAAGAAGAGTTTCCAACATGATCTGAATACTATGTTAAAATTCAGCATGGCCTATCACCCTCAAACTGATGACCAATCTGAATAGACAATATAGACACTTGGGGACCTCTTGAGATCATGATCAATGGATTTCAAAGGAGAATGTGATCAACATATTCCTCTCATTGAGTTCTATTACTATAATAGTTTCCACTTAAGCAACCAATTGCCTACCTATTATTCCCTTAATGGGAAGAGGTGAAGAAAACCTACGTGTTGGGATGAAGTTGGGGAATTAAAACTTCTTGGTCCTGAAATGGTCAATGAAATTGTGGAGAAGGATAAGACCATTCAACAGCACATCAAGGCTGCTCAGAGTCAGGAGAAAATCTATACTAACAATCATCGACAAGACCTAGAGTTTGATGTTAGAGACATGGTATTTCTCTATATATCTACATGGAAGAGTGTAATGAGATTTTGGAAGAATGGAATGCTTTTTGCAAGGTACATAGACCCTTTTGAGATCCTTGATTGCATCGGAGTTGTGGCCTACCAACTAGCCCTCCCACCAAACCTATCCCATGTACATGATGTATTCCATATATCCCTATTATGAATGTACGTACAGGACACCACTCACGTACTCAATAAATAGTTGGTACCATGGGATAATTACCTCTATTATAAGGAGAATTCAGTAAAGATCATATACTGTATAGAAATATTTCTACAGAATAAGAAAAAACACCATGTTAAAGTGTTAAGGGGAATCCAGAAGTTTGAAGAACAATGTTGGAACTAGATGAGGTAATGAAACAGAGATACCATCATCTATTTTAATGTGGGAAATTAAAATTTTGAGGGTGTAATTTAATAAGGGGGTAATATTTTTACAACACAAAGTATTATAAAAGAAATTTCTTTTTTGATTTAATTATGTTTATTTTTTTGTAAAAGGGATATAGAAAATGCATGCACTCCATTTGTTTTATTATGTCAAATTTGATTTAAATGACCATTAGGTATCATTACCATTGTTAATGTAGTCTTTAAAAAATGATCACATTACTAGTATAAATATAGGATTTTAACAAATCCTTTTGACAAAAACAGATGAGGTGATTACATCAGCCAATATGTCTATTCCCAGCGAATCCCATTTATCAGAGATTCTGAAGGAGGTAGCATTTTTGGCCATTTCTATAGACCAAGTCTAGGCTAGGATCAAACAACATAATTATGAATTCAACATTTTATGGGTGAAGTTAAATATCTTTGAGATCTTGGGCTAAACCATGTTTTCTGAATGGCCCAATAAAAACCCCAGCATCACACACCTTACTCTAAGGGAATATGCATGTGTAATAATGGGATATGCATCAAATCCCTAGAATTATGATTAAATACATTATTTTTGTATATAATGATGAATATAGTTTTATTTTATTATATTTTTTAATACAAAAGTAATATTTTGGGTTAATATTCAAATTAAAATAAGAAATATATTTTTAAAAATTAATAAATAATATTTTATTAAAATTATATTATTAAATTAATTTTATTAAATATCAATGTTCATATAATTTTTACAAGGCAATTTTAATTTTTATTATGGTTTAAAAACTATTTTTTCCAAAACCCATCAATTTTCAATAAAAGTCATTTTTTATTTTAAATAATAAAATTGGAATATTAATAAAATCATTTAGATAAAATGAATATTATTTTTCTGTGAATTCATTAAAATTATTAAATGATGAATTATTCATAAATTTCTTGAGATAGTTTATTTTTTTGTAAAAACTATATTCCTTATAAATATATAGTGTGTTTTACGACATCATAATGGTGCAATAATGATTTAATAAAAACTATAAAAGAAATATTCAGAAAAATATATGTTTTTCTTTAAAAATAATATCATTTTAGAATTTTTGGACTTATTTTCTAAAGCCTTACTGATTCCTTCAAAACGTAAAATATATTTTATGATTTTAAATTCATTTCATTTATAATGCCACTCACCTCCACATAATAAAGGATAATATTTTAATATCTTCAACCCTTGGCCTTATAAAATATTTTTTCCAGTATTATTTGGAAAACACTAGTTGGAAAAACCATGGCATGGTTTGTGGTTTGGAATATTTATTTATATAGATTCCAAAACCGTTGTTTTTGAATTATTAATGAATTATTCACTCATTTCCTATATAAACCCACTCATTATCCTACTTATCTTCACTAAAATTGATTGGATCATAGAAGTACTCTGTAGTCCCCTATCTAGAATCTTTGCAATGCTCACCAATCTCTCAATAATCCCCTCTTCAAGCTTTTTAAGTCACACACTCATGTAAGGGATTCCTTCCTTCCTCATTTTTAACCATATTTCCTTATATTGTTAGACCCTTTAATATTAAATTAATAATGATGGAGTATGTTTTCACACCTCCCCCATACAAATATTATAATGTTTGAATGATGAGAGACCCCTTTTTCTCTCATTAATCTCTCCCATGAACACCTGTTACACACTAAATTTTCATAAGAGTTATTCAATTTCTCCACTTTCTTCAAGTTTATTTATTATGTTATGTGATATATATACAAATTATATTTGTTGGGACATGTTTTTATATGACCCAAATTCTATGAATTTCATTTATATATGATGAGATAACTATTTCTCTCACATCAACCCTTTTTATGAATTTGTATGTCACACCATTAGGCTGCCGAAATTGAACTATGGAACTCGATTCCAAAACAATTTTGTTGTGAATACCGTACCCATTCCATTTCAAGGGTGTGTACTATCACACACATATAACCTTTTATTGAGTACTTACATGTATTTATTCTACACACCTTGATTTTAGAATAAATTATGATGGTGAATTAATCTATGATTTTTGATCTATATGGAAATCTTAAGCATGTGAATGAAATGAAAGTGACAGGTGCGCCCAGAATTATATAGCAATCCAATGCATTGGGTAATATTTAGTATCCTGATAAGTCATGTTGGGATAATGTTTTACCTGATTCCATCATGGTAATTTTTCTACTATGATGTCTTTATAGTTTATCCTTGACCTATGATGCAATGTTTTAAGTTGTTTCAACATTTCCATTCTATGATTATCATGCATTTATAGACATGTTTTAATTTAAGCTCCATAGATATGCCTATTATCTAACATGTGTTTTCATTCTCATTTTATTTCATGTTTATTCCCTTACTAATCTTTATAGCTCACTCCTTTCTTATATATGTCCCCAGGTTATACCGTGCAATGTTATGTGTGAATGTATGTTGTATTCCTCTAAATGATGTTTTCAATAATGATGTTGTATTTAATGTTTTAACATGTTATTTAATGTTCATAATTTCCCAATTTTTTATACATCTCGATCATTCAGGTTATATTAAGTGTAATTTTATTTCAATAAATCTTGTATAAATGTAATAAAAGTATAATGTTGTTAAAATACCGTTCATGGAGAATGACCCCCCACCAACAGTCTCCCCACCATTAATAGAGTCCTTAATTAAATGAAATTAATCAACATTTTGTGGTTACTGAGGAATAATATCATGGAGATCCAAGGTCAACTAAACACTAGGCAAGACAACCTTGTCCAATATTTCCTAGAGTCCAATAAGAAATTTGCAAAATGATCCATCATGTGCCAATATTTTGATGATTTTATCATGGCCTCAATTGAATGATTCCTACAGAAAGAATCTTTAGTGACATTCCCATTCATTGGGATATAGGTTATATAAAAATAAAAAGATTCCATGTACCACACCCAATTCCTTTGTTTGAGATTCAAATATTTTTTTGAGAAGATATAACTCAGTCTATTGTGGTATAAAAACATGGTAAATGACTCTCTAAAAGGTAAGGTCAATATATATTATATGAATGCATCACAATTACATGTTCAATTCCATGGATCAGATAATTCTTTCCATGTTTCCATAACTTCTAAGAGCTACAAGCAATGAAGGGAGAACCCAATATAAGAACACTTCCCAAACCAAAACATGATTCATCAAAGAAGACAACATAGCAGAGATTTACCTCTAGAGGAGTCGAACATGATGATAAATTAAAATGTTGTTTTAGATCATAAATAAAAATATGAAATTTCTCATTCAAATCTTATTGTACCCCCTTCAAATTTAGATCCCTCATCATATAATCTATCCTCAATAAATCCATTATGAACCATCGATAATATCCCACTAATACAATGATGTTCTAAATCTCAAAAAAAATTGGTTTCTCCCATATTATAACTGCTTTCACCTTATTAGGATTACCTTCAATACCATACACTGAGACAACGTGTCCCATGAATATAAATTCATGAATCTATATATCAAATTTCTAAATCATGACATAACATTAGTGATTTCTCAATAATTACAAAACATGTATAAAATAACACACATGGTCCTCCTTGGAAATCAAGTAAACAATGATTTAATCCAAAAACACCACCAAGAATGTATGATTTTCCTCTTTTATTATCCTCTTCATCATATTCATAAACACACTTAGAAAATTTGTCAAAAAATGGTGTGAAAATATACTCAAAATGGCCATACCTACTCCAAAAGGGGATTTACTAAACATCAAATTCCTTTTTTCTCAAATTTTTATATCTTGGAAAAGGTTCAATATTCCATATCCACTTAATCCCGTTAAACTAGTTACACTTGAATTCAATTTGTGGAAATAGAGACATATACTATATCATAACTCAGTTGAGTTTATTATGATCAATACATATGAAAAGTGTTCAATCAACACTCTTATCAAAGTGAATATGATACTCTCAAGGTGATACACTCATCTATATAAATCCTCCCTTAAATAGATCATCCAAATTACTCTTCAAATCATTCAAATTATTTGGTTCCATATGGTATGAATACATTGAAGAAAAATGAGTGAAAAAAACTAGATTAATAGAAATCTATACCTCCCTTAATGGTGGAAAACATGAGAAATCAGAAGGAAATGTGGCTAGAAACCTGAGGAAAACTAGAGGTAAATCACCTCTCAATGATTCCCCCTCTATATCAAATGAAAAAAATGATATTATGTTCCAAAACTCTACAGAGTATGGTCTAGATCAACACGACCTCTGGTCTCATTCCAATTGAAATATACAAAACAAAACATCAGGTGATAAATAGAAGATACATTAAATATAATAATCAATTCAATCTTTATTATAAATAAGTCAATCCATCCAAAATATTAAAATATGGTGTTTCGTTTTGAGATTCAAAAAAATTTCTAGAAAGCATGATTTTTGATAAAGACAAAACACAACCATCACAATGAAGATCAATCTCTCTTTATTGAGGAGTGTAGTAATATCCATCACCTAAAACAATAACTCCTTATGAATATTTTTAAGATTAAGTATATGAGGTGATATAAATGAGTGAGACACACCAATATAAAATAAATAAGTCACTAAATATTAAGATATAGTAATGGTACCTCTCAATGTCTCTAGATCCATATCATCAATATCTAGTGACTCACCCACTACATGTTTAGGCTTTAGTCCAGATACATGTGGATATAAACCCTTATATCATGAAGAATCTAATTACATAGTAGTATATTATGGTTCTAATGAGCTACATGGGGAAGAAATAATACAATATAATTTGTTAAGTTTCTCAAGAAACCAAAGGAACCATATAACATGGATTCCTCTCTGTAAAACTATTTTGAATTCCTCGGCTTTCCAAAATAGAAGATAGTAAAAGGGAATCTTGCAATAAATGTAGGAGGACTATTGGAAACACACAATCAAAATCCATTACAAGACACATCAAAATTTCTTTTACATTTATTTTAACTCATAGAAATTAAACTAGAAAAAAAGGAACTCCATTCAAACTAGACATACCATCTAAATCAATTCCAATCTTCAATTCCCTATACATCACATCAGTATAAGAGGAGATCGTTAATCGGTGACCCTATTAAGGAATATCATATGAAATTCCAATCTCAACCCATTGAGTTTTAATCATCTCATTTGATATAATATTATGGGAAAATTTCACAAGATTGAAAAAATCTGTTCACATATACTATCATAATCCTTTATTTTTACTCGAGTTTGAAGAACTTCATATCCTTTTTTAACACTATATATTTGAGATTGAAATTTTCATTGAAGATAAATTTAATTCCATTCCATTATAAACCCATGTTCTTCTTCTCCATCACCATATTGTCCCACCATCTCCTACTTTGTCCTTATATCATGGAGGTGGAACATTTCACCTTGATCACATCATAAAAATCAATAACACAAGAAATTCCTCAATCTTACACAAGAAATCATTAGACTCTTTTGTATTATCTGGACCTTGGATTCTAGTGGATTTAAGGGTTGTTTCTCTTAATAATGATTCTAAAACTCATCCCTCTATGGTTACAGAGCTGGATCCTAGATGGGAACGGGTGCATGTGTTTGTCCTACTTCTTGGGCAGTGCATATAATAACCTCAACTTGGTTTGAGTCCACGAGAGGATTTGATCATAGTTACTCACCATAATATTCCTCTTGTATACTATTCACTTGTCTTCTTATAGGAAATATGCAACATAATATCATAAAAGAACATTGGAGACATTATAGGATAAACTATCTCAAAAAATACAAAAAAATATATGGGGAAGTTAATACAATCGTATGAGAATCAATATTTGGATTTGAACTATCGGAATAAAAATTCCAAAAAAATACTAAAATTATTCTTCATGTTTTATTTCCTAAAGCACCCATGGTGACTTAAGGATCATTATGAATAAACCTGGAATGAAAATTTCCCTTAACTACCTCCTATGTCCCATAAAAACCTCCAACTACATATTGAAATCAAGGAAATATTCTAAACTTGTACCTATATATGATCATGGTTCTTTCTTGAGGTATGGATTCATTTTTTTCAAACAATTCTCAATTTGATTGACTATGTATAGCATGCTAGGAGTGCATGTTGAATCCATGGAATGATCGAGGGTGTCCAGAGTTGGTTCAGAGCCCAGAAACCATGTTTTGAGGTGTTTTTGGCCAGGATCACTTTTAGTATAAATTATGCAAGGCTATACAATGGGGGATTACATGCCACACGGTTTAAGGAAACCATGTGCCCTGCACATCTGTTTTTTTAGAACATGATAGAGGTTCTTCATTGGTTTGTGCACAACTTGTAAACCATACGAGTACACCGTGTGGGTTCCCCGTTCCCTACAAGAAGCCATGCACAATCAGCGCACAATTTTATAAACCATGCGCCGAAACCGTACATCCCCTATATTTTTGGTAAAATTATTGTTTTTTCCTTTAATCCATTAAAATTATACCTAAATATATATCATTCCTTATTTGATAGTAGGAGGAGAGTTTAATCCCATTGAAGAAACATCATAGGAATTTAGCTACGTTCATTATCCAACCTTTGATTCAAATGTGGTTTATCTCCTTCGACCTGTAATGGTTAGTCCTTGATTCCTTTTCATATGTTCTTTATTCTTATGAATTTCAATAGGGATATTTGGATTTCATATCGTAATCAATAATTTCTTGTTCATTTTTCATTATTCATATTTATTCTAAACTGGGATGAATGAAATATTTATAGTGGACAAGCTAACAAGAACATTCCTAAAGAAGGTGGTCTTGTACATTTCATTTGTGTCAGACTATTTATATGTTTCAACATGCCACGTGCCAAATTTTTTGATTGTCTCCAAAATTGAATTTAAATCACATGATTGATATTTATGAACTAATCAATTAAATAGGGTCATTAATATATGTATACATGCTATATAACTTTAGAATAAACCAACCCTTTGGTTCTATTTGTTAAATGTATCTTTATGGATTTTAGAATTAGATACCTATTAGGGATGTCCAATTCTCCACATGACATGGGATGTATGAATGTGAATGGTCTGGAATTAAATTACAATGTTATAAATTTCAATTTAATTGTTTAATGGTAGGGGAAATATGACTTTCACATTAACCCATGTTATTCACATGGCCCATAAACTGTGAGACACATATTTAAATGAACTTCCAACATGAGTTATTGATTCCTATGATCTGGGATTAATTTAATTGGCCTGAATTTTTAATTATAATTATATTTCCTTGTTAGATATAATTAGACTATGCAATTTGATTGCATCTAAGGCATGTAAAGCATGGTTTGTCAAAAGTTTCCCTATGTGTAATTGATGGAAATCCATTTCGTTTGGACTTATTTTTCAGTCTCCATAATAGAAATGAATTAAAAATTTATTTATTTTCCCATGTGATTTATAGGATAAAAAATCCATTTAGTATATTTTTATTCCTTTTATCCATGGTATAAAAAATATGGACATGTGAGTCATTGAAAGTCCAAGCCCTTTTAGGTTTGACAATGCTTGATACAGCTTTGTAGGTGAGTTTAATTGAGGATGATATTGGTTTGGACCTTGGAATGCAAAAATAATTTTAAAATGGGATTGAATTTGTTAAATGATAATTAACTATAGGTGATAAATGGATTTAAATTATAATTCCATGGACAGAATCATGATACTATTGACCTTTATACCATTGGTGATACATTTATCCACCTTATAATTCCATTGACAGACCCAATGATTAAAAGTGATTAAGCCACATATGATTCATGGATATATTGAGAGAAACCATGGAAAAAAACTATGTGGATGGAATTATATGCTGATTCATAAATTGATTCTTTTGAGAATTCAATGGACGTATTGAACGAAAATTTTACTATTTTGAAAAGAGAGATATTTAGGCTTCGTGTGACATGTTGATAATAGACATGAATAGTTGGGCCTTTATACCTCACCTAGAGTGATACTAGGTTCCTCAGAGGTTCTCTTGAAATGGGATTGTAAGGAGACAGATTGATTTTTAACCTTGTGTGATTCATGAATCACAAACTATTAATTTCAATAATGGGATCATGTTATAAATTGAATTATAAATAAAATGAATTATAATGAATCTTCGAAGACAAAACACAAGCACAAAGTTGGTCTTGGATTATATAATTTATATGGCCTTATAATTTGCCTATTGTGCTTCCAGTTACATAAGTGATTCCAATATTTACCTGGATATAGATATCGTTAAATTCAATATTATTGAAATGTAAAATGAATATTAAACGAATGAAAATTTTAACCAATGCATGTATGAAGTTCACTTTTGAGTACTTATTTGCTTACTGGTTTTCTTATTTCACGTTTTTTATCATATATATACATTGACAGATTGGAATAGACCATGAGTGATTGAATTCTGGTTATATATCTCACAATGTATTTGGGTTTTCTTTTTGGACCCAAAAATATTACATGATTGTAGGTAATGATAAGGGAAAAAAACCCCCTACAGGTAATTGATTTTTCACCTATGGGAAGGAGAGAATGGGACTATGCAAAGTATTGTGATGAAAATGGGAAACTTTTTTGCCTTTTTAAAATTATTTTATATAGATTGTACATCTTCCTTGTATTTCATTTTTGAATTCTTTGTTATAAACATACGACATGTAGAATAATTCTTATATGAAACATATTATATTTTGTTCATTTATCAGTCCTCTGTAGTTTATTTTTGTTTTATGGATTACTACTTATGCTATTGAAATATTATTGTTTTTCAATTTTTTTACACAATGATAATGATGAAATAGTCTACCCACTGACTCACCTATGACCTCAGAAATCGTAAGAAACCTTTTCTATTTAGGGATACGTTCTTGAGGTAATGTGGCCAACCGCGAAAGGAGAACCATTGAGTGGAATTTGAAACTAGGATATTAAAAAGTGGTATTAGAAGATATTCATATCTGGTTGAATTTTTATTGGGAGAAAATAGAAAAGGATAGGAAGGAATAGGAATTTGGTAAAGAGTTTTAAATGGTTGAAGGTAACCCATAAACTTGAAAAAGGGAAATTAACTAAAATTGAATTTTTATTTTCTTGATTGACTATATTAAAGTTTAATTGATTCCAACTTAGGTTGATTCACTTTATATAAACTATTATTGGTTATATTATTTGGGGTTCTTTTGTGTTTCAACTCTATGAGACGAGGGTATGAAAAATCATTCATCAGATTTCACATGCCTGGAATTATACAATGTTATTTAGGATGAATTAAAAATTGCATTCCATTGTGAAATGTAATGTGGTATATATATCTGATGTTCAATTTGGTATATTTCTATATAATATGCTGTGAAATATATGGATGCCAAGAAAAGGAACCTTGGGTGTTTGTACCCTCTTCATTCATAATTTAGAAGATCATGTTTCATCCTTAAAGAGAATTTTGTTATGTTGTTCAATATGTGGTCATAATTCTTTGACTATTGGTGAGCATGGACCCCCATTAATCAGAACATTGTGTACTAGTAAACTTCCATCTAAAGGGAATGTTATAAACATGAAATTAGTAACAATTCAGTGAATTTGAAAGTAAAATAATTTTGAAATGTAATAAATATGATTAGAAATAAAACTAAATCGATTATGAAGATGAAATGGACTAGTCCCTATATCACTGGGTGCTATGGGAAGAAATCTATATAAACATTGTAGTAGGACCATCACTTCAGAGTATCAACCCTTTATTGGGTCATTCTCACACTATGGACTCATATTTCCTAGCCTGCTACACTAGTATAACCTCAACCATCTTCATAAATTTATGATCTTCCTGTTACTATCACTATATGGAAGCTTCAAATGATGCTTCCTACCATGGTATGATGTAGTACCAAATATCAATGTCGACCCACCAAGGACTACACCTCCAAACACTCTTGGTTTACACACTATGATAATCACATGATTCGTGATTCCATAAATGGTAGTCAACATGAAGACATTTATCGGTGATCAAATGTTGTACCTGAAACGAATCATGAATTTCCTAACATTGGATAACTCATCACCCATCATTAAAGGTGTCATCCACTAGGTCTTAGAAAAATAAGTAGAGTATTCCATAAGTGATAGTGAAACTTTCTCTATATGTAAGAACTCATGGGATCTATCATCCCTCAACGTCTCGTAGTAGAAATATTTGTAGAAGCTCATATGATACTCCTTGCAGGACATCTCCAATTGAAAATTAGTGTGGGTGGTGACATCCCAATATATCTTTGTATAATCACCAAAAAAATATGTATCCATCATCACCCTCCCCTCAGGAGGCATCTCTATGTGGCCGAAGACATAAAACATGACCTCTAGCAGTGAATCTATAGCCTAGGGTTTGACATCCCCAAGAAACATGAGTGGATGTTACTATTGAGTCTCACACATATTCTCTTCCATCATTAGGGTTGGTCAAGGTTCTCTCATTATAGTCTTCAGGAACCAAATAAAGACTTTATTGAACTCTAACTCATCTCTTGCGTCTCATATAACTGTCAGTGCTGCAAAATGAATTACTATATTTCCCACTTATAGAACATAGCCTACCACCTCCAGAGTGTTATAATCACCATCATCATGCTGTAAAACCTGAGGTCATCATGGTGGCATGTCTCTATGATGAAAAACACAAACCCAAAATCTAGATCATTATCAATTAAGATGCTTGAATGTAAATATTTTTAAGTAGGATAGGTAAAATCATTCCCCTATAAGAACTAACTTTAATGGGTACCCTATAGGTCAGTTATGGGTGTCAATTAAATGAGAAATAGTGCCAAAATCCTAATATAAAGGTCGGGTCAGTCAATATCTCTATCATAAGTCATCTAGTATAATCTTTCTTCAAATTCATTTCATTTCAAATGGAGTTGAAAATCACATTCAATGAATTGATACTCATTTAAATTTTATCACATTTTTATTAGATGTAAATTTAATGGCATGCCAAATTATAATCTGTGGGAGCTCGTACTCACCAAGAATCAATGCATCAAATCCACTTATTTACAACATAATACAATTCACTTTAACGCTAAAGCAATATCATAAAAATTATGTTCCACGTTTCCCTATACACCTTTTATACCAAATATTGATGTCCATAAATTAAACACCATAATATATCACAACATACCTAACACAACAGTAAGAATATGGACCAATTCACCTATCACAATAGTAAGAAATCAGTAATGCATCATAAATGGCATGGAATAATATATGAAATGTGAAATATAACATGTTTTATTTCATTAATGAGATGGAATACACTCATCTTATCAAGTATCAAAAAAATAGAACTCAAAATCCTATCGATAATGATTGTAATTATAAATATTATCACTTGATAGTGGAATCAATTAAACTATAATATCAAAAACCTAGAAAATATATAATCAATATGATGTAATTCAGATTTTTCTTATACGTGTGATAGTTATGCCTTAGCACATCTCATTACCAAATTATTCTTCTTTCATATCCCTTTCTATTGTCACCAAATATTCATTCAACATGAAAATAATATCCTATAATAAAACTTCATAACATCCCGGTATTGGAAGATGCTAAAATGTGAACTATGACCGGTTGGCCACATGGTCTCATGCACATCTCCCAAAACATTAGAGGCTTACGACTTGCAGTGACATCCTTGGTGAGTTGGTGGGGATACTATTCTTTCATTAGAAACATGGTACATGGAGACAAAATAATAATAGTTCAATAGTGGAAGTGATAAACCATACAATAGTTCATATGATTCTAATAATGTATCTAAAGAAAGAATGCAAGGTATATGTATAATCCATATAACATAAGTACAAAAATGCCAAAGGGTGTCCCAATATCATTGAGATCCTCGGCTTAGTCACATTCTCTGCTTCTCCAAAACAGATAATCATGTACCTGTAAAATGTTGTTTTACCTTATCATTTCATGGAGTCATATAATCTTTTAGGGTGAAAAATGGCGACACAAACTATGTGTGAGATATAATCCTAATAGGAAAACACCCTAGGTCTGATCTAATTAGTTAGTGAGTATATGTGACATGAACTATTTCATAAGAAAGTAGTAAACATGGATTTATTCAAAATTAAACATCCTAAATGCATTGGTTTTAATTTTAATTTCAATTAATATTAATTTAAAAATTCAACATTTTTTTTATTTATAAGAATCGAGGTCCACCTCAAACCATGTGTTCCTCATGTAATTAAAAGCACAAAAGATATGTCAGAAATCCATACAAATTTTACAAGTCATGACTAACTCTAAGCCTGTGCTTCGGCTTTCCAGACATATCATAATTCATTTCATTTATAATTCAATCCCTAAACTAATATTATTGTTAAAATTTCTAAGTTAGAATTGAAGTATCACTCTCGGTGAAATATCAACCGAAACCCTACAATCCAGTCTTTAGTGAACCTCTCATGTATCTTGTATCACTCTATGAGATTTATATTGTACCGAATAATAGATTTCATCGTCAATGCTTCACAAAAAACCCGAGTATCACCCTTTACAAAATAGTCAAATTCCCCTTTATTTTTTCCAAGGAATTATAATAAGAATCAATGAATTTCCATACATATAATCCTATCCTCAATGTGTCTATCCATATTATCCCTCAATGGATCCATGTATAACCATTGGATTAATCACAATAAACCAGTGAGTCTGTCTATGGAATCATAAGGTGGATCCGTGTATAACCCAAGGTATACAGTTCAATATTCACATGATTCC
Source organism: Viscum album (assembly GCA_963277665.1). Lineage (NCBI taxonomy): Eukaryota > Viridiplantae > Streptophyta > Magnoliopsida > Santalales > Viscaceae > Viscum > Viscum album. The sequence goes on from OY728134.1 coordinate 1,411,265,637, forward strand.
ATAAATGGTATTCCAATTAGAATCCATATATCACCCAAGGCTATTTATCATTTAAAAAAATCAATCTCATTTTACAATTAATTTAACATGCGAAGGTCAAAACCAAGAGCACCCTCTTACAAGCTCATTGAAAAATTCATTTCAACCCTTGGCCAACCTCAAAGGTCTTAGACATTCAATGTATCACAAGGGAAAATTTTATATAATATGGTTCAAAGGCACTACAAGCTAAAACGTAGATTGGTTATCCTATAACTCACATGGGAAAAGAAATATAATGTAAAATTCATTCCTATTAGGGAAATTTCAAAATGAGGCCAAGATCGAGGTCTTGTGTTCAATTACTCACCTGGGAACTTTTAACAACCCAATAATTACAAAAATATGAATTTATCACATGGAATATTCCAATTATATTTCTCATCGGAATAACAATAGAACTCCAAAAAATATCTTCAAGTATCAATGTGTGGTGCTACCACTGTGGTAGGCTATGAAATACAAGGATTCAGTGTATGAGGGACACAGTCGAGTGACAATATTGCGGCATGACAGGCAACCTAGAACACTTCTACAGAACATTTCCCCCAGCTTCCAAAAAAAGAGGGTCTTCACCAACTACATATTTAGTAGAAGATTTTGTAGCATCTCACAATGCAGGGAGCAACGATAAAACTAGATGATCAGGCTATAGTAGTGGACATAGTCATGGTAGGTAGACCCTATGATCACAGTAACAATAGGATGGATCATATCAGTGTATCTAGGAAGTGACACGGGGCTAAGGTACAAGACAATCTTATGTAGTTCAATAGACTCATCATGAGTAAGATCCCGTAACTTCTACATTTAGATGTACTATTCTAGTATCATCTATTTAGGTTCTTTAATATTTGATATAGGAAATTATCATTGTTTTATATATATTCCTATTGTAGAGAGCCTTGGTCTTTGTGTTTATATGTATGATGGTGTTATGATGCTTGACACACCATTAGTGATCTATACAAAAGGTGTGTATGAGTTCAGGGAGTTCCCCCTTGGGGTTTCTGGGTGACACTTCATATGTGATATTTATAACTTTGAGATGAAATACATTGATGTCATTCTTGATATTGATTGGTTGGTTCCCATTAATGTTTGTATTTATTTCTATCATCATAGGGAGAGAGATAAATAACCAAATAGTGGAGAGTTCCATCACAATAGTTAATGGGATGTCCAACTGATTCATGCTAAACCTGAGAATCATGGGCTTAGAGGGATGACATCCAAGATTTTGAGTTTATATATGGATGATCAGGGGGCGTGTCAGACTAATTTCATTTTAGTGGTTGATAATTTCTAGTACATCTTCTTAGATGACTAATCAAGAAAACCTCTAGTAAGAGATTTGGATTTCTCTATCGATCTTGGACATAGAGATAGACCATTGTCAATTACACCAAATATGATAGATACGATGGAGTTACAAGTGCTCAAGAGGATTGTAAATGATTTATAGGAAAAGGGTTTCATCCGACTTGGTTCTTCACTTGGGAATTCTCTGGTCCTTTGTGAAAAAGTAAGATGATACCCTTATGCTATTTATAGATTACCAAAATTTTAACTAGTTCACGATTAAGAACTGGTATCCTCTATCACGGATAAATGATCTCTTCAACCAGCTCCAACGAGCTCAAGTCTTCTCAATCTTTAATTGGAGTTATGGTTACCATTTGGTGCATGTTAGACCATCAAACATACCTCACAATTATTTCTAAAGTAGGTATTTCCTATATGTGTATTTGGTTATGTCGTTCGGCCTTAAGAATAGATAAGTTTTCTTGGTGGAACTGATAAACCATGTGTTCCATCTATACCTCTATTTGTTTATTGGGGTTTTTATTTATGATACCTTGCTGTATTCTCAAAAAGTACAGAACCTTTAAAAAAATAATTGGATCATTTTTAATATACTAATAGATCATTAGTTATATGATAACATGACAAAGTGACTATTCTGGGTGGATATTATTAACTTCCAAGGTCAGGTCATCTCATAGATTGAAGTATCAGTGTACCTAGATATGGTGAGATCGGTTGTTACCTAGGAGTATCCTAAGAATGTATTTGATGTGTGTGGTTTCTTAGGGATGTATGGTTACTACATACCTTTCATACTGGGAGTCTCATTCATTACAGAATTGTTGACGGGCTTGACTATGAAGCATGTGAAGTATGTTTGGTCAGAATCTAAAATGATGAACTTTCAGTAGTTGAAAGGGTGATTGACATCAATGTCGATACTTATTTGTCCATAGCATGGAATGAGTTAGAATATGTAATGTTATGCATCATGTATCATAATATGATTAGTTATTATGAAAGGTAATTATGTAATTACATAAATATCTCAGCAGTTGAGGCCACATGAGAGAAATTACGAGACACATGATCTTGAGTTTTCTGTAGTTGATAATGCATTTCACTTTTTGAGACATTAACTTCTATGACAACATTTTCTTCATGTTCACAAACCACAAAATAAAGATGTACACATTTACACAACATGATATATATCTAGGGAAGTGTAGGTGGGTGGGATTTAATTATTATTTTCAATTTCTTCTTTCCTATGTTCCTGGTGAAGGTAATGCAGCAGCCAATGAACATGGCCAGAGGACTCAGATACAAGAATTGCATTAGTCCTAGGTTGAGTGGTAGCTTATGTAATTGTTCTCTGAGATGAACATGGAGATGCGAAACCATCAGGGGTAAAGGTTTCTATCATATATATATGTTACCTCTAGTCTAATAGATAGAATAATGATGATGAATTTATTAAATTATGAAGGCCTAGTTCTACAAAAGAGTGTGGAAAGTGATAAACCTCCTATTATTTGGACCATATGCGAAAATGAGTTTCTTAATTTACATAGTTGAATATAGGTTTTAGGATACATACATAAGGAGATGATCTGATACTTTCATGCCTCTGTATGGGTAGTGCATCATACTATCTGCTATATGAATTTTCATTTTTATCAACAGTATTTTTGGTTGGGTATTAAAAGAGATATAGATTGTTTATTCATGAGGTTCCCCACCTGTTAGTAGTTGAAGGTGTAACACCTCGAGATTTTATGAGAAGTATTCCTTTTATTTTATTTGATGTCTTGTGGTGTATGATACACTATGATTATCGTGCGGTATAAACAACAATGTATTATCTTGCAGTATAGGCTACACTATTCTTGGATCGTGTTACACAAAATTTCAATTTCATTTGATAGAAGTTATTCTACGCAACATTGAGTGTGTGTATATATATATATTCAACCTATAAATGAAATATGTTTGGATTATATTATACACAACAACAAATGAATATTTCACTACACGCAACCCTGACTTGGCTTAAATTACACACAATCGCAACCTTCCTCGATAGCGTGTGTTGTACGCAATATCGGGTTTCACTAAACAAAGATATGTTATATAAACTAGCCGTTATGAATAGTAATACCAACTTTTTGAAATTTTATAAATTTTTTCATTCAAATTGGACTTCATTTTTGGATTTTGAATATCAAAATTAGCCTAGGGTGATTTTTTTGTATTTTTCTGAAAACAATCAATTTTTGATGAATAGTGAAAAACATATAGTTATAGTTTAAAACCAAATTATTTATTTAAATAATTATTTATTTTATTTGAATTTATTTTAGGTAAAAATTGATATATAATACCTATATAAGTTCAACTTAATTCATTGGAGTCATTTTATAATAATTTTATATATATTAAAATTTTATTGAACTTTTCAACGTTTTTTACCCACCTCCTAGGAGAATTTGAAAATTTATATAAAACTTAATTTTACCACTTCTATGAGTGGAATTTCAAAAATCTGAGAGACACAGTCAATATCAAGGAGTAAAATGTGGTTCAATAAGATAAAACTAATTTTTGGTGAATAATAACTTTTTACTTGTATTTACCACGGTTAAAAGTAAATAGGGTAATTAAAGGTAAAAATGATATTATTATTACCCTATCACATGTCCTAATTTTATTGGATAAGTTTAATTCTAACAAAAAACCTTAGGAATAAGATATTACCATTTAGGTCCACTTGGATTAGAGTTGGACATTTTATATTAATTTATTTAAAGAAGGGTTAAAACAGGTAAAATAAAAATTTAATAAATAAATCATTTTTAATATAGGGTTATATATATGATAAATTAGACTATAAATATTCATTATAAAGATAAAAATATTTCCTACATAATTTTAATTTATTTATAATTTTTATAAATTATATATTTTTATTTATTTTTTACACAATGATGATGCAGTAATTACCTTATTAATGAAATATTACAATAATTGATGTTATAAATACATAAATAAATGTAATTTGATACTTTTTATGAATTACAATAGTTTTATAGGTCGATATGACATGTTATTATTGATTCAATTAACTTTGTTCGAACTAATAATGTTATTTTTATTTTAACAAAAATCAATTACCAAATAGTGTCAAAATTAACATAAAATAGTTTTTAAAACAAATATTATATTATTAATTATTATTATATTCCTAAAAATATATGGTTCGGCAATAATACTTATATAAAGTTATATATATTTATAATTAACTACTTGGGGTTAGTTTGGCTTGTTATAGTATGTTTATTAACCATATAGTGTAAGAAAACAAGAAGACACTGGTAAAAGATAAATTATTTAACATAGAGTTAAATCTAAATGATAAGGTTAAAATATTTACCTAAACTTGTCTAAAACCTATTTGTTGAGATTAAATCGTCCCATACCCACTTTAGATTCTAAATAAATCACTTTGGAGATATTATAAACCTAATATGACTTTATTATAAAATAATATTTTAAATTTTTCCAATGGTGCCCCTCTCCTCCCTTATAAAAAGGGCACCCCTTCCCTCTTCTCTTCACACCATTTTGATCCTTTAATCTCGTCCAAACCCTGAATATTCATCTTCTCAACCTCTCTAGTAATATCATAGGGTTTCTTGTCTTCTCAATGACCAACTCTAGTGCCCTAAGAAGAATCATAAAAGAGGTGCGTCGAAGAAGAGGTAATCTCTTCTACTAATTATTTCAAGATTCTTTCTTCTTCAACAACTTCTTCATTATTTGTTTCATCATAATTTAATAACATAAGTATCACTCATATACTGATATGTTATTATAAATATGGAACAATCCTATTTCACCTTCCATCCATCCCTTGAAAAAACGAAATCACCAAGCGTGCGTACGTACGAAATACCGTCTCCACGCTGTGGTGTAATCTATTTTTCAACCACCACCTTACTTGGATGGGTCTAATGGTGTAAAGAATAACTATATATAGTTTTAATAACATCATAATTATTCTGAGATATTATATCATCCACTCCAATTCAATTAAATAATTATGGGAACGATATCATCGCTCGTGCGTACATACAGATTACAGTCTCCACGACACGATGAGATTCATTCTCCATGTTAACCACTCAAAAATGAATATAAAGAATATATAATGAATAATAATGAAATATATGAAATGATAAAGCTACTGGATATATATATATATATATATGTCATCTACATACATCCATTCAAGTCAATAAGGAAAAGAAAACAACGTTCATGCGCACGTACGGCCTACCGTTCCCATGAATGATGTATTTCATTTCATTTATCTATATATATTATATATATATATATACTGAATTTATATGATATATAAATCATGATTTAAATTCTTGACTTAATTAAATAATAATATAAGTAATAATAATATCATTAACAACAAGTCCAAACACATACGATAAATTAAACGATTTTACCCAAAACGCTGCATTAACATGGAATTTACAAAAGAACGGGTAATATAAAGTCATAAGTGAACCATATATGATATCATAAAAATGAATATGATTATTTAATAATTAAATGAAATTATTTAAATCATTATACATGAGGTTCGGATATGTATGAAGCATATCAGACCTAAGTTAAGGGAAGATCTCACAATCACATTTTTATCTGAGATTGTTTATACTTCAGAATTTACTAGGGCATATTTATCATCCACATCTATGTTTCCACAATATGTAATATTATTTCTATCCTCCAACAAAATTTTATATCCTATTTTACCTATTGGTAAATTTTATTAAAAGATATGAAATGAATCTTGTGTTGTTTTCAATACGAGATACTTTTTAAATTTTCCAGCAAAAGTATGAGAAAAATGTTTTTTAACTTATATGGCATGAATAGATTTTTATGGTTTAATAACGCCTTATTTTCATGAAGCATACTCTACATGATTTAATGAATATTTTAAACAAAATCCTTTTCTTTTAAAATTTCATGTCATTTTGACAAAAGAAATGATTTTGAAGAAGAAAGGATATTTTCTTCAAAAATTCATTTCAAGTGTTTTATCAAAACCATTTTACATATAAGATGAAATTATTTCATATGTGTATGTTTCTAGTATAATTTCTCTATGATTTACATGGTTTCAATTTTCTTATGATAAAATTACATCCATTTGTTTGTATGGATTATGTTATGAGGGGATGATGTTTATAAAACCCATTTTATACTTTGGGTAATGATGAATGATTAATGTTCATGTTGTAGAAAAAGTAAGAATGATTTAATTATGAGATTGGTGGGACCTATATCTCTCTCCAATGCATTGGGTAAAGATTTATATCTCATGAGATATACATGGCTAGAATGGTAAGTTAATCTGGTTCAGTAATACAGGACTGGAACGAGGAGTGAACTCGATTCAGAAAGGGACATTGTCCACTAAGATGGTCTTTGTAACGCCCCGACCCTAGTTGCCTAGAGTCGGTGCATTATTACATAACATTGGCATGATCACAAGAAAGATCAAATCTCGAAAGACCGATTGGTTTAGTAGCCTTGGAAACACTAGATATATTCATAAGTTTTACATTACATCATAAAATCAAAAACTACTACAACAACATAATGTTTCCACAGTCCACACTACAATCCCCTCATAATATCCCTGCAGGTCATTCATAACTTACATCTTCACTTCCTGGGAAAAATAAAACATAGAAAAGGGGTGAGCTCAAATGCCCAGTAAGGATAACAATATAGCGGAAACTTTCATCAATAAGAATAAACATTTAAGGCAATGTATAACTAAAACAAAAGCCTTTTAAACATGAACTTTCAACATGGTATGGCATAAATAAAATGAAATAATGCCATTTACTTATTCACATGGATATTCCACTAATCGAATAATCACATGCAAAAATAAATAACCACTTTCATAATGTTGGAATGCATAATGCTAAACGTTAATTTCTTTGTCTAGGCCTCATCCCAAGACCTAGGGGTTACTTCTAACCGGAACCCAACCCGGAGTGCCTCTAATAACCGGACACCAACCCGGAGTGCCTCTAATAACCGGACACCAACCCGGAGTGCCTCTAATAACCGGACACCAACCCGGAGGGCATACTTTTACCAGTCCCTAACCTGGAGGGCTTACTTTAACCAGTCCCCAACCTGGAGGGCTTACTTTTACCAGTCCCCAACCTGGAACATACTTGTTTAGCACATTCATCTGAAGAAAAGTTTGAAATATAACATAAACATTCGGATTAAAACTAGCATACGAAATGTCAATAATTTCACCATAAACTATGAATGGTATAAAAATAGCACATCCACAGTCAAACATATCACAAAACCTTCAATTCAATATAGAATTTTTGTATCATAATAAATCAACTTCAAATAATCTTAAAATCCATCAAAGGATGTTGACATAGATGAAATCAAAATTCTTTTAAAAGAAGTATCTCCTTTTATTTTGAAATCATTTAAGATCCATATAAAATAAAACATTTTCTTTGAAAATATTCTTATAAGCTTGTAAGGAAAGCTTCGACGATTTTATAACGGCGGAAAATAACTGCACCCGCCGTATAAGTTAAAAAAAACATTCTTACCTCAATTCTGTCGAAAAGGTTAAAAAGGACCTTGTTTTGAAAACGACGGAAAGATTCCTTTATAAACCTCTTATAAAAAGTCAAACAAGGGTATAAATGGATTTAACCCATATTCTTGTAAATAGTAAAAATGTTTTGAAATACATTTCGAAGAAACATGGATGTGGATGATAAAGAGGTCCCAGTAGATTATTACGTATAATACAACCTCGGATAATGAAGAGATTGTGAAATAACCCTTACCTTGTACTTTTCCTTGGTTGGGGTAGGTTAACCTCCTGTATAATGGTGAAATAGTTGTTATTAAATTATACAAGAATCATATATATTAATATGATATCATATATGATCTTTTAACATTGATTTGTTAATAATATCTTAGAATTATCGTCGTTTCGGGAGTTAACTTACTCATTTTCTTTTATATGTTTTGTTACATAAGCCATGGTTGTTGTATATTATTCATATCCAGAATGATATACAGTCCATAAACATCATTTTTAAATCATCAAATGATAATTATACTTGAATGGATACGATGGAGAATGAATCTCATCGCGTTCGTGGAGACGGTAGTCCGTACGTACGCACGAGCGACAATATCATTCTTTTGATATTAAAATAATATATAAATGGATGGTATATCATATATACAGAATCATTAACATGTTATATTTATTATTTACATGAGTTACACACCATTATTATACCCATCCAAATAATATTATATTGAATAACAATTACACCACGACGTGGAGACGGTAAGCCGTACGTACGCACGTATGGTGACATGTTATTCAAAGGGTGGATAGAATACTGAATATGATTGTACCATATTTATAATAACATCACAGTATATGTGAGATACTGGAGTTATTATTTCAGAATGGTAAGAACAAAGGAAGAAGAAGTGGAAGAAGAAATGAACTTAGAAAAGGGTGGTGAAATCATTACCTCTTCTTCGGGTTCTTCCTTTTGATTTGATCAAAAGGGATCCTTAGGTTGGCTTTCTGATCAAAATAAGGCCTCTAGGTTGTAGTGAGGGATGTTGGGAGAGTATTTGGGCAGAGTTTGGCCGAACCAAAAGGCTTTGAAGGTGTGAAGAAATGGGAAGGAGGAGTGCCCTTTTATAAGAGGGGTGAGGGGCACCTTTGGAAAAGCTAGAAATATTAATTTATAATAAATTCATATTCGGTTTCTAAAGGCTCCAAAGTTGAATATTAAAAGGATGAGGTGGGGATAGGTCGAAAACAACTCATCCAATAGAATTTAGACAGGTTTGGGTACTTATATTAACCTTATCTTTAAGTATTAACTCTAAGTTAATTAGTTTCACTTTTACAATGTCTCTTTGTATTTTTATATATTATGGTTAATAAACTTACTATATACATCCAAGCGACCCCCAAGTGGTCCATTAATGATTAACCTATCATAATATAAGTCTCTTGGCCGAACCTTAGATTTTTTAGGAATTTAATATCAATTAATAATATAATATTTGTTTTAAGAACTCTTTTATGTCAATTTTGACACTATTCAATAGTTGATTTTTGTAAAACTCATAACAGATTGATTACTTCGAACAAAGTCAATTAAATCAATCCTAATATATCATATTATCCTAGAAAATTAGGTTAATTCATTAAAAGTTTCATATTATATTTATTTGGGTATTTATAATATCAATTATGTTAATTTTTTACTATTTTAGTAATTACTGCATCATCATTGTGTCATAAATAAAATAAATTATTTAATGTCTAAAAATTATAAATAAAATATAATTATGTAGGAAATCTTTTTATCTTTCTAATGAATATTTATAATCGAAAATCCAACATGTATAACCCTATGTAAAAATTGTTGTTCTAAAAGATATATGCTTGTGTCATTTTTGTATTCATTTTGACTTAATTAAAATAAAGTGTCATTATCACTTACAAGTGGATCCATGGGGTCCCAAAATAGACCCAAAGATGCCCATGGTCGACTATGTATCAACCAATAGGGTTAAGACACGTTTTAGGGTAATTTAGTATTATTATAATATTATTTTTTTAATCCTTATTTACCGGATTTACCCTTAACCATGGTAAATAAAATATTTACCGCAGTAATTATTCAAAATGTCTAAAAATAAAAGTTACCTATTTACACAATTTGAACATCCTGATTCCAAATATGGAATCCATTTTTCTAAATTCAAAACACAGAAGTGGCAGAAATTAATTTAAAATTAATTCCCGCTGTCAAAACAAAAAGCGTGTTTTTAAGAGATAATAACTACCAAAAGATTGACACTTGTTTATGTTCGGTTTAATTGTAAAATTATGTCCAATGACCAACATTATATTAAATGGTAAAAATATATTCTAAATATACTTTAAAACCACTCAAATTCATAATTTATCAATATTAATTATTTTGATTAAAAAAGTTGTTTTTAATTAAAATTTAGTAATTTTCACTATTCATCAAAATATAAAAGTTATCCGAAATGTACCAAAATTTCACCCTAGGCTAATTTCGATATTCCGAATCCAAAAATGAAGTCCATTTTTAAATATAAAATATATATAATTTCAAAAATTAGGTATTACTATTCATAACGGCTAGTTTGATTGGTTGTGGTGTGTGTTAAAACTCAAGGTTGCGTACAACACACGCTACTGTATTACTCAATGAAAGCGTACCGTGGAAGCTTGGGATGTTTCATTTTAAATTTTTGATGTCCCAATTTAGTCAAAAAGATTAAAATATTATATTTAAAAAGGTTTCACTATTAGAAGTTGATAATACTGAAAATGAATCTGTTCTTGCAATATGACTAAGAAACTCATAATAGGGATTCTAAAATTATAAGGATTATATAAAGTTCAAAATGTAGTTAATACTATTCATGAACTCTTTTAATGGTGTGATTGAACTCGGTGTTGCGTGTAGTGCAAGTTATTGAATTATTTTTAAGAAATAACACACTCTGAAATCCTGGGGTGTTACATTCTCCCCTCCTTCAATAAATTGCGTCCTCGCAATTTGAAATTGTTCTTCGAAAATAAAAGGTTGAAAGTAGAAAATATATTTGTGGGAAAACCCACATCGGAAATTGGGTTACTAAAATTTAGTCTTAATATGAGGAAAAGATAAATGAAAGGGTCACCACCAAATTATGATCTCGATTAGGAGAACATTGGTGGCAATTAGAGACATATAATTGGAGGAAAAACGTAAATATTTATAGGTAGTGATTGAGGTCATCAATCACAAACAAGTATAAAATTGAGGTCCTTAAACTCATCAATCTATGATGATTTGAAGTACCATCGGTTCAACAAAATATAGGGTATTGGGACAACACATTTTTGACATTTCAAAATATCTTAGTTGAAATCCCACATCGAAAAATGAATTAATGAGGCCTCTATTTAAAATAAAGAGTGGAAAGTATGAAGATTACCGAAAATAACACATACTAGGGTTCCATTTAGGAAAATATGGATATGGAAGAGAAATCTAACCATCAATTATCTGATGGAGAGTGGTAGAGAACATGGCTATGAAAAGGCCAACAATCCCAAAGCCATAAATTAGTGATGATTTAAGGTACCATCTAGGAAAACATTTTTGTTCTAAGTTGCTTTTCTTAATATTGAGGAATCTATTTATGAGATTGACTAAGATCATAAGGAGATATACTTACTTTATAATTATAGTTTTATCCATTAATAAATTTCTACCACAAACTCATCTTTCACTCTAAAAGATAATAGAATGTAAGAAAAATTCTATTTACACTATTCGTATAGGGTTCCAAAATAAATGAATTTATAATTCATCTACAAGATCTTTTAATAAAAACTACATTATTTAATCCAGGACATCTCGTGGGCCAGTGGTAGGTGATACACCCTTGTCGCCCTTCGGTTTCGGGTCCAAGTCTCGCAGCCTTGCCGGACGCGACGGGTTGCCGCCCGACCTCCGGGTTGTCCTTTTATGGCAATCCAAAATAATCCAAACTAGAACTATCCAAAATACTTCTATCCAAACTCACAGTCCAACATTTATAAGTAAGGTAAACATAATGTAGAACCTTTTTACCCCGTAATAGCATATGAATTCCTTCATCATGTATTCTTTTAATACACCGAAACATCCTGAATTACCATGTTCCTTATTGATTACCTTCATGCTCCCTTATTCCATATAGAAAGCTGGATATACTTCATTAATCCAAAAATGTTTTAAACCCCAACAATGATGGAATATACAAATCATTAATCAGTTCCAGGGTAGTCAGGAATATCCAATATAATTTATCCAAAACAATCACATATTATTCCAAAATCACTACCTCAGTATCAGAACTATGTTATGATTTATCATTCTCTCAACCATATATTTTCCAAAAATTTATCCTGCTATTGAGTCACTTTTCTTTGTTCCACACAATCTCAAGTCCTTAATGAAATAGTACTGCAGTACAATCCTTATATACTCCATAATTATTGTAACAAGTACATTGTTGATACAACACTCAATTGACATAATCAACATAAGAACTCTAATCATTCCTCTTCATCTGTGGTAGTATCATAACTTGATTATTATCCAATAACATCATTTTCGGCATAGTCTGATGACTGGGACATAGGTTCGCGTAGTGTCCAAACTCCTTGCAAATGAAGCATTGTACATTTAAAACCATTTTCTTATCCTTGCAGTCACGTACCTTGTGCCCTTTTCCTCCACACTTATAACAAACTCCCATTCCTTTCAGGCAAGTTCCAGGGTGTTTCTTTCCACAGTTACCACATATGGGAAAATTCTTCTTTTCCCTTTTCCCTTTATCCATCTTTCTCTCTTCCATCCTTTTCTTCTCTTGATTCCCTTCAAATCCATAGGACTCAGTAAACTCTTTACTTATCTTATCAACACATGATATTATTTCTTCATGTGATGATAATACATGGGAGACTATTTCTCTTATAAATTCTAGCTTAAGACCATGAAAGATATGATCCTTCCTTCTCTTTGAATCATGTGTATTTCTGGAGTTCTCATTCCTTCTACTAGGCGCCATTTCTAAACAATGGCATAAACTAGATCAGTTTATGAATCAAAATACATAATCCCATACTTATAAAACACTTAACATAAATTGAACTATTTATGGATATAATCCATAATCATAAAAATGTTTTCTTTGAGGAAGTATATACTCATAAACCCTTCATAATGATTTGTAAAGAAAATGAGAGTTATCCTAAGCATATCCCCCGGGAGTGTCGTAACCAAGAGTGCAGCAAGGCCCGTTGTCGTGCACCAGTTCCCGTTCGAGTCTAGCTCAAAGCGGTGTTTTCGGGTTTTACCCCTAGGTACATCTGTGCCAGAGCCGCCTCTACCTGCTCGTATCCAGACAGGGATGTATTGCTCGGAAAACTCACAAAATCTCTACAATACCAAAATTCTAGGAAGTTCTTCTATACTAATCCTCAACGTTCATCTTAGGTCTACGTGCTCTAATTAGAGTTTATCTAAATCTAGCTTCCAAGGTTTGTACTAAACTTCCTCTGATACCAACTGTAACGCCCCGACCCTAGTTGCCTAGAGTCGGTGCATTATTACATAACATTGGCATGATCACAAGAAAGATCAAATCTCGAAAGACCGATTGGTTTAGTAGCCTTGGAAACACTAGATATATTCATAAGTTTTACATTACATCATAAAATCAAAAACTACTACAACAACATAATGTTTCCACAGTCCACACTACAATCCCCTCATAATATCCCTGCAGGTCATTCATAACTTACATCTTCACTTCCTGGGAAAAATAAAACATAGAAAAGGGGTGAGCTCAAATGCCCAGTAAGGATAACAATATAGCGGAGACTTTCATCAATAAGAATAAACATTTAAGGCAATGTATAACTAAAACAAAAGCCTTTTAAACATGAACTTTCAACATGGTATGGCATAAATAAAATGAAATAATGCCATTTACTTATTCACATGGATATTCCACTAATCGAATAATCACATGCAAAAATAAATAACCACTTTCATAATGTTGGAATGCATAATGCTAAACGTTAATTTCTTTGTCTAGGCCTCATCCCAAGACCTAGGGGTTACTTCTAACCGGAACCCAACCCGGAGTGCCTCTAATAACCGGACACCAACCCGGAGTGCCTCTAATAACCGGACACCAACCCGGAGTGCCTCTAATAACCGGACACCAACCCGGAGGGCATACTTTTACCAGTCCCTAACCTGGAGGGCTTACTTTAACCAGTCCCCAACCTGGAGGGCTTACTTTTACCAGTCCCCAACCTGGAACATACTTGTTTAGCACATTCATCTGAAGAAAAGTTTGAAATATAACATAAACATTCGGATTAAAACTAGCATACGAAATGTCAATAATTTCACCATAAACTATGAATGGTATAAAAATAGCACATCCACAGTCAAACATATCACAAAACCTTCAATTCAATATAGAATTTTTGTATCATAATAAATCAACTTCAAATAATCTTAAAATCCATCAAAGGATGTTGACATAGATGAAATCAAAATTCTTTTAAAAGAAGTATCTCCTTTTATTTTGAAATCATTTAAGATCCATATAAAATAAAACATTTTCTTTGAAAATATTCTTATAAGCTTGTAAGGAAAGCTTCGACGATTTTATAACGGCGGAAAATAACTGCACCCGCCGTATAAGTTAAAAAAAACATTCTTACCTCAATTCTGTCGAAAAGGTTAAAAAGGACCTTGTTTTGAAAACGACGGAAAGATTCCTTTATAAACCTCTTATAAAAAGTCAAACAAGGGTATAAATGGATTTAACCCATATTCTTGTAAATAGTAAAAATGTTTTGAAATACATTTCGAAGAAACATGGATGTGGATGATAAAGAGGTCCCAGTAGATTATTACGTATAATACAACCTCGGATAATGAAGAGATTGTGAAATAACCCTTACCTTGTACTTTTCCTTGGTTGGGGTAGGTTAACCTCCTGTATAATGGTGAAATAGTTGTTATTAAATTATACAAGAATCATATATATTAATATGATATCATATATGATCTTTTAACATTGATTTGTTAATAATATCTTAGAATTATCGTCGTTTCGGGAGTTAACTTACTCATTTTCTTTTATATGTTTTGTTACATAAGCCATGGTTGTTGTATCTTATTCATATCCAGAATGATATACAGTCCTTAAACATCATTTTTAAATCATCAAATGATAATTATACTTGAATGGATACGATGGAGAATGAATCTCATCGCGTTCGTGGAGACGGTAGTCCGTACGTACGCACGAGCGACAATATCATTCTTTTGATATTAAAATAATATATAAATGGATGGTATATCATATATACAGAATCACTAACATGTTATATTTATTATTTACATGAGTTACACATCATTATTATACCCATCCAAATAATATTATATTGAATAACAATTACACCACGACGTGGAGACGGTAAGCCGTACGTACGCACGTATGGTGACATGTTATTCAAAGGGTGGATAGAATACTGAATATGATTGTACCATATTTATAATAACATCACAGTATATGTGAGATACTGGAGTTATTATTTCAGAATGGTAAGAACAAAGGAAGAAGAAGTGGAAGAAGAAATGAACTTAGAAAAGGGTGGTGAAATCATTACCTCTTCTTCGGGTTCTTCCTTTTGATTTGATCAAAAGGGCTCCTTAGGTTGGCTTTCTGATCAAACTAAGGCCCCTAGGTTGTAGTGAGGGATGTTGGGAGAGTATTTGGGCAGAGTTTGGCCGAACCAAAAGGCTTTGAAGGTGTGAAGAAATGGGAAGGAGGAGTTCCCTTTTATAAGAGGGGTGAGGGGCACCTTTGGAAAAGCTAGAAATATTAATTTATAATAAATTCATATTCGGTTTCTAAAGGCTCCAAAGTTGACTATTCAAAGGATGAGGTGGGGATAGGTCGAAAACAACTCATCCAATAGAATTTAGACAGGTTTGGGTACTTATATTAACCTTATCTTTAAGTATTAACTCTAAGTTAATTAGTTTCACTTTTACAATGTCTCTTTGTATTTTTATATATTATGGTTAATAAACTTACTATATACATCCAAGCGACCCCCAAGTGGTCCATTAATGATTAACCTATCATAATATAAGTCTCTTGGCCGAACCTTAGATTTTTTAGGAATTTAATATCAATTAATAATATAATATTTGTTTTAAGAACTCTTTTATGTCAATTTTGACACTATTCAATAGTTGATTTTTGTGAAACTCATAACAGATTGATTACTTCGAACAAAGTCAATTAAATCAATCCTAATATATCATATTATCCTAGAAAATTAGTTTAATTCATTAAAAGTTTCATATTATATTTATTTGGGTATTTATAATATCAATTATGTTAATTTTTTACTATTTTAGTAATTACTGCATCATCATTGTGTCATAAATAAAATAAATTATTTAATGTCTACAAATTATAAATAAAATATAATTATGTAGGAAATCGTTTTATCTTTCTAATTAATATTTATAATCGAAAATCCAACATGTATAACCCTATGTAAAAATTGTTGTTCTAAAAGATATATGCTTGTGTCATTTTTGTATTCATTTTGACTTAATTAAAATAAAGTGTCATTATCACTTACAAGTGGATCCATGGGGTCCCAAAATAGACCCAAAGATGCCCATGGTCGACTATGTAGCAACCAATAGGGTTAAGACACGTTTTAGGGTAATTTAGTATTATTATAATATTATTTTTTTAATCCTTATTTACCGGATTTACCCTTAACCATGGTAAATAAAATATTTACCGCAGCAATTATTCAAAATGTCTAAAAATAAAAGTTACCTATTTACACAATTTGAACATCCTGATTCCAAATATGGAATCCATTTTTCTAAATTCAAAACACAGAAGTGGCAGAAATTAATTTAAAATTAATTCCCGCTGTCAAAACAAAAAGCGTGTTTTTAAGAGATAATAACTACCAAAAGATTGACACTTGTTTATGTTCGGTTTAATTGTAAAATTATGTCCAATGACCAAAATTATATTAAATGGTAAAAATATATTCTAAATATACTTTAAAACCACTCAAATTCATAATTTATCAATATTAATTATTTTGATTAAAAAAGTTGTTTTTAATTAAAATTTAGTAATTTTCACTATTCATCAAAATATAAAAGTTATCCGAAATGTACCAAAATTTCACCCTAGGCTAATTTCGATATTCCGAATCCAAAAATGAAGTCCATTTTTAAATATAAAATATATATAATTTCAAAAATTAGGTATTACTATTCATAACGGCTAGTTTGATTGGTTGTGGTGTGTGTTAAAACTCAAGGTTGCGTACAACACACGCTACTGTATTACTCAAAGAAAGCGTACCGTGGAAGCTTGGGATGTTTCATTTTAAATTTTTGATGTCCCAATTTAGTCAAAAATATTAAAATATTATATTTAAAAAGGTTTCACTATTAGAAGTTGATAATACTGAAAATGAATCTGTTCTTGCAATATGACTAAGAAACTCATAATAGGGATTCTAAAATTATAAGGATTATATAAAGTTCAAAATGTAGTTAATACTATTCATGAACTCTTTTAATGGTGTGATTGAACTCGGTGTTGCGTGTAGTGCAAGTTATTGAATTATTTTTAAGAAATAACACACTCTGAAATCCTGGGGTGTTACAGTCTTGGCAGCAATGCCTTGGCTACTATGGAAATCATATCATGTTCTTAATGGTTGCAACAATTACATGTTTTATTCAAATGTAATTTTATCATTATTGATTTATCTATGGCTTATGCACTGCTATGTTTTATGTCATTGTTCAATATTTTGATGTTTAAACGTTATGTTCATATTTTTATGTTCAAAGGTATATGGTTTGTTTTATTATCTCCATGGTTACCCTTACCGAGCATTTGATCTCTCCCTTTATAAATTTTATTTTCCCATGGATATAAAGAAATGTTATAGGTAAGAAAACCAAAGGGGAAGATCTTTATGGGAGTTGTTGAAGACCATTCACAACTATTAGAAGATTTTGTTCCGAGTTTCCAAAGACACGAAAATATTATGATCCTTGAGTGTTGGTTTTTATTATGTATTAAGTATTCCGAAAAAGTAATGTAATGTCCATGTATGTCATGTTTGGGGTGTCTACAGTTGGTATCAGAAGAAATGTTTAGTCATCCATTGGAAACTAGGATGCGAGAACTTTAGTGAGATCCCTAGAGATATTTCTAAGGTATGTCATGGGATGTCCCTAAGGATGAGTATACGTTTAGGTTATAGTCCTAGAATTATGATAACAATCTTAGAATTTAACCTATGATGTTATATATTGAAGGTGCTTCCCCTTTATTATGTTTTTTCCTAGCATTATTTTTCCCTCTCATACTGTTCCATTTGGGTTTTAGAAAATGGCCGGATACAGGAGGATTCACGATAATGGAGGATATGATGGACAATGGAATAATATTCTTCATGAGCAACCAAATGAAATGGGATTTGGAATTCAAAACATCATTATTATTCCTAATCATAAATCTCACAATATGATCAATAATCTCAACTTTGGTAAGTATCCCCACTCATCTAATAAGAGAAAGATGGAGTTTCATGATGATCATAGCGGAAAGAAAGTTCAATTTCCCTCATGTAAATCATGTGGGAAGAGCCATCAAGGAGAATGTTTCAAAGGAACTGGTATATGATTTTGGTGTGGAAATGAAACACACAAAGCTAGTAAGTGCAAAGGAAAAGGTTCAGTTAACACCATGGAAAGGGATAATGGTATTGCAACGAGATCAACAACGATTAAATGTTTAAAATGTGGAATGCATGAGCATTATGCAAACCAATGCCCAAAGGTAAAGACTCATGAAGAGAATCTGCATGGTCGTATGGGTAGTACTTATGTTGATGATGATGAAGAGACTACAAATGATATGTGAGATGAAAGAATTGCTCAATATCAGTCAATTGTTTAAGAAGGTAGTGGAATGATTACATGTTTATCAAGAGTAATGTTGTATAAGTAATATCATGGTACTATGGAATAATGAGACATCTAAGGATTGTTACACTATTGTTTTTCATTATGTTTTTGAAAGTATATGTTGAATGGTACCGATAACCATGAAAGGTTATTCATATATTTTTGGAAAGTACCTAATATGCGCATAAAGAAGGGATAAGGAGATAATGAAATGTTTGATAGTATTAATGAGCTCATTACTGATATAAGGACAAAGTGATATCATGGTTTTAGTATATATAATTTTTGGGATTTTGGCATGTTGAAAGAGATACCTTTTGACAGAATTCATGTTTTTACAATGGTTCTATGATAATTTATGTTTCAAGAGAATACATGATTAAGGTATTCACATGTTTGGAATGTGATCAACAAGATATATCTTATGATATATGGGGGATAAATGATGGTATTCAATTTCTTATTTTGTGTCCTTTCCAGTAATCATTTTCATTATACTGTGAGCATACACCGATGTATTTTGGATAAGCCTAATGAGTGGAATTAATTACGTTATACATAAAATAGTATTGTATAAGGCTAGATATTTTTTCGATATAATTTCTATAATGTCATAATAATGTAGTTTTATAAAAAGGACAACCTGTAGGATGGGAGACAACCCATCACGTCGGACAAGGCTGTGGGAATCGAACCCACAACTGAAGTGTGACAATCCTTTATCACCTACCACTGGCCTACAGGATGTCCCTGGTTAGTAGATACTAGTTTTATTATATAAATAAGTATGATATATGAAGTATAAGTCCAATATAAGTATAGATGGACTTAATTATATTTAATAACTTTTTATTTCGTTTTGTTTGAGACGGATGGAATGACCTATCATTCTATCGCATGATCTGCTAACTCTTCACGGAAGAAAAATTCAACTTCATTTATTTATGAGACGAAGTGGAAATTGTTCAAGGCACAAACAATAGTAAAATTGACCCAAAATCGAGTAAATATTTCTTTTAAATCAAAACTTCAACAAATTTAGGGAAACGATTTTGAAAACAAAAAAATTGTGGTCCTAGAGTCCTTATATCCGACTAATCAGATGGTACCTTAAATTATCACAAATTTATGGCTTTGTGATTATTGGATTTTTCATATCCATGTCCTCTACCACTCTCCATCAGAACATGATTGTTATATTTCTCTTCCATATATATATTTTCACATATGTTCTCCTATGTGGAAACCCAGTGATGAGTTAATTCGGGTAACAGTTATGTTTCATACTTCCCTTTTTAAAATTAGGTTTTAGTGTTTCTTTTTACGATGTGGGATTCTATGAAAGAAACATTCAAGTAGTAAACCATTTATAACACCAATAAATTTTGAGTGGGAAACTCATTTTAAAGGGGGGTAGAATGTAACACCCCGAGATTTTATGAGAATTATTCCTTTTAATTTATTTGATGTATTTTGGTTTATTCTATAATAATATTATCAAGCGCTATACGCAACACAGTATTAGCTTGCAGTATACGCAACACAATTCTTGGATCGTGTTACAAAAAATTTCATTTTCGTTAGATAGAAGTTATTCTACGCAACATTGAGTGTATATATATATATATTCAACGTATAAATAAAATATAGTTGGATTCTATTATACACAACAACAAAGGAATCTTGCACAACATGAAACCCTGACTTGGCTTGCATTACACGCAATCACGACCTTCCTTGGTAGCCTGTCTTGAATGCAATATCGGGTTTCACTAAACAACGATATGTCATATAAACTAGCCATTAGGAATATTAATACCCACTTTTTGAAATTTTATAAATTTTTTCTTTAAAAATGAACTTCATTTTTGGATTCGAAATATTAAAACTAGCCTAGGGTGAAGTTTTTGGTATTTTTCTGAAAACTTTCAATTTTTGATGAATAGTGAAAAACAACGAGTTATATTTTAAAACAGAATTTTTTATTTAAAAAATTATTTCTTTTATTTAAATTTATTTTAGGTCAAAATTGATATATAATATAAATATAATTCAATGTAATTCATTGGAGTCATTTTATAATAATTTTAGATATATAAAAATTTTATTGAACTTTTCACCGTCTTTTACCCACCTCCTAGGAGAATTTGAAAATTTACAAAAAAACTTAATTTTACCGCTATTGTGAGTGAAATTTTAAAAATACGAGAGACACAGTTAATATCAAGGGGTAAAATTTGGTTCAATAAGATAAAAATAATTTTTGGTGAATAATAACTTTTTACTTTTATTTACCACGGTTAAAAGTAAATAGGGTAATTAAGGGTAAAAATGATATTATTATTACCCTAAAAGATGTAATAATTCTTTTGAATAAGTGTAATTAGGCTAAAAACAACCTTAGGAATAAAATATGACCATTTACTTCCACTTGGATTAGATTATGACATTTATTATTAATTTATTTAAAGATGGGTTAAATAGTTAAAATAAAAGTTTAATAAAAAAATAATTTTTAATATAGGGTTATACATAAGATCAATTCGACTATAAATATTCATTAGAAAGCTAAAACGGTTTCCTACATAATAGTATTTTATTTATAATTTTCATACATTAAATAATGTTATTTATTTAGGACCCTATGATGTTGCAATAATTACATTATTAATGAAATATTAACATAATTGATGTTATAAATACACAAATAAATGTAATTTGAGACTTTTTATAAATCACACTAATTTTTTAGGTCAATATGACATGTTAGTACGGATTAAATTAACTTTTTTTGAACTAATAATGTGGTAATTTTTTTCACAAAAATCAATTACCAAATAGTGTCAAAATTGACATAAAATAGTTTTTTAAAAACAATATTATATTATTTATTGTTATTATATTCCTAAAAATCTTTGGTTCGGCCATATTACTTAGATAAGGTTATATATATTAATAATGGACCAATTGGGGTTATTTTGGCTTGTTATAGTAAGTTTATTAACCCTATAGTGTAATAAAACAAGAAGACACGGTAAACGTTAAATTATTTACCTTAGAGTTAAATCTAAATGATATGGTTAAAATAGTAACATAAACTTGTCTAAAACATATTGGCTAAGAGTATTTCTACTGATACCCACTTTATATTAGAAATAAATCAATTTGGAGCTATTATAAACCGAATATGCCATTATTATAAAATAATATTTTATGTTTTTCCAAAGGTGCCCCTCTCCTCCCTTATAAAAAGGGCACCCCTTCCCTCTTCTCTTCACACCCTTTTGAGCCTTTATGCTCGGATAAACCCTGAAAATACCTCTTCTAAACCTCTCATGTAATATCATAGACATTCTGGTCTTCTCAAAAAACCAACTCTAGTGCCCTAAGAAGAAGCTTAAAAGAGGTGCATCGAAGAAGAGGTAATCTCTTCTACCGATTCTTTCAAGTTTCTTTCTTCTTCAACTAATTATTATTTATTTGTTTGATCATAAATTAATATAATAAGTATCAATAATATACTTATATGTGATTATAAAGATGTAACATCCCTATTTTACCATCTATCCATCCTACGAAAAATGAAATCACCGCATGTGCGTACGTACGGAATATCATCTCCACGTCGTGGTGTAATCTATTTTTCCACCACCAACTTACTTGGATGGGTATAATGATGAAAATAATAACAATATATAGTTATTATAATTTCATACTAATTATGAGATATTATATCATCCACTCAAATTCAATTCAATAATTATAGGAATGATATCATCGCTCGTGCGTACGAACGAATTACTGTCTCCACGACGCGATGAGATTCATTCTCCATGTTAACCACTCAAGAATGATTATAAAGTATATATAATGAAAAATAAGTAAATATATGACATGATAAAGCTAATGGATTTATGTATATATATATATGTCATCTACATACTTCCATTCAAGTCAATAAAGAAAAGAAAACAACATTCATGCGTACGTACGGCCTACTGTCTCCATGAACGATGTATTTAATTTCATTTATCTATCTATTATATATATATATATACTGAATATATATGATATATAAATCGTGATTTACATTATAGAAGTAATTAAATAATGATATAAGTAATAATAATATCATTAACAACAAGTCCAAACACGTACGACAAATAAAATGATTTTACCCAAAACACTGCTTTAACATGGAATTTACAAAAGAACGGGTAATATAAAGTCATAATTGAACCATATATGATATCATAACAGGGAATATGATTCTGTAATAAGTCAATGACATTATTTAAATCATTATACAAGAGGTTTAGATACATACGAAGCATATCAGACCTAAGGTAAGGGAAGATCTCACAATCTCATTTTTATCGGAGATTGTTTATACTTCATAATTTACTAGGGCATATTTATCATCCACATCCATTTTTCCTCAATATGTAATATTATGTCTATCCTCATAAAAATGTTTAAATCCCATTTCACCTATTGGTTAATTTCATTAAAATATATTAAAGGAAACTTTTGCCGTTTTCTGTATGAGATACTTTTTGAATTTTCCAACAAAAATATGAGAATAATGTTTTTTTAACTTATACAGCATGAACATATTTTTATGGTTTCATAATGCCTTATTTTAATGAAGCTTACTCTACAAGATTTAATGAATATTTTCGACAAAATCCTTTTCTTTTATAATTTCATGGAATTTTGTGAAAAGAAAATGATTTTGAGGAAGAAAGGATATTTTTCTCAAGAATTCATTTCAAGTGTTTTATCAAACCCATTTTCCATATAAGATGGAATTATTTCATAGGTGTATGTTTCAAGTATAATTTCTCTATGATTTACATGTTTTCACTTTTCTTATGATAAAATGACATCTATTTATTTTGTATGGATTATGTTATGATGAGATGATGTTTATGGAACCCATTTTATACTTTGGGTAATGATGAATGATTTATGTTCATGTTGTGGCACAAATAAGAATGATTTCATTGTGAGATGGGTGGGACCTATATCTCCCTAAAATTAATTGGTTAAATATTTATATTTCATGAGATACACATGGATGGAATGGTATGTTAATTCAGTTCAGTAATACAGGATTGGAATGAGGAGTGAACTTGATTCAGAAAGGGACTTTGTCCACTAAGATGGTCTTGGCAGCAATGTCTTGGCTACTATGGAATTCATATCATGTGCTTAATGGTTTCCACAATTACTTGTTTTATTCCCATCATATTTTATCATGATTGATGTATCTATTCCTTATGTAATGTTATGTTTTATGTTATTGCTCAAGATTTTGATGTTTAAACATTTTGTTCATGTTTTTAAGTTCAAAGGTATATGGTTTTTTGATTCTCTCCATGCTTACCATTACTGAGCATTTGAGCTCACCCTTTATATTTTTTCTTTTCCCTAGGATATAAATAAGAGTTTTAGGTAAGAAAACCAAAGGAGAATATCATTATGGGAGATGTTGAAGATCTTTCACAACCATTAGAAGATTTTGTTCCGAGTTTCCAAAGACACAAAACTATTAAGATCCTTGTGTGTTGGTTTTTGTTATGTATTAAGTATTACAGAAAAGTAATGTAATGTCCATGTATGTCAAGTTTGGGGTCTCTACAGAAGGCATTACACCAACGACTGCCTAGAGATTTATAGTAGATATCCATTCTAGAGTGAAAGACAAATAATGTTGTGATGTGTTCTGTGACTAGTTTTCAGAGGCCGCTTAAAGTTAATCATGTTTTGTGGGTTGTTGTTGACAAGATCAAAATGTTTTCAAATTTCTTACCAGTCATGGAAACCATCAGTTTTGATGAGTATAGGAGGTTATACATTTTTTATATTGTACAGTTACATGGGGTTTTTCATTCTATCATTTTAGATAGGGATGCCCATTTTAATTCTCAATTATAGAAAGGGATACTGAAAGATTTTGGTACATAGGTTCTTTTAAGCCTAGAATACAACCCCCATACAGATTTCCAGTCCAAGCGTATGATTTAGATTCTTGAGAAACTGATGTTGGCATGCATCATGGATTTCGAGTGCTCATTGTAGATGCATATACTCTAGTTGAGTTCTCCTACTATAGTAGATTTTAGGATCGTGTCAATATGGAAAATTATTATTCTTTTTACAACATGCCATGTGGATCACCCCTATGTTGGCTAGAGACATGAGAGGCATCTATTATGGGAACTTTTCTTGTCTATGAGACCACTATGTAGGTGTATTTGATTAAAAAATGGATGGATACTGTGCAGTCTCATCAGAAATCAAATGTCAATATCTGTAGATAACCTCTAGAGATTGAGGTTGGGGATTAAGTTATTCTACTTGTTTCAATGATGCTTGAACATAAGATTATCATGATAAAAGTTTGGCTTTCATCATTATATGGTGGGCCATTCAAGATTTTGGAGGTAGTCGGGATAATAGACTATCATTAAAGTTAACTCAAAGGTATAGGTCTATGCATGATGTATTCCATGTTTATCAGCTGAAATGTTACTATTCAGACATGTCTCATGCTTTTTAGCCTCATGGGGTTGATTTACATGGGGATACATCCATGGATGAGCATCATATACACATTATGGATCGATGAACGAGGGTTCTCTGAGGAAAGTCTATTCCATTAGTTTGGGTGCTATGGTAGCATGGCCTAATATAGTTTAAATCCTAGAAGATAGAGGCATATGCAAAATCATAGTGAACGATGTTGTTCTCAGATCGTGCTTCACCACCTATGGAAGAGAAATTTGGTTATACCTTGGATTATGGGGGAGGTTTCTAAGAATATGTTTATTTATTGAATTATGAATACAAATTTTTCAATCAATTCCTAGTTTGATTGATTTAATGTGGCATAATTTTAGTGAATTTTTAGGATATATAATCTTGGGGGTGTTTGGGGATGGTTTGGGGACTAGAACACATGTTTTGGGGTGTTTTTGGCATGGTTCGTGATTAGAATTAATGCTATGAGACAGGTTGCATGGTTTTTATCAACTAAGAAAGGGTACATAGTGCAGAACTACAGGCCGTACATTTTGATGAATCTATGATTGAGGAGCCTTATGGACATGTGGCCACTTCTACAGTTTTTTATAACATTAAAGAGACTCTTCACAAGGTTTTATATTGGTTTGTAAACTGTGTGAGTGCCCCTCGGTATACAAGAACTTGTACACAATCAATGTATGGTTTTAAAAACTATGTACCTAAACCATGTGGCCTAAAAATGTTGAATAAAATGAGTTTTTTTAAATAATTTTAAATAAATCCTACGCCTATTTCTTTATACTTTGAACAACATGAGGCCATTTTTTGTCTACTAAAGAACTATCATAGGAATAGATCTACGCTCTTTTTCTGATCTCGTATTTGCAGGCAGTTCATCTTCTTTGATCCATAATGGAAATTCCATGATTCCTTTTTAGTCGTTCTTGATTATTTTGGATATCAATTTCACTATTTGGATTTATCCCCATATACCCTAATATCATATTCTTTTTTTGTTCTTAATAATTATTCAAAATTGAGATGAATCATATCACGATATTGGATATGCTATTAATCATGAGGCTAAGGTAGGTGTTCATGTAATTTTTATTTTAGTTAGACCATTGATATGTACCAGCATTCCATGCACCCAATTTTTAGGTGTTCCTTAAATTGAATTTAAATCGTAGTATTGATTTTTGTGAAGTAATAAGTTAAAAAGGATTGTTAATGGATATAAATAGGTTGTACAAAATGATAATTAACCCCCCATTGTGTGTTTTTTGTTAAATGGATCTATATTTATTTTAGCATCAAAATCCTATGAGGCAAGCCCCTTTTTCCCATGACATGGGATGTATGAATGTGAATGGTAATGAATTTAAATGAATTGTTATGAGTTGAATTTGAATTTTTCAAAGATAATATATGGATGACTTTCCCCTTGATCCTTTTTATGCACTTGGGCCATGATGTCTAACGTTTTTATTTAAATAATCTTCCCACGTGATTTATTGATGAATATACTAAAAAATTGATTGAATATGTTTGAATTTCACATTCAAATGATATTATAATGTGAGAAGTAATGAGACTATGTATTGTGATATCTCACTAGTCTTGTAATTATAGGTTTTTTAGAAGTTCCCATGTGACGAATTGAAGTCAATCCCATGAGCATGTCCTTGTTTTGAAATTTCCATAATAAGAAATAATTGCACACTTTATTTCTTTGAATATTTGAGTTATTGTATAAAAAATCCAAGAAGTAGCTTGTTATTCCTTAAACTTTTTTTTTTACAAAATATTCCCATGTGGTTAATTGAAAGGTCAGCACTTTGAGGTTGTCCAAGGGTTGTTACACCTTTTAATCTCATCTTGTTAGAGGATTCTCTTGGTTTTGACCTTGGAATGTTAAATTAAATGTAAAATGAGACTTAATTTGATTGATGATAATTAGCCTTAGGTGGTACATGGATTCAATATTGATTGACATTGATAGGCTAATGTTGCAATTGACCTTTATACCTTGGGTAATACATGGATGCACCTTATAATTCCATAGATGGAGTCCATGGCTAAATGTGATTAACCCATGGGTGATACATGGATCCATTGATGGATTCCACGAACATACTCATTGAGGCTAGAATTATATGTTGAGTGATTCATGGATTCTTATTATAACTCCATGGATAGAGTCAAAGGGAATTTGTTTATTATTCCAAGGGTGATACTCTGGATTCATTTCAAGCACTGAGGACAGACACAGTTGGCTGGGAAATTTATACTTGACATAGAGAAATACCATGATTCTAAGAGGTTTACTTGGGATGAGATTTTAGGGAATTAGTAGAATTTTCACCCTGAGTGATACTTGAATCACAACATAGGAAATACAATGACAATCTCATGTTCTGAATTGAATTATAAATGAAATGAATTATAATTTGTCTTCCAAAATAGTGAAAAAGACTGGATTTTGTATTGAATTGTATCATTTAGATAGCCTTTTCAGACATCTGTTGTGATTCTAGTTACATGGGGAATGTCGGGTTTGAGATGGATCTGAAGACATATAAATTCAAAATCATTAAATTATGAAATGAACATGAATATAATTTAAATGGAAACTAGTTCATGTGGGTTGTTTACATTTAATTAATCCCTTGAAAACATATTTTCTTTATTAACATTTTCTGTTATATATATTCAACGACTAATTCACATAGACCTTGGGTGGTTGTCTACTATGTTTATATCTCAAACCCTGTTTGGGTCTCCATTTTGGAACAAATCATACTATATGATTATCGGAATTGATGAAGGAAAACGCCCTCTTAAAGGTACATGGGTTTATATTTATGATTAAGAGCGCATGAGACCATGCTCAGACTTATGATGCTACTAGGATACCCTTTTTACGTTTCTAATTGTGTTATACTGACCGTAAACTTACCTTTTATTCCTATTTTGGTTGATTTTGTAGAAACATTCACCATTTAGAATCATTTTTTATATGAGAAATATTCGTCTTTATTTATTTATCAGTCTTCTATTTATTTCAATTGTATGCTTTACCACTTCCGTTATTGAACTGTTATTGTTTTTCCTCTGTGTTACACTCTTCTAATGCATGAATAGCCTCCCCATAGACTCACATGAGACCTTGCTACAAGTCTGGATGCCTCTAGAATTTGGGGAGATGTTATCGAGGCCATGTGACCAACTTAGAATGGGGCACCACTTAGTGGAATCTAGAATTGGGAAATTACAACCCTTGATACCAATTTATCATAAACCAGTCTGTATACCTTAGAATCAGATAATCGAGTTGATCCCTACATTTCACTAGGAAAATTACTACTTCCCATAGGTTGAATTCTACAACCTGGCATCACAAAATATAAAATAAGGACTGAATTTTCCATATAATGGAGAAAGATAGCAATACAAATTAGTATGCGAAAAACTATTAATATAGATATTACAAGAAACCAAACAGGTATACCAATCCCCAAAATAGAAAATATTCAAAATACTCAAATATTATAGGATAAACAGAACATCCAAAATTAAACATCACTTGAATCCCCATGTGATAAATATCATCCACCACTTCCAAGAGGCAGTATCCCTTTACTCAGACCCATCTAGAGAAAATATACAAACTCCTGAAGTAAATCATAGGTTGTGAGCTCAAAATCCCAGTAGGGTCTCACCATGTGCTCTATAATAAGATTACATATTAGCAAAAAAATTGTGGTTTAAATTTTAATAAAGGAGGAAATTGATGTAAATTTTCATATTTAAATATAATCATCATTGTTTTTAGAACTAAAGGAAACATTTCAAACATGTTTTAAAAACATTTATAAAAAATAAATTATTTAAATCAATAATAATGAGAAGATAACATTGGGAATCAGTGGAATTTATAACAAAAACCATCATAAATATCACAATGGTCATCTTCCCTCTAATATTATAGTCTATAGTAATAGGAAAATCACACTCTTATATCGATGATCATGTCATATGTGTATACAATACCTTATGCTCAGGCTGAATATGACACATCAACAATCCATTTGAAATATAATCTACCTAAGTATATTATTTTAGAGTTTTCATCAATAATATGTTGTAGGAGAATAACCATACAAACATGATTAGCCCATATAACCCAATAACTACCACATTTTTCATGTTATAAATCAATCAATCAATTGGAAAATGGAAATTATTTTCATTAAAATCTACCTCTAATTATAGTTCAATGGAATATTTTTTCTTTTCCAAATGTGACTCGACATTCAAAACCAAACAATGGGTTTCCATCAAATCATGTATTTTAAATATAAAACCAATAATTAGTTTTCACCCATACAATTTAAGAAATATTTTTCAAAATCATTTCAAAAATTAATTAAAATATTCCATCAATTTTAAATTACACCCCTATTTCCAATTACATTGTAATTGGGGGGTTTTTAGAAAATCAATACCAATTCAATTTCCAATTTCAATTTACTTAAAATTGTATTTTCAAAATTCAATTTAAATAAGTTTAATCAGAATGATAAAATAAATGTTTCATTATATAGAGAAACATAAACTGAACCACCTACCTTTAATCATGGGAAAACCCATCTAAAATGGTACTCACCAATAGAAAACAAATCCATAGAAAATATAGGAACACAACAATGAATCTATAATAAAAAACATGATGTTTAGATCAATAAATCCTAAAAAGATCTATCAAACTCTAAGGAGAAAAGAGAGAGATATGGATTATACATGAATAACTCTTACCTAGAGAGATGAACCACAACCATCACGATGACCAGTTGCAAAACAACTAATCAGAGGGGTTTGAGATCTCCAAAATATATTAGGGGATAGACTTTGGGATGAGAGAAAATAGTCCTATATGAATGAAATGATATTTTTATCTAAACTGCCATGTTAAATCCAACACATGGGATTTTACCCAACGTGTATCCCAATTAAACATCATATTATTTTCTACTCCCACATATGCCTAAAAACCCAAATTTTTTTATTAAAAACATTATTTTTAATATTTACACATACCTTATGAAGTACATGGAAGGTAAACTTTCACAATCTGTACTCATTTTATTTCATATTCAATGTGATGATAAAAATTTGTATAACCCAATTACATGGCATGTAATGCACCAACAGACTTTAAAAACATTAGGTTTTATACTAAAAAAATCCAACAACTCCTGGAATTCACCATTATAGGTATACTCATTATTCATTCTTGTAATTACCCAACCAATGAAAAAGGAGACCCAAGGTAGGTTATAACATACCTAACAGATTGGTAATGTGAATTACAATATCCTAGTTTCATAAGACGTTATCTCCACGATTATTGATTATTTATACTTTTTTCTCATATGAAGGATCATTATATAGTGGTTTGACCTGTATTTTCTGGAAATTTTACGTATAATGTCAGTGCATCCTCATGAGAGATACAAGGAACACATCATGAATGCGATAGAGTTTTAGTGGATGCACCATGTGGTATGACACCATCACTACTCAACATTGAATATAGAAGTGAAAAATATACCCAGGGGGCCTATTTATATTATTTATAAATCTCAAATCCTCCTTCAATGGTAATAATTACAAAAAAATACCTTATAAGTAACTTCAAATTCCAAAAAATTCTGATTATTGAATGATTAACTATTCTACCGAATCTATATTACATTGATATTCTACTGGATATGTATGAATTTCTATATAATTTCCTAAACTAGATCAGGACCTAGTATCATAATTTCTTTAACATTATCTCAAAATATTTATTCTATACACTTTTTCTTATATAGGTCCTCATAAAGAGCTTTCTGGATTCTAAAGAGAAATAATTTTTTTGTAAAAACACGTTACTAGAGGAAGCTGTTGATCTCAATCTCATTTAAAATCCATTAAACAATCCCTATGTATATCTTCTAGTGATTGAATGGTTCTCTCATAATGATCCTATATCTATGGATAATAATAAGTACTGAAACCAAAACTCTGAATTAAGACCATTCTGAATACTTCATCCAAATTTATAGTTAATCCATACATCCTGATCAGATAAAATAGAATTTGTAACTCCATTATACCTTATCACTTATTTAATGAATATTCTATAATGGTGATGTAGAGAGAAATATTCTCTAATTGTAATCAAGTGTTCAGAATTCATAAGGTGATTTACTACAACCTAAATATCATTATGCCGTCTAGAAATTTTTGGGAGTCTAATAAAAAAATCTTGGTTGTTGTTTTCCCATTTCCATTCTAGTATGAGTAATTATTGTAACATACCCTTCATCTTCTATATCTTAGACAAAACGTTATGCCATATGAATAAATGAGATGTATAATTTTCAATATATCTTTTCTTATTGTCCCCACCTAAAATAATCTTTCATATCAATATACAACTTTGTACTAAAATGATCAATAGATTATGCAAATATCTATTCAATATCAAATAAATCCTTTTTAAACTCTTGTATTTAATGAAGAAAAACATGGTTCAAGAGCCATAACATTAAATCAAAATCAATGATGAACTAAGGAATATTTCTCACCTTCTTTTCTAGTTGAACATCTTCATATTTTCCCCACTATTCTTTACCTAGATATATGCTCCAACACTCATTTGATGAAGATAATATATCTCCCCTTTTTTCAAGAAATCCAAATCTATTATTTACAAATACTGATTTATTGAATATGATTTTATCCTCATCATATATAAGAAATAATTATCCGTTAAACTCAAATAACCAACAACATTGTTTTATTTCCAGTGGTGGTAGTATGTTGAGTAGTTATAATCCTTAAAAAACTCCAACTATTTTCTCTATTTTGTATTGTTCTCTTTTTGAGTGAATATGGACATTAAAAATTTATAATCAGTATATATATAACACATTTCTCCATAAATATAGTACATCCATATGTTCAATGAAAAAAATACCACAACTAACTCTAAATCATCAGTTGGATAATTTTTCTCTTTAACCATATGTTGTCATGAGGAAAAATATATAACAATTTCATTTTGTATGATGATGATTCCATGTCCCTTATTTGATGCAACCTTAATGATAAAAAACCCTTTTCCACTGTATGTTAGTGTATGCATAGGTTAATTGACTAAACATATGTTTAGTTCCTTGAAATTATCATCACAATTATATGTCCAAATTAACATAGATCCCTTTTGAGTTATCTTATTGACTGGATTTGATAGATTTAAGAAATTATCGTCAAGGAATCAATAATATATTTCAAAACCAAGATAATTTTGGATCCTAGTAACTTTTGTTGGCTCAGGACAATGTTCAGTAACATCTATCTTTGATGGATCCACTGATATACCATATCTTGTGATTATATAATCCAAAAATGAAACTTTTTTTTAGAAAAGCACTAACTTTGTATATTTTTAATACATATTACTCTTCCATAGGGTCTTTAGTAAAATTTACAGGTGATCTTGATCCTCTTCCCTTTTAGTTGAATATATAATAATATCATCTAAAAACACTTCCACAAATAGATCACAGTAGCACATATAGTCTATATTCATTAAATCCTTGAAAAATAAAAGGAATTATTCACACCAAATTATACCATTATCAAATCATAGATTCTATGCCACAAACATATTTATACCTTTAGTATATCCTCCTAATTGAACATTAATTGATGATATCCAGAGAAAAAATCAATGATTGAAATGTATTGAGCTCTGTGTAGTAGATCAGACAATTAATTGATATGGGGATGATGATACTTATTCTAAACTATGATCTTTTTAAATTTTTGATAATCAACATAGAGTCACGTAGATAAATATTTTTTCATAACAAAAATAATCGATGAACACCAATGCGATGCTCTTAGACTAACGAACACCATATAAATATTATATTGGACTCTCTTCATCATTTTACAAAAATCAATCAGGTCTATTATTTAAATAGTCGTTGAAATAGGTGTACCAACAGGTATAAAGTGTATTGAAAACCCACCTTCTCAATTTGGTGTAATAATATTAAACTATACCATAAATTGATCAACCAACTCCAACAAAATAGAAATATCTTCGATGTTGAATTTCTTATAAAACATTTGAGATAAAAACACTATTTGAATAGGAATCAATACCCATATAATGGATGTAACTTTCATTATATGTTCATATTTATTTTCACATAGATCAATGATCACAGGTTGCTTGGAAGATAAATCATGACATCACTTCCATGTAAATTTATATGTTTTTTTGTAAATAAATCTAACACATGCCTAAGATAACATTGAATTCAACTAGATTGGGAATAAAAATATTTACATGAATCTCACTCTAAAAACATCAATTAGAGATGAATCGGAGTCTTAAGATGAGATCATTATGATATTGGGTGTTTTATGAACTCATTAAACATCATATAACATTGGTGGAATTTTTATATCCTTAGTAAATTATTATGATATAAAATTATGGTTATGTATATAATCAGAATAAAACAAAAGTAGTTATA
This sequence comes from Viscum album, assembly GCA_963277665.1. Classification (NCBI taxonomy): domain Eukaryota; kingdom Viridiplantae; phylum Streptophyta; class Magnoliopsida; order Santalales; family Viscaceae; genus Viscum; species Viscum album. The sequence goes on from OY728134.1 coordinate 1,411,299,874, forward strand.
GATTCAAAGGATTGTGTTACATTAACAACTTTTTTATCATACCATACAACAGTAATAGTGATCTTATGATATTTCTATTTGTATTTGGCCAGAAGAGGTTTCTAACATCAATAATATTCCAAAAAATTCAAATTCAACACTAGTTATCTAATTCATAAGCTCTTTTCATTTCAAACACCAGAGTGTAGGTGGTGCATTTGATTTCATTCTCTCTATAATTAGATAAATTGTTTTACCCATCACATCAAAATTTGATTTTCTAATTACCTTCTTTTCCAAACATAAAACATGTCTATGTTCCCTTGAGACAATTTCCTCTATGATTGCTTATAGACTTACAACATAAATGAATTTTCATCTTCTTCTCTACAAGGTTTCTAAAATTCCCATTGAATTCCATCATTCTTTTCTTATCAAAACCATGAGATTTATGGGACGATCAAATATCAATTTCCACCTTGATAGAACATCGAATGATTTCTTCATTGATACTGAATATACATATGTATAATTCTCATTAGAAACATGGTTTTAATCCACTAAGGTATTGATCAACATAAATTGTAGGTTGGATTATAATACCTAATGTGTACCTCACATGTCATATAAAATTTTCCTCATAGGTACTATCAAATTCCTCTTCCTAATTATTTATTTTCTAAATTATTTATCAATTTTGATACAAAGAGTAAAACAAATATATATTTATTTATTGATAAGATCCTAAAATAATACCACACCATGCGGTAAATTTTATATCATTTAATAGTGTTCTTTCTAGGATTTCCCCATAGATATGCTTCATCTTCAAATGATAAAAAACTTAATTGAAAATTGCATCCTTTGAAAACTAGATAATAAAAATATATTTACAATGGTATAGATACATTGATCAAAAATTGGTGGATCAATGTAGAATATAAATGAAGGTGGATATTATATCCTGAAGGACGCAATTGAATTTTATTCCCTCTTTTTCCCTTTTGACGGATCAAAATGATTCATAGATTTAGAATTTTTGTGAGCATGTAAACAAAGTATTTCATTCCAACTCCAACTACATTTTGTAGTTTTGGAGGACAATAATTTAATTTTCCTTCACATTCCACACTAACATGGCTTCTTCAAGTTCCAACCTTGGACTAAATACAAAAACCAAAGTATGTGAATCTATCATAATATTGGGAGACCACATAATCAAGTAAATTTTTTTATAGGATCTCTCAATTGAGAAACATACTTTTATATCTGTAAAACCATTGGTTTAACCTAGTTCATTCATGGTCATCATCTACTCAAATCCTACATAATCTTTCACAATGAAAATGTGAGTCAACAAAAAGATATCCCCCAAGAGTTTCAAATCAAGGTAAATAGTAAGGGAAAACTCCCTATAAATTATAATGATGAACAAGATATATTCAACCATATATTTTTATTGTTATTACCCATAGATGTATCGTTACAAGAACCATGTCCACTTGTAAAATATATATTGGGTTATTTAACTATGAAAAACATACTTTTATATTTACAATAATATATGATGCTATATTATACAGAGGATTATCCTAAGGGATCATACTAAATATTTCTCATCCTAGTTTGTAATGAAACTAATCCTTACTCTAAAACCGACCATATCAACCTTTACTTTTAATATATTTTTATCACAACTTAATATATGAATACTCAATACATAATATTTCCATCCACACCATAATAATATTAGTTTTTTGTAAATAAAAATATGTATACCTAAACAACTTGTACACAAGAGATCTACATCATATATCACTATGTTATTAATAGAAAACACCTTTATTAGATATATCACATATAAAAACATAGTACATAACTTGTGGAAAGGATATATATAATAAGGGCGAGATTCGATGCTCAATAATGGTAAGAAAGTTTTACTAATGATCACATAAACATAACATGAGAATAAGGGTATTAAAATATAAGTATAAAAAATAAAAACCATACAATTCAAAATATATATCATAATAATAACTCATGGAATAAATATTAGATGTTCATAATACATGAATAATAATGGTATCAAAGAACATGATCCATGGGAGCATGAAATTTCTATAAGACATAAGTTTTTATCATACACATATGAATTTAAAATAATCTATTTCATAGTGGAATACTTCTATGACTGACATAGTGGACTACATTCACTCTCTATTCCATCTTACATTAATTCATGATTTACTCAATAGACTATCATATTTGATAGAGTATGATACTGAACTGGGTTCAATCGAGATTCTATTAATTTTTATCACATTAGATATCCATAATTACCCAATTGATTGGTGTGATATTTAATTCTAGGACCACACATCATATAATGAAAATCACACATATATTTTAAATAATATTAATAAATATTAATCATTCCATAAAACTTGGAAAAGAAATGGGATTCATAAACATTTCATTATAGAATTAGAAAATACCATGGGGAAATGAAAAGGGATTCATATAATCATCATTAAATAATTATCAAAATATATCCAATGAATGAATGTGGATGTTAATATTGGAGATTATTCCTCATAAATCATAAGTAATATCAATGATTGTTATCATTGATGAATTTTTTTTTAAAATATCACTGGATCAATTCCTGAGGAAAGTACAATTTTCACTTTGAAACCAATTATTGAAAATAATTTTTTTCTAAAATGGTAATGGAAAAGCATCATTTTAAGACCTACATGGAATCATGTAATGAAATATACAAATATTTTATTTTTCCTTGTAACATTAAATTTATTTCATGTTTTTTATATCAAAACAATGGTTCCATTCATATTTTTGAAAATAAGTCCCAAGTTCATTATTTATAATATAAAAACAATATTCCCTTAAAAAATTTCAAATTCACTCTTGGGTGAAAATAAAATTAAACAATCATGGTATAATAATAAAAAAAATTAAAATAATTTGTAGATAACATTGACATGGGAGATAATGGATTTTTAACCAAAGAGTAAAATAAAGATTATTTTCCACACAAACATTAATTTGGTCTCTTAAGCTCTTAAAGGCAGAAAAATTAAAGGATGGAAATTATTGTAATGAAATAACCATAGTAAATGAAAATTTAATTTATTATTGAGATATTGGTCATACAATTTCCTCGTCATATAATTTATCATAATTTATCTCAAGGAATGAGGATATTGTAACATAAATCCCTTACTACTATTGTAAATTTTTAATCCAAACCTGGTGAAAGAGATAGCCTTGTATGTAAATTCAAATTCACAAATATTTAAGGATAAAAATAATTAAATTCATTCAATTATTTTATATAAACAACATAAATTTCTCAAGTGGTTAATATGGAATGTGTCTGACATATATAAAAGAGAGATGAAAATCCTTCACCATAAGTTTGCTTTGCTTCAAAAATGAGTTAACCTCATCTATAAATAATTAATTTTTTTAAATTTTATATAAAAGGAATTTATATTCCTATATTTTCGTATATTACCAGCTTATAATATTTTAACACCAATTTATTAAGAATTCCTTACTAAAATCATCATTTGTAGGTGTTAATTATTTATTTTTTCATGTGAATTTCGGTTTGGTATTTCTGTTACTATTAATTTCTAATGGTTTCATAATCAAAATAACATAAATAATGATATTGATGACATATATATAAATTATATATATATATATATATATATATTCATCGATAATAGGTAGAGACAAAAAAATTAACTACATCATCCAGGTAGATAGTAAGCCATACATACACATAAATTTTGTTTTCACATTTCTATGAACGGAACAAAACAAAATTAAATAATAATAATTATTTAAATAATAATTATTATATCATATATTTAATATACTATTGTTAAAAATATAATTATTAAACTTAATTTAAAATGTAGTCAAATAAAAAACTCACATTACTTCATTGATGTGGTAGTCTACACGCACACGGAAGAGACATTATCTTTTTCCAATGGATTGGATCGTTATTTTGAAGAAATGAAATCATAAATATAGAAGTTTATATATGTAATAAATATCATTTATAAAAATTATATAAATTAAAATAACCATACGTTAATTTTATCGATGGAAAATGAATTTTATCACAAGATGGTGGTGGTAGTCCACATGTATGCATGAGCGATACGTTGACTCCTCATTTATTGGAAGAGAGTGTAGATATTTGAGGTTATATAATCATAATAAAATATCAGTATATTTATTGTTATTAATTTTTTAAATTATGATTAATACCATATATTTATAAAAGGAAGAAGAACGAAAAAATTGATGGTGGTCGGGTAAATTTATTACCTCTCCTTCGGTATGCATCCTTTGTTCATTAATTAAGGACCCTTGGAATGGTCTTTTATGAATACCGAAACCTCAATTTTTGGATAAGAGATATTATAAGTGAACTAGGTAGGGATTTTATGATCTATATAGATCAATGTGGTTAAAATAATAGAATAGATGATGTCATTTTATAAGTGGGGGAATGGCGCTTTTTGAAAATCATAAAATATTAAAATATAATGAATTCAATATCAAGAAATATGCATCCTAATGGCCATATACTAGAATTTTGGATAAGAATACTTCTCAATATGGATATATAATAGTATTTAGATAATTTTAATTGGATTATTTTCTCTTATAAATTGTTTCTAGTATACTTGTTTTAACCATGACCATGATGATAAATTTTAAGTATTTTTATAATTAACTAGTACCAAAAATGAAATTGAAAACATTAAAAAAAACTGATAATGATGATAAAAATAATAAAATAAATTTTATGTAATTAAATCTATAACATTTGTATAAATTCCAATTACAAAAACCTCACAAAACACAAAAAATAACGATTTTCATGAGAAATTATTTTTTATTTATTAAATTCTTTTTACAGAAATCAACATAAAATTAAATCAAAATACCATAAAAAAGTTATTAATAATAAAAATCAAAAATTGTAAAATTTAATATCATATATAATATATTCAACTTTATAAATGATTTATACAAAATAATATTTTCAAAAAAATCATTATTTTTCACTATCCATCAAAAAATAATCCTTTAAAAGAATTAAAAAAAATTAAAAATGAGATAAAATTAAAATGTTTATTTAAAAAATAAAATTATTTTTCAATGTAATTTTTTTCAATTTTGAAAAACTTAATCAGATTATTTTCTCATAAAAGTAAACAAAAACAATTTTTTGTGAAAAAAAATATATTTCATTATGCATATAATGATATGAATAAAAATTGATTAATTATATATTACTAAATTTTATTTATATAAAATAGTTATGGATAATTTAAAAAATGTGTTAATTCATTCTCATTTTACATGTTTAGTAACTAGGTTAAAATTTTATGTTTTTTTAGGCTCGGGGTTGCGTATATCACAATATTTTAAATAAATTGATTTATTTAAAAATTAATATATAAAAAAATATAATTGTTGTAAAAAAATCATATCTTTTATTTGAAAAAGGTTAATTATATAAATTAAAAAATTCACTATTATTTTATTCTCAATAAGTTATGTTGGGTCTAAAAGTTAAGAAGAAAAAGAAGAAGAGGAAAATCATCAGGGCTACCTCGCGAAGACTGTTCACAGAGCCCCATAGCCTTGTGCCTACCGCGGATCAAAGAGGCAGGATACTCTTTGAACGAATTTGACATTCGTGATCCCACCGCAGAGCAATGAGGTGGGATGATCTGAAAATGAATTTTATATTCGCGAGCCCACCACGGAGTAAGGAGGTGGTATGCTCCGCAAATGAGTTTGATGTTTGTGAACCCACCACGGAGCAAGCTTAGTCTTCACGCCGAACAATCCCTACTTCGTGGTGCCTCTCACCTATAAATACCGGGCTCCCCCTAAGCCCTAAGGACGGATCCCTCGACCATTCACCTTCTATGATCCAAAATTGAAAATCACTCTTGGCTTTGTGAACCATGGGCTCATCAAGGTACTTCTGCATCGTGAAATGCCTTCCCTTTTGTATGAATTTTATCCCTCTTCAAAGGGTATTCCCTTCGAGGAGCCCACAGGCCTCCATGAATGAAGGGAATCCCCAAGGGGACTCGGGTCCTCATGGAGCGTTTATTCTTTACGAAGCACCCTTCATTCATACGTGGACCACATGATAAGGAAGGGTCACTATGCTCCATGAAGCACATTTCTTCACAATACCACACTTTGCGAGGTACCTTTGCATCCTGAGGCATTGCTCTGTGAATTCCTTTCAACTTCACAGTGCCCCTTCCATTCGCACCTATGCACTATGCTGAGGCTGGGAAATTTCCCTTCGCGAAGCACACCGCTTCATGAAGACCCTCAACTACGTTGAGCACTAGAGCTTCACAAGTCCTCTACCTATGGCCCCCTTTTCTCCTCAATTCCTTTTCCCATGGGACCCTCCAGGTTGGCTCAAAGTGATTTCAAATTCCCTTGGACGTTACGTTCTGTTACATTTATTCACCTTATGATTATTCGAATAGGCACGTTAACAGCTATTGCTTCTTCGCATTGCCACACTAACATGGACCCTGAATGGGATCACTTCACAACACCCCCAGCCATAACGTTGATGGTCCCTTCTCTTCACCAAGGTGTAGAGGGTTCCAGTTATGTAAGCCCTAGGGGTGTGGAGTATACACACCTCGTCCAAGAAATAGGATGTTAAACTACCAAGCACCATATTCCTCAACACATTACATTAAACTATGATCTTTCCCAATGCATCACATGAGGGGTGCCCCATCTCGGACATTTTCCATTCCCACTAATCTCCATGGGAGTAATATCATTCCTCATAGTGAATGAGATCCTCCTTATCAGAGTGGTGTTTGTCTGCATGGAATGGGAAACCATCTTGGTGTAAGACCCTAGCCTTTCTTGTGGGAGGTAGCATCGTTTCCCTTCTATTCATTAGTGCCAAATCACTCTCTCTCTAGGTGTTGTCACCACCTGGGCCTCCACCCTGGAGTAAGTCCCAGTATCCATCTCTCTTGGCCGCTAACCACGCATAGGTCCCAATCTTCCACTCCCAAGGCCGCCTATAGCCTAAGCATCATTTAAATTCCCACAGATGCACCATTCACAACATGATCATCAGGTCTTTTCCACATCTTGTTTTTTCACACTGAGCATGGATCATGTGGGATTAGTGTAAGCATTGACCATGGCATATTTCCCTGGGCAGCCTGGACTGTAAGCCCCATACCATTCATGAACTACATGGACATTGACCCCTATCAAGGTAAGGTACGTAGGAAGCCTCCCTGAGGTTCAAGCCCAACACCTAGTGGTTACCTAACACCTTCACGTCAGATCACCACACCATCCTTGGGCAGCCAAGAGTGTAATCCCCACATCATTCATGAGCTACCTAGACTTCGATCCTTATCAAGGTAAGGTACGAAGGAATCCTCCTTGAGGTTAAAGCCCTACAACCAATGGTTACTGACCCCCTTCACATCGGTTCACCATACCATCCTTGGGAAGACTAGAGTCTAATCCCCACACCATCCTGAAATACGTGGACTTTGATCCCTACCATGGAAGGGTATGTAGGAAGCCTTCCTGAGGTTCAAGCCCAACACCCAGTTTTTCTGAAACTCCTTCATGTTGGTTCAACACACCCCATTTTTTGAACTACATGGACTTTGATCCTTTCTAAGGTATGGTATGTAGGAAGCCTCCCTGAGGTTCAATCCCACCATCCATTCGATCCCAGGTTCCCATTCACATCAGTTCACAGAACCCCATTTCCAAAACTACATGAACATTCATCTTCGCCATGTCAGGGTAAATAGTAAGCCTCTCTGAGGCTCAATCTCGATAACCATTGGTCCGGACCATCTTCACGTTGTTGTACCAAGCCCCATCCTGAACTACGTGGACTTTGATCCTTACCAAGTAAGGTATGTAGGAAGCCTACCTAAGGTTCCATCTCAACAATCATTGGTCCCGACCCCTTTTTACGTTATTCCACCTTCATCCTAAAAGATATAAAACAACATGCCCCCTTTTCCTCCTGAATGACATTAAATTGTAGCCAGATAAACTAAGTGGGTTTTGATCCTTACCAAATTAGGGTACATAAGAATCCTCCAGAATGTTCAACTCCATCCAATGGTAAGATGTTGCAACCCCATCCATCAGTAAGCCATTGTGACCTTATCCAACAGTAATTTTTTGTGACCTTATCCAGTGGTAAGCCATTGGGACATTATCTATTGGTAAGACATTGTGATCATTCCTTTTGATAGTAAGTCGTCATGACCTTATTTGATAGTAAGCCATTGAATCCTATTCGACGGTATGTCATTGACAGACGATCTGCGTAGGTTTGATCATTGTCTCCTAGACAGGGTATGTAGGAAACCTCCTCAAGGTACAACCCCAAACTTTGCTAAACGTTGGTGTCCCTCCCTTTTGGGACCTGCATCTCTAGTCTACCCCTCGAGTGTCAGACCAACCCAGGATGCTAATCACGCATAATCCTCATAGGTTATCGCGTCTTTGTCCCCTGTGAAAACACTGATTTCATGCCCAAACCCAGAGGTTCCACTTACTCCATGTCCCATCAAATCACTGATGTCCTCATGTCGGTTCCATCTCATTTTAACCCTTCATTTAATTAAAGAATCCATATCCATACTGATTCTCACCTTTGCCACCACATCCCGGTAGGATCTTGTCACCCCATTTCCTTGCTGCTCCTGGAAGTAACCTGGTTGAAACCCAAGCGTTATCCCTAGTATTAGTTCTCCCTCTAAATGTTGTACCTTTTTTATCCACTCTTGTCAGTGTTCTGATCATACCGATCTATCTCTGTTAGACGTTAAACTCATGACATACGCTATGTTAAACATGGGAAGCTAAGGAAAATCTTAGAGACATTCCAATGGCATATAATTCCCCACATTCGACGTGGGATTCCTCAGGCTTCCGTGCCCTCAGGAAGCCTTATAATATGGGGAAGAAACCCAGACGTGCTAGTGATCCAGCTTCCAGACACACCAGTGATGTCTCAACGAGACTACTCCCTCGACCGAAGGTTGCTTCCCTGACCGGAAGCCTTGGAATTTCCTAACAGAAGCAGTTCAATTAACCAGAATCCATAAAAGCATGTAACTGGGAAGAGTTTCACAAACTATGTATTATTCTATAAGGGAGACTCGGACTAGGTGACGAGTTTCGAGGAAGAATCCACAGAAAGAAGAACCTACATCCATAATCCCATTTTGATAAAGGAAAAAAAGTCCCTGAACAAGTGAAGGATGACGCCCGCATCTCGAAAGAGGGAATGTGGGGCAACGAACAACATCATTGTCAATGAAACTGACAGACATGTGCACCCCGGCAAAAGAGTCATAAACAGAAATGGTGTACCTGATGTGAAATTATTCTCCACAATATGGAGATTAGTAGCGTTCGAGGATTCAATATAATGACTTGTCACCAGATCCAGTTACCTGGTGCCAGGTCCCACAAATAAAATAGTGGACCTGGCATGGAACTCAACAAATGTTAGGGCAGTCGAAGCTTGGGCATCCCGGTTTGTGACGTTGTTAGTGTGAATCCCTCTAACTAGCCATGGAATACGGAATGGTGCTGGGGCACTGGACGTCGATTTCTTTGTTTTGGAACTAATGGTTCAATCTCCCTACTATCAGGAACCAAACCACTTCACCAGGAACCAGATCACCACCCACCCTCCGACGCAGGGGCAGTGGCACACCAATACGGAAACCTTGCTTGGATCAAACACTTCTGCGATGCCTTCCACAACTAAAAGTGTTGGGAGCCCGTGCCATATCCCCCCTTCTGAATTCTTCCAGAGAAGGGTCATCAATGACCTCGTTCTCTAGTACGAGGAGGGAATTATCCCAACAAGGGATATGGCCCACCAGGATCAAGATGAATCTGCGTGTCGTCGCCCCTACCACCCCCATGGGCCATGCAAGGAGCCATTTCTCCCCATGCTCATGTACATTTGTTTTGCAAGCATCCCCCTGGAATGCCATGAAAACTCTCTCCCCTACGCCAACAAGTTAAGGGATTCTGGGGCTAGCCAAGATGGGATTCCATTTCCGGGGCCCCCAAGGAGGTCCCCCACTAGGCTACGCCAGCGCTGCCACTTGTTTCCCCTAGATGGAGAGCAGGTAAGCTATGTGCCTGTACCACCGCCCCCGACTTGTCTAACTCGACGCTAGTGTCGGGCGGATGTTAAAGAGGATGCCTGTCAAGGGCGTAAATGTCGACACCTAATGTGGCCCAAACCACCACCGATGTATATCTCCATACCCCTGCATATGCTGAGAAGGAGAATTTATACGCCTGACCCAGATCGAGACCCCCACCGCCCTAAGGGAAGGCTGGGCCAACTCTCCTGGACGTGAGAACAGGCAGTGGCCGCCGTGGACCAACCCGCAACAACGACACCCAATGTGGTGGTCCTCCCCATTCTGCCACCATGGATTGTGGGGCTCCTCCCTGATTCTAGGCATGGCATGGAGGTCCACCCTGCGCCACCTTCAACACAAACAACGGTTTTCCCCACGACGTCAACACTTAGTACCAGAATCTCTCCCGCATTCACTACATCGTGTATGGAATAATTGATCCTACCATAGACTATCGGGGAGGGTATGTTGCACATCCATTAACTCTACGACAAGGGGGTCCTCCTCATGTTCTTGTAGCAGCTGGGAAAATTATTCCTCGCCCTAGAAACCAGAGGGGTGGAGGTCAACTTCACTTCACCAACACCTGGAACAGTGGTCTTACCCTTGTTTAGCTTGACCAGTATGGGAAACTTCCTCACACTAACGTCACTAGTGGAAATAAGCATGGAGGTCCTATCCATGAGCATGTCTACTCCAGAAGAGGTCCAACCCACTCTAGCACTTCCCACGAAGGTCATCCCCATGTCCCCTTTGATATCTGTTTAGGTGCTCCTCACACCCCAGCTTACTCAGGCAGAAATCCTATCCACCCTAGTCCCAATAAGGCTGAAGGTCCTCCTTGTAATAGAAATCTACCCTGTCCCAAAGGACCATCCTGGGGTAGGAGGGTGGGTCGTCGCCGCCAGAAAAAGAGTGCTGAGAAGATTTATACCAAGATCAAACCAGTTTGTTTCTCAGACTCTAAGGAAGATTACAACTAAGTGATGGAACCGTCCCCTCCATCCTCTACATCAAGGTCCAGGGCAGGAACGAGGCACATCATCCTCGTACTCCTAGAAAATGAAGTCCACCAGATTCCCGCCTCCCTTTTCAGGAATATCTAGGAGGAAGAAAACGTGGCAATACCATAGGTTACTATTGTTAAATCACCACTATCATCACTAGAAGTGATATATACCATTACTAGAGATCACAAAGAGATATTATGGGGACTAATGATGGATGATTATTAGCATGGTCCATCGCCAGAAGCCCTAGACCCTACACCATGAAATGTGCTCGTTAGCCTGTCCTACCGCTATGTGGTGGCTAAGTTGATACACTCTTCGGAGGACAACCTGAGATGCTGAGGTTTGTCAGCTCGCTCGTCGTATTCTCCACCAGACAGACTACCATCCCAGCAGTATGCTTCAGTACCACTACCGGTTCTCCATCCAACTCTAGTTGATGAGTGGGGAAATGTAAGGCTAGACCCTAAATCTACGCCAAGGAGATTATGTAATATCCTTGCAGTAGACCACTTCCCTGAGATGTTTTGGCCCGTTGCGGCACCAAATTTTTGTGCTGTAGAATCCCTCACCGTAGAGGAAGTTTAGTGTTTCCCTCAAACCCTCTGGGCGATGCACTTCCACCTTCTCCACCATCGAGTGGCTTATCTGAAGATCCAAGCACACTTTGAGGACATTGGAGAACAAAGTCGTCTGGTTGGTCTGGTTGCACTCCCTGAGGCCTAGCACCCTGAGTCACAAGCTCACTATAAGTCCCTCCATCAATGATGCACCCATAGTTTCAAGGTATTCTATAAGATTATTAAGGAGGCATCCCCCCACATGCAGATTTGTGGTTGGGGGTAGTATGTTTCCCTCCTCTTCAGTCCTATCCAGTTCCAGCCCAATTTTCTAGATGATATTAAAGATATACCCCCGGTTAGTGTCACGGTCAACATGGGAAGCCTATAAGAAGTGGAGAATGAACACGAACTCCTTGGCGGGGACCTCCCCCTTGAGAGCATTCCACCACTATTGGATCCATTGGGAAGGGTTACTCGCCAATTGAGAAATATATTGGGTCTCCCTACACCCATCGGTGAATTAGTTCTACAGAGGAATCACAGTATGGGTACGGAACATCTCGGAGCTACCACACCCATTGAACCGTCTGGCTTTGTCTAGAAGGTAAAAGAAGACCCCAAAAAAGCTTTGTTGTGCCAGAAACTCGATGAACATAATAAGATGCTCAATGACCTCCTGGATAAACATTCTGTAGAGCGATGACCAAACTATGACGACCTATAGCCAGGACAACAGGGGTAGGCACAACTTCCACATGCTGAACAACCCCCAGGTGACCCTGATCATCCTGACCATGCAGATAGGGTTGAGTCTAGAGCTTATGTAAAGAGAGAACATTATGTCTCTCCAAATCCTCCTGAGCGGTGTAACAATCCCCAGGGCCCAGCTCAGGTTCCCCCACCTGCATCGTAGGTCATTCCGCCTGTCGCACCACAAGCTGCTGGGCCTTCTTCCCATGTTGAAGATCACGAAAATCCACTTGTTATCAGGGACCCTCGTCAATATAGGGTCCCCCACCCAGATGATCCAATGGTGTCACTCATTTCCTACCTCGAGGAATTGGAGACACGACAGGTGGTGCTCCCACCTGATGGTAAGCCGTATCCAGCACGGTTGGATGATATGCAAGCACCCCTGGGTTTTTGGAATCCCACCTTTCTCCATTTAGTGGGATAGGGGACCCGCCATAGCACTTAGCCCACTTCATCTCGAGGTGTGGACCCATGTTGGTAACTCTGGCACAGTATGAGGCTACCAAAATTCGATGTTTTGTACAGACATTAGAGGGTCTGATGTTCGTCTGGAACAGCTAGCTCCCCTTTGAATCAGTAGCTTGCTAGGAAGATCTTTGTAAGAAATTTCTCTACCACTTCAGTTCCACCATCCAAAAGAAAAGTATCGATGACCTCTTCAAGTTCAAGAATAGGCCTGATGAGCGCATCACAGACTTTATCGCCCGGTGGAAAGGGATAAAGTATTCGCTTGACATGCCAATGACATAGGAGAAACTATTGATGATGTGTGTAGTTAACGTCAAGACTGAAATGGTCCCCTCCTTGATCGCCTAGAACTACCCTGGGGGATTTCGAGACTTCTCCGATAAGGCCCAGTGCCTAGAGGAAGCCTTACATCAGGCCAGCTAGGAACGTCCATCACCTCCTGGAATTCCTGTGAGAAGGGCTACCTGGGACAATCCCACCATGGTAGCCCAGTTAGAAGCCCACATACAATTGGAATTACTACTAGTGGATCCAGGTCTGTAGCCCTATGGAGGCCTTCCACCTCAAGAGCAGCCTCCAGCCCAGAAATGTCCGCCTCAGAATTGGCAAGCGCCCCCACGTAATGTGCCACCACCACCTGGGTGAGATAACCAATTACCACCTCCCCATCAATCTCCCATCTCCCCTGGTTAGGGCCAGGCTTCTAGATCCCCATTTCGGAACTGAAGGAACTGGACCTACTCATTAAATGAGGCTTAGGTCCTCGACTACTTCTGCAGCACCATAGAGCATGGGATTGTACAACTACCTGAACACAGGAGGCCAGAAGAGGCGATCCTTATTGACCACCTAAACTACTACCCTTATCAACAGATCTAGGGGCACACCCTCAAATAGTGATATGTGTTCAATGAATGGCTCCAAAACCAGGTCAAAAACAACATAGTCAGGTTGGGCCAAGCCCCGACATAGGTGTAGGGTGACTTCGTAAGGCCAGACAGTAGTAGTGACAGCGAGAGCAAGTGACAGATGGTTCCAAGCCACAGGTCTGAGAAATAAGATGAATGGATGGCTCAAAAAATAATTGCTCGCACCCACGGTGTTATTTGTGTATGACTGAATCGGCCAGAGTCTTCAGAAGCCACAGACAACACTTCAACATCTTCTTTTCAACCATCCCCTCCAAGAAGTACAAACATCAGTGGCGTAAGGGAAGACAGATTCCCCCACCTATGTCCTCTTCATCCCGTACTCTTGGTGTCTTCATGTCCCAAAAAATGGAGATTCCTCCCAGGATTCATCCGTTAGAAAATGAATATTTGAGTGTGACTCATGGGTATGCCTCGGTTAATACCATAGAGATGGTAAATGACTATATGACTCTCGATGATGCTGAGCACTAGGAGAATCATCCCAATGTCCCCAATCACCACCAACGTCCTCAGAGCCATGGTTATCTGGGTCATCAGAACACCTCGGTCAATACTTCCAGCTAGGTCGTGCATGGAACCGAGACCAGACAACATGCCCAATGTAGAGATAAACATGCACATCCTCATCATATGGTGTCCTTAGATCCACATCTGCCACCATTTGTGCTACTTGATCAGGTAGAGTCACATATACATCCCCGTGACTAACTGCGCTCTGAAATGGACCAGTCTCAGTCCTTTGACCTCCCTCCGGTAGTTACTCCAAGGGATTCATGAGTGAGTAGTAGGATAATCCTAGCACCAGTCAGCTTCTGGTCCAGCTAGTAGGGCCTTCCATACCTTTTGTCATAGAACGACCTATGGTAAGTAGAAGTTTACACCTGCCACAGAAGTATGATGTTCTCAAACACCTTTCCAGCATTCTATAAAGGCTCCATATCCATTAGTCTCTTCTCCTATCATCATACATGCGTGAGGACCTCACCGAGGCTTCAAAAATCCCCCTCCAATTTGAGATGGATGTAGTATCCGAAAAATCATTCCACACTGAGGCAGTTAAGAATGTTGAATGTCTTGAAATTATCTTGTTCTATAGAGAAGATGAAGGCTCTCCCATACGGGGGCACATTGGCCCATTGTACAACACTGGCCAGTTCAATGGTGTGGAGTTCTGTTGTTATCGTGTTGACACAGGCTCTGGGATATACCTAATCTTGACACATAAATTGCAGAAATTGTTATTATTTGAGGATGATATAAGGCCCTCTGACCTATGAATCCAAAGTTATGATAGAATAGAACAGACCCCGATCTGCAAGATCTGCTTGAAGACCTAGTTTAGTGGCCTATTTTGCAGCACTGAATTTATGGTTATCTCCTAGGACAGCACCTACAATGCATTAATGGGCAGGCCATGGCTCCATCTGCATGAGATAGTCCCTTCATCATATCACCAGTGCCTTAAATACTCCAATAAAGGTCGAGTAGGTATTCTCCAGGGTGAAGAATCTCATTTTGACTTTTGTGAAGCCCACTATCTAGATGCTGACTATTACAAGATCAATGAATAGTAGATTCAGACCAATGAGGTTGAGCATGATATAGTAGTGAGCAACCCATCGATAGATCGGGATGATGCCTACATCTTTTCAATCCATCGATTGGAGGCTACAACCCCAGACATAATACAATGTTTCATTGTTTTTTGGAATGAATGGGGAAATCATTCCAAAGACTAAGAGACATCAGAAGAATACCTCTTACTCCTATACAGATTAGGCTAAGGAGATACCAGAGCTTCCTGCCCCTATATGGTATCAGGATGTCCACCCCATGGCAATGACAATACGTCATACTTTCTTATTCCATTGGGCTAGCACAAAATAGCTCAAGAAGACATGCCACTACTTCTTTGACATCATGAAACATGTCCACTTAGGCCTATGACTAGATGGGATCTAATCGATAACCTTCATCGCTATGGTTGCGGTAACACATGAGTCCCTTGATGCAATGTCCAATGCCGCTCAGGCTGGTACCAGCCTCCCATCGAGATATGCTAACTCAGAGGAAACTCCTCCCACTTAGGATCCCACCTCCATAAGTGGAGAAGAGGATATAGAGGATTCTCTGCCCACCATTGAATAGGGTGTCTCCGCCACAGTCGACGAGTTGGTACATGTGAACCTCGGTAGTGAGGCAGGCCCGAAACGCACCCAGAAAAATGCCTCTATGCCCCCTGAGGAGTAATAGTGGTACATAGACTTCCTTAAACTGCACTGTGATGTGTTTTCCTAGAGTAACGATGAGATTCCAGGACTACATCCTCAGTTATCCATCCACCACCTCAGTCTTCTGGAAAATAATTTTGGGTTCAAGAAGCCTTCTAAAAAGATGCACCCTTCTGACGGTGCTATGTTTGAGGCCGAAGTTGACAAGATCATCAGATCCAATTTCATTAAGGATATCTCGTACCCCAAATGACTAGCCAACATCATTCTAGTTGGGAAGAAGAATGGATAGGTCAGAGTCAACATCGACTTTCGGGATGTCAACTGTCACTGTCTAAAAGATAATTTTTCCCTTCTCGTGATAGAACTCTTGATCGACAGCATGGAGGGGTTCTAGGACATCTCTTCCATGGATGGGTGTTCTGGGTACAACAATATCCAAATAGCCCCTAATGATAATGAGTCTACATCCTTTAGGGCACCACATGGTACTTTCTGTTATGAAGTCATGCAATTCGGTTTAAAGAATGCAGGTTCCACCTATCAGTGGGATATGGATCGCATATTAATGCCAATTCATTGAACGTTGGTCGAATGTTATGTGGATGATCTAGTGGTCAAATATATCTAGCACCAGGACCATCTGATGGATCTTGAGAAACTGTTTGGCTTCTTCTATTCTCACCATCTAAAGATGAACCCATTGAATTGTGATTTCGAGGTCACCCCGCAAGTTTCTCGGCTTCACTATCAGATACTGGGGCATCAAGATTGATCCGGAGAAGATCAATTCCATCAACCAGATGTCTCCCCTGTGCAATATTAGGGAGCTTTGAGGTTTTCAAGGCCACTTACCCTACATACTACGGTTCATCTGGAATCTGGAAGGCAACTGTAAGCCCTTTTCTAAGCTCATGAAGAAAGGAATACTCTATGAGTGGGATGAAGAGTGTCAGGCCTCGTTTGAGGAAATTAAGAAGTACATGCTCCAACCTCTATTATTAATGACACTCCTCTCCAGAAAGATGATGGCACTTTATTTGACCGCCCTAGAGAGTTATCTCAGTGCCCTTCCTTCCTAGATGAACAATTAGGGGACAGAGAAAAGCCTCTACTACCTCTGCCGCATGCTCCTCGATATGGAGACCAGATACTCCCATATCGAGAAGAGATACCTTGAACTGGTATTCACCATGTAGAAAATACATCATTATCTCCATCATCACAAGGTACAACTGGTGTACCAGGTGGATCTGATGATGTAAATCCTGAACTGTGCCATGCTGACATGCCATCTAGCTAGGTGGGCAGTGATTCTCTTGCAGTTCTATATTAGATTCATCCCTCTGAAGGGCAATAAGGGACGAGTGCTGGAGGACTTCCTTGTCACCCATCCAGTTCTTGCTGACCAGTACCTAGACCTCTATTTCCCTAATGAGGCGATCCTCTCGGTGGATCAAGCCAAACCGTACTGGTAGATGCATTTTGATGGTGCTTCCCAGATCCCCACTGGCCAGAGGCTCAAGGATCTCAAACTCAACAGGGTGGGCTAGGGTATCATCTTCATTACCCCAGCACATGCCATTCTGCCATACTCGTTCCTATTGTCAAAAGGATGCACCAACAATAAGGCTGAGTATCCAGATCTCATCACAGGCCTCGAGCAGGTTCTTAAGATTTATGTGCCCCATTTACATGTGAAATGGGATTTTGAACTAGTCATCATGAAGATCTACGATGACTGTGTATTCAGAAAGCTAGACCTCCTAACCTTGTTGGAGCACACTCTCCAGCTGATGGCCTAATTCACGTCTCGACTAGAAGTCACTCATGTCCTCGACCACAAAATGGTCGAGCTGACACCCTATCCAGCTTAGCCACATCAATTGCATTGCCTGAATAGGATGATCTAATTATCCACATGGCACACCAGAGATTTATTTCTCTCGTAACTTTAGATGACAATGAAAAACCACAGGTAAGCCATATTACTACTGGAACCTCAACTTCAGGACCCCAGGTCCCCTGACTGCAACGATCAAAGTGTCTCCTGAATGTAGAACCTATTTTGTCCAGTACCTCCAAAACAAGAATCTCCCAGAAGATCGGGCTGAGTGCGAGCGAATCCAATGAAACACGTTACAGTTTACCCGCCAGGATTGTCCTGGTCATAATCATATCCTCTACAACATGGGTTTGATGGGGTTCTCCTCCGGTGCATTCAAGGTGTAGAGATCTCTCATGTCATGAAAGAGGTTCATACCGGTTCCTGCAAGGATCATCAGACAAGGTTGAAGTTATCTCACCAGATCCAAAGACTAGGGTACTTTTGGCCCTCCATGTTCCATTACTACATCAAGATCTCCAAGAGGTGTCATGCATGCCAAATTCATGCTAAATTCCTGCATCATATACCATATCCTCTCTACTCCACCAAGATATCTGGGCCATTCATTGTATGGGGACTCGATGTCATGAGACCATATCCTCCAGTGATAGCTCACCAGTGTAGGTTCATCCTGACCACTACAGATTTCTTCTCCAAGTGGGAATAGGATGTTCCTCTTAAGGAGGTCAAGGCTCTTTCCATCATTGACTTCATGGGATCCAATATCATCTACTGATTTGGAGTCCCTCATGCCATCCTCACCAATAACGGCACCAAATTCCAGGTAGCTGAGCTGAAGAAATTGTACACCAAGTAAAATATTTATTCTAACGATAACTCCCGCTACCACATGCAAAAAAATGGACAGATCGAGGCGTTCAACAAAACCCTCTCTAAAATTTTGCAGAAAATAGTTGTTCAGAACAAAATGAGTTGGACGATCAATCTCCTCAATGCCCTCTGGGCTTATCGAACAACGACTCGTAATTCCTCTCAGGTGACTCCATATTCCCTGGTGTACAGAACTGAGGTCGTCTTGCCCATCGAGATTTAGTTTCCTTCATTACACATAGCGATCTATGACCAGAAAGTGCTAGATAAGGTAGTTGAAATCCATCTGGCTGAGTTAGAAGCACTCGATAGGAATAGGATTCATTCCCTTCACAATCTGGAGAGGCATCATAACAAGATAGCTAGAGCTTTCAATAAAATAGTTCTCCTTCACTCCTTCTTGTAAGGAAACATGGTATTAGCCCTCCGGATGCCAATGATACCTAGGAGGAAACCACCCAAGTTGGTACCCAAATGGGAGGAACCATACATTTTTCACAAGGTTTACTCCAATGGAGAATACACCCTGGTTACCATGGATAGTGAGCGGATAACTCCACCCACCAATGCCAAGTTCCTCAAGCAATAATTTGCAGGAGCTGTAGAGTTCAACATGACTTTAAACTTTATAGTCCAACATGACTTTAAATTGTATGGTCCAGAACAACCCTAAACTACATTACGGTCCTTCACGACCCTAAACTACATTACGGTCTGCATGATCCTAAATTGTCCTGTCCTACACGACCTTAAATTGTGAAACGTCCCGCATGACATTAAATTGTATATCTCCCTGCAAGACATTAAACTGAATTTTCGGAAATACGTATGGCTTGGTTACCATCCTCATGGGATAAGTAGGGATGCTTGGATTCCTCGTTCTTATTCCATCCCATGCTCTTCTCGCTTGGCTACCCCTAGGTGTAGTTCCCTCGGAGGATCCAATGTGAGGTGACCTAAGTTTCATTAACCCCATTGGAAGTAAGTTTATGATGGTCTGACCAT
Source organism: Viscum album (assembly GCA_963277665.1). NCBI lineage: Eukaryota > Viridiplantae > Streptophyta > Magnoliopsida > Santalales > Viscaceae > Viscum > Viscum album. Next base: position 1,411,319,802 of record OY728134.1, read on the forward strand.
GTTCCCCACATAGTTCTTCTAATCCTCCCACATCCTCACCACATGATGTTAAACTGCATGGACCTTTCATAACTACATGTGGCTTGATTCCCATACTCATGGGATACATAGGACTGCCTAGAAATTTTGTCCGTTGTCCCAACAAAAATCTATATGGTATCTCCTTATGTCTTGCCTCACACAGGATACACGATATGGATGTTGTGTCTCAAACCTAGTACAACCATCCTTTGTCATTTTCCACACCTCCACATGTCCCAGACGTGGCCTCTAATGGTTCATCCCACCCCATTGTCTCTTCACACTTTGGGCTGCCTCAAGAAGGAGTGTCATTCCAGATAGTAGTCCCTTATGTGATGAGGGAAGCCTAATTCTACTCCTTGTTTCCCATATCCGAAAGGACCCCCAAATGACACTGATACTTGGCCTAAGGTCTCTCCTACCATTTCGGTCCAACGTTCCCAATGATCTTAAGTAATGAATTCAAACAAGTCTCATGTTGTGATTGCAGTCAACAGTCGATGATCAATTACATTCCCCAAATTCCGGTCACGTAAGGTCATACACTTTGTTGCAAATATGGTCAACAGTTGTCCTTGATCATCATTGCTGCTTTGTGGTCCTCCATAAGCACGATGATCCACCCTCTCCACTCAGTTTTCCCATGAATATGACATTAAAATAGGCCTCTATGGTCCGATCTCTATGACATTAATCTAAGATCACTTTTGTTTTCACAGCTGGACATTAAATTGAAAGTTGGAAATGACATCTTGTCTATGGCCTAGCTCCACGTCCTTCAACCTTATCTGGCCCCTAGCCCAAGTCCCCACTTAGGATTTTACAATGCGGTATGGAATTATGTCTTCATTCATGTCATATTACTTGTCATGTCGTACACATACGTTGTTGGGGGTATCTTTCCCTCACTCTACGTCCTTGTCGTAAGACGATGAACTACAAAACATTTCAGAACTACGTGTTCCTTGATTCCCATCTTTGTAGGATATGTAGGACCACCCGAATTCTTAGACTTTGGGTCATCCCCATCTCTTTGGAATCTCCCTACGATTTTGGCCTCTTGGTCTATGTCCTTCCAAAAGGGGTATATAGTGCGGTATGGGATTATGTCCCCACTCACATCATGATTCAAACAATCATGCCACATACCTCTCTCTCCTGAGCGCCCTTCGCTCCCTTTTCCCTTCACTTATCTATTCGAGTCGGCTACTGATGGGTCATTCGACCCTCTTCGGTAATTCACCAACATGCCCAAGAGTGCTCTGGTTCAGAACCTGGAGTGTTGGATTCTACCTGGACATGTGTTTTCCCATTTTTTTAGGCCTCGTGTTCCTCTTTATTTGGGCTTCCATTATCTTTGACACCTGAAAGGACCCCCAATCGACATTGATTCTTTGCCCAAGGGCCCTCATACCATTATGGGCCAACATCCTTGAGAGTTATAAACAAAAAATTGATACAAGTCCCGTGTTGAGAATATGGTTATCATTTGATGCTCATTTTTTGTTCCCATTTCAGGTCACAAAATAAGGATGGTGTGTTTCGAACACTGTCAGTAGTTATCCTCCATCGTCACACCAATACCATCGAGCCTTAAATGTAAGATACATGATTAACACCACTTTCCATTCCATCATGTCCACGTGGAATTTTTACATGCTTGGTACTATCCCTCAGTGCACATCCGCACGCTTGGGGGGGGGGACAAAGTCATAGTAAGGTGTCATTCGGGGCTCCGCACTGCCCTTCCCTTTTCCATGTCTCCCATGTGCTGCAAAGACCACTTCCACACTTTTTTCCCACACTATGTATAACTCACGTTGTCTTAGGGAAAAGATTGGGGTCTATGACTACTTGAGAGAATTCAGTTTATCTTTGATCCAGCTCAATTGGGAGATAGTCTCTCATGTTCTCTAACCTTTTCCGGCCCCTCGCCCTGAGGTCCCTCTCCCAGAATGGAGCATGCTGTGACGTGGACTTTGTCCTCATTCATGTCGAGTGTGCTTTATCACGTCATGCATGTTACTTCATGTATGAGCCATATGACTTTAAACTATATTTCCTAGTCCCACATGACTTTAAACAGTTGCATCGTTATTGCACGATGTTAAATTGCATGACCGGTCCTATCACATTACCTTAATCTATGATGTTTTTGTCCTGGATGCACGATGAAAAATGGAACTACATTGTGACGACCTCACCATAGGGGGAATCATGTTGGTTATTGGTCATCCACCATACCATTTGTTAATGAAATCATCTAGCTTAATTCCTTTGGCAACACCGGGATCCCCATGTCCTCAGTTTATCCTTTAAAAAACACATCTACCCTAAAGGGAAAACACGATCTATCAAATGTCGCTTCTTTTGGTGTGAGGGCCAGACCTGCACGACCTTATTATCCCTAGCACTGGTATCTTACCCGACCATTTTCTAGAACTACTTATGGATTGATTGACATCCACATGGGATATGTAGGTGTTCTTGTGCACCTTGTCTCAGGCCCAGCCTAACTTTTGTTTTTGGTCCCTCGACCCAAAACCTCCCCAAGGAACACATAAAGATCTAGAATCCTTGTCCTCATTCACGTTGAGTTGTAAAATTACATCACCGTGTGTCTCCCTCATTTCCTACCATCCATTGTCCAAGCTCTACGACCAGAAACTAAGATCACCCAGCATCCTTTCGATAAGATTCAAAACTGGATGACATTATTTTAGGACTATGTATGGATTGATTCCTATCCACATGGGATACGTAGGAACACCTAGGTATCATGCCATCGATTCCATCCCCAGGAATCATAAGTCCTATTCCCATTCTTATTTTGGCCCCTTGGTCTGAAATATCCTAGGGGACCTTGTAAGTGAAAATCTACCCTGAAAAAGTTTGGGATGCCCCATGACCATGATGGGACGCGTCAGTTCCCTCCCTAGAGAGATCATATCCTAAAGAAAGAATGATACCTAATCATACCGGTATGTACACCCAATGTTTTTCCACTATGGTGGTTTACTTTTAAGAATGTTGGACTTTATTTGAACAACCCTTTGTTCCACACTCCAAAATTCATGATCCCTTCATACAGACCTTCTTCTCCTTCCACGTCTGAAGTAACCCCTTAATAGTATAAATGATAAGCCTATGCTCACCAACTATCATGCGCCAACGTTTTGGAAGATAAATGGATGCCATTTTGAGTTAGGCCCTATATTTAAAATATGGTCAGCCGTCAGACCTCATTTTTATTCCCATTTCAGGCTAGTTCAATAAGGATATAGTGTTTCAAAAACAGTCCACAGTCATCCTTCATTGTCATCCCTCCCTTATAGGGTTCCAAATTTTCAGTTTCACGATTCACACTATCCATCCCCTTACATTTGGATTAAGTCAAAATCCCCTGGTGTTACACCGCTTGTGCACTAGAGCACATTGTGAGGATGTCACGTCACTTGTTTTGAGGTTCTCGTTCTCTAATTAGGCCTCCCCCATTTCATCTCAAAAATCGGTGTCGGTTGTCCAAACTTTGGATTCTAAAAGCTTTTTTAGAAATCTTATGTTCAGATGAAATAACACGGCAATCATCCATTGTTTCTCACATTGGGATCGACCCATGTGACCTTAGGGATTGATCACTAGGCATTTCATGAATATAATGGATGCATGTAAAATCAACACCAATGAATAAACGCATGCATGCATCTAGCAGAAAACAATCAAAGCACGAAAGTAAGTTTGAGGTTTGTAATACTTACAACACATGAGGGTCGATCCCTCCCATGGATGGGTTAACCCCATAAAAATAATGTTGCAGATCTTCCACCCACTGGGTTGTGGCGTCTAAGAGTTGCTACCTCTTTCTTAGCTCCCGCTCCACCCCGATAGAAATGGGGAATAGTTTATCAGCCACAGCCTGGGCCTGTTCTACGTTAGCTTGGATAATGGTCATTACTTTGGAAACATTCTTCATGTGCTCTTCGGCCTCTGCCACGTAGGCCTTCAGTCGTGCTACAATCTCTGATTGCGCGTTGAGGGAAGCAGAATGATCCTCAACACGGTCCTGCAGCAGTTGAACCTCATTTTTAGCCTCTCAGAGCCTCTTGATGGTCACTTCCATCCTCTACTGTCATCCCACACTAATGACACAATCATACTCACGAATATTTTCTTCCATAAGATCTCAGATGATCCTATGCGGGCGTTGGGTATCCACTCCCCTATCACATAGTTCAGGCAGTTGTGAGCGAAGTTTGTCCATTTTGTCTAGCCATAATGCTTGAGGGGTGTTATCAATGAAGTGCATGATCAACTTCCATAATCAGTGACAGACTCTTTTGAAATCCTCTTCATCAAAGGACATCTTGTCCCAGTCGGCGCGGTTGGGAGGATAATATGTTGGGAACACCACCAGGAACTCATCAGTAGGGTCCACATCGGGTGTTTGATCAGGTATGGCAGGACACGGGCAGTCTGATTGATCCTCATCATCATATCCCACCTCAATAATCTTAGGTACAGCCCCACTTATGGTCCCACCAGTGATCAGGAGCGTTGTAGATCGGTCAGTCTGGATATGTGCCCCCACGATAACTGGGATTCCCCTAGGAAAGGCGCCACCAGAAGTCCCGACCAACCTCGTAAGAAGTAGCCCATGCTAGTTGAAGAACTGTAAAAAGGGGCATGGATCTATGTTTATATGGTCAATGGGTGGAATACGTGAATTTGGAAGAAGATACATACAGAGATCAAAATCATGGTCTCATTCTTGAGTTATTGTTGTTGGGATCTTGAGGCATGGCCCCCCGTATATAATCGGAAGATTTGAATGCTCATTAAGAGCCACCTCGGGTGTCCTGGCCCTGCTAGATACGAAAATTGATCCAACCACAGGTGTAGATCATGAAGGCCCAACATCAGCATCTTTTGAGGGGCGAGAACGAGTTTTTTGTATGAGGTCATCCCGAACAGTTCAAGTGTTAGTAAGGAGTCTAGAATGACCTGCGAGAAGACCCTCATGAAAGGGCTTGGGATTTTACCTTAAGAGCCTTAATAAATTATTGATGGTCAGAGCCTTGATCACTAAATATTCACTCATCCAATGGTCTCTCCCAACTGGCCTCCTCTCCCGAAGAGTATTCTTACGATTCTTCTGGAAGAGGGAACCGTTCCCTCAAGTCAGCAGCCAAAAATTTAGGGTGATTCGTTCAATCTAGAAACACCCTAACATGATATTTCATTGGATATGAGGCACCCCAAGAGTGGATAACGTCCTCCATGTTGGCTAGGTATAGCTCTACATCCTCTTGGGAAACCACAATGCCGGCTCTGATAGGTCCTATCGTAGGAAAATCCATTCTGAGGGGGTTTAGTTGTTGCCACATCTCAGATGGATAGAGGAATTTCATGTTGACTTTCCAGATGTCTCAGGCCTCTGGGAAGACAGCATTCTCTGGCATATCGATGTAATGCAGTAGTTTCCTAGGGGCCTGAGTGGATATTCTACGGAATCATCTTGGTGGCCTCTCCTCTGGATGACTCTATTCTTCTTGGACCACCAGGTCCGCTACTGCTGTTGGATCCGCTGTCGCTGCCACACCCTTAACTGCTGCGGGTCTCACCACGACGGCAGCACTGCCACCACGGGATGTCCTTACCGCCTTCCGACCCCAGCCCCATGATTTGGGAGATGCACCTTCACAAACCCAAGCTCTCTATTTCTTCAGCATATCCCCCGGGTAAGCCACCTCCTAGCTTATGGCATACTCCTTCAACAGCCCAAAGACAACGGTAGGTGGAGGCAGCTCATTCCACATATTACCATCTTCTCGTGTGAACATGAGCCACATTTGAATCATCACACATGATTTTAATTCATGGTGCACCCCTATATAGTCTTGCGGGGTCATTCAATACATGCACCAAAACTGTCTGGTGAATCGATGTGGGGTGTACGACTCGCAGATAGGCTCACGGTCCACCCTTACAACCAGGACTCCACCTCAAAATTCAAGGAGAGATGTACAGTGCTCTTACGTGCCTTGGTCTTTGTCGGTAAAAGCACCTATTGGAAATGCAAATGGGTGATAGTTGAATTCCTCCACCTTCCAAACCTGGTTCAGTACCAACAGAGTGGTCAGCCTGGCTAGAAAGCTTCCTATAGCATTCAGGATTGATGTAACACCTGAGACTTTTTTGTTATATAAATCATCAAAGGAATCTTTTTCTACACAACACTTGCTTGGCTTCCTTTACACGAAATCGTGACCTTCCTCGATGGCTTGCGTCGTACGCAATACCGAGTTTCACTAAACAACGATATGCTATTAAAATATTATTGAAACTAGCCATTATGAATAGTAATAACCACTTTTTGAAATTTTATAAATTTAATTTTTCAAAATGGACTTCATTTTTGGATTCGGAATATCGAAATTAGCCTAGGGTGAAATTTTGGTATTTTTATGAAAACATTCAATTTTTGATGAATAGTGAAACCACTATGTGGTAGTTAAAAAACTGAATTTTTCATAAAACATAATTTTACTGCTTCTGTGAGTGGAATTTCAAAAATCCGAGAGACACGGTTGATGTCAGTAAGTAAAATGTGGTTCAATGAGATGAAAATAATTTTTTGGTGAATAGTAACTTTTTACTTTTTTTTACCACGGTAAAAAGTAAATAGGGTAATTAAGGGTAAAGATGATATTATTATTACCCTAACACATGTCCTAATTCTATTGGATAAGTGTAATTCAACCAAAAACAAACTTAGGAATAAAATATTACCATTTAGTCCCACTTGGATTAGATTAGGACATTTATTATTAATTTATTTAAAGAAGGGTTAAAATAGTTAAAATAAAAGTTTAATAAGTAAATAATTTTTAATATGGGGTTATACATAAGATAAATTCGACTATAAATATTCATTAGAAATATAAAAATCTTTCCTACATAATGGTATTTTATTTGTAAATTTTAGACATTAAATAATTTAATTTATTTATGACACAATGATGATGCAGTAATTATCTTATTAATGAAATATTGACATAATTGATTTTATAAACACCAAAATAAATGTAATTTGAGACTTTTTATGAATCCAAAAAATTTTCTAGGTTAATATGACATGTTAGTATTGATTTAATTAACTTGGTTTGAAATAATAATTCTGTTATGATTTTCACAAAAATCAATTACTAAATAGTGTCAAAATTGACATAAAATAGTTTTTAAAACAAATATTATATTGGTAATTGATATTTTATTCCTAAAAATATAAGGTTCGTCCAAATGACCTAGATAAGGTTATATATATTAATAATATAAAACTTGGGGTTCGTTTGGCTTCTTATAGTATGTTTATTAACCTTATAGTATAAGAACACAAGAAGACATGGTAAAAGTAAAATTATTTAACTTAATGTTAAATCTAAATGATAAGGTTAAAATAGGAACCTAAACTTGTCTAAATTCTATTGGATGATAGGATTTCGACCCATCCCTACCTTACCTTCGAAATATATCAATTTGGAGCTATTTAAAACCGAACTTGTCTTTATAAAAAAATAATAGTTTTAGTTATTCCAAAGGTGCCCCTCTCCTCCCTTATAAAAGAACACCTCCTCCCCCTCTTCCTCACAGCACATTGAGCCTTCAAGCTCGTCCAACCCCTACCAATTTCTCCTCTCCACTTACCTAGAGACATCCTAGAGGTCCTGGTCTTCTTCAAAGACCAATTTTAGTGCCCTAAAAGAAGGTCTCAATGAAGCACTCAAAGAAGAGGTAATGTCCGTCACCGATTCTTTCATCTTTATTTCTTCATCCACTTCTTCTTCTTTAGTTGTTTCATTATGAAGTAGTAACATCAGTATCACTCATATACCGATATGTTATTATAAGTATGAAACAACCCTATTTCACCATCTATCCATCCTACGGAAAAAGAAATCACCGCCTGTGCGTACGTACGGAATACCGTCTCCATGCCGTGGTGTAATCTATTTTCCACCACCACCTTACTTGGATGGGTATAATGGTGTAAATAATGACTATATATGACTATTATAAATTTATATTGATTCTGAAATAGTATACATATACTCCAATACAATTCCACGATCATAGGAACGATATCATCACTCGTGCGTACTTACGGAATACCGTCTCCACGATGTGATGCGACTCATTCTACATGATCTTAATTTCATAATGATTATATAAATGAATTGAATGAATGAATATGATATATATTACACTAATGCCATTCTGGAAATGAGGTATATATAACCTAATGAAAAGAATAATAATTTATTCGACAAAACACGCATAAGAACAAAAAGTTATAAACACCCGAATAACAAGTAGCAATGAAATATTACTACTAAGAAGCTAAGAATATGACCATATATGATATCATAAAAATAAGTATGATTCTGGAATAAGTCAATAACAATATTTAAATCATTATACAGGATGTTCGGACACTTACAAAGCAAGTCGGACCTAAGGTAAGGGAAATATCACAATCTCATTTTTATCCGAGATTGTTTATACTTTAGTATTTACTGGGGTGTATTTTATCATCCACATCCATGTTTCCGGAATATGTAATATTATTTCCATCCACCTAAAACTGTTTAAATCCAATTTTACCCTTTGGTGAGTTTTTAGTGAAAGATATGAAAGGAATCTTTTGTCGTTTTTCGTACGAGGTACTTTTTGACTTTCCGACAAAAGTATGAGAAGAATGTTTTTTTAATTTATACGGAACGAATGGATTTTTAAAAACATTATTTCCAAGAAGCTTCCATTACATGTTTTCAAGTTTATTTTTAATCAACTAATTTTATTTAAAATTGTAATACATGTTAAGAAAGGAAAATGTTTTTGAAGTAGAAAGGATATTTTCCTCAAGAATAGAGTTCAAGTGTTTTATCAAAATTATTTTCCATCAAAGATAAAATAGGGTTCTGTTTCTACCCCTATTATTACATTGATTTTATTATGTTGTGATGGAGTTATTTTTATGAATTCCTTTATCTTATATGAATTGTTTTATGAAGTCATGGTGTTTAAGATTCCCATTTTTATCACATGGGTTATGCTATGATGTATGGTTTATGATTTTGTGGCACACATAAGAATGGTATCATTATGAGATGGGTGGGAGCTATATCTACCTCCAATGAATTGGGTAAAGATTTTATATCTCATGAGATAGACATGGCTGGAACTGTAGGTTATACCGGTTCAGTGAAACAGGACTGAAACGATGGTGACTCGGTTCAGAAAGGGACTTTGTCCACTAAGATAGTCTTGGAAAAGAGTCTTGACTAACAAGAAATGATTCTCTATGATTATGTGTGTATGCCACAATGTTTCATGTTTTATGTTATGATTATTGTGATTAAATTTCACTGCCATGATTTATCCCAAGTTATGAAATTATGATCTCTTTTGCAGGTTAAGATTTCCAAAAGTTATGTGCTTATGTATACGATATGATTGATATTTCTTTTGTTTACCCTTACTGAGCATTTGAGCTCACCCTTTTGTATGGTTTATTTCCCCAGTTCAGGAAGAAGGTTATTAAGTAGACTATGCCAAAAAGGGACTCTAGATATGATGAAATAAATGGGAGGCAAAGTAGATGCTTTATGAACCAGTTGTTTATGTTTCCCAGTTTCTAAAGACACTATACCTATACGGTCCTTTCGTGGTTTTGTTATATGTTGTAATAAGTATGCTTCAATTTTGAAGTATTAACAATGTATGTAAAGTATGGGTCGTTATAGTTGGTATCAGAGGAAAGGTATAGTTAACCTTTGGAAACTAGGATGTGAAAGCCTTAGTAAGAACCCTAAGGATAAGTCTAAGCATAGAACACAATATTAGTGTTTTAGAAATGGCCATGAATAACCTAGGATAAGACCTTAAGTGTGAAATTTTATTCTTGATTTTGTGGTTTTCCTATTATAATTAGTGTTGCTCACACTATTCTTCTTGGTTTTAGTCAATGGCTGGATCCTGAAGGAATCGTGTTAATGCGGAATGCGACGGGCAATGCAATGATTGTCCCCCTGAGCAACCAAACGTTATGGGAGTTGGAATGCAAAATCTTGTAGCTATACTCACACAACTTTCTCAAGCTATGAATCATGCAGGACTTCCAAACGAGCAAAGGAAGGAGCAACATTCTGTTGAATCCTTCATGAGACAGCGTCCACCTTCTTTCAGCGGGTCTACTGATCCATTAGTTTCTGAACAATGGATTAGTACTACTGAAAAGATATTTTCAGTTCTTCAATGTTCTGAGCATGATAAATTCATCTTATCAGTGTATCTTTTGGAAGGTGATGCTGATCAATGGTGGAATCTTATTAAGAATACAAGGCAAAGGGATGAAATTGAGTCCATGGAATGGGACGAGTTCAAGAAATTATTTTTCAATAAGTACTTCCTTCGTATTCTCCGAACAAAGATGGAGAAAGAGTTTCTTGAACTAAAGTAAAAGGATGATGAATCTGTTGGTACCTATGAAGCAAATTTTACAAGACTTGCAAGGTGCGCTTCTGTTATTATTATCCAACCTAAGAGTAAGATCGATCGTTTCATTAGTGGCTTAAAACCAAGTCTTCGAAGGGCATTAGCCATAAGGTACTTCAATAGCTACGAGGAAATCGTTCAATGTGCTCTCAAAGTCGAGATGGAGATTGGAGTAACCCATCAGTCATATGGGTTTGATAAGAATAGGAAAATGGAATTCAAAGGATAATCTAAAGAGCACACTGAAAAGAAGATGATCTTTCCCTTATGCTCAAAGTGTGGAAAGAAACAAGGAGGGAGTTGTCTTATAGGGACAAGTAAATGCTTCAAATTTGGAAAGGAAGGTCATCGGGCATTTGAATGCCGCGATGATGGGAAGAAGATGTCTAATGATGAAATCAAAGGAAGGGATACACAGAATGAACCTACTACACTTCAATGTTTCAAGTGCAAGGAGATGGGGCATTATACCAATAAATGCCCTAATCCAAGGGTTGATGATGATGGTCCACATCAACAAACTTTTAAGGCTAAAGAAAAAGGAAAGTCACATGCAATTTCTATCAGCGATGTGGAGTACGATAACGATGTGGTGAAAGGTACACTTACCATCCACTCTAAAGTAGCAAGTGTTTTATTTGATTCTGGATCCACCCACTATTTTATTTCTGAATAATTTTCTAAGGGTATCACCATATTACCTCAACAATTAGATGTTGAGTAAGCTGTGACAACACCTAATGGAACAATAGGCGCATCAAAAGTTTATAATTCTTCTCCGATTGAAGTTTGTGGGAAAGTGCTTCCTGCAAATCTTGTGATCCTTCCTATAGTGGAATTTGATGCGATTCTTGGCATGGATTGGCTTTCTTTATATGGAGCTCATATCAATTTCCAAATAAGGAACGTCACATTTCATATTCCAGATCAATCTATGATCGTCTATCAATGCAAGGATGAACATAACCTTCCAGTGGAAATTTCTTCCATTTTATGGGTATTGATTCCACTAAATGAAGGTTATTTATCTCAAATGGTTGGTGAGAAACTCACGATTAAGAATATACCCATTGTACGGGAGTTTGATGATGTCTTTCCAAAGGAATTACCGGGACGTCCACCAAATCGTGAAGTTGAGTTTTCAATAGAACTCGTACCAGGTGCTTTGCCTATTTCAAAGACACCTTATAGAATGGCCCCAATTGAGTTGCCTGAATTGAAGAAGAAACTCCAAGAGAATCTTGATAAGGGATTCATATGCCCTACTGCGTCACCTTGGGGAGCACCTGTTCTATTTGTTAAGAAGAAATATGGATCAATGACACTCTGCATTGATTATCTATAACTTAACAAGATCACTATCAATAACAAATATCCTCTCCCGCGCATTGATGACCTATTTGACCAACTACGCGGAGCTCAATACTTTTCCAAGATTGATCTTCGTTCAGGGTATCATCAATTAAGGGTCAAAAGGGAGGATATACCAAAGACGTCTTTCCGTAAAATTTATGGACACTATGAATTTATACTGATGCCATTTGGTCTTACTAATGCCCCTCCTATCTTCATGGATCTGATGAATAGAGTCTTTAGAGACTATCTTGATCAATTTGTGGTAGTATTTATAGACGATATTCATGTCTATTCAAAGAGCAAGGAAGAACATGAAGATCACTTGAGAATTATATTGAATACCCTGAGAAAGGAGAAGCTTTATGCCAAATATACCAAGTGTGAATTTTGTCTTAAAAAAGATGCATTTTTGGGTCACATAATCTCAAAAGAGGGGATATCTGTGGATCCAGCAAAAACAGAGGTTATCGAAAGATGGTCAAGACCAACAACAGTAACTGAGATTCGATGATTTCTTGGTTTGGATGGATATTATCAATGTTTTGTGAAATATTTTTCACGATTATCTAATCCACTCACCAAGTTGACTCGGAAAGGAGTTAAGTTTATCTGTACGGAAGAATGTGAAAAGAGTTTCAAGGAGTTGAAAAGAAGGTTATCCAGTGCACCTATGCTCACACTGCCTTGTAGTGGAGAAAGGTTTGTGATCTATAGTGATGCATCCAATAAGGGATTAGGGTGTGTTCTTATGCAAAATGATATGGTGATAGCTTATGCCTCACGACAGTTGAAAATCCATGAGCAAAACTACCCAACACATGATTTGGAGTTAGCTGCACTAATCTTTGCATTAAAGATTTGGAGGAATTACCTTTATGGTGAAAGGTGTGATATTTATACTGATCATAAAAATTTAAGGTATATTTTCACACAAAAGGAGCTGAATATGTGTCAAAGAAGATGGTTGGAGCTGATTAAGGATTACGACTGCTCAATCCATTACCACCCTGGGAATGCAAACAAGGTGGCAGATGCATTAAGTCGACAAGACCATTCTAGTTTATCCATGATGAGGATCACAAAAGATCCAATATTTATGGATTTACAAAGGATGGATCTTGGTATTATAATGGAAGGGGAAAAATATTATCTTTCTCAAATGAATGTTCAACCATCTATACATGTGAAGATTAAAGAGGCACAGAAAGAAGATTTCGAGTTACAAAAGAAGGTGAGAAATGTTCTTGAGTTCAACCTTGATTGTGATGGGATAATAAAGTTCAGGAATCGGGTTTGTGTTCCTCCCATCCCTGAATTAAAGAAGGAGCTACTGGATGAGGCTCATAGTTCTTCATTCACTATTCATCCTGGAAGCACGAAGATGTATAGGGACCTGAAAGAGTACTTCTGGTGGGATGGCATGAAAAGAGATGTTGCTGAATATGTCTCTCGATGCTTGGTTTTTCAACAAGTTAAAGCTGAGAGACAAAAGTCTAAGGGGATGTTACAACCATTACCCATACCCAAATGGAAATATGAAAACATTACTATGGACTTTGTCACAGGACTTCCTAAAACATCGAAAGAAAATAATGTTATCTGGGTCATAGTTGATCATCTTATAATGTCTGCACACTTCATTGCTATTAGAGAGGATTTCTCTCTGGATCAGCTTGCCAGGATATATGTAAAGGAAGTGGTAAGATTGCATGGAGTACCACTTTCTATTATATCTGATCGGGATCCGAGATTTACCGCGAAGTTCTGGCGAAGTCTTCAGCATACTCTGGATACAGAGTTGAGTTTCAGCACTGTTTATCATCCTCAAACAGACGGTCAGTTTGAGAGAAAAATTCAAACCCTAGAAGACATGTTGAGAGCTTGCTCTATGGATTTCAAAGGAGGTTGGGATCAACACCTACCTTTGGTGGAATTTTCTTATAATAATAGCTTTCACTCCAGTATTCAGCTGGCTCCTTGTGAAGTTCTCTATGGAAAAAAATTCAGGACTCTAACTTGCTGGGATGAAGTTGGGGGAAGAAAGCTATTAGGACCTGATCTCGTTGATGAAATGGCAGAAAAGGTCAGATCTATTCAACAACACATAAGAGAAGCTCAGAGTCGACAGAAAATTTATGCCGACAACCGAAGAAAAGACCTAGAGTTTGAAGTGGGTGATAAAGTGTTCTTACAAATATCTACCTGGAAGAGGGTTATGAGATTTGGAAAGAAAGGGAAGTTGAGCCTAGATATATCGGTCCTTTCGAAATACTGGATCGTGATGGGATGGTAGCTTACCGATTGGCGCTTCCACCGAATCTCTCTCAAGTTCACGATGTGTTCCATGTATCTCTCCTGAGAAAGTACATACCTGATCCTTCACATGTACTCAGCTCAGAAGTTGTACCACTGGAGAAAGATCATTCTTATGAAGAACAACTGATAGAGATTATGGATCTTAGTGAAAAAGTCCTACGAAACAAGACCACTCGATCGGTGAATGTTTTACGGAGGAACCACCAATTAGAAGAAGCTACATGGGAACTTGAGGATATGATGAGGGAGAGGTATCCTCATCTGTTTGTTACAAAGTTGTAGGATCGAAATAGTGATGTAGATACTCAATTTACAAGAGGCGGGGGGGGGGGGGGGGTGAATTGTAAACTTTAAAAATTCCTTTGGAACCTTTAAAGTTAGTTAAGAATAACTATGTTTTCCTTAAGCAAAGGAAAGGGCTAAGATTAACAAAGTTACACTTAGTAGATTCACAACACCTCTAATTCCAAAAGCAAACTTGGAAAGAGATTCCGAACGTATGTTCCAGATATATGGTTCCGGAAGTTGACACTTAACAAAAGATTACAATATGAGATTCTACCTTAATGCGTATAGAATCTAAATGAAAAAGAGTACAAGTAAGGAAGTATAAGAAAGTTATACTTTCCTTATATTACAAAATGCAGCGGAATATAAACAAGTAGTAAAAATACAAGTAACAAGATATAAGTCTTTTAACCCAAAGAGAAGGGTATCCAACAACCTTGGATAAAGGTCCCTTGATTTATACTTTCAAGCAAATCTGTCTTACCCACACCAGGGTAAGCCCTCGATACGAAGATCGGAGTCTTTGTCTTACTATCCCCACAAGCCCTCAACTTCGAGGTAGTTGGCAACCTCTGTCTTCCTCAGCAAGGAAGCCCTCGAACTTTAAGGTACTCGGCACCTCCGTCTTCCTATCCTCGGAAGCCCTCAAATGTAATCACCAACATTAGGAGTCGCACAAAGCATTGAGAGTTAATAA
Organism: Viscum album; assembly: GCA_963277665.1. NCBI lineage: Eukaryota > Viridiplantae > Streptophyta > Magnoliopsida > Santalales > Viscaceae > Viscum > Viscum album. The sequence goes on from OY728134.1 coordinate 1,411,335,034, forward strand.
GAGTCTCTCTCTCTCTAGAAATAACTTCAAGCAAATTAGTCAGCCTTTCAGTATTTCAGCATTTTTCAGCAACGAGCTCTTTAAAATGAGCTCCTATTTATAGGTAAGGTCGGCTCCTTCTCCAACGGTCAAATTTTCCTTAAAGATCGGAGGGACCTGTACACGTGTCACTTAGACAACTTTTAGTTTATAACAAAACATACGACATCGTTTTATAATAAAACAAGTGTAATAGAATGTACGACATCATTTTAATTCTGACTCAAAGGTTTGGAATGAACGCTTCGGAGTAAAGGTTCGGAGTGTAATGAAAATAATAAGAGTAGACAAATTTTAGAAGTGTAAGCAATATAAAAGTTCAGAGTCTAACAAAGATATTTTTCGGAGTCTGAATTAATTCAGAGTTTATAAAAAAAAGATACTCAAATTTTGTTTAATAGGTGAATTCATAATGAGAATTCAAAATAGGAATTCGTCATCAGAAATCATAATGAGAATTCGTCAACAGAATTCGTAATGATAATTCTTCATTGGAATTCGTAATGGGAATTTGGAATGAGATTTCTTCATTAGAATTCGTAATGAAAATTCTTGTTCAGAATTCGTATCCTAAATCTGGAATAGAACTTAGTCAGAGTTCATATCCGGAATTCGGAATGAAACTTCCTTATAGTTGTTATCCAGAATCCGAATCCTAAAACAGAATGTTTTATATCAATGTTTCAACAATTCTGTGAAAATGAATCCGAATCTCATACTTAAGAAAAAAATATGGATGAAAATATGATAAGGATAATTTTTCTTATAAAAGCTATTTTTCTTATAAAAGTAATTTCTTAAGAAATTATTTTTCTTATGAAAGCAATTTTCCTTAAGAAAACGATTTTCCTTATAAAATCGATTTTTCTTATAAAAGCAACTTTCCTTAAGATAAGGTGTTTGTGATTTTCAAAACAAGAAGGAATTGAAAAGTCATAAGGAAAACCTTATTGACTCAACAATCTCCCCCTTTTTGGAAAGCACAAACATCCTTACGAAAAAGAAATTCTAAGAAGAAAGAAAAACATTAAGGCTTATCTCCCTTTTCTTTAAGGATATTGATGAATACGACTAACTCCCCCTTAGGCTTTGAAACTCTAAGGATCGTATTCAGATTTCCGAAGTGATAAATAAGAAGGTCTTATTTAATGAAAAAGCTCCCCCTTAAACAAACTCTTATTAGAGTTTTTCTTTTTCTTAAGGATCTTTTTCTTCTCCGTCTTTGATAAACTCTTATTAGAGTTCTTCTTTTTCATAAGGATCTTTTCCTTATCCCCCTTTGTGATTTTCAAAAAGAATTGGAGGGAATGGAAAAAAAATAACAAAGTACCTAAAAAATTAGTAATGACAACAATAGAAACGACAAGCACGACTTTCATTAAATTTGAAATCTCAGAAACAAAAAGAATACAACAAAAAGATCGGATTTGGTTATTTCGGATCTTTTTCCTTCATCATGAGCCCCTTTAGAATAGTCTTGATCTTCTTCAGGTCTTTATGATCTTCTTCAGCTTGCTTTTCTAAGACAACTATTCTTGCGGATTGAGCTACAATTTTTTCTTCCTGGGCTTTTAGCTTTTCTTCTTGAGCTTTGATCTTTTCTTCCTGAGCCTTCATCCTTTCTTCAAAATCAATCCAATGATCCCTTTCAAACTTCCAGTTTTGAGAAACGGAATTCATCTTCCCATTCAGATCTCTCACTTCTTGAATCTGGAAGTTCTTTTCTTCTGTCAACTTCTCTTCAAAGGATGCAGTTAACTCATTTATCTTCTTTTCCGTGGTTTCAAAAGCATCTTTAACATTGTCTTGAAACTCATCGAACAACCTCATCTCTTCCATGGTCTTCTTCGACCAGTTTGTCATCCTCTTGCAAGATATTCTATGAGCTTTGTAACTAACGAAAAAACGTTTTGAACTGATCGTCAATCTCAATGCACTTGTCCATAACCATAGATACAGAGTCAGTTTTCTGATTTAGAGCATGTTGGAGCATCTGGCATCTTGATTCAATAATAGAGAAGGTCGGAATGGTTCCCACCAACTTCTTTATGGACTGAACAACAAAGTCATGCCCCAACAAGGATGACTCTGAATCTTAAATCTTGCTTGGAGAGTTTTCTTCCTCAATAAGCTCCAACTTCCTTTTAGATGAATCACAAAATTCCCTTTTCTCGCTAGCCACTGATTTCGGAGTTTCAACAAGGAGTTGCTTTCCCTTGTCTTTTTTCGGAATTGATTCTTGATCAGGAGTTTTCTGCTCGCCAGTAGACACTTGAACAATCTCATCAACAACTTTTTGAACAACATCTTCCTCATTCTTATCCTTCTCTGGAGTTACTAACTTAGAGGATTCAGCCTCTGAAGTTCAGAGTGATAGATGTTCCGAAGGTGATCCTTTATAATCATCCACTTGTTTCAAAAGATCTTCTGTTTCACCACTTCCTTCAGCAACTTGTTCTTCCTCACCCACTTGCTGAATCTGCTCGATTTTCTCAACATGCTCAGCTGTAGTCTCTTCCGGAAAATCAAGGTTTCTTCCTAGAGTCTCAGGTAGAGATTCAAAGGAGAAAGATCTTGGAACTAGAGCGCTTCCAGATACTATTTCATTAAATTTCAACAAAGCTTGGACTGCCTCGCCTTCTGACATCTTCTTCTTAAACTTCTTTTCCTCTACTTGTTTTTGAAGCTCATCAGCATTTTTCTCCTTCAGGGCCTTAGCTTTCGCAGGGTCCAATCCGAACTGCGGATCCCCTTCTTTCCTTTTCTCTTTATCTGCTCTCCACTTCGCAACAACCTCATCAGGATAGTCCTTCTTCTTCATTGGTTTGGGAGGTGTGGTTTGAACTTCCATAGACTTAGGATCTTCGACTTCAGCTGCAACTTCCTTCAACTTTGATTCTGGTTCAGCAGCCTTCGGAACCGTTTCTTCTTGATTAGGAAAGTCAACAAATTCACCAATCTCCTTGTTGAAAGCCACATCCATCCTCTTAAGGGTGTCATCACTAACCAACAAAATTTTACAAACCCTTGGCTTAGATCTGCAGGCTTCCTTGAAAGATTCAAGGCACCGAACTATCATCTTTGATAATATTGCTGGGTACATTACGATTTGTGCTCTGAGATTTCCCTTCTTAAGATTCTCAATGGTTATAATAATGTGCCTCATGAAGTTAAACATTCTTAGATTTATCAGGAAATATAAGATATAGATCTCACTTTTCTTCAAGCTGTCTTTATCACCTTTCCTCGGTATGATAAGCCCTTGCACCCACAACTCTAGAATCCATAAATTTGTGGATAAACTGGAAATCTTCGGAGCCTTGTCATCAGCCAGTCCGAGAGTTTCTAAGGCTTTTTCTTTGTCGAAGCTACCCTTAGAGTCCGGAAAAACATGAGAAATAAATTCGGCTTCTCCTTCATAGGACAACCCTACCAAGCTTGTTTCCTTAGTATAAGAAAGTTTGTAGGTCTTTCCATAAGACTTAAAAGAAAACTTCTCCCTATTATCTTCCTTGAAGTAGGAAACTGTTTCATAGAACTCAACAAGAAACTCAGTAAAAACATCGTCTTGAGTCACTGGTTTGGATACATGAACATCTTCCCAGCCATTCAACTTAATTTTCTTTGAAATAATAGAATCATAGTTGTTGAAGAAATCCGGATGGACTAACCATTATCTGTAAACTAACCATTATGAAATAGGCTTGGTGTATGACATTTCTTGAGACTCTAACTCCGCAGACATTCAGATCTGTAATCCTCTGAGAAGTTCGGAACGCAGAAAACTGAAGTTCGGAACGGCCTTAAAACAGAGAGGCAGAGATTTGGGACGCGAGAGCTTGAGATCGATGTGGGACGAGTATTTGGGTCCCCTTTATATAGGCAATGAAATGACGGTTCAAATTCCACGATTGATCTAACGGTTTTGATAAGCTGAGATCAGATCTGCCGGTTGAAAACTTGAATCCGATCTTTTTGAGGTTTTTTATTTAAACAAGGAATTAAGAAAACTAAAATCCGAAAACATAATAAGAGAAAATGCCAGCAAGGAAAATATGACTATGAAAACTTGAGTAAGGTAATCATACCTTTCAGATTGGATTAGGAGGATTATTCGTAATGGGTAATATATCAAAGACTAAAAAAACATCATTATGAGAAGACAGATTTCGCAAAAATTTTACTATGGAAAATAAACTTAGTACGAAAAACTAATTACGGAACATTCATTACTGAAAACTCAGTATGAAAAACAAACTTAGTAAGAAAAAAATCAGTACGAAAAACTTAGTACGAAAAATACATTACGAAGAATTGAGTATGAAATTTCCGTTATGAAAAATCTAGTACGAAAATTTTCCATTCCGGAAATTTTCAATACGAACACTTCCATTCCAGAAGTATTCTGTACGAATATGTCCAATCTGAATAATTGTAGTTACGGAAATTCCATTCCGGAAATCTTCTTTTCGAAAAGTTTGAAAACAAAATTTTGAAAAATTTTGTTAGCCAAACAATCAAATGTACTCCCCCTATGAAAAGGAGTTTATTACTGTAAGGAGATTTTTTCAACAGAAAGTTATTTAAGAAAGATTACCTTACGGTTATCATTCCTTACTTTTGTTTAATATATTCAAATCTATTAGAAGACAAATATTTTGTGAAAATATCAGTAAGTTGTTCTTGCGTTCCGATAAACTGAAGAATAATATCTCCTTTAATTTTGATAATCTTTTCAAAAAAACTTTTGTTACCAGTCATGTGCCGGGAACATCCACTATCCATGTACCATGTATTGTTGCTGGTACTCTCTTTTTTTCCTGAAATTAATAAGAAAATTAGATTTTCGGAATCCAAACTTGTTTGGATCCGAGATTTCCAGACAATAAAATTATAGGAACCCACATCTTCTTAGAAAAGTAAGCTTTGTGAAATCCTAGAGATTGGATTTTGTTTAAGGAACAATTCTTTGCCCAGTGACCACCACATTGACACTTGGTACAAAATGGGGCACATTGAGGAACAAAATAATTGTTACTAAAAATAGGTTTTGCATGGGTATAACCAAATCCGGATTTATTTCTTAAAGGTCGTATTTGGAAATACATCTTATCAAAATTTTCTTTACCATGGGTAAAGTTTTATAAACACTTCATTAAGGAAAAAATTTCGGACTTGAGTTTTACAACCAAGTTTTTATCCTCAAAATCATTAGTTTTAGAACTAGAGGTTGGCTCGAAAACATTTTTCTTAGAAATTACTTTCTCTAATTCTTTAGAAATTTTTTTCTTCTTAGAACTTACTTCCTTAAGATTTTTGGAAATATTTTCAAAATCAGCATTTTACTTATCAAGATCTTTAGAATGATCTGATATCTCTTTTGTATGAATAGAATTCCTAGAGTTTGCCTTATCAAGTTTCTTATTGAGTTTGGAATTCTCAATCTCAAGAAGTTCAGAAAACCTAGAGACTTCTTCATAAGTGGGTAAAGAATTTTCTTCATCAGAAGATGATTCTTCATCAGAAGAGTTATAATACTTACTATCATTAGAATTTAAAGAAACATTGGTCAAGGATTTAGCATTTCGTACCTTAGCCATAAGACAATAATTATCAATAGGTAATCTGGCTATAAGACCAAGATTCTTCTATCCTGAAGATTTATAATCAGAAGATTCATCTAAAGAGTCACCACCACTGGCACTCCAGGTGTCATTCGATTTCAGAACTTTCTTAGCTTTAGCATTATAATACTTCTTTCTGTTCCTGTCTGAATGTCTTTCCTTTCTTTCTTTCTTTTTGAGCATAGGGCAATCTGGTCTAATATGTCCAGCTCTTTTACATTCATAACAAGTAACTTCCCTATCTTTCTTATCTTTATTTTCCTTTTTCTTATACTTGGATTGAAAATTTCTCTGGCTGGCTATCTTGTTCATCCTTCGAGCTAGATTTGCTAATTCATTTTCTGAAACTTCACTCTCACTTGATTCGGATTGGAAAATAATTTGCTTAGACTTGGATCTGGTTACTCTCTCAGGAGTCTTAGATTTCATCTGATTTGAAGTTGTAGTAAAAGAAACAGTACCATTTCCATTCTTCTTCTTGATGTTGTCTGCATCTATCTTCATTCTAGTTTCATATTGTAGAAGAGTTCCAAATAATTCATCAAGAGTAATTTGAGTGACCTTCCTGTTCTCATCTATAGCTATTCTCTTGGATTCCCACTCATTGGGCATAATATCAATTATTTTATCCACAAGAGCTTCATCATCTAAACCTTTCTCTCCCATAGATTGTAGACTGTTGACAATAGTCATAAATCTTTGTTGAACTTTACAGATAGGTTCTCCATAAGGAAAATTGATGCCATGATATTCAGCACTAAGCATAGCTCTTCTAGTCTCAATCACTTTGGAAGTCCCAAAGTGTGTAACCTATAACTTCTTCCATATACAGTTAGCTTCTTCACAAGAAGAAATTTGGCTATATATATTTCTGGTCATTGAACATAGTAAAGTGTTGCATACCTTATAGTTTAGTTGATATTCTTGCTTTTCTTGATTAGTAAAAGATCTGACTTATTTGTCATGAATTTTATAATCACCAGTAAGGATAACAAAGTTGTCTACTCCTGTATTGATAACAAAAGTCTTCATACGATCTCTCCAGTATACATAGTCATTACCATCAAATATTGGTGGTCTTTTAGGATTCAGATTATCAATTGATCCAACATTGACTCCTGCCATACTTAAAATAACTTTGCACACAACCTTGTTAGTAGCAAAAGTTCGTAATCACAAAGTTCGGAATGGGAAATAGAATGGTAAAGTTCGGAATGAGAAAGTGAGCAAGAAAAACTTATTCGTGAGTATAAGTATTTCAGATACCTCCTTTGATACCAATTGTAAGATTGGTATAGAGTAAGAGGTTTCCAACCTCTGATACCAATTTTAGGATCGAAATAGTGATGTAGATGCTCAATTTACAAGAGGGGGGGGGTGAATTGTAAACTTTAAAAATTCCTTTGGAACCTTTAAAGTTATTTAAGAATAACTATGTTTTCCTTAAGCAAAGGAAAGGGCTATGTTTAACAAAGTTAAACTTAGTAGATTCACAACACCTCTAATTCCAAAAGCAAACTTGGAAAGAGATTCCGAACGTAGGTTCTGGAAATATGGTTCTGGAAGTTGACACTTAACAAAAGATTACAATATGAGATTCTACCTTAAAGCGTATAGAATCTAAATGAAATAGAGTACAAGTAAGGAAGTATAAGAATGTTATACTTTACTTATATTACAAAATGCAGTGGAATATAAACAAGTAGTAAAACTACAAGTAACAAGATATAAGTCTTTTAACACAAATAGAAGAGAATCCAACAACCTTGGATAAAGGTCCATTGATTTATATTTTCAAGCAAGTCTGTCTTACCCACACCAGGGTAAGCCCTCGATACGAAGATCGGAGTCTCTTTCCTGCTATCCCCGCAAGCCCTCAACATCAAGGTAGTTGGCAACCTCTGTCTTCCTCAGCAAGGAAGCCCTCGAACTTTAAGGTAGTCGGCACCTCTGTCTTCTTATCCTCGGAAGCCCTCAAATGTAATCACCAACATTCAGAGTCGCACGAAGCTTTGAGAGTTAATAAGAGTCTCTCTCTCTAGAAATCCCTTCAAGCAAATTAGTCAGCCTTTCAGTATTTCAGCATTTTTCAGCAACGAGCTCTTTCAAATGATCTCCTATTTATAGGTAAGGTCGGCTCCTTCTCCAACGGTCATATTTTCCTTAAAGATCGGAGGGACCTGTACACGTGTCACTTAGACAACTGTTAGTTTATAACAAAACAGACGACATCGTTTTATAACAAAACAAGTGTAACAGAATGTACGACATCGTTTTAATTCTGACTCAAAGGTTCGGAATGAACACTTCAGAGTAAAGGTTCGGAGTGTAATGAAAATAATAAGAGTAGACAAATTTTAGAAGTGTAAGCAATATAAAAGTTCGGAGTCTAACAAAGATATTTTTCAGAGTCTGAATTAATTCAGAGTGTATCAAACAAAGATACTCAAATTCTGTTTAATAGGTGAATTCAGAATGAGAATTCGGAATAGGAATTCGTCATCAGAAATCATAATGAGAATTCGTCAATAGAATTCGTAATGAGAATTATTCATTAGAATTATTAATGGGAATTCAGAATTAGATTTCTTCATTAGAATTCGTAATGAGAATTCTTGTTCAGAATTCGTATCCTGAATCTGGAATAGAACATAGTCAGAGTTCATATCCAGAATTTTGAATGAAACTTCCTTATAGTTCTTATCCAGAATCTGAATCCTAAAACAGAATGTTTTATATCAAAGTTTCAACGATTCCGTGATAATGAATCCGAATCTCATACTTAAGAAAAAAATATGGATGAAAATATGATAAGGATAATTTTTCTTATAAAATCTATTTTGCTTATAAAAGCAATTTCTTAAGAAAGTATTTTTCTTATGAAATCAATTTCCCTTAAGAAAACGATTTTCCTTATAAAAGCGATTTTTCTTATAAAAACAACTTTCCTTAAGATAAGGTGTTTGTGATTTTAAAAACAATAAGGAATAGAAAAGTCATAAGGAAAACCTTATTGACTCAACAAAAGTGACGAATTTCGAGGGAGAAATTCATTTTAAGGGGGGTAGAATGTAACACCCAAGACTTTTTGTTATATAAATCATCAATGGAATCCTTTTCTACACAACACTTGCTTGGCTTGATTTACACGAAATCACGACCTTCCTTGATAGCTTGCGTCGTACGCAATACCGAGTTTCACTAAACAACGATATGCTATTAAAATATTATTAAAACTAGCCGTTATGAATAGTAATAACCACTTTTTGAAATTTTAAAAATTTTATTTTTCAAAATGGACTTCATTTTTGGATTCGGAATATCGAAATTAGCCTAGGGTGAAATTTTGGTATTTTTCTGAAAACTTTCAATTTTTGATGAATAGTGAAACCACTAAGTGGTAGTTAAAAAACTGAATTTTTCATAAAACTTAATTTTACCGCTTCTGTGAGTGGAATTTCAAAAATCCGAGAGACACGGTTGATATCAGTAAGTAAAATGTGGTTCAATGAGATGAAAATAATTTTCTGGTGAATAGTAACTTTTTACTTTTTTATTCCACGGTAAAAAGTAAATAGGGTAATTAAGGGTAAAGATGATATTATTATTACCCTAAAACATGTCTTAATTCTATTGGATAAGTGTAATTCGACCAAAAAAATACTTAGAAATAAAATATGACCATTTAGGCCCACTTGGATTAGATTAGGACATTTATTATTAATTTATTTAAAGATGGGTTAAAATAGTTAAAATCAAAGGTTAATAAGTAAATAATTTTTAATATGGGGTTATACATAAGATAAATTCGACTATAAATATTCATTAGAAATCTAAAATGATTTCCTACATAATGGAAATTTATTTGTAATTTTTAGACATTAAATAATTTAATTTATTTATGACACAATGATGATGCAGTAATTATCTTATTAATGAAATATTGACATAATTGATGTTATAAACACCAAAATTAATGTAATTTGAGACTTTTTATGAATCCCACTAATTTTCTTGGTTAATATGACATGTTAGTAGTGATTTAATTAACTTGGGTCGAACTAATAATTCTGTTATGATTTTCACAAAAATCAATTACTAAATAGTGTCAAAATTGACATAAAATAGTTTTTAAAACAAATATTATATTGGTAATTGTTATTTTATTCCTAAAAATCTAAGGATTGTCCAAATGACTTAGATACGGTTATATATATTAATAATAAACAACTTGGGGTTCGTTTGGCTTATTATAGTAAGTTTATTAACCTTATAGTATAAGAACACAAGAAGACATGGTAAAAGGAAAATTATTTAACTTAATGTTAAATCTAAATGATAAGGTTAAAATAGGAACCTAAACTTGTATAAATTCTATTTGATGAGAGGATTTCGACCCATCCCCACCTTAGCTTCGAAATATATCAATTTGGAGCTATTTAAAACTGAACATGACTTTATAATAAAATAATAGTTTTAGTTATTCCAAAGGTGCCCCTCTCCTCCCTTATAAAATGACACCTCCTCCCCCTCTTCCTCACACCACATTGAGCCTTCAAGCTCGGCCAACCCCTGCCACATTCTCCTCTCCACTTTCCTAGAGACATCCTAGAGGTCCTGGTCTTCTTCAAAGACCAATTTTAGTGCCCTAAAAGATGATCTCAAAGAAGCACTTCAAAGAAGAGGTAATGTCCGTTACCGATTCTTTCATCTTTATTTCTTCTTCCACTTCTTCTTATTTAGTTGTTTCATTATGAAGTAATAACATCAGTTTCACTCATATACTGATATTTTATTATAAGTATGAAACAACCCTATTTCACCATCTATCCATCCTACGGAAAAAGAAATCACCGCGCGTGCGTACGTACGGAATACCATCTCCATGCCGTGGTGTAATCTATTTTCCACAACCACCTTACTTGGATGGGTATAATGGTGTAAATAATGACTATATATGACTATTATAAAGTAATATTGATTCTGAAATAGTATACATATACTCCAATACAATTCCACGATCATAGGAACTATATCATCACTCGTGCGTACGTACGGAATACAGTCTCCACGATGTGATGCGACTCGTTCTACATGATCTTAATTTCATAATGATTATATAAATGAATTGAATTAATGAATATGATATATATTACACTAATACTATTCTGGAAATGAGGTATCTATAACCTAATGAAAAGGATAAGAATTTATTCGAAAAAACACGCATAAGAACAAAAAGTTATAAACACCCGAATAACAAGTAGCAATGAAATATTACTACTAAGAAGCTAAGAATATGACCATATATGATATCATAAAAATAAGTATGATTCTGGAATAATTCATTAACATTATTTAAATCATTATACAGGAGGTTCGGACACTTACAAAGCAAGTCGGACCTAAGGTAAGGGAAATATCACAATCTCATTTTTATCCGAGATTGTTTATACTTTAGTATTTACTGGGGTGTATTTTATCATCCACATCCATGTTTCCTGAATATGTAATATTATTTACATCCACCTAAAATTGTTTAAATCCAATTTTAACCTTCGGTGAGTTTTTAGTAAAAGATATGAAAGGAATCTTTTGTCGTTTTTCGTACGAGGTACTTTTTTGACTTTCCGAAAAAAGTACGAGAAGAATGTTCTTTTTAACTTATACGACATGAATGGATTTTTAAAAACATTATTTCCAAGATGCTTCCATTACAAGTTTTCAAGTTTATTTTTAATCAACTTCTTTTAGTTAAAATTTTAAGACATGTTAAGAAAGGAAAATTTTTTTGAAGTAGAAAGGATATTTTCCTCAAGAATGGAGTTCAAGTGTTTTATCAAAATTATTTTCCATCTAAGATAAAATAGGGTTCTGTTTCTATCCCTATTATTACATTGATTTGATTATGTTGTGATGGAGTTATTTTTATGAATTCCATTATCTTATATGAATTTTTTTATGAAGTCATGATGTTTAAGATTCCCATTTTTATCACATGGGTTATGCTATGATGTATGGTTTATGATTTTGTGGCACACATAAGAATGGTATCATTATGAGATGGGTGGGAACTATATCTCCCTCCAATGCATTGGGTAAAGATTTTATATCTCATGAGATAGACATGGCTGGAACGGTAGGTTATACCGGTTGAGTGAAACAGGACTGAAATAAGGGTGACTCGGTTCAGAAAGGGACATTGTCTACTAAGATAGTCTTGGAAATGAGTCTTGACTAACAAGGAATGATTCTCTATGATTATGTGTGTATGCCATAAAGTTTCATGTTTTATGTTATGATTATTGTGATTACATTTCACTGCCATGATTTATCCCATGTTATGAAATTATGATCTCTTTTTCTGGTTAAGATTTCCAAAAGTTATGTGCTTTTGTATACGATGTGATTGATATTTATTTTGTTTACCCATACTGAGCATTTGAGCTCACCCTTTTGTATGTTTTATTTCCCCAGGTCAGGAAGAAGTTTATTAAGTATACTATGCCAAAAAGGGACTCTAGATATGATGAAATAAATGGGAGGCAAAGTAGATGCTTAATGAACCAGTTGTTTATGTTTCCCAGTTTCTATAGACACTATACATATACGGTCCTTTCGTGGTTTTGTTATATGTTGTAATAAGTATGCTTCAATTTTAATGTATTAGCAATGTATGTAAAGTATGGGTTGTTATAGTTGATGTGCGGAAGTTCGATCCTAGAGGTGAGATGGGGTTCATGTAATCATAAACCCCCCTAACGTGCACTGCTATCCACCTATACTGGAGGTGGAATGGCCTGTATATCCTTTATAACCTCTTACCCTCGCTGATGTGGCACAACATCCTATATAACTTGGAAAGCATTGGGATCCTGAGGTTGACTCGCCATCCAGTTTCCAACATGGATGCTATAATGAATGTTCTAGGTCGCACGCCCATGTTTTTATACCTCACCAGTAAGATCCAACTATTGATGAGAGTCACAATAAATGCTGCCATCCTGAATATCGGCTACATCTCTGTGCTAACACTAATCCCCTAGCTTTTCTATTGGTTTTCCTCTAGGAGCCGCCAATACGAGTGCTACTTGCCTCCCTGGTCCCCCATCGGGCAAGTCCTTGGCATCACCAGAAACTGCCCCTCTTTCAGGAAGTTCAGGAACTGGTCGAACTACTGCCTAAAGTTGAAACCTCTCACTAATTTTTTGTCCTCTCCAAGCACCCGCTCCATCAATGTCATTTCCAACCATGGAATTTTCTCTAGATCCTCCCACGCACCCATAATGGGGAGGAATTCATCATACATGGCCCCTAATATCGGGACCTTGGAGATGTTTTTCACATCCCACAAGATTATGCCAACCTCCCCATGGTGCAAGTGGAAGGTATTGGTCCTCGAGTACCACCTGATCAACAATTTTGGCATCAACTACTTTAGTTGGTAAACATGGAATTGGGAGGCCCTAGACAACTCACACAGACCCAATCTTCTCAGCTCTTCCTTGAACTCCTCACAAGAGACACCTACCTAGTAGGCACATGCTCAATAATCTGTGAAGTTTCCACCATGGCGTAGGTCCCACTCCTCAGAACATCCCTTCCCTAGGTTCCTTAATGATTCCTTCAATATTGTCTTGTATATAGGGGTGGACGTCTCACATTGTAGTGCCTTCCCATCCATGTTTTTCAGGTGTTTATGGAGGCATTCATCGTTAACGGGTGTGAAGTATTCTTGGGAATGGATGTCAGCCTCCCTGAACCATTGGCACTGACACAGAGTACTCCCAAACTGGTAAGTTGGATCGTCCCTACATGCTTCAGTAATGAAGACGTTATACCTCATCCCGAAGCCGTATAAAGGTAGCCACTTGCGCAGTGGATAGTTCCACTGGTTCGTCGATAGTATAACCACCAAAAAACAGTGGTTAGAATTGATCTGTAATAAATCCATTAGGCCCAATCTATTCACCATCTCCTCCCTTCAGGCAGCGTCTTCAAGGACCCCCTCACAACCTCTTACTGAGCAATTTAGTTTCAATTTAGGGTTATTTTTGGGTTTGGTTCACAAAGCCCATTCGCATAGTGTTTTTTTGAAGACTATTCGCAGAACCCTACCCCAGCCTACCAACGCCAAGGCACAAACTGCTCTGACACAAAGTCAGAGACCTACTATGCACTGCAAAGCAGAAGACCGAATTTTCGGAGGGAAATCATGGAGTTCACAGGAGATTCAGAAATCGAGAGAGAAAAAATCCAAAATCACGGAGAAAAGAAAATAAAAAAGAGAGGTCAACTCCATTATTTTATAGGTGACAACCTCCAAAGCTCCGCAGCACGTCCATATCACGCTAAGCTTCGCGGCGTGTTCATCTTGCACGTCGCCTATCTGCTTCACGAGCCCTCTTCACAAAACCGCTTCGCGGACGACCATGGGATTTTGGAGATTGACCCTTAGACTTTTACCCTTGATTTCTCCTAGGCTCCAAGTCTGAGGGGGAATTTTTTGGTGAGAAAATATAAGAAGAACAATAATAAGAGGTAAGTATCTAGGGCTGCCTCACGAAGACCATTTGTGGAGCCCCATAGCCCCGTGCCTGTTGCAGAGCAAGGAGGCGGAATTCTCCGAGCACACATTTGTCGTTCGCGAGCCCACCATGGAGCAAGGAAGTGGGATGATCCACGAAAAAATTCAAAATTCTCAAGCTCACTGCGGAGCATGGAGGCGGGATGCTCCACAAATGAATTTGACGTCCGCGAACCCACCACAATGCGAGATTTGTCTTCATGCTGAATGGACCCTAATTCGCGGCGCCTCGTGCCTATAAATACCGATATCCCCTTGCACCCAAAGGTTGGATCCAATGACCTTTCACATTATGAGATCCCAAACCGCAACACACACTCTGCTCTGTGAACCATGGGATCTTCAAGGTACTTCTGCATCACGAAATGCCTTCCCTTTTGTATGAATTCTTCCCCTCTTCAAATTGGGATGCCCTTCGCAGAGCCCATGGGACTTCGGGAAGGAAGGGGATCCCCAAGGGACTCAGGTCCTCATAGATCATTTATGCTTTGTGATGCAACCTTCATGCATATGTGTCCCACATGCTAAGGCGGGGTCACTATGCTCTGCGAGGCACATTACTTCACAATACCACAGTTCACGGGGCACCCTTGCTTCGTGAGGCATTGCTCCGTGAATGCCATTCCACTTTGCGAAGAACCTTCCATCCACACCTATGATCTATTCTTAGGATGGGACACTTCACTTCATTAAGCACACCCCTTCATGAAGCCCCTCCACTACATGGAGCACTAGAGCTTCACAAGGCCTCTACCTATGGCCCTTTTTGATCTGCAATTCCTTTTCCCATGTGACCCTCCAAGTTTGCACAAGGTGATTTCAATGTCCTTTAGAAATTTCTTCCTGTTGAGTTTCTTCACCTTATGCTTCTTCAGATAGGCACCCTAATGACTATTGCTTCTTTTCATAGCCACGCTAATGCGGAATAACAGTGGTATCACCTCACGACATCCCCAACCACAACATTGCTGGTCCCTTCTCTTCACCAATGTGTAGTGGGTGCTGATGATATATGTCCTATGGGTGTGGAGTATGTCCACCTCGTCCGAGCATCATAATGTAAAACTTCCAATCACCATCTTCCTTAGCACATGACGTTAAACTGTGATCTCGCCCCGTGCATCACATGTGGGTGCCCCATCTCGGACATTCTCCATTCCAACTAGTATCCATGGGAATGAGATCATTCCTCACATGGAATGATATCGTTTTTATAGGAGTGGAATTTGATTGTGGGGAATGGGAATCCATCTTGGTGTAATCCCCTATCCTTTCTTACAGGAGGTAGAATCACTTCCCCTTTTTATTCGGTTCCAAAACCCTCTCCCACTGGGCTTTGTCACCACCTTGGCCTCCACCCTAGATTAAGTCTCAGTCTCCATCTCCCTGGGCTACTAACCATGTGTATATCCAAATCTTCCCCTCCCTGGACCGCCTAGAGCCTAATCCCTATTTCAATTCCCAATGATTCACCTTTTGTGAAGTGATCATCGGGTATTTTCCGCATCTTGTATCTCACACCGAGAATGACTCATGTGGGCTTAGAGTGAGCATTGACCATGGCATCAATCCCAGGGAAAACTAGAGTGTAAGACCCACACCATAACTGAACAATGTGGAATTTGAACCTTATCAAGGTAAGGTATGTATAAATCCTATCTGAGGTTCAATCCCAACATCCATCGGTTACCGACCCCCTTCACGTCGGTTCACCACACCATCCTTGGGCAACCTAGAGTGTAATCCCCACACCATTTGTAACGCCCCAACCCCAAAAGCCTGAATCCAGTGCATTATTTTAAAACATTGGCATGATTACAAGGAATCGTGTCCAAAAATACCGATCAGTTTAGTAGTCTTGCAAAATATATTACAGAAAAGAACATTACATTACACATTAGAAAATAAATCACAACATAAATTATCCTTCAATAACTCCATTAATCCCCTAGCATAACCCCACATATTTTTCATAATACACTTCTTAGAATCCTGGTAAAATAAATAATAAGAGACAGGAGAGCTCAGATCCTTAGTAAGAGTAAGCAATATAGCAGAAGATAAGATAAACATTAGGCATGATGAATTATTTAAAAAATATGCCTTTAAAAATAACAAACATGAACACTTTATGGCAGGAATATGAGCTGAGTAAATAATGCCATAAAAAAAACATAGTCATGGGTATTCTACTAGTCGAATAACCACATCAAATATCAACATCTAATCTCATAATGATGGAATGCATGATGCCAGACATCATAACCACATAGTCAAGGCCTCGCACCAAATAAGATTTTATCAAGGCCTTGTGCCTAGACACTAGTTTTTCTCATGAGACCTACTGATGCATCGAGGATATATTGTGGGCTCCACCTATCACTTACTATGTCCAATGCATTCCTCATATGAAAATGTTGAAATATAATCTAGACATTCCTACTAAAACTAGCATACTAAATGTGTATAACTTAACCATAAACCATGAATGGTATAAAAATAACACATCCATAGTCAACCATAACTCATTAAATACAATATAGAAGATTTTATTAAAATAAATTAACCTCAATCAATAATAATGAATTATATTGATATAAATGAAAATAATCATCAAAACTATTTGGGAGAAATATCCACATTTTTCTTGAAAACAATAAAAAGTCTCAATATTTATCAAGAAGCTATTTAAAATTGATTTTTGAATCAAAGTATCCCATACCAATTTGAATCTATTAAAAGGAATTTTAATTTTAATACATTAATTTTCATATAAATAAATCCTTAAAACCATTTTTAAAACATTATCATTAATGTGAAAGAGTTAGAAGAATAAAACATTAAAACATTTAAAATGATATTTTAGTTTCCTAACAAAAATAGAGACCCTTGAATACAAATAATTGAGATAATCAATACATTATAATATCATGAGAATAAAGGGATTCATGATATACTATGTCAAAGAACATTATATACACCATATAAATGTGAATTGGCGTATAACAACAAAAAAGCCTCAATGGAATGTAAATTGAGATGAAATCCATTATAAAGACAACATCATTAGGTTATGGATAAATCAACGACATAATTATGTGTGAAAAATATATATACACTCAATATGATTTTATATTCAGTATAAATCAATCAGAGGAAATTCACATATATTCTTGTAAATACAACACCAATGACTTGGATATTTAACTTAATGAATGGAAATTGATTTAAGATTACCCTTATCAAGTTCATATCAATGACTTCAGAAATTATCCATGGAGTGATTATGTGTATCAAAAGTATATCCACACAGGGGGGGAGTCTAAATTACTACATAAATAATAAATAGTGAATCCACACATAATATTGGAGTAAAATAATGAATGAAGTATGCGTAAATCCCAATGAGTGGAAATTGAAATTTGAAATTCTCTTACCAATTTGGTAACTCACGAAACATACTCCCCATGAAAGAAGGATAATAAAATGAAGATGTATATACCCATAAATTAAATTATATTATACTATTAATACAATTATGGACAACACATACACTACACCAAAGGAAATAGTTGCTAATATAACCTTAATCTCATGGGAATAAAAAGTGAGATGAAAACCCTTTACCACATTGTAATAAATATAGTCGTATGAACAAATGTTAATAACCACCAAATGAATCACATAATACCGATAACATAAATAGAATAATTATGATATATATCAAATGGAATTACACAATACACCACATGAAATAAATATGGGCCGAACAATGGAAATCTCACGAAATTAAGAGTGAGATAGGAAACCCCTTACCATGTGTCCGACTTGACTCATTCGTTCTTTAATATTTTGAATAATAAACAAAAGTTAATTTATACTTTCTTAAGAAACATTTTTATGTTTATGAATCCTTTTATATCACTTATTACAATGTTATAAACATTATTTAATCCTTTAAGTTAATAATGGTTATTTTGACGATATTTGGTACATGAGTCAAAAATGAACTTGTTATAATTACAAATAGTCCATTTGGTCAAAAGTATATTATCTCCAGAATAATATTCATTATTTAAATATCACATATATCATAAATATTCAGAATATATATATATATATATATATATATATATATCTATATTTATATTTATAATTACTTCATAATATCTGGAGATAAGAAATGAAATGAACCGTTCATGGAGACGGTAAGCCGTACATACACCTGAACACTACTTTCATTTCTATTTCATATTTAATGAAATGAAAACTTAATGATACATATGTATATTATAATTCACGTATATTATCATATGATATATGTGTTTTATAATTTAATTAACACCATTCTTTATACGTTCCATGTATGTCATGAATGAATCATATCACCTTGAGGGAGCGGTAGTCTGTTCTTCCTCAAATGAATTATCGTGTTCACACATCTTGGAAATCATAAAGGTGTGTTTTTAAATGAAAATTATAGAAGAATAGGGAAAATATAAAATTAATATATATCATATATAAATATAGTTCCATCATAATAGACACCATAAGAGGTGGTAGAAGATAATTGAACAATCATAGTTTTGTGAGGCAGTAGTTCTCCATCCAGAGAAACTTTATGTTCTTTTACCATTAGATGTAGGTGTGTGTTAGTTTAGCTCGAATAATTCTCATAACAATAACCTAGTATATTGAAAATACTGGTGATGTTTTAAAATAAATTAATAAAAAGAGTTTAGGGGGTTTGAGAAGAAAAATAAAAGAAGAGAACTTTTGGGAAGATGTTACCTTAAAACTGGGAAACTCCCTTTGGTTTGAACGAAAACATATTTCTTGAAGCACCTTATAACTAAGGTAAGGATTCCAGGTGGAAGGTAGGGATCCTTAGAGATTATTTTGGTAGAGGTTGTATGAAACAAGGGGCTCGAAATGTGTGAGGAATAAGTTAGAGGTGAGGGCTTTTATAAGAAGGAGGAGGGTATCTTTAGGGAAGTGGGAGAAGATTATTTTATTATATAATTATTTTCCGTTTATAAAAGTCCAAAACTAATTATAGTTGAAGATAATATGAATCCTGGTCAAAATAAAATTATACAATAATAATTGGATAGGTTTGGAATATTTTTTTAATCTTTATATTCTTATTTACTTAATTCATGCATTAGTGAGGTAAACACTACATCATTATTGTGTCATAAATAATTTTATTTTTTTGATGTCTATAAATTATAAAAAAATACCATGATGTAGGAAATATTTTTTTATTTATAATTAATTTTTATTGTTGAATAGATTGCTTATATATACCCATGTAAAAAATTATTTACTAAAAGATATATGTTTAAATTATTTTTGTCATTACTTAAAATTAATTAACATAAACTATCATTATCACTCTTATGTGGATCCATGGGGTCCCAAAATTGACCCAAGGATGCCCATGGTTGGCCATGAATCATCCAATAAAGTGAGTACAAGTGTTAAGGTAATTTCATACTATTATAATATTCTTTTTACCTTGAATTACCATATTTACCTTTAACCGCGATAAATAAAAGTCAAAAGTTACTTTTCAGAAAAAAAAAATTTATCTTGTTGAACCACATTTTACTTACTAATAACAACCATGTGGGTAAGAGTTTTGAAATTCAATTCACATAAGAGGTAAAATTTCATTTAAATGAAAAAGTCAGATTTTTAACTACAACTTAGTGGTTTCACTATTCATCAAAAATTGATGTTTTTCAGAAAAATACCAAAATTCCGCCTAAGATATATTTGATATTTCTAATTCAAAAATTATTTCTATTTTACCAAACTCATAAAATAGAATTTTTATTAATTAATTTATAAATAATTTATGTTTTCAAAACAAAAAGTGTGTTTTTAGGAAATATTAACTATCAAAATATTGACACTTGTTTATGTTCAGTTTCGAAGTGAAAATAATTCTAATGTAAAAAATTGGATGAAATGGTAAAAATATAATCCATTTACACTTCAAAACCCTGAAAAAAGGCTTTATACTATTTCACGTGGAATGACCCCTCACTCGCCCGGTCTTCGCTCTCGGCTCTTGACTTCGCCTTCTCCTCTCTTGGGTTTCCTCCATGGCGGTGATGGGTTCTCCTCCCCCTTCTTCTCCAGGTTTACTTTCCACCTAGTTTTCCCTTTGTTTTTTGATTCTATCTTATACTAGTTTTTCTTCTTCCTCGCTTGTGGAGCTATCTCACTTTCCCCCCTCCCTCCCATATTCTGCCTGTCTGTTTCAATACACTTGGCTCCATATGATAGGATGTGTTGGTTCATAGATGGATTTGGGACTATTGTGGTAGGAGCAGTCCATCACATGATTTTTCATTTGGTGGTTCCTAGAGTTTCATCCCCTAGAATCATCTTTCTCCTTCCTCCTAGGGTTTCATCCCCATGCTCTATTTCTTATGGTATAATTACCGGTTCCCCTTCTCAATTCTGGCTTCCATTTGGGTTTCATCCCCTCTTCCCTTTACCCCCATATGTTTAACCGTGATCTAAACTCACGTTCCATTGCTTCTCTCTGGGTCGGACTTGGAGCAATGGGCTCCTAGAGGTTTTGGGCATTATGCTTTGGCAGTCATGGGGCTCCCCTTTTGGGTTTCTTCCCCAGTCTCCTTTATAGTTTATTCCCCAGTTTTCCATCTTCTCAGTTCCTTTCATTTTCATCCCCAATTATGTTTTTCTTTCATTCTGATGTTCGATGCATGGTTTCTTCTGCTTGCTGGGTGGAGTTACATCAGGTGTCCGGGAGGCGCATCTGGCATGGTGTTATTACGACGGCGATGTTGGTGTTTAATCGACGATGATTATGGTATTTTATGGTAGTGACATGGGTTCCTTATGGTGGTGCGACGTTTTTGGTTTATGGGATCCTCTCCCGATGGATAATCCATTGATTTTGTGGTGTTTGTTCATTGAGTTACTAATTCTGGATGACAGTTGATCTGGTCGATGACTGTTGTTGTTAGTGTCGACGACACTTGGAGAAGACGACAACAGTGATGAGTACGATGGTGATTGGTTGATGTAGCCAGTGATGTGATGTTACCAACGCTTAGGATTACACTATGACCAGTCAGGCAGACCTCGATCTAGGTGGTGATCTCACAGCCATCGAAGATCCAATTTGGTGGGAATCGAGGAGTTCTTTCATTTATTTTGTTTTGAATTTGTGAATCGTGTTTGGTTTTCTTTTTGAATTGTGAACCTATAATGTTGAAAATTGTGAACATGTAACGTTGAAATTATGATGTATTTTGGTTCGTGTGTGGTTACCACTAACCCAAAATGTGTCTTTTAGAAAATTTTAAAAAGTTATTTGTGGTTCTACACTTCAAAAAATGTTAAAAAGATAATATAACTATATAAATAAATTAGATTAAAAGGCAGTTTTGAATTAAGATACAATATTTCTCGCTATTCAAAAAAATGAATATTATTAGAAAAATACAAAAATTTCGTCCAAAGTAAATTTTGATGTCTCTATTCTAAAGAAAATTTTTATTTTCTCAAATTGAATATGTAAAATTGTCAATTATTTGATTTAAAAATGGTTCACCATTAAAAGGTGGTAAAATTTCATTTTTTGAAAAATGCATTTTTTTTATCTGAAAAATTGAATTTGTTTTTATAATAGGTCTAAGAAACACATAATACAAAAGTTAAAATTATATGGAGTATATAAAATTGAAAATCTAGTTAATACTATTCATAACGTTTTTTGGAATGACTATTTTGGTAAGTCGTGGTGCGTTCGAACTCAGTGTTGCATATAATACAAGTTATTGAATTACTTTGAAGAGATAACGTACCATGAAATCTTGGGGTGTTACACCATTCTTGATCAATGTGGAATTTGATCCTTATCAGTGTAAGGTACGTAGGAAGCCTCCCTAATGTTCAATCCCAACACCCAGTGGTTACCGACCCCCTTCCCATCGGTTCGCCACACCATTCTTGGGAAGCCTGGGGTGTAAGCCCCACACCATCCCGAACTATGTGGACATTGATCCCTGCCAAGGCATTGTATGTAGGAAGCTTTCTTGAGGTTCAAGCCCATCAAATAGTTGTTCTGGCATTCCTTCATGTCAGTTCAACACACCCCATTTCTTGAACTATGTGTAATTTGATCCTCACCATGGTAAGGTACGTAAGAAGCCTCCATGAAGTTCAAGCCCACCATCCATGGGACCCACAATCCTCATTCATGTCAGTTCACCGAACCCCATTTCTAGAACCACGGGGACTTTGAACCTTGCTAATGTAGGGCACGTAGGAAGCCTCTTTGAGGCTCAAGCTTGACAACCATTTGTCTTGACCATCTTCATGTCGGTGTATGAAGCCCCATCCCAAACTATGTGGACATGATCCATACCAAGATAAGGCACGTAGGATGACTCCCGGAGGTTCAAGACCAACAACCATTGGTCCCAACCCCCTTTCACATTGGTCATCCTTCGTCACACATGATGTTAAACTACATTCCCCTTTTTCTTCCCACATGACGTTAAAAAGTACCCAGATGAACTACATAGGTTTTGATCCTTGTCACGACAGAGTACGTAGGAAGCCTCTAAGAGGTTCAACCCCAACCAATGGTAAGTCGTTGCAACACCATCAAATGGTAAGCCATTGTGACCTTATCCAATGGTAAGTCATTCTGACATTATCCAACAGTAAGCCATTTTGACTTTATCCAACGGTAAGAATTTGTGACCATTCCATTTGAAGGTAAGTTGTCATGCCCCTATTCGATGGTAAGTCATTGAAGCCTATCCAATGGTAAGACATCTATAGAAGATCTACATAGGTATTATCCCTATCTCCTAGATAGGATACAAATAAACCCTCCCCGATTTCCAACCCCAATCATTACTAAATGTTGGTGTCCCTCCCTGTTGGGACCCGCATCTCTGGTCTGTCCCTTGACTGTCATACCAACATAGGCTGTTAATCACACATAAGCACTGCAGGTTATCGGGACGTTGTCCCCTGTGAACACCCTAATTTCGTACTCCAACCCGAAGGTTCCACTTCCTCCAGGTCCCATCAAACTACTGATGTCCTCATGTTGGGTCCATCTTATTTCCCCCTCCATTTCATTAAATCATCCATATCCATCCCGACTATCACTCCGGTTGCCACATCTCGGTTGGATCATGTCACCCCATTTACCTGTTTCTCCTAGCAGTAACTAGGTACCTAACCAAGCGTTAGCCCTAGTGTCAGTGCTCCCTCTAAAGGGGGTACCTATTTGATCCACTATTTGGAGTGTTATGATTAGACAGATCCCTCTCTGGTAGACTTTAAACATGTGGCATACCCAATGTTAAACATGTGAAGCTAAGGAAAATGTTACATACATGCCTATGGCATGTAATTCCCTGCATTCGAAATGGGATGTATCAGGCTTCTGTGCCCTCGAGAAGCCCTCCAATAAGGGGAAGAAACCTAGATGCGCCAGTGATCCAGTGTCCTAACACACTAGTGATGTCTCAATGTGACATCTCCCAAAACCGAAGGTAGAGGCCCTGATCGGACCCCATGGAATTTCCTAACAGATGCTGTGTAATTAAAAAACGTCCATCAAAGAATGGAACTGGGAAGAGTTTCAAAGACTACATATTAACCTATAAGGGAGACTCGGACTAGGTGACGAGTTTTAAGGAAGAATACATGTAATGGAGAACTGACATCCCATCATCCCATTTTGATCATGGAGAAAACATCACTGAACAAGTGATAGATGTCACCCGCCTTTGGAAAGTAGGAATGCGGGGCAACAAACATCACCATTGTCCCTGAAACAGACAAACACGTGTGCCCTGTCGAAAGCATTGGAAATAAGTTCTCAAGAGATCTAAATAATTTTGTCAAGAAAAATAGGATTCTTTTTCTATTATATCAAAAATATTTTCCTTCCATGTTGATATTTTATTTAATATTTTTTTTCAAGAATATTTTTATTATTATCCAATGATTGATTAAATACATTCTTCCCATGATTTAATTTTCATAAAAATATTAAAAATTAATATTTTTCATGTTTTTGAAATGAGTTTCCCTTTTTTATTCTTTTGAACAGATTCATTTTTTTTACCATACTAACAAATATTCCCACCCTTAAAAATGTCCATTACCTTGGAATAAACATTAAATTATTCCACTATTTATTCTAAATAAAATTTTCCAATAATTTTTTGTAAAACTAATATATTAAACAAGTTATTTCCGAATGAAAACATTATTTTCCTCAAAAAAAATCATGCAATCTTTTTATATTCTTTTAATCTATGTCAATGTAATTTGATTAATCTTATACTATAAAAAGGATAAAATATTATGACTTCATCATCCATGATTCAATGTAAGGCTTGTGATCATTTTGAGAGGGGAAAATATATACATTCCATATGCTAGTTCATCCAGTATGTATAATTATTGACTATTATGTCATGTTGATTATGTTATATTGTTTATTAATGTGATGAATGAATTATACATATTATGTTATTTGTGGGGACTAAATTTTCTTGGCTAGTAGATTCAATGGTATGCCTCATCAGACATAACAGGTACAATATTTTCCCAAGGCCTTATACTTTTACCTAATATATCATGGTATGAATCCTTAGCCTTATGTTGTAGATGTCCCAAAAATTTTATTATGTTTTTATAAGATCTATTATTTATGTACATTTGATTATGTGAATATTTATGATATTCATGGATAAAAAATAATTTTTGGTTATTATTTATTTGCTATTTTATATTCATGATTTATTCCTACATATTGTTCATTAATTATTTATTCTATGATATATTTCACTATACGCATAGCCATACTGAGAATCTGAATTCAAAACATTCTTATGGTTCCTTTCTACATGATTCCAATACATGTAATATGATTGATAATCAAGGATACACTAGAGAGAATGATGATGCATTATTTTTTTTAATTTTTTGTTTTAATATGAAATTTGAGATTTAAAAATTTTTCAATTTTGAAAGACTACTAAACTCAACGATAATATGAGATGAAACCACTTTTATGTATTTATTATTTAATAAAGTTACTATCATCTTAGGGATACTTGGGTAGGAATTGTTACAATTTGAATCTGGTACATTTTATTACAGTAATTTGGAACTATCTTCAAAAAACATATATATTAGAGAAAATTATCTAATAATACACTATAGTGTTAAGTATAATTATAGGAAAATATCATGAAGTTATATTAATGTAGAGACCATTTGTTTTCTTAGGAAACACATCTATGCAAAGATTTTTCAAAGTTGATATGGTTAGGGCATTACTGCATCTAGTCATCAAAACATTTAATGTGGAATATTAGGTATTTACTCTATCATCACCAGTGCCAAATGAGTTAAACTAATACTAAACATCTAGATGGAAACTCCTTAGGATATTATTTTGTTTATTAAAAAACTATTTAAAAACTATTATGAAATTTATAAAAATATTTATTGGCGCCAAAATATGTGCACAGGTGAAGGATGCAAAGTGAAAGATAACTCTAAAGTGGTTGCCTCACAAAGCACATTCATGGATCCCCACAGTGTTGTTACCAGCATGCAACCTAAGCCCCTTTGTAGTTGCTTTTGTGAAAAGAGGCAGGAGGCTCCATAGTTATGGCATAATTGACCAGTAATCTCGCACCATGGAGGAGCCTAATCGACCTCTGTGAGCCTGTAGAACATGACAAAATCCCCCATTAGACTGTTGAACATGAGGGAATCCTCTGTGAGTGCTGTAGAGAAAATATACGGGAGGCTCTGCGGTTATGACAAACTTTACGCGATCTGTGGCCGATCACGGAGCGCCATATGGCCTCACATCGAGCTATCCTTACTTCATGCAACCCTTCACCTATAAATATCAAGCTCCACCTGATCAGAAAGGATGGATACCCCAACCATTTTCCTTCATAGCTCTCGGATCATGAGCACTTTCAGATCTGAGAATCCTCAAGAAAAAATGAGCTCTTCAAGGTACTTATGCTTTGGGAATCACATTTTCTTTAGTTCAATACATCCCCTCTTCAAGAAGGGATTCACTTCATGGATCCCATGGTCTATCTTGAAGGAAGGATATCCTCAAGGGGACTCGGGTCTTTTCAAAGAACATATGCTT
Source organism: Viscum album (assembly GCA_963277665.1). Taxonomy (NCBI): domain Eukaryota; kingdom Viridiplantae; phylum Streptophyta; class Magnoliopsida; order Santalales; family Viscaceae; genus Viscum; species Viscum album. Next base: position 1,411,361,483 of record OY728134.1, read on the forward strand.
CTTGAAGTACCTCCCATGCACTTGTGAACCACATGCTATGGCAGGGTCCCTGTGCATTGCAAAGCACACTACATCACAGCACTATGTTGTCCATGGTACCCTTTCTTTGCGAGGTCGTACTTTGAGAAAGCCTTTAATCTTCATGAAGCACCCCATATGAACCTATACCCTATGCCTAGGCTAGGAAACTCCACTTCAGGAAGCATACCCCTTCACAAATCCCCCCACAACATGGAGTAACAAAGCATCACAATGTCCCTTCCTTTAAACCAATTTGATTTGCAATCCCTTTTTCTGCATAGACGTCCAGGCTTGTATGATGTGATTTCAAGGTCACTTGGGTGTTACATTATATTGAGTTGCTTAGACTTAAGCTTCTTCACAAATGCATGCTAATGACCATTTCCTTTTGGCATATCCACACTAACCTGGACCCCTCAGTGGATCACTCCACGAAATACCCTAACCATGGAATTTTCAGTACCTTCCCATCACCAACGTTCATAGTGCACCGATTATGTAAGTCCAGGGGGTGCAGAGTGAACCTTCCTCATCCGAGATGCTGGACGTTAAATTTCCTAACACCATCATCCTCATTACATGACCTTAAACTGGGGTCTTTCCCCATGCATTATATATGGGCTGCCGACCTCAAACATTATCCACACATGATTGTCTCCAGAGGAGTGAGATCTTCCTCACATGGATTGAGATATTCTTTGTTGGAGCGACGTCTATCTGTGGGAAACAGAAACTATATTGGTGTAATCCCTTTGCATTTCATGAAGGAGGTAGAAACCATGATCCTCATCACTTCTTTTGTGCCAAAGACTAGATAATATTTGTGAATAAGGTCCTACGTTACCCCATCCCTCTCCCTTTGGGCTTTGTCACCACTGGGCCTCCATTATGAAGTAAGTCTCAATCTCTATCTCTCTAGGCCAAAAAACACACATAAACCCATGTTTCATCTTTGGTCTACTAGCCATGCATAATCCCATGTTTCCTCTTTGGGATGATAACCATGTGTTATCCCCACTCCACTTCTCACGGACACACCTTTCATTACATGATCATCTGGTCTTTTCTTCCTCTTGTTTCTCACATCCTACATGACTCACATGGGCTTAGAATAAGCTCCAACAAGGAAATCTCTCCTTGGTTTCCTCAGTGTGTAATCCCCAAACCATTCCAAACTACGTGGACATTGATCCTTGGCCTCTCTAAGAAAGGTACGTAGGAATCCTTCCTATGGTTTAATCCCAACACCTACTTGTCTTGACCCCTTTATATTGGTTCACTCTCATCCCAAATGATGTTAAACTATGTTTTCTATTCTGAACTACATGTAATTTGATCCCTGACCTCTCCAAGCATGGTATATAGGAATCCTCCTTGAGGATCAAGCTTGACACCCATTGGTCCCTAAAACATCACATCGGCTCACCCTCGTCCTGCATGACGTTAGATTGTATTCCCCTTGAATCAAAAAAGACATTAAACTGTACCAATTAGAACTACATGGGATTTTATTTTCATCTCCTTAATACGGTACATAAGAAGACTCCTTGAGGTCCAACCCCAATCGATTGTAATCTATTGTTCCTAATTGATATTAAGCAATTATTCCCAATCGATGATAATCCATTGTCCCCAATCGATGGTAAGCTGTTGTGCACAATGTATGGTATGTTGTTGTTCCCAATCAATGATAAGATGTTTCCCCTAATCGATGGTAAGGAATTTTCCTTGATAGATGTTAAGCACTTGTCCCCAATTGATGGTAAGTCATTGTCACTGATCAATGTTATGATGTTGTACCCCATTCTACAGTAAGCCGTTGTACCCCAACTAGCAGTAATCTATTAGAACCTCAACCTATGATAATCCATCATCATCATCCCCAAATGATGATAAACAGTTATAAGAGGAACTACATGGGTTTGATCCCTCTGTCCTAGTTTGGGTACATAGGAATTATTCCTGAGGTTCAACCTTAAACACTGGTAAACTTTGGTACCCCCCCATTGGGACACACATCAATGGTCTGCCCCTCAAGTGTCAGTCCAATCCAGAATTCTAACCATGTGTAAGCCCCAATATATCATGGGTTTGTTGTCCTCTATGTGCACCCCGATTATATACCCCCATCCCAAATTCTATGAACTTTGATTCCCTACCATGGGAATATGTAGGAAGTCTCTCTGGGGTTTAAGTTCAACATCGATGTCGTCCTCACGTCAGTTCCAACGTATTAACTATCCACTTCACTCAACCACCCATATCCATCATGGTTGTTACTTGGGAAACCACATCCTAGTGAGATCTGTCAACCACCTTCTAAATGTCTTAGCAGGAATTAGGTGACTAACCACGTGCAATCCCCTTAATTAGTTTTCCCTCCTGGGGTTATACCCATCTAATCCACTCATATTAGTATTCTGATAAGACCAATTTGTCTCCTCCAGATGTTAAACTCATGACATGCACTGTGTTAAACATGGGAAGATGAGTAAATCCTCATAATCATGCCTATGTTTAAAATCCCCCAAATTCGATGTCGGATTCCTCGGGCTTCCTTACCCTCAAGAAGCCCTATCATAAGGGGAAGAAACCAATATGCACCAGTCTTCCAATGTCCAGACATGCCAGAGATGTCCAACATGACTAATCCCCTGACCAATGGTTGCTTCCCTAAATAGACCCCTTGGAATGTCCTGAACAAATCAGCATAATTAACCGGCATCCATTAAGACATGGCACTAGGATGAGTTTTATGAACAATGTCTTAAGTCTATGTTGGAGAATCGGACTAGGTAACAAGATTTGAGGAGGAATCCATGAAAGGAGATGCCGACATTCCATTATACTGTTTCGATCACAGATAAAACTTCCCTTAATAAGTGATGGATGCCAGCCACATTTGGAAAGCAAGAATTCATGGAAACAATCAGTGCATCCTCCAAAATAAACAAATGCACACCCTAGTGAAAGAATCAGAAATAGAAATGGTTAACCCAAAGTGTTGATATTCTCCATAATGTGGGGATTATTAGTGTTCATGATATCAGTGGATTATCATCTCATTGGATCCAGATATCTTCCACCATGTCCCACCAAGAAAATAGTGGGTCTGGTGTGAAACACATCAGAAATTAGGGCAGTTGAATGTTGGACATCCAGGTCTATGACATTGTCAGCGTGCATCCTTCTTACAAAAAATGGGAGATGGGATGGTGCTGGGGAACTGGATTCCACTTTCCTTCTTCTAGTACAAATGGTTGAATCATCCTACTTTTTAGTACCCAAGTAGTTGTGATGGGAAACCGATCACCACCCACCCACCAAGATAGGGGCATGGGAAATTTCAATGTCATAATCTCGTATGTCCCCATATCTTCTACAACATCTTCCACATCAAAAATTATGGGGAACCCAAACCCCATCTCCCCATTTGAATTTATTTAGAGATTGGTAATTAATAACCTTGTTCGATGATACGAGGAGGAGGGGATTATCCCAACTCGTGATATGGCCCAACAAGACCTAGAGGATTTATTACCTTACCATCACCACAACCCCCAAGGGTCGTGTAGGGAGAAACTACTCCCCACTCCAACCAATAATTGTTTTGGGATCCCCTGCCCAGAACGCTTCGATGAATTCCTCTCTTATTCCAACGAGGTGTGGTATGATTGAGCCAGTACAACTATGATTCCTTTCTGTGGCCGTGAAGGAGGGATCCCACTAGGCCACATCAGCGCCTTCACTAGGCCCCATTGGGTGAAAATAAGGTGGGTTATGAAGTTGTACTAATGTTCATTGTACGGTTAACCCGACACCAGTGTTGGGCACAAGCTGAAGTGGACGCCCGCCAGGGGAATCATCTTCAATGACACCCATGGACCATGACACCATTGGTGCATACCATTAGTCCCTTACTTATGAAAAATAGGGTCAGTCATATTCCCTTTTCGGATCGAGGCCCCAACTACAACACATGTAGGTTGGGATGACTCTCTTGGTTGGAGACACATGTGGATTATTACATGGACCAACCTACGGCGATGACAACCCGTACATAGGTCCGCCCCTTACCATCACCAATGATAGCGCAGGTCCTCCACACTCCAAATATCAACATGGAGGTACTCTCCACTCCACCATCAATCCAAGCGATGGCCATCCCCGCCACATTGACACTAAGTACGAAAGCCTCTTCACCACCCATGACCACATGTATAGATTTGTTCCTTATGTAAGAGGTCATTGATGTGATGATACTAACCGTATGGTCAATCATTAGCATGGGGGTCTTCCCCATTTTCTCACATTGACTGATGAAGGCCCTCATTGTCCCAAAAATCAGAGGATCAATGGTCTACCTCACTTCATTGGAACCCATCAAAAAGTTCCTACCCATGCTCAGCTTGACTAGAATGAAAGACTTCCATATACCATCTCTACCAATGGAAACAAGTATGGAGGCCCTGCCCATTCTCCTACTAGCTTCAGTATAGGTCCTACCTGCCTCCACACTTCCCACAGACAACAACCTCACACATCAACCAGTGGACATGGAGGTCCTCCCCAGGTTCCGTTTTTCATTTTTTCTGCTTCTCCAAGCACCCCATCTCATCCTGAAAGAAGTCCTCCTTGACCCAGAAATAGTTTACCAGAAGGTCCTCCTTGATCCAAATACCTACCCTATTCCAAAGGGCCACCCCAGGGCTAGAGGTCGGTCTGACACCAACATAAAAAGAGTGCCGAAAAGATTTAGACTGCAATTAAACCTATCTACTTCTGAGATTTTGAGACATAATGTGATATGAAGATTGGACCCTCACCTCGATCTTATGTGTCAATGGTCAGTGCAGAAAAAAGGCTTATCAACCTTATCCTTCCAGAATGTGATGTCTGCTAGATTCCCTCCTCCCTCCACAGATACATCTAGGAGGAGGAGGATTTGGCCCCTTCCTAGGGCCTGGCCGTGAAATCCTCTCTATCATCCACAGGGTAATTCTCTACCTCGACCAGAGATCATGGAGAGTTATTCTGCGGATCGGGAGAGGAAGAACTATAACATGGACCTCCATCAGTAACCACAGACCCCATACTGAAAAATATGGTTGAAGATCCTCCTAAAATGATTTAGTCTTGAATTCATTACATTCATCATAGGAAACCTAGGATATGGAGGATTGTCCGTGTATGTTCTGTATTCTCCACCGAATAGTCTACCATCTCAGAAGTCCGCTTCAGTGTTGCCTCTGGTCCTACAACTGCCCCCATTCGATGAGTGGGGAAACCATGGGCTGGATCATGAGTCTGATTTGAGATTATTTTGAGACATCCTTTCAACAGAATATTTCCCATAGATTTTTTGGAAAACTATAAACACAAACATTAGTGAGCCGGAATCGCTTACCCAGGATGATGTCTCGTGTTTGTGCCAAAACCACTGGGAAACACACTTCCGTCTCTATTATTGGCAAGGGGATTACCCAAAGAGTCAGGAAAACACCGAAAATATTGACCAAACATTCCGCATGGTCGACATGGATGCAATCCTTGTGGCCTAGCATCCTGAGTCTCCCGGTCTCCATTGGACCACCAAATAATAATGCGTTCATAGTTTTAAAGTACTTCTCATAATTATCGAGGAGGTTTCACCCCACATTCAGGTCCACAGTTAGGGGAAGTATGCTACCCTCCATATCAGTGCTATCTAGAACTAGGATGACCTTCTAGGTGACATTGAATATATGCCTCCAGTTAGAACTAACTTTAACATGGATGACCTGCTAGAGGGAGAGGATGAACTAGAGCTCCTTAGAGAGGACAACCCCCCCACCCTCTGAGGGAGTGTCATACCTATTGGATCTATTGGGAAGGATCACTCACCATCAATGAAATTTACTGGGCCTTCCCATACCTAACGAGTCTTTATCCCTTACCAGGAATCCCAATAAGGGCATAAAACATCTTGGGGAAATCAAAACCTCCCACCCATCTGGATCAGTGTAGAAGACGATGGATGGTCTGGAAAAAATTGTGTTGTTTCAATAGCCCACAGAGCATAAGAAGATGATCAATGACCTCCATGCGGAATGTGCTGCAGAGCGGCGACCAAACTACTGTGTCCCTCGACTAGGGATGCAGGGGCAGATATAACATTCCCCCAGTGAGTTCCCTCCAGGTGACCATAACCGTCATTTACACATAAATAGGGTACCGTCCAGAGTTTATTGTTTGAGGGAGTGGTATGTATCACAAAATATAACTTAGCGGTGTGATAATCCTCATGACCGAACTCAGGTTCACCCAGCTACTCCGCAGATCATCCCACCAGCCTCTTCACAATTCATTCGGACTACTTATGATGTTGAAGGACCTGCCAATGCATTGGTGGCCAGGGATCCTCGACAAGATTTGATGCATCTCTCAAACTATCCAATGGAAGCACTCGTTGCACATATCGAGGCATTAGAAACTCTTTAGGTGGAAATCAAACATGATGGTAAGCCTTATCCAGCATGGGTGGATGACATGCTAGCACCCCCCCCCCGGTTTCTAAAATCATACCATCACCCCCTTCAATGGGACAAGAGACCCGCTATAGTATATGGCCTACTTTTTCTCAAGGTGTGGACCCATGATGGGTACTCCAGCGCAGTATGAGGCCACTAAACTCTAGTGTTTGATATAGACATTGGAATGGCCTTCATTTGTCTGGTACAACCTTCTACCCATTGTGTCGGTGACCTCCTAGGGAGATCTGCATAGGAGGTTTCTTTAGCAGTTCAACTCTACCACCTAGAAAATGAGTATTGAAAACCTATTCAAGTACAAAGAGATGCCTAACGAGCGGGTCAGAGACTTAATCACCCTATGAAAATGCCTCACTTATTCCCTGGACATCCTGCTCACCATTAAATAGTTACTGACAATGTATGTAGGGAATTTAAAAACTAAATTGGTCCCCTCTCACATAACTCAGAATTACCCCAGGGGATTCTGGGGTTTCTCTCACAAGGCCCAACATCTAGGAAAAGCATTGCAGTAGGCCAAGAAGGCTTGTTCATTGCTTCCTGAAATTCATGCAAGAAGAGATGTGAAGCCCGAGCCTACGGTGGTAGCCTAAATTGAGGCCCCCAGGTATATATAGTTGATTCTAGTAGACCCACCTCCATAGCCTCACAGAGGCCCTCCACCTCAGGCGCAGCCTATGGACCAACATTTCCCACCTCAGAATCAGCAGGCGCCTCCACGTAACACAGTACCACCGCCTAAGAGAGATAACTAGGCTCCGCTTCCTCGATAAGATCTTATATCCCCTCATCAAGGCCAAGATCTTAGAGCCCCCTTTCCTGACATAAGGAACCGGAACTACTCATTCAATGAGTCTCACGTCCCCGGTTATTTTTGAAGTTCCTTGTAATAAATAATATTTTGGTTGTCGGAATCCAGGAGGTCTGAAGAAGCAGATCTCACTGATTGACCCAATTACTTCCGCTATATCTATATCATGGGGAAAACCCTTAGGCAGTGCTATGTGATCAAAGGATGGCTCCAAGACCAATGTGATAACAACATAGATAGGTTACGCCCAGCTCTGACATAGGTGGCATGTGTATTCATGAATCTTAACAGCGGCATAGATAACAAAGGTGAGTGGCATCCTATCCCTAACCTTGGGTCTCAATAGTATGCAGACTGGATAGCTCGTGAAAAAGATTCACATACCCATATAATTATATGTGAACATTTTAATCGACCAGATCCTTCAGAAGATTCCTCATCACCTACATCCACTACTTCTACGTCGGTGTAACTACCTCCCTCTTCCCATAATAGAAAGCATCAGTGGAGCAAGGGAAAACAAATTCCCCCATCGATGTCATCGTCATCCCATAATCTCAGAGACTTCATTCCCCCTGAGATAGAGATTCCCCCCAGAATACTTCTAGTGGGGGAGGATTCATCAAGTTATGATCAGGGGTATGCTTTGGTTAACACTATGGAGCTGGTAAACCACTACATGATTCCTAATGACAGGGAGAGCCAGACGGATCATCCTAATGTCCTCAGTCATCGCTAGCATCGACCAAGCTGTGGCTATAAGAGACATCAGAGTGCCTCAGGCTTTGCTTACAGCTAGGCTACGCATGCCATGAAAACCAGATAGTGGGCCTATCATAGAGCTCAGTATGCGCAACCTTCTCACATGGTTTCATCAGGTCCACCGTCACCACTATTTGTGCTTCATAATCAAGAATATCCACCCCAACCTGCTGCGATCTCCCATGTTCTACTACGGACCGGCCTCATTCATCTATCCCACATCCAACAGTCACTCCATGATCATCGACTAGAAAGTAGTGGGACATTCCCAGCACCAGTCTGCCACTGGATCAGTCGGAAGGGCATTTCATGCCTCCTACAATAGAATGACCTATTGTAAGAAGAAGTTATCATTAATCATGGAAGTATGATGTCCTCAAGCATATCACCTGCATTTATGAGAGGCTCCCTATCGTTGAGGCTCTTCCCCTATCAACTGATATGTCTGAATCCCTCACCAAGGCTTCATGAAGCCCCCATCAGTTTGAGACAAAGGTAGAAGCTGTAGAAGCCTCCCATGTTGAGGAAATAAAGCAGGTAGAATGAAATTCCATCATTTATTTCTTTGGATAAGATGAAGGATATACCATATAGGGGAAGATTCACCATTGTACATCACCGACCATTCAATGGAATGGAGGTTCACCATTACTTTGTCGACACAGGTTTAGGGATCAACCTAATCCTGACTCAGACGCTCCAAAATAGGGGGCTATCCAAGGATGAGAAAAGTCCATTTGAAGTGAAAATACAAGGCTATGACATGACGAAATAGACACCAATTGGAATGATCTGCTTGAAGACCCATTTCGGTGGCCCAGTTTCTAGCACAATGTTTATGGCTGTTTCCTAGGACAATGCCTACAACAAATTAATGGGAAGGCCATGGCTCTACCTGCATGCAACAATCCCCACATCATATCACTAATGCCTTATGTAATCCCTTAATGGTCAAGTGGGTGTACTCCAAAGTGACATGTCTCCATTTCCCTATTGTGAATCCTGCAACATAGATTCTGACTATTACAAGTGTAAGGATAAGAAGATCCCGGATAACGAGGTTGAATGCACGACAGCTGCGACCAAACCTTGCATAGACCTGGATGATGCCTATATATTTTTGATCAACCAATTAGAGGCTACAACCACTAATATAAGACAATGATTTGATGTTATGGAATTAGGGGGAAGTACATTGTTATGTTTGAGGGATTCTAAAAGATCAACTCATATTCCTACATGAATTAGGATTAGGTGATCCTAGAGCCACAAACTCTCATTAGGTATTGGGATGTTCACCCCTTGGAAACATTGATATGTCATACTTTCTTGTTTCACTGGGAAGGAATAAACCGTCCCAAGCTGACATACCACTATTTCATTGATATCATCAGGAATGGCCTCTTGGGTCGAATACCAAATGGTATTGGGTCAATATCCTTTATCTCTATGGTTTTTGTAACACATTAGTCCCCTAATGCACTCTCCGCCACCATTGAGGCTGGTACCAAATTACCCTTGGTGTCTTTTGACTAAGAGGAATATCCTCCCGGTGGGGATCCCTCCCCTATAAGAAAAGAAAAGGATTTAGAATATTTTACTCCTTTTTTGAAGAGGGTGTCTCTGCCAGTATTGATTAATTGGTACAAGTGATCTTCAATAGTGAGATGGATCTAAAACCCGCATTGATCTGTGCTTCTATTCCTATCGAAGAGAAATAGTAGTACGTGGACATCCTAAAGTAGTACCATGATTTGTTTTCCAGGAGTTATGGTGAGATTCTAGGACTACATCCTTAGGTTGATATCCACCACTTTGTTCTTTCAGAAAATCATCACGGATTAAAAAATCCTCCCATTATGATGCACTTGTCTCATGGGTCTATGGTTGAGGATGAGGTTGATAAGCTCATTAGAGCCAATTTCATCAAAGAGAATTAGTAACCCAAATGGATAGCCAACATCGTACTTGTCTGGAAATGTAATGGATAGATCAGAGTCTGTATCGACTTCTGGGAACTCATTGGTCACTATCTTAAGGTTGATTTTCCCCTACATGTGAAGGAACTATTTATTGACGCCACATCTATGTTATAGGATCTCTCTTTCATGGATGGATATTTAGAGTATAACCGAATTTTAATGTCACCAATGACTAATAGTCTACATCCTTCAGGGAACCCTAAGACACATTTTTCTAGTAGTTAATTCCCTTATATCTAAATAATGAACGTTCCACCTGTCAACATGTCATACATCGCATATTTAATCCGATTCTTGGGACATTTGTGGAATGCAACATGGACGATCTGGTGGTCAAATATCATCAGCATCAGGAATATCTCAATGACCTTGAGAAAGTGTTTGGCTTCCACCGTTATCACCATCTTAAGAAGAACCCATTGATGTTTTTTTAGGCTTACCTACAGAATGTTTCTCAGCTTCATTTTCATGTAAAGAGGCATTGAGATCGATCTAAATAAGATTAAGGCCATTAGTAAGATGTCTCTTCTGAGAAACATTCTGGAGCGTTGGGGATTTCAAGGCCACTTTGAATACATACAATGATTCATCTCTAATTTTTCGGAAAAGTGTAAGCCATTTTCGTGGCTCATGAAGAATGTAATTTCCTATCAGTTGTATGAGGAATGCTAGAATTATTTTGAGGAAATAAAGAAGTAACTATTGTAGAGTCCGTCACTGATGCAACTCATTTCCAAAAAGCCGCTAGTCCTTTATGTTATTACCCTAGAACGATCCCTTGATCCCCTTCTCAACTAGATGAACAACGAGGGAATAGAGAATAGTATCTACTATATCAGCTGCATGATCCTCGATACGAAGACTATATACTCCTCTATTGAGAAAATATTCCATGTACTTGTACTCACAGTACAGAATATGTGACATTAATTACACCACCATGAGATATAGATATGGTTCTGAGTGGATCCGCTGAAGTACATACTGAACCGCCCCTGGTTGAATGGCCATCTAGCTCGGAGGGCAGTAATCCTCCAGCAGTTCGACATTAGGATCATTCCCTAGAAGGCTTTTATGGGAAAAGCATTAGAAGAATTCCTGTCTGCCCATCCATCTCCAATAGACCAGTCCCTGGATATTGATATTCTGGATGAGTAAAATCCTCTATGTATATGATGATGATTCATGTTATAAAATTCACTCCATTATAACTTCTCGAAGCCCTATCAGAATAAGTCTTAATGTCCCCAGAATCAATAGAGTGGGCCTCAGTATCTTCATTATCACTCTAGAACAAGATGTTCTTCCATATTAGTTCATGTTATCATAAGGTTGTTCCAACAATAAGTCAGAGTATTAGGCCATTATCAATGGCCTCGAGCTGGCCTTCGAGATTAAAATTCCCCACTTTCAAGTGAATGTGGAATCCAAAATAGTCATCAAGTAGATCAATGGAGACTATTTTGTTAGAAATCTAGAACTCGTACAGATGATGGAAAGTACCCATGAGTTGATGGCCTAGCTCCCATCTCAGCCAGAGGTTACTCATGTCCCTCGATCCCAGATTGGTCAATCTGATGCCTTTGCCAGCTTGGCTGCATCGCTTGAAGAGAATGATCAGGATGATTTGATTATCCATGTGGCGCACTAAAGGGTCATCACCCATGTCACTCCAGATGACGAGGATAGCCTGCAGTTAAGCCAACCTACCACTGGTTCCTCTACATCAGGACCCTCATGCCCCCTTTCATAGTAATGGAAGTGAATCCCTACTAGAGGCCCCCCATTATTGAGTACCTCTAGCACACCAGTCTCCCAGAAGATTGAGCCAAGAGCAAGCGAATCCGATGCCGCACATTGCAGTTTTACCTCCAGAGTGTTCATAATCTTTAATATATCCTCTAAAAGTGCGTGATTGATAGGGTTATCCTCCATTGCAATCAAGGAGGTTAGATTTATTAGGCCCTGAAAGAGATTCATGCCAGTTCTTCGAGGCTCATCAAACCAGACCAAAAATATCTCACAAGATCCAGAGATTGGGATATTTTTTGCCCTCAATGATCAATGACTTTATTGAGTTTTCCAAGAGGTGGAATTCATGTCAAATCCATGCTATCTTTGTGCATTGTCTGTCAGATCCTCTCCACACTACTATGTACTATTGACTATTTGCAGTTTGGGGACTCAATGTCGGGGGACCATATCCACATGCGAAAGCTCGCTATTGCAGGTTCATCCTGATAGCTAAGGATTTATTTTCCATGTGGGAAGAGGGAATTCCACTCAAAAAAGTCAAGGATTATTATATTGTTGAATTAGTGAGATTCAATGTCATCTACCAATTTAAGGTCCCTCACATCGTCGCCATGGATAACGACACTAACTTCTGAGTAGCTAAGTAGATGAAATTGTATGCCTAGTATGAAATATGTTATAACCATACTTCCCACTATCACATGCAGAAAAATGGGTAGAGCAACGCATTTAAAAAAAACCCTCTCTAATATTTTGTAGATGATTTTTGGTCTGAACAAGAAAATATTTCCAGAAAAACTCTCCAATGACCTCTGGGCTTATCAAAAAATGAATAACAATTCCACCCAGGCGACACCATGTTTTTTGGTTTAGGGAGTGGAGGATGTCCTGCCCATCAATATTCAATTTCCTTATTTATGAATAGTTATCTATTATTTGTATGCACCAGATAAGGTAGCTGTAATCTGCCTGGCTAAATTGGAAGTGTTATAGGAGAATATGCTTCATGACCAACACAATCTAGAAAGGCACCAGAACAAGATAGCTAGAGCATTCAAAAAAGAATGTTCGCCTCCACTCTTTCTTGCAAGGCAGTGTGGTTTTGGCCGTGATAACACCAATGATACCTAGTAGGAAACCACCCATGCTATAACCCAAATGGGATGTACCTTACATCACCCACAAGATTTATCCCAATGGTGAATATTCTATATAAACAATGGATGGTGAGCGTATAACTCCTCCCACCAATTCCAGATTAATCAATCAATAATTTTAGTGAGTAAGATACAAATCTACATGACTCTAAACTATTACGTCCTTCATGAAATTAAATTTCTTGTTCATCCCACAAGATGATAAATAGAGAAACAGTCCAAACACTATGATCATAAACTAGGATCTATATGGTCTTGCATGACCTAAAACTATTTTTTCAATGCCACATGACGATAAAATGTTTGATCTGTCCAAACATAAGGCATAAAACTACTCATCATTCACCCAGCATGACATTAATCTACGAGGGGAAGAAATACCAATATGGTTAAAGCTCTAAAAACATAATGTAAGATCATTCTATTTCAATGTCCTCACCATAAGACATTAAACTGCACAACAACATCAAGAACTATGAATGGATTGAATCCCATCCTTATGGGATACATATGGACACTCAAATGCCTTGTATTATGAGTAAAGCTTGCAAAATATTCTTTTTGAAAATTCCCCCAAGGTGTAGTTCTCTTGGATGATCCAACATGGTGTAGTGTAGGCTTCTTTGGATCCAATCATGTTGGGATTGCAAAGATTCCAACGTATGCCTTACATTTTTCTTCTATCCTCCCATGTCCTCACCGCACGACAATAAAATGCATGGCTACTTCAGAGCTATGTATGGCTTGATTACCATCCTCATAGGGTACGTAGGAATTCCAAGACATTTTTTCCATAGGTTAATCCCCAACTTCTAGATCTCTCCTTGGGTCAAAACACATGGTGTGATGGAGACTTCTTCCTTATTTAACTTGGAGTTCATCATGATGGCACCTTGTATTCCCCTCCTTGGAGATCTTTTTCTCTTTCATTGTCCTGCATGATGTTAAACTACATGGGCATACTTATGCTTTACATAACCCCTTTATTTCATTCTCCATCATAATTCACACTTGAAAGGACCCCTGAATGGTATGGATGCTCAAACTAAGTGATCTCGTACCGTCTAGGGCTAATGTCTTAGAGGATTTTGAACTATAATTCGACACATGTACTGCCTTGAAAATACGGTCTGCGGTCAACACTCATTTGTTGTTCTCATTTACAGTCACACGACGTGGATTCTGCATTTCAAACATGGTCAACAACCATTTTCCATTGTTTCCAACAACCCTATACATCCCAAATATTGGGTGTAGTGATTCATTTTGTCCTGTTATCCCTTCAAACATAAGTATATCTTAAGAATGAGTATTGATCTTGTGGGGATCGATCCTGCTTGATCTCCTTCCACCATTGTCATGCCGTAAAATGTTTGGGTGGGCCTGATCGTATTCTGTGTCTCCCACATGGATAATTTCTCACATGGGCTTAGGAGTTTTGGTAAGGAAATACCTACATAAAGGGTCATGTATCTATGGTTTGTTGGGACTTCCCATCTCAGGTCCCTCGACCTTTTCATCCCCCTAGGCCATGTTCTCATTGAGGATTTTACAGTGTGGTACGGGCTTATGTCCCCATTCACGTGAGACTACTTTCCATGCCATACACATTCCTCATCGAGATACATTTTCTATATAAACATACTCACCATAAGACGTTAAAATATACATCATCTTCATGAACTATTTGTAGCTTGATTCTCATCCATATGGGTTACGTTGGACAACTCGAACATTCAGCCTTCATTTCCAGCCCCATTTCATTGAAACCTTATTATCTTCTTGGCCATCTGGCCTGATTTCTTCTAGGATAGGGGCATGCGGTGTGGTATGGTATTATGTCCCCATTCATGTTGGGGTTATAACAACAACACCTCATACCTATTTCTCATAAGAGATCTTCATCCCCTTGTTTTTCACACATCTTCTAGAGCCAACTAACCTCGAGTTGGGCCACTAATCCTTCTTTAGTAGTTCACTAATGTTCCAAGGAGCACTCTGGTTCAGAACCCAGATTGTTGGATTCTACATATACATGTTATCATCCATACCCAGGCTTCATGTTCCCCTTCATATGGGCTTTCATCATCTTTCACACCCAAATTGACCCTCGAACGGCATGGATTCGGTGTCCTTGGGCTCTTTAACCACTTCAGTCAACATCTTCTAGGATCTCGAATGACAAATTAATACAAATCATGTGTTGCAAATTTGTTTAGTGGTTGATATTCATTATTTTTTCTCATTTCAGGACACACAATATAGATATTGTGTTTCGAACATGGTTAATAGTTATCATCATTTTCATGACAACCCCATGAAGCCCTAAATATCGGTTACATGATTCACATAATTTTACACTCCATCATGTCCTAGTATAATTTTGAAAAACATGGTAATATCCCTTAGTGCGTATTTCCATTTTTTGATGAAAAATCCATTTTGAGGTATCATTAGGGGCTCCACACCGATTACACCATTTCTTGTATTCCATGTGTCGCAAAGAACTTCTTCATCATAGTTTCCGACATCGAGATTAGATCATGTGGGAGTAGTGATTTGGTCAAGGTTTGCACCCATATGGAAGAGTCTCACTTATATATGGTCTGATCTCTAAGACCTTAAATATATGATCTCTCAGCATCCTTTCTATAAGATGTAAAACTACACGACACCCCTAGAACTATGTATGGCTTTATTAAGATCCTCATGGGATACCTAGAAATTCCCAAGCATTTCATCTTCGGGTCCAGGTCTAGTTCTACTAATTTAATTTTCTATTATGCCTTTTGGCCCTTATGTAACGCCCCGACCCCAGCTACCTAGAGTCGGTGCATTACTTCATAACATTGGCAAGATCACAAAATATCATGTCTCGAAAGACCGATTAGTTTAGTAGCCTTGGAAACACTAGATACATTAATAAGTCTTACATTAAATCATAAAGTGAAAAACTAATAAAAAAAGTCTCCATAGTCCACACTTCTATCCTCTTCGGACTATCCATGTAGGTCATTCATAAAATACTTCTTCACATCCTGGAAAATATTAAAACATTGAAAGGGGTGAGCTCAGATGCTCAGAAAGGTTAACAATATTGCGGAAGCTTTCATAAATAAACATAAAAATTTAAGGCAATGTATGACTAAAACAAAAGCCTTTTAAACTTGAACATCAACATAATATGGCAAAAGTAAAATGAGATAATTTCATTCACTTCTTCACATGGATATTCTACTGTTCGAATAATCACATGAAATATCAATAACCACTTTCATAATGAGGGAATGTATAATGCCGAACATTCTGAAACATTTAGTCAAGTCCTCGGCCAAGACGTCTAAAATGATTAAGGCCTCGGCCAAAACCATAAATCAAATTGGGAAAGGGCCTCGGCCAATTCCACGTCTAGTTGTCTCATGAGACCTACCGATGCATCGAGGAGCTATAGCGGGCTCCACCCGTCACTTATTAAGTCCAATACATTCCTCATATGAATAGGTTTAAACATATCATAAACCATAACATAATCGTATCACATAAAAAAAGCATAAAGGAAACATAACATTTCCACATTTCAATCACAAGATATCAATACAACACATTGTTATAATAATAACGCTTTCAAAACCATTTTCAATACCAAAATAAAAGAAAGTTAAAACTTTGTATTTATTTTTCATTAAAAAAAATGATGGCTTGTAGAGGAATCCGAAACTCAAATAATGGTCACGGCGGCGGAGAAGTCGTTGTCGCCGCATAAGTACGGAAAGAAAAACATTCTCTTTTGTCTTTTAGCAAAACATTTCGTATAAAAAAGATTCCTTTTGAATAAACGTAAAATTCAAAGGGGTTTATACACCGTATAAAAGAAAGTTGTGTATAAAACCAAATATGCCTCAATGAAAGGGATTGAGACGAAGTCCTTAAAAAGATCATTTTTTAAAATAAAGTACATCTATAATGTGTATTCACTATAAGTACAAATAAATAATGTAAAAATACAGGATAAGACATAATAATATCATGACATAATTTAAAAGTAGGAGATTAACCCAACGAATAGAAATTGGGTTAAGAAGTTCCCTTACAAATCATGACATAATTTTAAAGTAGGAGATTAACCCAAAGAATGGATGTTGGGTTAAGAAATTCCCTTACCTGGCGTCCTGTCCTGATTCAACCGTTCTTTAACCTCCTCAAAATCGGGTAACTCTTTTTGATTTGAGCGAAAGGCTTCCTTGGGAAGAGTTATGCCCAAAGTGAGGCTTCTAGGAGTAAGAGGGGGAATTTGGGAGAGTATTTGGGCAGAGGTTGGCCGAGCCAAATGGCTTGAAGGTGTGAATAAGGTGGGAGAGGTGGGGGCCTTTTATAAGTGGAGAGGAGGGGCTCTTTTGGAAAGATTGAAATGTTACATTATTACACAATGTTTTTCGGATTATAAAGGTCCCAAACTTATATAATTCGTGGATAAGGTGATAAGGGTTCTAAATCTACCCATCCAATAGTCTTTGGACAAGTGTAAGCCTTGGATTATCTTTTCATTTTATTTAAATCGTTAAATAATGAGGTCATCGCTGCATCATAATGATGTCATAAATAATTTAATTTCTTTAATGTATAAAAATTAAAAAAAAATACTATGATGTAGTAAATCTTTTTATCTTTCTAATGAATATTTATAATCAAAATTTGGACTTGTGTAACCCCACTTAAAAACTGTTTTAGTAAAACAACTCATGTTTGTGTCAATTTAATTTTAACATTAAATAAATATATATTAATGTCATTTTCCAACCAAAGTGGCTCCATGGGGTCCCCAAGTTGACCCATGGGTTGTCTTGGGGGGCCATGACTCATCCAATAGGAGTAGGACAAGTGTCAAGCTCATATCATATTATTAAAACATTGTTTTTACCTTAAACTACACTAATTACCTCTAATCGCGATTAAGAACTTAAAAGTTACTATTCACCAAAAAATTATTTTAATCTCATTGAACCACATTTTACTTCTTAATGACAACCATGTATGTCGGATTTTTGAAAATCAAAACACAGAAGTGGTAATATTTCATTTAAACGAAAAATCAGTTATTTAACTACCACTTAGTGGTTTCACTATTCATCAAAAATTGAAGTTTTTCAGAACAATGCCAAAATTTCACCCTAAGATATAATTGATATTCCGAATTCAAAAATGATGTCTATTTTACAAAATTCCAAACATATAAGTTTCATTAATTAATTTTATAATTAATTCCCGCTGTCACAACAAATAGCGTGTTTTTAAGAAACAATTTATATCAAAAGATTGGCAATTGTTTATGTCCAATTTCAATGTTAAATTAATTCTAATGACCACCATTGGATAAAATGGTAAAAATATATTCTAATTATACTTTAAAACCACTAAATAGTATAATTTATCACAATAAATTATTTTTATTAAAAAATTTGTTTTATGTATTTTTCACTATTCATAAAAAAATTGGAAGTTCTCAGAAAGTTACAAAAAATTCAACTTAGGATAATTTCGATATTACGAATACAAAAATGAAGTCCATTTTGAAATATAAAATTTCTATAATTTTAAAAAGTGGTTATTACTATTCATAATGGCTACTTTGATTAGTCTCGGTGTTTTAGAACTCGAAGTTGCATACAATGCAAGCTATTGCATTATTGAATGAGAAGCGTATCATGGAAGCTCGGGGTGTTACATTATCCCCTCCTTCAATAAATTGCGTCCTCGTAATTTGAAATTTTTCTTTGAAAGTAAAAGGTTGAAAAGAGAAAATACCTTTGAGGATAACCCACATCGGAAATAAGGTTAATAAATATATAACATTAAAAGAAAGCAAGATAAGTACAAAGGTCACCCGATATAGCCCATTCTAGGATTCTATGAAAATATGGATATGGAAGAAAAACAAACCATCAAGGTCTGATGGAGAGTTATAGAAAATAGGATTAGGAGAAAGTTTAACCACAAGAAAATCACAAACTTGTGATTGGTTAAACGGTCATTGAATCCCCAGTTGGAAAAGTTAACCGACAACATTTTTGTTTTAAGTTACCTTTTATAATGTTGTGGAATTTATTTAGGAGATTTACTAAGAAC
This sequence comes from Viscum album, assembly GCA_963277665.1. Lineage (NCBI taxonomy): Eukaryota > Viridiplantae > Streptophyta > Magnoliopsida > Santalales > Viscaceae > Viscum > Viscum album. Next base: position 1,411,380,624 of record OY728134.1, read on the forward strand.
GTAAGGGAATATACATACATGTTATGTATACTTTCATTCGTTAATAAATTTTTACCACAAACCCAACTTTTACTCCAAATGGTAACAGAACTCAAAAATATTCTATTTATCCTAATTATATAAGGTTCCAAATGTTAACACAAAACATTTAGATTAGTAAAACTATTTTGTATTAACCAGGGACTTCCTGTCGGCTAGTGGTAGGAAATAAAGGCCTGTCGCACTATGATTGTGGGTTTGATTCCTGCAGCTTTGTCCGACGCGACAGGTTATGCCCCACCCTGCAGGTTGTCCTTTTCCTAAAACTATAGTATTATAATATTCCAAAAATAATCTTCATAATTTTTTTAACCTTAAACAATACTATCCAAAGATCAACTTAATCCATTCCAACCATTATAGTTATCCAAAATACTTCTGTCCAACTCACAGTCCAAATTTTATAAGGAAGGTAAACATAATGAAGATCCTTTTTCCCATGTAACAACATGTGAACACCTTCATCATGTATTCTTTTTAAACATAATGAATTACCATGATCCCTTATTCCTTATAGAATACTAGATATACTTCTTCTATCCAAAAATGTATACAAAACATCAATCAGTTTCATGTACGTTAAGTATATCCAATATAATTTATCCAAATCAATCACGTCTTATTCCAAAATCACAATCTCAGTATCAGAACCATATTATGGTTTATCTTTCTCTCAACCATATATTTTCCAAAAATTTAACCTACTGTGGAGTCACTTTTCTTGGTTCCACACAATCTCAAGTCCTTGATGAAATAGTAATGCGGTACAATCCTTATATACTCCATAATTATTATAACCAGTCCATCATTGATACAACACTCAAATTACAAAATTCTTTAATAACAACATAAGAACTCTAATCATTACTCCTCATCTATGGTAGTATCATAACTTGATTATTATCCAATAACATCATTTGGGGCATAATCTGATGATTTGGACATTGGTTTGCGTAGTGTCCCCAATCCTTGCAGAAGAAGCACTGTACATTTGAAACCATTTATTACCCTTGCAGTCATGCACTTTGTGTCCTTTTTCACTACACTTATAACAAACTCCCATTCCCTTTAGGCAAGTTCCATGATGTTTCTTCCCACAATTACCACATATTGGAAAATTCTTCTTTCCCCTCACCCCTTTATCCATCATTCTCTCTTTCATCCCTTTCGTCTCTTGCTTCGCTTCAAAGCCATAGGACTCAGAGAATTATTTACTTATCTTATTAACACATGATACTATTTCTTCATATGTTGAGAACACATGGGAGACTATTTCCCTTCGAAATGTTGGCTTAATACCGTGAAAGATACTATCCTTATTACTCTTTGGATCATATGTACTGATGGAGTTCACATTCCTTCTACTGGGCGCCATTTCTATACAATGGCATAAACTAGGTTAGTTTATGAATTACAATGAATAATTCCAAACTTTTAAATTACTTAAAGTAAATTGAACGGTTTATGGATATAATCTATAATCATAAGAATGTTTCCTTTGAGGAAGTATATACTCATAAACCCTACATATTGGTTTGTAAAGAAAATGAGAATTATCCTAAGCAAATCCCCCGGGAGTGTCGTAACCAGGAGTGCAGCAAGGCCCGATGTCATGCACCAGTTCCTGTTTGAGTCTAGCTCAAAGCGGTGTTTTTGGGTTTTACCCCTAGGTACATCTGTGCCAGAGCCGCCTCTACCTGCTCGTATCCAGACATGGATGTATTTCTCGGAAAACTCACAACATCTATATAATACCAAAATTCTAGGAAGCTATTCTATACTAATCCTCAAAGTCTATCTTTGGTCTATGTGCTCTAATCAGAGTTTATCTAAATCTAGCTTCCAAGGTTAGTACTAAACTGCCTCTGATACCAACTGTAACGCCCCGACCCCAGCTACCCAGAGTCGGTGCATTACTTCATAACATTGGCATGATCACAAAAGATCAAGTCTCGAAAGAACGATTAGTTTAGTAGCCTTGGAAACACTAGATACGTTCATAAGTCTTACATTACATCATAATGTGAAAAACTAATAAAAAAGTCTCCATAGTCCACACTTCTATCCACTTCGGACTATCCATGTAGGTCATTCATAAAATACTTCTTCACATCCTGGAAAATATTAAAACATTGAAAGGGGTGAGCTCAGATGCTCAGTAAGGTTAATAATATTGAGGAAGCTTTCATAAATAAACATAAAAATTTAAGGCAATGTATAACTAAAAAAAAAGCCTTTTAAACTTGAACATCAACATAATATGGAAAAAGTAAAATGAGATAATGCCATTCACTTCTTCACATGGATATTCTACTAGTCGAATAATCACATGAAATATCAATAACCACTTTCATAATGAGGGAATGTATAATGCCGGACATTCTGAAAAATTTAGTCAAGGCCTCGGCCAAGACTTCTAAAATGATTAAGGCCTCTGCCAAAACCATAAATCAAATTGGGAAAGGGCCTCGGCCAATTCCATATCTAGTTGTCTCATGAGACCTACCGATGCATCGAGGAGCTATAGCGGGCTACACCCGTCACTTATTAAGTCCAATACATTCCTCATATGAATAGGTTTAAACATAGTATAAACCATAACATAATCGTATCACATAAAACATGCATAAAGGAAACATAACATTTCCACATTTCAGTCACAAGATATCAATACAACACATTGTTATAATAATAACGCTTTCAAAATCATTTTCAATACCAAAATAAAAGAAAGTTAAAATTTGTATTTATTTTTCATTAAAAAAATTATGGCTTGTAGAGGATGCCGAAACTCAAATAATGGTCATGGCGGCGGAGAAGTCGTTGTCGCCGCATAAGTACGGAAAGAAAAACATTCCCTTTTGTCGTTTAGAAAAACGTTTCGTATAAAAAAGATTCCTTTTGAATAAACGTAAAAGTCAAAGGGGTTTATACACCCTATAAAAGAAAGTTGTGTATAAAACCAAATATGCCTCAATGAAAGGGATTGAGACGAAGTCCTTAAAAAGATCATTTTTTAAAATAAAGTACATCTATAATGTGTATTCACTATAAGTACACATAAATAATGTAAAAATACAGGATAAGACATAATAATATCATGACATAATTTGAAAGTAGGAGATTAACCCAACGAATAGAAATTGGGTTAAGAAGTTCCCTTACAAATCATGACATAATTTGAAAGTAGGAGATTAACCCAAAGAATGGAAGTTGGGTTAAGAAATTCCCTTACTTGGCGTCCTGTCCTGACTCGACCGTTCTTTAACCTCCTCAAAATCGGGTAACTCTTTTTGATTTGAGCCAAAGGCTTCCTTGGGAAGCGTTCTGCCCAAAGTGAGGCTTCTAGGAGTAAGAGGGGGAAGTTGGAAGAGTATTTGGGCAGAGGTTGGCCGAGCCAAATGGCTTGAAGGTGTGAATAAGGTGAGAGAGGTGGGGGCCTTTTATAAGTGGAGAGGAGGGGCTCTTTTGGAAAGATTGAAATGTTACATTATTACACAATGCATTTCGGATTCTAAAGGTCCCACACTTATATAATTAGTGGCTAAGGTGATAAGGGTTCGAAATCTACCCATCCAATAGTCTTTGGACAAGTGTAAGCCTTGGATTATCTTTTCATTTTATTTAAATCGTTAAATAATGAGGTCAACGCTGCATCATAATGATGTCATAAATAATTTAATTTATTTAATGTCTAAAAATTATAAAAAAACTTCTATGATGTAGGAAATCGTTTTAGCTTTCTAATGAATATTTATAATCAAAATTTGGACTTCTGTAACCCCACATAAAAACTGTTTTAGTAAAACAACTCATGTTTGTGTCAATTTAATTTTAACATTAAATAAATATATATTAATGTCATTTTCCAACCAATGTGGCTCCATGGGGTCCCCAAGTAGACCCATGGGTTGTCTTGGTCGGCCATGACTCATCCAATAGGAGTAGGACAAGTGTCCGGCTCATATCATATTATTAGAACACTGTTTTTACCTTAAACTACACTAATTACCTCTAATCGCGATTAAGAACTTAAAAGTTACTATTCACCAAAAAATTATTTTAATCTCATTGAACCACATTTTACTTCTTAATGACAACCATTTATGTCGGATTTTTGAAAATCAAAACACAGAAGTGGTAATATTTCATTTAAACGAAAAATCAGTTATTTAACTACCACTTAGTGGTTTCACTATTCATCAAAAATTGAAGTTTTTCAGAAGAATGCCAAAATTTCACCCTAAGATATAATTGATATTCCGAATTCAAAAATGATGTCTATTTTACAAAATTCCAAACATATAAGTTGCATTAATTAATTTTATAATTAATTCCCGCTGTCACAACAAATAGCGTGTTTTTAAGAAACAATTTATATCAAAAGATTGGCAATTGTTTATGTCCAATTTCAATGTTAAATTAATTCTAATGACCACCATTGGATAAAATGGTAAAAATATATTCTAATTATACTTTAAAACCACAAAATAGTATAATTTATCACAATAAATTATTTTGATTAAAAAAGTTTTTTTAAGTATTTTTCACTATTCATAAAAAAATTGGAAGTTCTCAGAAAGTTACAAAAAATTCAACTTAGGATAATTTCGATATTATGAATACAAAAATGAAGTCCATTTTGAAATATAAAATTTCTATAATTTTAAAAAGTGTTTATTACTATTCATAACGGCTACTTTGATTAGTCGCGGTGTTTTAGAACTCGAAGTTGCGTACAATGCAAGCTATTGCATTATTGAATGAGAAGCGTATCGTGGAAGCTCGGGGTGTTACACTTACATTAATAGGGTTTCACAGTGTGGTATGGGAATAGGTCTTTATTCACATCAGGTTTGCAATAGCTGCACCACAAACTCCCCTTATAAGAGCTAGTCTCTCCTACATCTTGTCCCGCATGGAATTAAACTGCACCTTCAGAATTATGTATGGCTTGATTCATATCTTTGTGGGATACCTAAGATCACCCATACATATCCTCTTAGTTATCACCCCCATATTCTTTGATGTTTTCTATCCCCTCTTGATGAGGTTTCTCCTGTAGAATTGTGCATGGTGTGGTGTGGACTACATCCTCAGTCATGTTGGGTATGCTCTGTCACGCCATGCATATTCCTCTATAAAACGTTGTTTCTTATGTTCATGTCCAAGCCATAAGACTTTAAACAATTATTCCTAGTCCCACATGTCCTTAAAATATTACATCATTACTGTAATATGTTAGAATACATGTATTGGTCCTATCATACGACCCAAAAATATTACAATATCGTATTGGTTGTACGATGAATGAAAAGGCACTACATAGTGATGCCCTCAATAGAGGGGACATCATGTTTGGTAGTGATTTTCCACTATACCATTTTTCAAATCATGTATTTGGATTTATTACTATAGTTATGCGTGGATTCTCTATCCTAGATTTGTCACTTCCAAAAACACACATCCATCTTAAAGGACAAAAAAGATCTATCAAATGCCACTTCTTTTGGCGTTTGGGAGAGACACGCACGACATTATTGTCCCTAGAATAGGCACCCTACCAAACCACTTATATATGTACATATGTCTTAATTCCCATCATAATGGGGTATGTAGGAATTCCTGGGAAATTTTCCTCAGGCCCATCCAAACATTAGTTTTCAGTCCCTTGACCAAAAATCTCCCCAGGGAGCACATAGTTTGATAAGAAATCCTACTATCCCCATTCACATAAGCTTTTGTAATTACCGCATAATGTGTCTCACTACCTCATTTATATCTATGGTCTGATATCTAAGACCTTTAAACTGTGATCTGATTGTCCCTGTCGTAGGAAACTAAATGGCACAACATTTTCCAGAACTACGTACAGCTTGATTCCCATATTTATGGGATACATCAGAATGGCTAGACATTCAATCTGTGGGTCCAGCCCCAAGAATCCTAAATCATAACCCCTTTTCAACCCATTATCCTGAAATCCTTTGTAAGGTTGTTGTTTAGCGGAGCATATCTTGGGTTCTCATTCATGCCAGGTCTCACAAAAACATCATCATGTTTCTTCCTTGTCTCTTCTTAGCTTGGTCTGAGTTCTATGACCCTAAACTAAGATCTCCCTATGGGAACTGTACATCGGGTTTGACTACATATCCACCCTACAAGAATTTCATTAAATCATGCCCCCTCTTAATGGTATACTCTACAACCTTAAGATAAGAGTGTGAAACCCCAGGACCCTTGTCCTTGGAAAGGGATTTGACTCCCCCTATTTGACATGTCTTATTGTCATAATCAAAGGTGTCATGACAAAGAACCCAATCTGTGGAGTTTTCAAATATACATTCTCTCATTTCATGTCTAGGATTAATGTCCCCTTTATTTGTATCCTCATCCTATTTCATGTCTGAAGGGACCCCCTTTACGTCCTAGTCTCATGCCACATTGTCTCAGCTTCCATCTTGGGTTAGCAATACTAAATACCTTAGACAATATTTGAAAAAGGTCTCATATTCTTAATGTGGTCCATGATCAACCCTCATTTATCTACCCCCATTCTAGGATAACATGAAACAGATGTTGTGTTACGATCATGGTCAACAGTTACCCTTTATCATCATTCCACCATCATTGCAATCTAGATCTCGGGTGACATGACTCACATCTTTCTCCATCCTTATGTTCAAGTTGAATTATAACACACACTATTTTAAACCACTACTCATATATGTGCATCAAGAATGCACGTCAATGATTTTAGGAAGTCATTGACCTACCATTTCCCATAATGTGCATCTCATCGTACAAGGAAAGTCCTACCACTACTCCTTGATTCCCACATCAAACATGACACACGTGGGATTAGGGGTTTTGGCATAATGTGTACTGGTATAGTCATACCACAGATGCCCTTGATCTTACATGATGTTAAACTATAATCCCAGAACTACGTTTGGATTGATTCCCATAATCATGGAGTGTGTTGGAATGCCCACACATTTTTCCTCATTACTAGCCTAACTTTCACATTTGGTCCCTCGATCTAAAGAATTTCCCTAGGGGATATGTGGTGTGGTGTTGATTTTGTATGTCCTCATTAACATTATTTTTATAGTTGCCTCATCACATTATCCCTTTTTAGGATCTCCCATTTTACTCTCCATCCATCCATAAGATGTTAAACTACACGAGTCCCCATGTCCTTGACACATGAAATTAAAGTACAGTTCTATCCTAGACAAGTTCCGAATGACCCATGTTAATTATAGGACATTTCATCTTCTACATGAAAGAAGATTCCCTCTAACAGAGTTGTTCTATGACCACGCTGTTATCGAGAACTACATTTGGATTGATTCCCATCATCATTTGGTATGTAACGACACCTAGGAAATTCTTTGTGATCTCAGACCGAGGACAATTATTCTATGTGCATCATCCTCACCGTACGATGTTAAAAATATGTGTCTACAGTCCTTATTGGTATGACGTAAAACAACAAGGACCTCTTAGTCCTCACCAGAGCGGTCATTCCTGGATGTAGGTATGATCCCTGATCAGACTGATTCACCCACCTAATATGTTTTCATCAAAGTGGCATAATTTCAAGAGTGTAGGACTCTATTCGAAAAGCCCATCCCTCCACCCTTTACACTGCGTGTGCCCTTTATTTGGACCCTCATCTTCTTTGATTTCTAAAGAAACCCCCTAACAGTAGGGATTCTTGGCCTATGGCTTACCTACTCTCATAAGCTAACATTCTAGAAGACTAAATACTTACATTTTGAGATAGGTCCCATGTTTTGAACATGGTTAGTGGCCAGCCCTCATTTTTTATCCTCATTTAAGGTTAATGAAATACTGATACAATGTTTCGAACATGGTCAACAGTCATCCCTCATTGTCACGCCGCCCCCATAGTGTTCCATATTCTGTTTATCAAGATTCTAACATTCCATTACCCTATGTTAGGATTGATTATAATTTCCCTGGAGTTATTTTGCTCGTGCAATAGAGCATGTTGGGAATATAAAAATTCGACTGTTATGAGGGATTCACTCTCCAGTCATGCCTCCCTCTTTCTTCCTAGAAATCTGGATTGGTTGTTCAAAGCCTAGACGCGGGAATATTGGTTGGAACTCTCATATTTAGATATAATATCAAGTCACTAATACCGTGTTTCTCACATATGGGCCACCCCACGTGATCTTAGGGATTCATAGCTGAATATTTCACAAATGTGATGAATATGTAGAAAGAGAAAACAAATAACGGAACTCATGCATGCAGCCAACATAAACATTTAAATAATGAAAGTATGGTTAAATGTTTAGATGAATTACATCAACCAAGGATCAGACCCTCCAATGGATGCTTTGACCTCTTCAATAGAGTGTTCCATATATTCAATTTTCTAGCATGTGGCTTCTGGGATCCATTGTTTCTTGTTTAGCTCACGTACCTCCTCGGCGGTGATGGGGCATAGTTCATCAGCCTCGATATGGAGCTGATTCTCATCAGCTCAGATAGTGTCCATATCCTCATAGGCATTCCTCATTATTTATTCTGTCTTTTCTATATAGGACTTTAACCATGATAAATGTATATATTTTTCATTATGAAAAGAAAAATATTGATCCTCCCATTCCCACAGCCGTTGGATCTCATCATCTAACTTTTGGAGCCTCTTGATGATCATCGATTTCCTTCACTACCATCTTAAAACAAGGTTGTGATCACCCCCCTAAATCTTCTCTTCCATAATGTCTCAGATGAGAATATGAGGATGATGGGTTTCCAATCCTCCATCATACAGTCCGTGAAATCTGGAATGAAGCCTCAACATCTAGTCTACCCATTCTCTTGAGGGGTCTCCCCAGCGAAGCACTAGATTAGATTCTATGACTAGTGACGAATGATCTTAATATCCTCTTCATTAGAGGATATATCGTCCCAATCCACAGGTTATGTGGGTACCTATTTAAGGAATAAAAATAGGAAATCATTAGAAGGGTCTTCATTTAGCATTTTGTTGGGTAGGTCAGGACCCATGTCATCTGATTGATCCTTGTCATCAGATTCAACTTTGATGATTTCAGATGTGGTCATACTGATGTCCCCACCTGTGATCGAGAGCACTGCATCTTGGTCCATTGTGGAATCTGCTACCACGACCACCGACCGTCCCCTAGGGGAGGTTGTGCAAGGAGCACTAACCATCCTCGTCAAGGCGGCCTACACCATTTGATGAACTTTGCGAACTAGAAGTGTGCAGACATTAGTTTACTTGTTAATGGATGACAATTAAAAATTATATGGAGAATACTTAAAGAGACTGAATAACCAGTCTCGTTTCTATGTTTTCACTATTAGTACATCGAGGTGAGGACCTCAATGTATGGTTGGGAAGTTCGAAGGATATAGGAGAACCACCCTGGGTGTCGCCCCCGCTTGAACATAATAATCACCATAGTCGTCGGCATAGATCCTGACGTTCCAGTATTTGCATCTGCTATTAAACAGGAGAAGGTTTTTCATATGGGGACCACTTTTACATGTCAGATGTTAGTTGAGAGGTCCTATATGACCTGTATAAAGACTATGGGGAAATGGTTTAGGGTTTTACCTCAAGAGCCTCTGCAACCTCTTCCAGTTCTGAGTTTGAATTGCTGACCTCACCCTCCCCTAGAGGGCTCCCAACACAGGAATCCTCCCCTAGGAGGACTTGTGTGACTCATACAAAAGAGGGAAACAACCTATAAATTCAGAGGCCGATAACTGTGGAGGGAGAGTTCGATCAAGATGTACCCTTACTCGATCCGTCATTGGGTGTGGAGAAACCCATGAGTGTACTACGTCATACATCTCAGCAATGCACTGCTCCCCCACCACCTAGGATACTGTAAATCTGGCCTTGAAAGGACTGATCCCCTATAGATCCATCCCGAGATGGTTCGGATGGTTCCACATTTTAGTTGGATTGATGAATTTTCTATTGACATAACAGATGTCGCAAACCTCCAGGAAGGCAGCATTCTGAGGCATGTCTATATGGTGCAACTGCTTCCCTAGGGCCTGGGTGGTTGTCCTACAAAACCCCTTGGTTTGTCTCTCCTGTGGATATCTTTGCTACCCTAAGATAGCTAGTTCCATTACCACCTCCTGCATCTCGATGGGTGCGGGTCTCACCATCACTACAACCCCACCACCAGGGGATGCCCTCGCTGACATCTAGCCCGGACCTCAGGTTTGAGGGGGGGGGGACCCCATCACTGGAACGAATGGTCTGCTACTTCAGAATCTCCCTCGGGTAGGCTACCTCCCAACAATTACTATACTCTTTCACCAGCCCATATACAGTTGTGGACAGAAGTAGCTCATTTCGCATTTTCCCATCCTCTCATGTGAACAAGAGACGTATCTTCCTCATCACACACAAGTGATCCTCGTGGTTCACATCGAATTAAACCCACGAGGTCAACCACTGCATGCATTGGAACTACCTCGAAAAATTTTGTGGGGTGTATAGCTCACAGAGAGCCTTGCAATTTATCCATGCCAGCAGGACTCCACCCCCAAATGGATAGGAGCTAGGACTAATGATCTATCATTCCCTATCCATCATCAGAAAACAAACATATTGGAAATAGTAAATAGTGGAAGATGAATTTTCCCATCTTCCACATCCATTTTAGCACCAACTATAGGCTCAGTTTGGTCAGGAAAATCCCACCATGTTCATGATGGCTAGACGGAAGTACGAAAATCAAGGGAAAATAGGGTTCATATATTCATATACACCCCTAATATGCGCCATTATCAACTCATAAAAAATATGGAAAGGTCTATATATCTTTTATGACTTTTTCCCCTAGATAACATGCCATAACGCCTTGTACATATTTGTGAGCAACGAGATTATCATGATGACTTGCTCCCCTATTGACAATGCAGAAGCCATGTTAAATGTGATTGTCGCACACCCATGTTTGTGTCCCTCACAGGAATAATCCAACCGCAATAAAGTGCATAAATGATCACAACCAACCTAACCAATTGTTTCTTGTCAGTCCTGACAGAAAATCCACTTGTCTTCCACTAAATTTCCTCCATGTGTCACCAATATGAGTGCACCTTGCCATTATGAACCCCCTTCATGAAGGGTCGAGTCCTCAATGTAATCTTTCCAACTTCAAGGGAATTCATCAACTACATTAGCCACTACTTAAAGTGGTCATCCCTCGGTGAAAACTTATCCTCCCCTAGAACCGGGTCCATCAACGCCTTTCCTATCTGCAAAATCTACTCCATGTCCTCCCATGTGTTCATGGTGGGGATGAACTCGTCGTACATCGCCCACAGTATCAGGTCCACCGAGATCTTCTGAAAGTCACATTGGCTAATGCCGACCTCTGAATGGTGTATGTGAAAAGTGTTGGTCCTCGATGAACACAAGTTCAAAAACTCCATCATTAGCTGATTTGGGTAGTAGATATTGAATTACAAGGCCCAAGATTCCTCAAATAGGCCCACTCATCTTAGCTCTACCTCAAATTCCTCATAGGAGTAACGAGCCAAGTATGCCCACATCCAATCATCTGTAAAGTTTCCTCCGTAGAACAAATCCCACTCATCAGTCCACCCCCACTCCCGGATCGCTTGGGTTGCCTTTAGAATGTTGTGGTATAATGGTAGGGATGTCTCTAGCATAAATGAATTCTTGTCAACATTATTCATGTGGTTGTACACATAATCGACATTGATTGGTGTAAAATCCCCCCATGTATGGTCGTCAGCCTCCCTCAACCACTGAAGCCAACACGACATACTTCTAACCCAGTAAGCCAGATCATCCCTACTCAATTAATGAATAAAAAATCCATCCCTCAGACCAATCCATAGAGAGGAAACCTCTTGCACATAGGGTAGTTCTTCTCACCCTCTAACAGTAGCACCACTAGAATCTAGTGGTCTGAATGGATCTGTACATATTCCTTTATAACTATGTTATTCACCATTTATTCCCTATAGGAAGCATCTCCAGGGACCCCCTGGTAGCTTCTTGGTCAGCCATTATGTCCTCAATTTTTTCAACTTTTGATCTAGTTTATGATGTATGATCATGATGATCAATCATAGGGACATGTCGTAGATCCCTTCCACAGGGCTCGCAGAAACAAGTCATAGAGAACAAACTCATAGAATTGGAGGACTAGTTGTTCACTGAGGAGAATAAAGGTCTGATTCTCAATGAGAAATCACAGACCACATGGAGCTTCTTATATTTAGAGAACAATCACAAAAAAGGAGGAGATGATAAAGGACAAAAGATATGTCATCCTACCCTATTTATAGACAATGACCCCTTTACTACACTGAGTGTCTCGTCACGATGAGCTTCCCAACTCTCTCAACTTGCATGTTTCCTCTCCACATCATGACCCTACTTTGAAATCTTGATTTGTAAGTTGGCTTAAAATTTTGTCGATTGAACCTCATACATAGGCCCTTCTTTTGTCCTTGGCTCCAAGTGTGAGGGGGTTCATTTTTTAGTGCCAAAACATGCACAGAGGTGAAGGACAAAAAGGGAAAACTAACTCCAAAGAGTATTCCTCATGAAGCTCATTTGCGGAGCCTCACAACACTACAACTACCACACAACCTAATCCTCATTACGATCTCTGCAGAGCAATGTGGTGGGAGGCTTCATAGTTATGTCACAATTGATTGGACACCTCACGCCATGGAGGGTTCCAAATCGACCTCTGTGAGACTGTCAATCTTGGAGGAATCCTCTGTGAGTTCCATGGAGAAAATAGGTAGGAATTCCCATGGTTATGATGAACTTGACGTGATTCGTGGTCCCTCATAGAGTCCCACGTGGACTCACATTGATTTGTCCTAGCTTCACTCTGCACATCAACTATTAATAACGAGCTCCCCTGGAGCCCAATGGATGAATATCCCAAACATTTTCCTTCTCGGCTCTCAAATCATGAAGCACTGTTTTCTATGTAAAACCATGAGAAATATGATCTCTTCAAGTTACTTGAGAATTTTCAAGAACTTTTTCCTTAACTCAAATAAACCCCCTCTTCAATCAGGGATGCCCTTCACCAAGCCCACGTTCCATCGCGAAGGAAGAAGATCCTCAAGGGGGCTCAGGTCTTCACAGAGCACCTATTCTTCATGAAATAACTTCCATGAAAATGTGATCCACTTGCTAATGCGAGGTCCCTATGCTTCGTGAAGCACACTACTTTACAACACTATGCTTTGCAAGGTAACCTTGCTTTATGAGGTCCTACTCCATGAAATCCATTCCACTTTGTGAAGCACCCTCCATATGAACCAATACCATATTCCTAGGCTAGGCCACTCCACATAACGAAGTATAACCCTTCACAATTCCCCTACACTACATGGAGTACCAGAGCATAACAATGTTCCTTCCTTCAAACCTATTTGTTTCATAAACCCTTCTTTCGTACGACCGTCCATGATTGTATGAAGTGATTTCAAGGACCCTTTGGTGGAACATTAAATTTTGTTTCTTATATTTATGCTTCTTCAAATCGGCATGATAATAGTTATTTATTCTTCACATAGCCATGATAACATGGGCCCCTTAGTGGATCACTCCATGAAATTCACTCACCATTGTATTGTTGGTTCCTTCCCTTCACAAAGGGTCCAAGGGAAACTGCTATGTATGTACAAGGGGTGCGGAATGAATCCATCTCGATCGAGCTATAGGACATTAAACTGCCAAGTGCAATGTCCTCAGTACATGATGTTAAACTATAGAATTAACCCATGCATTATACATGGGGTGCCCCACCTCAGACATTCTCCACACTCACTCATCTCCATAGGAGTGAGATCTTTCTCGCATGGAATGAGATCCCATTTGATGAAGTGACATCTTTCTATGGGGATGGAAAACTATCTCGGTGTTATCTCCTAGCCTTTCCTGTAGGAGGTTTCAACCCTGAACCACCTCTCTTATTCTCTACCAAAGACCAGAGGAGATATGAGTACAATGACCTATTTTTCACAATCCCTCTCCATCAGGTCTTTATCACCACTGGGCTTCCATACTCCAGTATGTCCCAATCTCTATCTCATGGGGCCGCTAACCATGCATAAGCCCATGTTTCCTCTTTGGGCCACTATCCACGCATAAACCCCTATTTCCACTTTGGGCAGCTAACCACGTATAAGCCCCACACCACTTCTCATAGATTCAAATTTCACAATGTGATTTCCAGGTCATTGTTACCTCTTGTTTCTTACACCGAGCATGACTCACATGGGCTTAGAGTAAGCACATACCATGAAATCCCACTTTTTTCTCCATATTGTGAAAGCCCCAAACAATTCGGAACTACATGGACATTGATCTTTTCCATCTCCAAGAAAGGTACGTCGGAATATATTTTTACCATTTAATATAATTCATGTCATTAGCATTTATTTTACATTGAATTCATAGGTATAATCATTTCAATCTTTTGAAATGTTTTAACTTTTGAAACACATTTTCATAATAGAGGGATTAATATTAAATTAATTACTGCAAATTATGTGTTTTGAATTAGGAAAAATATATTCCATATTTGGAATCAGTAGGTCCAAATTCTGTTAATAGGGTACTTTTTATTTTTGGGCACTATGAATAGTAACTACAGTAAATTTTATTTACCATAGTTAAAGGTAAATCTGGTAATTGAGGGTAAATATAATGTTGTAAAATTATCATAACACTTTTATTAATATAATTGGATGATTAAATTTCATCCTATGACATATTTTGGTCTAAATGAATTCCATTGGAACCCTCTTGTATTTGATTATGACCATTAGTTTATTTTATTTAAAGGAATGTGAAATATGTCTCACTCAAACTTTAATAATTAAATATTTTTTAATATAAGGTTACACAGAATATAAATTTAGTTATAAATACTCATTTGGAATATAAAATATGGTTCTTTATCATGGTAATTTATTTGTAATTTTTAAGTGTAATTTAATTACCTTATTATCTTATACATTAATGTTGCAGAAATTATTTATTTAGTGAAAAATCAATAATATAGTTTTTATTGAAATAGTAATGCATATCAAAAGGCACAAAAATCTGAACAAAACATAATGGTAGTATATATATAAACACTAATCATCAACTGGATAAATTTTTTACCATTTGGATCCTTATAAAGGTTATTATGACACATATATTATGTTATTTTAAATGATTCCAAATATGTCACCTTCATAATTTAATAAATATAAAAATTTACATGTTGTGATTTAAAGATGATAAATTAGAGTATAAGTATTATTGTGAAATATATGAGGTTTATATTCATCATATGATTTTATTTTTAATATTTATGCAACAAATAACTATATTGAATTATTATGCAAAAATGATGTACTAATGATTTTATTAAGAGATATACCAAATAAATGGTTTTAAATATATTAAAATAAATATTATATGAACTATTTAATGGGCTCCACAAATTTTATAGACATATTTGACATGTTATGAATCTATTAAATATTTTGGTTAGAATATATCCTCTTTTTGGATTTTATTAAAATTAAAATAAATGAATTGTGTAAAAATTGAAACTATTGGTATTTTATAAAAATAACATATTATAAAATTGTTTAAAAATCACAAAAATATTTAAAGATTATAAATTGAAATTTATATGGCCTAAAATGTCATGAATTATCCAATTATGGACAATTCACAACACATAAGTAATTATTTATAACAATTTTAAAATTAGAATCATATTAGCACACATAAAATTAAATAGATTAAATAAGGATAAATCATGTTGATAATGTTTAAAATAAATTCCCAACTTGCCTAAATTTTATTGGTTGTTGAGATTACAACCCTATCTAATCTGAGCATCAGATGTGATTCATTTGGGAGGTTTTTAAGTGGGGTTGTAATTTATTATAAATTAATATTCCAGAGGTTCCCCTTTCCTCCCATATATAAGGTCACCTCCCCCTATCATATTTACACAATATTGAGCCTTCAATCTCGGCAAAACCCTGCCCATTTCCATTCTAAACTTCCCTAGAAATATTCTAGAGGTCCTGGTCTTCTTCAAAGACCAATCTTAGTTCCCTAAGAGAAGGTTTCAAAGAGGCGTGTCGAAGAAGAGGTAATACCCGTTACCCATTCTTTCAAATTTATTTCTTCTTATTCTTCTTCTTCTTTAGTTGTTTCATTATGAAGTAATAAAATCAGTATCACACATATACTGATATGTTATTATATATATGAAACAACCCTATTTCACCTTCTATCCATCCTACAAAAAATGAAATCACCGCGCGTGCTTACGTACGAAATACCGTCTCCACGCCGTGGTGTAATCTGTTTTCCACCACCATTTTACTTGGATTGGTATAATGGTGTAAATAAATAACTATATATGATTATTTTAAAGTTATAATGATTCCGAAATATTATACAAACACTTCAATACAATTCCATGATCATGGGAATGATATCATCGTTCATGCGTACGTAAGAACTACCTTCTCCACAAACGCGATGAGATTCATTTTCCATGATTAACCATTAAAGTATGATTATAAAGTATATATAATAAATAATAATGAAAGATAATACATAATAATGATTCTGGATTTATGAACATATATGTTTCATTTACATTATTCCATTTAATTCAATAAGGAAACGAAAACAGCGTTCAAGCGTACGTACGGCCTACCATCTCCATGAACGGTGTATTTCTTTCCCTTTATCTATCTATTATGTATATTCTGAATATATATTATATATAAATCAGTTTTATAATATTTAATTACTTAATCATGATCTAAGTAATCATATTAATAATTACTAGTCAAAACACAGATGATAAATGAAAATATTTTACCCAAAACGCTACTTTAACATGAATTTACAAAAGAACGGGTAATATAAAGTCATAAGTGAACCATATATGATATCATAACTATGAATATGATTATGTAATAATTAAATTACATTATTTAAATCATTATACAGGTGGTTTAGATACATACGAAGCATATCAGACCTATGGTAAGGGATAACTTTTCCAATCTCATTTTTGTCCGAGATTGTTTATTCGTAAGTATTTACTGGGTTTATTGTTGTCATCCATGCCCATGTTTTCTAAAAATGTTTTCGTGTATGTTTAAAGGAATTTTTACCCATTTTTTAATTTAACCACATTTTATGAGAGGAATCTTACTTTTGTTTACCACACGAGAAACTTTTTGAGTTTTCTGACAAAAGTACGAGCAAAATGTTTTTTTAACTTATACGGCGTGAAAATTTATTTACGGTTTCATAACACCTTATTTTCATGAAGTTTCATCTACAATATTTCATGATTATTTTCAAAAAATTACCTTTCATTTTAAATTTCATGGCATTTTTTGAAAATAAAATTATTTTGAAGAAGAAAGGATATTTTACTCAAGAATTCATTTCAAGTGTTTTCTCAAAACTATTTTCCATCTAAAATGAAACTATTTAATATGTTTATGTTTAATGTATAATGTCTCCATTATTTACATGGTTTTATTTTTCTTATGATGAAAATATATCCATTTTTTATATGGATTATGTTATGATTTCATGATGTTTAAGAATCCCATTCTATTACATGGGTTATACTATAATGTATGATTTATGATTTTGTGGAACACGAAAGAATGATTTCATTATGAGATGGGTGGGACATATATATCCATAAAATTAATTGGGTAATGATTTATATCTCATGAGATATACATGGCTTGGAATGGTAAGTTAATCTAGTTCAGTGATACAGGACTGGAACGAGGAGTGAACTCGATTCAGAAAGGGACTTTGTCCACTAAGATGGTCTTGGCAGCAATGCATTGGATACTATGGAAATCATGACATGTGAATAATGTTTGCCACAATTACATGTTTTATTCACATGAAATTCTATCATAATTGATGTTTCTTTATGATATATTTCTTACATACTTCCATGATTTATGTATTTGCTAATGATTTTGATGTTTAGATTTTATGTTCATGTTTTTGCATTCAAATGTTAATTTATTGTTTTTTTCTCTATGTTTACCCTTACTGGGAATTTGAGCTCACCCTTTTTATGTTTTCTTTTCCCCAGGATATAAAGAAAGGTTTTAGGTAAGCAAAAAAGGGGAAGATATTAATGGGAGATGTTGAAGATCATTCTCCATGATTAGAAGATTACTTTTCGAGTTTCCAAAGACACTAAACCAATATGGACTTTGGGATTCTGTTTTTATCATGTATTAAGTATTTCGAAGACGTAATGTAATGTCCATGTATGTCAATCTTGGGTATCTACACTAATAGCATATTATATTCCTTCCCCACTTCTTATATAATATTTTCATTCCTAAAATTTGTTCCTTTCAGGGAATAATGTCTAATAAAAAGGAGGTCTCTTAACAAAGAGGTATGACTCTAGACTAAGTATTTTCCATTTTTTTATACATCATGTAAAAATTTAGAATCCCTTATAAAATAATTAATTAGTTAGATTTAATATACTAAATTTTAATTATGATGACTATAAAACCATTATCCACCATCTTCCAGTCATATAGAATGTGAAGACACAGCTCGTGTGTACATACGAATTATCATCACTACGTAGTAGGGTAATTTATTTATCATATCCATTTTACATGGATGGTAATAAATATATATGTAAGTAATATATATGATATTAAGAAAATATGTAATATTCTTGAAATATAATATATTATTTACCATCTTCCCCTTTCTCTTGTTAAAAAATGACAAAATCTATTATGCTTATGTGTGGACTACCACCTCCACAAATATATATGATTCATTTTCCTAGTACAATATTCATGGAAAAATATTAATATTTATATAATGAATACATATGATATATAAATAATTATTAAAATCATATGGATTGTGGAACAAAAATAATGAATCATGTACTGAATTTTGAAAAGAAAATTTTTAATGATTTTTGTTTTAGAATATTATAATAAAGACTATGACACGTTTTCGGTAGTTATTAGTTTTTTAATATGATATAATATAATATAAATAACCAAATATTTAAATTAAATTGATTTTTGTTTAACTAAAATCTAATTTCATTGTTTTAAAGATTATTTTTAGGATTATCTTTTATTGATATCATTTATTATAATTCTCTTATAATTGTTCACTATAGAATTTAACCCCCTTTTGGGTTTAGTACTACCTGAATCTTAAAGAGACCATGTAAATTTAGCGTATTTTAGATAATTTAGTGATTTTATAAATGATAAAACCTAACGAGCTTAGAATTTTTGAGATAAATATTTACCAACTATCAAGAAGTATGAATAATAGTGTGAATGTAGTTTAATTAAAAACAAAAATAATGATGATAAGGATTTGTCTCAGGGATGTCTGCATGATGAATATTATTATGTAAATAATGATTAATTTCCTTTGTGTCAAAACTGTGGTTATAATAAATAAGGATATAATCATAATGGAACTATGATATGTATTATATATGGAAATGGAGGGACTATAATAAATATTTGTTACTGAAAAATAAATCAATAGGTTAAAACCATAAAGAGTAATGTTTTTTTCTTATATATATATATTATATTAATGTAGGAACCTCTTTTAGAAATATATAATAGTATATTACTATATATTTAAAATACAACAAATTAATGTTATTAATAAGTGATAAATAAAATTTCCAGGACATAATCAATATAATAGTGGATAATCTACCAAATCAAGAAATCACAATGTATTTTACATAAATGAATCTTATATTAATATATATTTTTTATCATAAACCACCAAAATTAAATCAAACTAAGATATATTACCATAATATTTGACAAATATAATATATCAATAAAATTAGGGGGTATAAAATAAAGCTATAATATTATAAAATATATGAATAAAAAAGAATAAATTGAATCTAGTAATAGGATCCTCCTATTTTATGCATGTTTTTTAGCATGAAAATTGATGAAGCATTATAAGGGTTTTACCTATTCTATGAAAAAACAAAATTAACACAATTAAAATAAAAACAAAATCTAATGAGAGAGACATCAAGATTTGGGAAGTTTCCACAAGTGTTATGCCAGTAAATTCCCAAGTCCCTGTTGCAGACTGGTTTGGTTTCGTTGGATTCATTTGTGGTAGGGTCATCATCGACAGCCTGGGTCTCTACGCGAAAATGGATGGTCGTCACAGGAATGCTCGGTGTCGGTGTTCTTCTCCTCACCAAATGGATTCACAATTCCCTTATAGTTTGTCCTATGATGCTTTTGTTTCTTCTTTATGGCCTGATGACTCTGTTTCTCCTTGATTCCTCTACCATTTCATTGTGCTCCTTTGCACACAACCCCACTTGGTTGGGTACAATGGATTCCACGATGTTTTGGATTATGTTGGTGGCTTAGGTGAAGGCAGATATGTTGGGGGGTTCCCTTTTTGCATGGTGGTGTCTTTCCAGTGGTTCGATGCTCTTTCCATTGGTCATCCTCTGCCTTTGTTTTGGTGTTTTGGTTTGGTTTTGTCATGTGTCTTCAATGGTGGATCCCCTTAGACACACTGCGTTGCTTGAGGTTCTTGTTTTGGTTCTCACTTAGCCTCAAAGTGATTTTTTTAGGTTATCACTCACCCATAAAGTGATTTATTTGAAAATACAAAAAAAATGTTTGGCCAAAATCACCACCCTCAATTTCCCCTAGAGATTTCATTATAGTTGGATAATATACAGATATCATAAAGGATATATAATAAGAAATCTGAAAAAATAATTAAGTATTTAATTATTTAATTAGTTATTTCTCACATGAACAATAAAAATTTATCATTTTGACTTTTAATTTAAAAGAAATTTTATCTATCAATAAAAATATTTTTTTAATAAATTTAATATTTAAAAGACAGATTTATAAAATTTATAATTTTCAATTGATGAAATTAATTCAATTTAAATTTATACATACCAATTTTATCTTAGGGTAAATATTTGAGATTTTTTGTGAATAAATGACTTATTTATGAATAGTGAAAAATTTCATTTATACTAAAACTATAATTTTAAAATTTAAAAAAGTACTAGTAGTTTATAAATTATTTTAATTAGTAATATATTTGATCCTAAAAATTTAGGACTTCTATCCAAATTTTATATAACTAATCTTTAAAATATTGTTAGAATAATTAAAATTTTCCAATAAAAATTTAATTTAGGTTTGTATTTTTTATTAAATATAATTTCATTCAAATTCAGTTTTTATTACATTAAAAGACACAATTTGTTACATTCGTTATAATAATATAATTTTTATATTGAAAATAAAATAAAATAGAAAATTTATCTTAAACACTAATATAAAACATAAAATAATATTTTTTAAATTTGGTTATTTACATGGAAAAATTCCAATTAATTTTTATAAATTTTATAAATAAAATAAAAAAATTATTTTCTTATATAAAAAAATTCAAAAAAAACTATTAATATAAATATAAGTTTTTTTCATCAAATTAATTACCAAAGTAAAACTATTAGTTTTTCAAGGTATGATACTTTCTAAATATTGTGTATTTATAAATTTATTGGATAATTTTCAAATTATGTCTCAAATATGATGTTTAAAAGTATACATATATATGTGTTTAGACATTTTTAATTTGAAATATATTATAATTATGATTAAAAAACAACTAAAACATCATCTTTCTACGAAAAAGGATTTTCTATTAATTATATTTTTTTCTTAAAAGATAATTTTATCCTATTTAAAAATTGAATTTTTTTATATGGGGCCCAAATTCGGATTAATAACCTATTACTTTTCTAATACATTTCATCTTATATATTTATTCAGAATTTAATTACCAAGATAAATATTTTATCACTATTAATTAATTATAAAAGGAGAATCTAAATGTGAATTAATTTTTTACTAAATATAGTGTATTTTGACCTTCTAGAATACATTTTTTAGGTTTTAAGTCGTAATTTTATGTATCACAACAGTCACCACCTAACTCATCAAACTCACCTAACCAACCCAATGACCATGTTATTTCATTATTACCTCTACCCTGACTTTATTTTCCATGGAAAATCCGTTCTATTTCACCTATAAAAGGAGCTCTCTCCATATCAATATCCCATACCTCTCCACCATATATGATATTATCATGAATACCTTCACAATGATTTTCTATAGATCTAAATACTCTTTCAAATCATTAAGAATCAACATAAAATGATATATCTTCTTCTCCTCCTCCTCCTATTCATTCAAGTACTTATTTTTTTTATAAGCCCTTTTGTTGGTATATGACTATTCTACCATGTTTTCATAATCAATCCTTTAATTTATGAAAGATTAAATATTTATGATATACTAATATTATATCTCATTAAAACTATTTGATAGTCCATTTTATAGTCTTTAAGATTCCAAAATCTGTCATTGATTCTCTCCCTACAATTTCGAAATCAAGCACTTCCATTATTGTTAGCCTTTTGAATATGACGTGATTATGATTCCATGTGTTCATAATCAACCCACTGCTACCCATTTGATACACAATTTAATATACAACTACTTTATATCACCTTATGTCCATTTTGTATCCCATTTTTCAAAACTATTATTCTTTCTAAATAACACATTGGTTCTCTCCCTCCAATTTTCAATTCAAGAAATTCTTTTGTTTTATGCCTTTTGAATTCAATGTGAATATGCTACCATGTGTTCAAAATCAACCCCTTTACTATCCAACTAATTATCTATTATTTAGATGCTATATTTATCTCTCATTTAACATATTATATAATATATTTCATGTGTCTTCAATACTACTGAATTCATTCATTGATTTTAAATGTTGTGAATACCCAACTATAATATCACCCATGCGTATCTATATTGATATATGGTTCTGTAAATTCCCAGACCCTCCTGGTCTATCCTTTTTCCTAATTTCTTGTGGTTGGCATGCCCTGGACCCATGAGGTCTGGATCGTAAGGGAGACGTATCGGTGGTAGGATGTCATCGCGGTGTCAACCTTCGGTTACACCGATCGGTGTGCCAGCAATCAGTGATAGAGGGGCTTGTCAGGTTTTCTTCCCCATCTTCTCTCGTAACACCACTTTTAATTTTTTTTAACCATTTAAAAGTGGTTCAATGGCGTATTATCCCCATAAAGAATGTTTTAAATTCTTAAGAGTGGGGAGACCCTCAACGGACCCAGGATCTGTGTCCGTGTAACACATTTTCCTCTTTTTAAATAAAATCTTTTAACTCATAGCTGTTACCGCCACCTCCCTGATGAGAATTATTAAATAACAGTCAATTCCATCATGTAAAAACACCCAACTGCGTGGCGAATCCACGATCCACCTTTAATGTCAGGAAAGATCTTCATATCCCGTAACTCAGGGATCCCATCTCTATATCACAGTACATTTCTTTCCTTCTTCTTCTTGACTGGTTTCGTTCTTTCCTTGGAGAATTTGGATTCCCCTTTCCTGATACGAGTGGTGCACATATGATATAGACTTTCATGTTCATCCTTGGAGTCCCCAAAATTACTCCCCTATAAGTTGCGCATCCCCAATTCTTGGTGCACAGAGATAAACGTCGATCCTTGATCATCCAAGTAGGGATTTTCCTTCGTCTCTCTTTAATTTGAATCATGTTGGGTGGGTATGTTATTGTTTCTGTAGGGATGGATGAAACCAATCATTAATGGAGATAATTAATGGACTTTTAAAGAATGAAGGGGTTTTCTATATGTATTTTCTATACTCATTATCTTTGACTATGTATTGTGAATAGTATGGACTTATGACCACTGAAGATCATGGCCATTGGTGGTCTTTTATGGTCCACTAATGAACCTCTTTTTTTCTAGATATTTATGCGATTGAATGAGTGTAATATGGAAACTGGTTAATCAGGTAAAGATGGTTGATTATATGGATTCCCAATGAATAAGAATCCTTGTTTGATCACACCGGTTAACCAAACAGATAGACAGAACAGAATGAAGGGAATTATCAAATTTGAAATCTCCCTTTCTATGTTCTAGTGATGTTGACGTTGATGCTTGTGAAGCAAGGTGGATGGGGATGTGATCCTCTATTATTGTGCATTTGTTGGATTCTGGATCTGAGGTCAGGTGGGGCTGTATGGTGGGACTTGGTTTGGTTCCAATACTTCAAGGTATCTCATGGATCCCATTTGTTGTTGTGACTTTTCAATAGAACCATGTGTGAATGCTTAATTTTTTGTTTGTCTATTTTCCTTTCCTTCTCTTGTGGTTATGCATGTTATATTTCTAGTAGTGTAGAATTTACTTAAATGGAATCACTTAAATATGAAAACAAGAATCAGTTCAATATGGAATTGTTTTCCGGGATTGAGTTGTGACATGGTTGTGGGTGTGCTACTTCTTATGAATGAATAGTAAAGAGGGTGTTTGTGGTTGGGTTGGTTTTGGAACACCTAGAATGTGATGAGTGCTTGTTACCTATATGTACAATTTAGTTATTATGTTTCTTATTCACGCCCCATCCAAGTTGAGCACTTCATGCCGAACACCCCCATTTCATGGGGGAGGGTGTTTTTCCCAACACTCCTATGAGTGGCTGGTTAGTAGCTCCTTTTCTACTCCCTTTCCTGAGTATCCCAAGATCCTACTAGAAGGGTGTGATGGCCGGACGTCCATTATATCCCTTGATTCTTTGGGCGGGGTAGTTTTGGTGGTTGGCCCTATGTGTGTGGGCAGGATGTTTCTCAAGTGTCTTTGGGATGAGGCCCATGTGTCTTCAGGTGTGGTAGTAGTTGTTCGGACCTAGGTTTTTGAGGGTGTGGTTATGTTTGGTTTTGGTGGCCCAGGTGTTTGCGGGTGGGATGTGTGGTTGTGATTTCCCAGGTGTATGTGGGTGGGATGTGTGGTTGTGTATCCCAGGCGTGTGTGGGCGGGGGATGGTAGTGTGACTGTGGTGAGAATTGAGGGAGAGGTTTGACGCAAAGGATATCCTTAATAACCAGTGGGAAAGTGGTGCAGGGTAACCAAATATTGATGTGTTATTACTATTACATTATGTGACTTGTATTATTTGGGGAGTGTGCCTTGGTGAGGTTTGGGTGGATAGTTATTCCATGCTGGGTGTTTTGGTTACCTCCTTTTCTCACTAGGCATTAGAATTCCTACCCACTTGTGCACGAGGGATTTTATTTTTCCCTACTGGGTATACTTTCATTCTCACCCTACGTATATAACACTACTTTCAGGTTTCTTGGAGGACTCTAGGGATTGTTTGGGACAGTACTAGTTCAGGCATTGGGAAAATTGTTGTTTCTGTTTCTAATTTATTTAGTACATTCCTTTGGAGTTTTCGTGTACTTTGAATCATTTACATTTGGAACATGCATATGGGATTGGTTTTTTTGGGCTTTACTTTTACCTATAGATTTTGGTGTTGTTGGCATTTACTATCTTCTCTCTCGATCCGACTAAATAAAAATGGTAATGCCTACCCTTTTGTGTGTGATTCTATACCTTTGGTGCCAGTCGCCACTACGGGACCTATTGAAGGTGGGTCTCGGGGGTTCATTAACTCTTCTTCAACTTGAAGAAGGAAGGGACTAACAATCTATTGTCCCTTCCCTCATCCTGGTGAAGGTTGTTCATGGATGAATGGTATCAAAGGTGATGGTTGAGAGATAGGATGGAGCTTGAGGTTAGGCACAGTGAGGATTGCATGGTATGGTAGGGAAATAGTGTTAGGAAATCTTGGTGTGTGAAATAGGCTAGGTAAGACTAGATAGGACATTATATATTAGGGCCACCCGTGATCTGATGCAAGGACTCTGGGCCAACCGAACGACCAAGTGAGGGTACACTAATTACTTAGTAGAGACCCTAGAAAAGGTACATGAAACATAATTACATTTGTTTTTATGTTTCTTGGGTATTTTGGTGATTTAAAATGAATAAGAAGTCTATGAAAAAATAAAAAGCAATCTTCTACACTACTCAAGCTTTGGCATTCTTTATTTACCTTGTAGCTATGGAACCTGAATGTTAGCCATGAGTAGTGCGGATGATCGCACCCCAAGAGTCTATTTTGGCTGATCAGTAGAGGGATGATCGACAAGAGGAGGATGACTAGTGGATGAAGACACTTTATGCCTTTATCAATAGACCCTCGTGAGGTATGAGGGTAGCACCTCAGACATGGAGACAAAGAGACAACTACATGAGCAGGAGATAGCTTTCAAATTGATTCGAGCTCCGATAGAGTATTGGGTTCCTCTAGCTGTAAGCTAGATGTAGGGAGCACTGCATCAATGGTGGACTCTCTACCTTGGGGAGAAGAGGGAGGATGAGGTTACATGGAATTACTTCGAGAAGGAGTTCTCGGTGGAATTTTTCTCTTGCATGATGATGGCTAAGAAGAGGTAGGAGATTCTCTCCCTCCAGTAGGGGAGCATGCCAGTGGGGGAGTTGGGGATCAAGTTCAAGGATTTCCTTCATTTTTCTATGGAAAGTTTTCCAGATGAGGGGTCTCAGGAAAGTTGTTTAGAGGAGGCACTCTTAACTTCTCTTCAATATGTTGTTACTCACATCACCCTACCAACGTACATGGAGGTTCAGAAGAAGGATGAAGTTGTATAAAGGATGCACGCGCTGGGAGGTGTGCTGCCAGGGGGAAGCCAACTCCGATCGTCAATGGGTAAAGTCGTCAGAAGTAGGAAACCAATGCCAGGGGTTCCCTAAAAGTTCTAGTTTTGATCTCCCAGTCCTCACCATTTCCTTGTAGGCCTATGACTGAGGTTCGTCATCTGTGGAAACCATGGGAAACTTCGGAATCAATGCCCAGACCAAGTGCCGTATAGTGGGTGTGGGCAGGTTCAGCACCCGCCTCAACAACAGTAGTTTCTAGCTGGGCCCTTTTAGCAGTACTAGTAGGGATAGTGAGATCCCACTCCTCTGAGTGCAGACATTGCAGGAGGAGGCCAGCCTTAGGGTGCTCCTCAGGGACCTCGACCAGGACGTGGTCTGGGAGGTGACCGACATCGGAGGTATATAGGAGCTAGGTGATGGCAGTTTCACAACATAGAGTTAGCAGTACCATTGGGTCTAGAGGTCGCCTGAGGTACGATTACCCTATTTAGTACTCTTTTCTATGCCTTGTTTGACACAGGATCTTTGCACTCCTTCATTGCACCTAGTGTGTCTCGTGCTCTAGGTTTAGACTTTAAGAGACATCCAGTGCTCTCAAGGTTGAGTACGCCAATCAGAGATTAGACTAACTTGTTTTATGTTTTCTGAGGGTATAGACTATTGATAAGGCCACATCAGTCTAGCAGGGGTCTCCTACTATTGCATATACATCTGTATGACGTCATTCTAGTCATCGACTGGATATTTACATTACACTCTTTTATCAACTATTTTTGAAGAAGAGTCATGTTCTCCAATGAGTATGGCTAGCCTGTGGATTTTGTTGGAGAATGGAGTTGTCGAGTGGGGAGATGATGTTTGGGGCCTCTTCTTTATAAGTTGGCTGCGCTTTCGGTAGAATTAGTGGATGCTGAGATGATGGATGTTCCTAGAGTTATTAGAATGTTTTTTGACATTTTTTTGAAGAGGTTGTGAATCTACACCCTCGATGTGATGTTGAGTTCGAGATAGACTTACAACCCAATGCCTATCCAATTTCCATGGATCCTTATCATATGGTGCCTTCTAAGATGCGGGAGTTTCAGATTCATATTGATGATCTGATGAAGAAGGGTTTTGTCCAACCCAGCGTGTCACCGTGTGGTGCTCCGGTCTTGTTTGCGAACAAGGAAGGTGGTGGTATGAGGATACACATAGACTACAAGAGACTAAATCATGTAACATTCAAGAACTGTTACCCTCTCCCAAGGATAGTTGATCTCTTTGACCAGCTTAGGGGAGTAGGTTGGTTCATTAAGGTCGATATAAGTTCTGGGAATCACAAGTTAAGGGTGAAGGATACTGATATCCCGAAGACTGCTTTCAGGTGCAGGTATGGGCACTTTGAGTTCGTAGTCATGTCTTTCTGTGTTACAAACACACCTTCTCTATTCATGGGGATCATGAAATATTTTTTCTATGAGTTTTTGGACCAGTTTGTCATTGTGTTCATCATTGAAATTCTGATATACTCGTGATCAGAGGAGGAACATACTAAGCACCTCAGGACGATCTTGGAAATCCTTCGACACCACCAGCTCTATGGGAAATTGACCAAGTGTAAGTTCAAGACACAATATGTGCATTTTCATGGACACATGGTGTCTCACCAAGGGGTAGCAGTTGATCCGTCAATGGATGAAGCAGTTGATTCTTGGGAAGCACTCAAGAATGTGATGGAGGTTTGCAGTTTTTTGGGTCTGGAAGGATATTATCAGAGGTTTATACCCGACTTCTCTCAATTTTTTACTCCTCTAACAGCCTTGACCAGAAATTATCAGGCCTTCATGTGTTGTGAGGATTGCGAGGAAGCCTTCAGTTATCTAATGTGGAAGTTGTTTAGTTACCCAGTGCTGAGGTTACCAGAAGAAGGTATATTATTTGAGGTGTGTTGTGATGCTTTTGGACATGTCCTAGGGTGTGTGGTTATGTAGTAGTAGGGAGCGATTTCTTACGGGTCTTGGTAGTTACATCCCCATGACTGTAATTATACCACCCATGACCTATAACTTGCAGAAGTAGTGTTCGCATTGAAGTTTTGGCGTCATTATCTCATTGGGGAGAAATTTTTTGTCTTTAGAAATCACAAGAGTTTGAATCATATCTATACTTAGAGGGGCCTGAACTTGCGGCAACGAAGGTGGGTGGAGTCTCTTTAGTACTAAAACTTCGATATCTCTCACATTGAATGTAAGGGGAACATTGTGGCTGATGCCTTGAGCCAGAAGTCACAAATGGAAGATGTTCAAGAATTTGTGGATTCTTAGAAGATAATGGAGGAGTTAGATACCCTACAACTCAATGTAAGGAAGGATAGTGGTAGATGTTTTCTGTTTCATATGATAGTGTAGTCTTATCTATTACAGCTGGTGGAGGAGTATCAGTGGGGAGACATCAAGAGTGGAGTGATGCGTGATCGGGTTAGCCAAGGCAATGCTCCGGAAGGGTGGTCAGAGGATGGTTAGAATCAGATGTTTTTTTGGAGGGAATTTTTTTTTCCAATAGATTATATGTGAGGGAGTTCTCCATGAGTTCCATAAATCACTATTAGTGAAAAACCCTAGTGTTTCCAAGATGTACTGAGGCCAGAAGGGACAGGTTTGGTGGCCCAGGGTGAAACGGCCAGTGGCAGAGTTCATCACATGGTGCCTAGTGTGTCAGTAGGTGAATGATGAACACCATTTACTAGGATGTTTGTTGTAGCCTTTGGATGTCTCCAAGTGGACGTGGGATGAAATATCAATGGATTTCTTCATAGGACTACCCATGGTTCAAGGGGGATACGATGCTATCTAGGTAGTGGTAGATCGGCTGACGAAATCATCTCACTTTCTAGAGATCAAGGAGACAAGTGTGGTGGATTCTTTAGCAAGGAAATATGTGGATGAGGTGGTGCAGTTTCATGGAGTTCTGAAGTCCATTTTATAAGATAGGGATTTGCGGTTTACCTCATTCGTTTGGAGGGGATTGCAGCATGATTTCGACACCCAGCTACGTCATAGCACTATGTTCCACCCCTAGATAGATGGTAAGGTAGAGAGAACCATCCAATAATTGGAGGATATTCAATGGTCATGTGTTTTGGACCTAGGGTTATTGTGGGAATAAAATTTTTCCTTAGTATAGTATGCCTACAATAATAGCTTTCACTCTACTATTTTCATGGCACAGTTTGAAGCCATGTATGAAAGGTTGCAGCGTTCTACTATGTAATGGAATGAGGTTGGGGAGGCAGGTGTTCTTGGCCCATAGTTTGTGCAGATCACAATGGAGAAGGTTCAGCTTGTGCATGAGAGGATGAAGGTAGACCAAGACCGACAGAAGTCGTATGCCAGTCGTAGGAGGAGGCCCTTGGAGTTCGAGGTTGTAGACCATGTGTTCTTGATGGTTTCCCCTTGAAGTGGGAAACAATGGTTCAGAAAGTGGATAAATCTCTCTCCTAGGTTCATCGGGCCTTTTGAAGTGTTTGGGAGAGTCAGTGAGGTGGCATATTAGTTGGAGTTTCCACCCCAGTTGGAAATGATCCATGACGTTTTCCACATCTCCTATATTTTTCGATATTTAAACGATGATTCCACTGTCATTGACTTGGGAGAATTGAATATAGGGGATGCCACTATGTTCAAGGAGAAACCAGTGAGGATCGTGTATTAGAAGGAGAATGTGCTTCATGGATGAACCATACCTTTGGTTTGTGTGTTGTGGATGCACGGTGTCCTAAATTAGAGTACTTGGGAGTGAGAAGCTTAAATACGTGCCCAGTAGCCAATGCTATTTTGAGTTTTATCCTGTTTTTTTTGTAATTTTTTGTAATGTAATGTTGAACTTGTTGGTTTATGAGATGTTTTGTTTCCTTAACTTGTAAATGATTATGAAAAGTCTTGATATGTGGGGAAGGAAGGAACTGATCCCAAATCAAGGCGCATTAAGGTGGATGCGATTAAACCTGTGCAGGATAGTCAGTTCCGCCAAAAGCAGATAGTATCAGGACATGGAGGAAGGAACTCCTAGATCCATGTGTTAGAACAATTTGATCATTAGGATCGGTGTGGTTTTTTGGGTGGTTTGTCCCCGAGATGTATCTTTGGAGGTGGTTGTTTGGACACCTCTCTTCTCTTCGGGTCTAGCTTTGATTCTCAAGGACGAGAATAGTTTGAGAGGTATCTAATGTAATGGCCCAGACCCTCCTGGTCCATACCTTTTCCAAATTTCTTGTGTTTGCAAACCCTGGACCTATCAGGTCCAAATCGTAAGGGTAGCGTCTTAGTGGAAGGATGTCATCGTGCTGTCAACCATCGGTGACACCAATTAGTGTGTCACCGATCGGTGGCTGAGGGGGTGTCGGTTTTTCTTCTGCAGTTTTTTCCGTAACACCACTTTTAAGTATTTTTAACCATTTAATGGTGTTTAAAGGCCATCTTATCCCCATAATCAATGTTTTAAATTCCTAATAGTGGGGAAACACTTAAAGGACCCAAACTGTGTGTTTGTGTAATGCGTTTTCCACTATTTAAATAAAATATTTTAACTCACAGCTGTTACCGCCACCTACTTGATGAGAATTATTAAATAAAAATCAACTAAATCATGTTTAAGCACCCAAATTCATGGTGAAACCACAATCCAACTTTAAATCCATGAATTTTCTTTATATCCTATAACTCTGGGATCTCATCTTTATACCACGCTAGATTTCATTCCTTTTTCTTCTTGGCTGGTTTCTTTCTTTCCTTGGTGCATTTGGAGTCACCTTTCCTGAGACGAGTGGTGCACCTATGTTGTAGCCTTTCCTTATCATATTTGGAGTCCCAGAAGTTACTCCCATGCAAGTCATGCATCCCTAGTTCTTGGAGCCTGAAGAAAAATGTCGATCCTTGATCATCCAAGTAGGGATTTTCCTTCATCTATAATTACTGTGTATCATGCGGGGTAGGTATGCTAGTTTTTTATGCAGATACGGAAGAAACCAAACCTTAATAAAGATAATAAAAGGACTTTTAAAGAATCAAGGGCATGTGCTTGATGTTTATGATGTACTACATATCATTGATTATGTGTTGTGAATTGTACGGTCTTATTCCCACGGAATTCCATGGCTTTTGATGGTCTTTTATTGTGCACAAATGAACCTCTATTTTTTTGGATATTTATGTGATTGAATGGGTGTAACATGGAAATTGGTTAATAATGTAAACTAGGTTGATTAAATGGATGCCACTTGAATGAAAATCATTGTGTGATCACCCTGGTTAACCAAATGGAACGACAGAACTGAATGAATGACATATTCAAATTTGAAAACTACCTTGTTCTCTTCTGGTGATGTTGACGTTGATGCGTTGGATGAGATGTGGATGGGGATGGGATCCTCTAATGTGGTGTTGTTATTGGATTTTGGATCTGAGGACATGTGGGGTTGTATGGTGGGGATTGGTTTGGTTCTAATACTTCGGGGGATCTCACAGATCACTTTTGTTGTAGTGACATTGCAAGAGAACTGGGTGTGAATGCTTAATTTGATATTTGGTTGTTTTCCTTTCCTTGGATTGTGGTTATGCCTCTTTGTTTCCCAGTAGTGTAGAATTTACATAAATTGAATCACTTGAATATGAAAACAATAATGGGTTCAATGGGGAATTGTTTTCCGAGAGTGATTTTTTACATGGTTGTGAGTGTGCTACTTCTTATGAATGAATATTAAGGAGGGTTTTTGTGGATGGGTTGGTTTTAGAACCACTAGGATGGGATGATTTCTTTTTACCAATATGTATAATTTAGATTTTATTTTTCTTATTCCCCCCCATCCAAGTTTATCTATTCATGCCAAGTACCCCCATTTCAGGGGGAAGGTGTTTTCCCAACACTCCTATGATTGGATGATTATTAGCTCTTTTTATTCTCCCTTTCACGAGTATCCCAAGATCCTTCGAGTAGTCTGTGACGGCCTGAGGTCCATTATAGCCCACGATTATTCAGGCGGGGTAGTTGTGGTAGTTGGCCCTGGTGTGTGTGGGCAGGTTGTTTCCCATGTACCTTCGGGATGAGGCTTAGGTGTCTTAGGGTGTGGAAGCTATTGTTTATATCCAGTTGTGTGTGGGTTTTGTTTAGTTTGGTTTTGGTATCCTACGGGTTTGAAGGCAGGATGTGTGGTAGTGATAGCCCAGGTGTTTGCGGGCATGATGTGTGGTTGTGGTAGCCCCGGTGTGTGCAGGTGGGGGATGGCAGTGGGACTGCAGTGAGAATGGTGTGAGGGGTTTGACATGAAGGTTGTCTTTAATAAACAGTGGGAAAGTGGTGCGGGGTACCAAAATATCAATGTGTTATTACTTTTACATTACTGGACTTGCATTATTTGGGGAGTGTTCCTTGGTGAGGTTTGGGTGGATAGTTTTCCCTTGCTTGGTGTTTTGGTTACCTCATTTTCTCATGGGGAATTATAATGCCTCCCCACTTGTGCACGAGAGATTTTGGTTTTACCCACTGAGTATACTTGTATGATCACCCTAAATATATAAAACTACTTTCGGGATTCCAAGAACACTCTAGGGATCATGCGAGATCATACTAGTTTTGATGTTGGGACCGTTGTTGTTGATGTTTTTTTTCATTCATACTTTCCATTCAAGATTTCTTGCACATTGCAACATTTACTTTTGGAACATGGATATGATAATGGGTTTTTAGGCTCTAGTTTTACCTCCAACTTTTGGTATTGTTGGTATTTTCTATCTTATCTCATAATCAAACTAAATAAAAACGGTAATGCCTTCCATATTGTGTGTGATTCTATACCATTGGTGCTAGTCGCCAATCTGGGACCTATTGAAGGAAGACCTTAGGGGTCATTATCTATTCTTCAACATGAAGATGGAAGGGTCAAGAATTCTACAGTCCCTTCCCTCATATTGGTGAAGGTGGGTCGTGAGAGGTTTGTTTATGGATTTAATACACTCATTTTTTACACCTGCATTACCTCCTTAATAGATGGACTGGTACATTCTTATGATACTTTATATATGTGAAATGCATAATGGTAGATATATTATGTGTTAAAGCTTATATCACTCTAATTTATTGGGTAAAAAATTAATATTTAAAGATAAAATGTTCATTCAACCTTGAAATAAAACCATGGTAATGAATTATGATACCTTGGTGCAACATTTGGAAATATAAAGGGTGAACCCATATAATTCTCCAAATTCAAAGGGAAATTAACTAATCCAGGGAAGTTATATGTTCTTAAAACCTTAGATTAATTCATTTCTAAATTGTTAATATTATTCTATTAAATAATAATGATAAAATTTGGCGATATAATTTTGTAACACATTGAGATTGCGTGAAATATATTTTTTTAAAAAAAATCTATTTGATATATCTCATTAGATGCAATACAATGTTTGGAATGTATTTCAATAAACAATGAGTTCAACTTCCTTTATATGAAAGATTGAGTTAAATGAAACATCAAATGCTATTGAAGTAATATTATTTAATATGATAGTTATCAAATATCCATTTGAATGATGGGTATGAATAAGATTAAATAAATTAGTATGGAATATGGTTTATACATGTATAAGAAATGAATTATTTACTGATCAATAAATTAGGAATGAAAAAAACTAATTATAATAAAGAAAATATTTTCATAAAAAAGTATTTTTATGAACAAAAATGTAGTTTACAATAAGAAATTAGAAAAATAACTTTTATTAAATGATTTTAAATAAATTTATATAATATATTTTCAATCAGAATTTTCAAATTAATCAAATATATTTTTAAACAAGAGAAAAAAATTAATCTAATATTTATGCTTAAAAGGTATTTATCTATGAATTATTTTTTTACCTTAATCATTGTACGTTTAAAATAATTTTATTAAATTTATTAAATGTTACTTGGAAAAAAAGAATTTAAAATAAATCAGGTCAACATTATCTGAAGATGAATATTTTAGAATTTTCTAATGAGATTATGTATTGGATAAATAGTTTAAAATACTAGTTTTTATTAATAATTTTCATTTACATTACAGAATTTAA
The DNA here is from genome assembly GCA_963277665.1 of Viscum album. Taxonomy (NCBI): domain Eukaryota; kingdom Viridiplantae; phylum Streptophyta; class Magnoliopsida; order Santalales; family Viscaceae; genus Viscum; species Viscum album. The sequence goes on from OY728134.1 coordinate 1,411,415,539, forward strand.
AATAAAAAAACATATGATATTGTTAAAGTTAAAACTTGTTCAATTATAAATTTATTAATCCAGTTTATGTTATTTCAATCTATTTCATACTAAATTTTTATATTAAATCTTTTTAATCATTGAATCATTTTCTCTTTAGAGAATATCAATATCTTTATGACTACAAGATTATTTCTGAATTATATTTTTCTAATTATGAAAATTTAGATCTTTAAAACGGATTAAACATTTAGAATTAGGATAATAAATATTATCCAGTAAAGTAAAACTAATTTTTTACCCCAATGAAATGTAAAATTAGAAAAAAATAATAATTATTTTGGTTAATGTAAAAAATAGGTCAACTTGGGTGTTTAACAGGAAATATAAGGGTCTGAAATGATAAAAAAAGTACAATATTAAATTTATGTCTTATTTCAATAATATATCTTATATTTTGAATGAATGATAATTTTTGAGACTATTGGAATTTTTAAAATATTGGAAAATTATTTTCTTTTCAAAAACTACAAGTGTAAAAGTCACTTTACTTATAAAAGGCCACCCACTCCCATCCCCAATGAACATTTAAAAAACCCATTGGTTAGTTGAATAATTAGAAAAATAAAATCTTTAATCTCATAAAAATATCATATAATCCTTCATTAGTTCATAAATCCACCCTAATATTCCTTTTGGTTCAAACCAAAAGAAGTTTTCTGAAAAGGTGGTAACACCCCTAACAGTGCGTTTTATTTTAATTATCCCAACAAATACTTAAATATATATTGAAACATGCTCATATAATAAGCTAAATATCATACATATACCTGTATTTTATCATATTAATGACCTAGAACCATCTCCTCTTCTATCAAATGGGATACAAATTCATCATTCGTGTGTACCGTGGACTAACGCCCATTAACCAATGTTATTTGTTTTCCATATGAACCTCTTATGACTTGATATAATTATGTATTAAATGTTTATATTTTATAAATAGGATATTACTATACTTACTTAATTTTTATATCACATTAACCTTACACATTCAGTTCTCTCACAATATTATAACGATTCCGGTGTGTACGACAGACTACCATCCTGCGAAGTGATGTGATTCTTTCATGATTTTATATAATGTAATAAGTATTGGATTAATGAGAATATATGAATTAAAAAATAATAATTATTCTTAAATTTTAATATATTATTTACCTTTATTTTATTCCATCCTTCGAGAAAATCAAAACAACATTTCTGTATATGTATAGCATATCGTATCTAGGAATATTGTATTTAGTTTTCAATATAAAAATCTTTTTGAATACTCTAAAATAATATATATTGAATATATATGATACTTATATCAAGGAAAACATTATGAATATTATGTTACTATGATAAATTCAAGCAGGCAAAAAATTAAAAATTAAAACATCCATAAAAAACAAAGAAGTTATTGCATGAAACATGCCTTTGGCCAAGAATTGTTAATAATCTAGTAATGAAAGGACATAAGAAAATAAAATATTATATGATATATATAATTATTGTTTTAAAGTATATTTATTATAATATTATATTTATTATACAATTGTTTTAAACATGTATAATAAATTAATGACTTAAGGAATGGGATTTTCCACTCAATTTGGCACATACATAACTTATTTTAATGTAATTTTAATTTAATTTCCATTATGTCTTTGTTTGGGGGTTTCATATGCATTTTTGGTGAAATGGTTGAGCTTTCATGATTTGGGCCAAACCGTGATCCCAATTCCAGATTAAAAAAATTGATTCCTTTATAAATCCTTCATTTTTCAACATTTTTCATCCATTCCAATTCCTTATTGGAATCCTCTCACCTATTAACACCAAAATATGAATTTGGACCATTTATGAATCCGAAATCATAGTGGATATGGGTTTTTATTTAAGATATTTAGCCTTCCCGAAACTCCATTTCCTTCATTTAAAATATTTTTTAATTCCTTAATATCTCATTAAAATTTTTATGTTTTTTCGATGATTCTAACTCCCACCCAAGACCACATATAAAAGGCGCTCCCTAATTCTCTTCTCCACAAATTTGGATCAGAATTGAAATGTTGATTTGGGGGAAACTTATCTAGATTCCACAAATCACCCAGATTTGATGCTGTAAATTGGTAATTTCATAACTCCCATTTTTTACTTATTTTCTCCTACTATTGTTCCTACATTACCTCCTCAGCATTATGCGAACCTAAATTTCATTTATGGTTGTTTTGAAATTCAGATTGTGGTGTATTTGGGTCGTTTTCTTCAATATTTATTTAAGTAAGTGTTTCTTTCTTCATTTCTTTAATTCTCCTTAGGGTTTCCCCCCACATTCATGAATTTATAGAGTGTCCATACATTAGCGTTAATTCCTAGGGTTTGAGTTGGGGTATTTTTGGTGAAATATTATGGTTTAGGGTTAATTTTTATGTCCTCGTGGTGTGGCAGACGTGCAGTTGAGGTTTCACACCATGATTCTAGGGTTTTGACTCAAAAGGTAGGTGGTTCCTTCTGTATGAAATAGTTGATGAGTTGGATTACTTGGTTTATTGGTTTTAATGTTCCTCATTTGATGTTTGTGGTGAGAAAACTGTTTTTTATGGATTTTCTTAAGCATATAATTTTATAGTTGCATTAAGTCTTGAAATTGAGTGCTTTTAATGTGTGACTCATGGGGTAATGTTTGGGTGTATTTTATAACACATGAAAGTCACTTATTGTTGTTTAAAGGGTCTGAAAATTATGGTTTTCAAATTACTTAGTGCCACATTGTCCTTGAAATGGGGGTTTTGAATGGGTTCATGGAGAAAAACCAAGTTGTAGTTCATGGATGTGATTTATGAATTTGTGTATTTTTCACACGTGTCTTTTGTAGTGTTAATTGAGGTATATTTATAACACTTGGGGGTATTTTAATAAATTTTTTATGGGATGAATTTTTTTAGGGAATTTTATTGGTATAATTTGGGAATTGAATGAGGGATTTGAAATGGGTTTTGTGTGAGAAGCATAGTTACAACCCATGGGTTTGTTTTATGAAAATTGTGAATGTGTTGGTTGGTTAAACAAACTGGGAAATAGGGTGTATATGTAATTTCTGGTGGGGTTGTTCACCTAATATGGGTTTTTTTAAAGGAAAGGTGGATATTTAAGATGCCAAATATTTTTTTATAATGTTTTATAAAGTGCTGAAATGTTTTAGCAAATGGAAAGAGAGCTGCGAAACATGGTTGTGGGCTGTTTTGTGTGAGTGTATTGTGAAAATGAATTTTGTTGATGAAATGAGTATTATATGATATTTTAGTGGGTTTTTATGTGAGTTATAATGTCTTGTAAGGGTTTTATAATATTGTTTAATGGATTTGTGGAAGTGTTAAATAAATGTGAAAAGTTTTGTGGGCTATTTTCGCTATGAGTATGATTTCGAAATGCATTTAAAGGAAAAGTGAATTTTTGACTTTTCTGATGTACATGTGGGTTTTTTTGTGAAATTGTGATGTGGAAATAATATTTTCATTTGAAAAGTACAATTCTTAACCTATTGGACTTGTTTGAGAACAAGTGGAAACCCATGTATCTAGGTTGGCAGACGTGTACTAGTATGCTAGTGAATCTGTAGGGTTTGGCCTCAGTTTCACATAGAAATATTGATGCTTACAAAACTAACTAAACAATCACGATGATGATTGGGGACCAATAGGTTATGGGTATGTTCCCTACTCGTGGCTCATGAACTAGAATAGATACTGTGATGGTTACTCTCACTGAGATACGAGGTACCTGAGACCCATAATGAGCTAGTTCCAAGGGGTTATTTCCTATTGCTTGTTCTCATTAGTTAAATTATATTTACTATCATCATATCGTATAGTTGGATGGAAAATTCAGTATTTATGAAATTATATTTAAAATTTTGGATTCTTAATTATTACCCACTTGAGAACTATTTTAATTATTAAGTTGCATATTTTAGAAATTGTAACTACCATTTCCTATTTATGAAAAGTTGCAAACATTTCATCTTTGAATGTTTATAACATGGTATCTCTTTGTGTTAGTATCCAACTGGGAATTGGTTCATACCCTAATTACACTTATGGATGTAACTGGACTTGGTTATTTTGGTTGTTGCAGGTTTGGTTCAATTTTTACTGCAAGTTATTCGGGTATCTAGCAGGTCCTCAGTGGTGAAGCCTTGTGGATATGTCTTGAGGGAGATTCCCCTTTCCATGAGGGTTCTTGGGATGTTTCCTTTTGGTTGTTTACCTTTTTCATAGTCTTCGTGAGTTGCTTTATACTATGTAATTGAGTTCTGAATTTTTGTAAAATATAGTTTGGTTTAAAAAATCCAGATTCGTTTTGTTGGATTCATTTGTTGTTTGAAGTTTATAATCATGGGTAAATCATTCCCAATTCTGATTTTATGATACTCGGGAACTTGTTACAGCCCATTAGGATCGGCAACACCGTTAGGTCCTTTTCATGGGATGGATTTGGTACAGATTTCAGTGGCGTCCAGATTTGGTTCGTGACAAATGGTATCAGAGGAGGTTTAGGTTAACTCTTTGGTTCATATTATTTAGGGAAGAGTGGGGATAGTATGGAGTTAGGATTATCAGGACACGGTATTCTAGTTATGGGTAGTGTGCCTAATCACCACACCTCATGAAGGGATTCATGTTTCTAGGGGAATTTGGGATTTATCTATGTCCTTTTGTTTTCTTGGTTTGATGGTGATTAGGAGAAATGAAAATAGGGCTGGGTTAATGGTCCTAGTGAGATCACAGGGCCTATAAATCCATGTGGAGATGGGGATATTCCATATAACAATCTATGTGATGTTGAAGTGATTGGAATATGTCTGAAAACCATATTTCTATGTCACCCACTAAAACCAGTTTCCTCTCGCATTGTCTTGTGTTTTTTAGTTTTGAAATATCTGAACTTTGGATTTAATGTGACTTGGTTTTAAGAAGCGTAATGTTTTTGTGAAATTATATCCAAATAAAGAGGGAATTGTTTGACTTATGAAATGGAGGAACTAAATTTTCAGAATTTTTTTGAAAAGTAAAATGGTGTGCTTACACCTCTTTTGAAAGCAATGAATATAATGAAGTTGGTTTTGAATAAGTGTTTCCAAAAAGGTTTTCTAAATAATTAAATGGAGTTTCATGGGATGTGATGTTTTTCAATTGATGTGAATAAAATTAAAGTGAGTTCTTATCTAAATGGTTGTGTCTTTCTGAAATTTTTTTGTACGATGTGAATTGGGATTATGATCTTGTGGTTAGCGGTTTTGAGAAAAAAGATGTGTTGGTTGACCATTATGGTTTTGAAAAGTGGAAATATTTTTTGATTTAACCTTTAGTATTTCCATGAGTAACCATATTCATGGGGTTATATTGGATTATGGATGGTTAATGGAATGACTAGCTGAGTTCAAGGATTGATATGAGGAGGGTGCTCAGTGTGAAATAGAAACATGCATTTGTGGGGCCCATGGGGTACCATTGGTGGATACACTATCTGCTGAACCATTTGTTTTCAAATAAATGTTTTTAAAGAAAAACATTATGTCCTGATGAATTATTTTGGAGGTTTATATTATATGTTTTTGGAAAATGTTAATGTTGTTGGATGTTTTCAGTCCAAAAACACCTCCTCTTCGAACTATGTTTTGGGTTCCTAATTGGAGGGTAAACTAGGTAGAAGGACTAGTTTGTAGTCTCTTATGAGATATGGTTTGAGACACCTTTACGATGGTTCCCATGATCTGTTTTGATCTGGTTTGTGGAATGTTTTGACCAATGGACCATTTTGGTTGGGTCCTCGGGTTCTCTTGATGGATAAGGTATGCCCCCATTAAGGGTTAGTGCACAACTGAAGTGAAACCCAAATTTTTTCACCATTGAAAAATCCCCTAGTTGATCAATACATGGAATCTTCTCCCAATATGTGTATAATTTGACTATAAACTTTCATTTTGGGGTTTGAGGACACTCTTCAAGCAAGATAGTTCTCGTGGAAGGTTGAAAGAGACTATAGTTTCTTTAGTTTCCTGATTCGTCAAAGGTGGAAGTGGTCTGGGGTTGTTAGTGTGGCTGTGTTTCTGGATTGTGTCTAAGAGGGCCTCTAGGTTCTTCATAGTGTATTTGAAGTAGGATTTCATGTTAAAACCCCAGGTTTTGGAATATGGTCATGAAAGTCCATTATGTACACCTTTTGGAATTGTGTGTTTTTTGTGGACTTGGCATAAGGTCCCTTTGCATGTATTGTTTATATCAATCACAATGATCATGTTTGGTGACTCCTTGTGATGTTGTGTGTGCATTTGACTGTAAAGGTAAAGTTCGTTCAATCTTATTAGGGTCTCTATTATATTGGGTATATGTCTCCATTGGGAAAAATGTCAGATCAACTTTGTTAGAGGAAGGTGTTTATATGTGTCCTCCCCCTCTATTTTTTCTCACCCAAAGAAACAAGGTGTGATGTGTGTGAATCTTCTTATCCCTTGTATTAGTGAAATTATAGGACTCAATAATGTGATTTCTGGATTGGTTTATGTATTGGTGACCCATCGGGGGTGTAGTTTTTCGTGGAACCGAAAGAAGTTCCATACATGGGTTTCCAAAGCCTAATTGCAAGGTTGAAGATGCTTCAATATTTTGAGCTCCAACCATAGGTTCTGGCGAGAAGTTGGAACATAGTCAGGGGAAATAACATGGTCATTTAAACCCCATTACAAGTCCTACCATCATTATGAATATTAGGAAGATTTTAAACCTCTATTATCATCATCTTTCTTTAGTTATTCCTATTTGACGGAAAGAAGTGGAGGGCCTCGTGCCCATGTTTATCGCCTAATTTCTTTCCTTCCCAATTTGGTTATCATTGAGTTGTGGGGAAAAGGTTTAAAATTTTTATAGATAGGTAGAGTTAATGGTTTTCACATGGTGAGTTTTAATTGTGCCCTAGAAAAACATGCAGATATAAGGATCCACACGGTTAGCGTACAATTTCCCAAACTATGTGGACTAACCGTGTGGCCGTCCCAACCCTTTGAGTTTTGGGGTCTCTCTGTGCGGGACCACGTGGGTCAGTTAAGATGGTGAGTTCTTATGGTGGGGATACCCACCAAGGGAATCATGTATGTTCTTTTGGAAATGTCTAATGGAAGTCTAACCCTTGAACCAGGGAGTCCATCTTGGCCTCCCCTTATAAGTGTCCCGATACTGTCTTGGGAAAAAATTAAGTTGTCTCTTACGGTGGGGAGCCCATTGGTGTCTCCTCATACCAGTAACGAAAAGTTTTCCATGGTCTTGGAAAGAAAGTGGGTAGTATCATTCGTAACTATCAAACTACCTAAATCTTCCATGGGTAAGCATTGAGATTGGAGAGTGTCCAATGGTGTAGTTATAACAAGGGAAGTCTAACCTTGTTCGCTATTGTTGTTTGTTTGGGTAAATTGCTTGAGTCTTGTTTATACATTTATTGAGGAGTTTTATTTTGGGATAAACCCTAAATGTGATTTATTGTTTCAGGAAAGTGGTGTAATTTTGGTTTGTGAGAGTATTCCTTACCCCATTGATCACTAGAGGTGTTTTGGCCATTGGGGTGAAACCTGGAAAGGGAGTACCTCTTGGTTTCTTAACTGGGTTTGGTTGTTGCTTTGTCCTTACTGTGACTTTCTGGGGTGGAAAGTTTTAATGGTTGGGATAATTGTCACATACACAAATTATTTTAAAGTTATTTATAAATTAATTTCCATTATTGCATTGTTTTTCTGTTTTTCTATGAATTTTTAGAGAAATGGGTGAGCTTTCTTGATTTGGGCCAAACTGTCAGCCCAATTCTAGATTTAAAAATAAATTTTTATTTCTTTATAACTATTTAATTTTTCAACATGTTTCCTCCATTCCAATATCTATTTGGCATCCCCTAACCTATTAACACCACTATATTAATTTGGACCATTTAGGAATCCATAATCATCGTGGATTTTGGTTTTTATTTTTGGGATTGGGCCTTCCCAAAAACTCTATTCCTACGTTGAAAGTATTTTTTAATTAATTAATATCTCTTAAAAATGTTAGGTTTTTTATGTGATTGCAACTCCCTCCAGAGACCACTTACACAAGGCGCACCCCCAATCTCTTCTACCCCAATTTGGAGCTCAATTGAATCTCAATTTTGGGAGAAACTGGTTTGGATTTCACAAATCGCTCAAATTTAAATATGTAAATTTGTCCTTAAATAACACCATCTATTTTTATTATTTTTCCCCCATTCTACTCCCTACGTGACCTACTCAGAATTATAAAAATATCACTTTAATTTATGGTTGTTTGTGAATTCATATTCTACGGTATTTAGGTCTTCTTCTTAAATATTTTTTTGGGTAAGTGTTTCTCTCTTCATTTCCTTCATTACCCTTAGGGTTTCCTCCATCATTCATGAATTTATTGAGTGTAAAAAAAGTTATGGATAATACCTAGGGTTTGATATGGTGTCTCTTAGGTGAAATATTATGATTGAGGGTTCGTTTTCACCTCTTTGTGGTGCGGTGGAAGTGCGGTTGAGGTTTCACACCAAGATTCAAGGGTTTTGACTCAAAAGGTTGGTGGTTCCATGTGTACGAAATTTTTTGATGAGTTATCATGATTGTTTTATGGGTTTTAGTGTGCCTCATATGATTCTTGTGGTGTGAAAACCGTTTTTTATGGATTTTCTTAATCGGTTATATTTGTACATGCATTATGGCTTGAAATTAGGTTCTCTTCATGGGTGACTCTTAGGGTAATGTTTGGGTGTATTTTATAACAAATTAAAGTGACATATTGGTGATTAAAGGGGCTTACTATTCTATTTTGATAATTCCTTAGTGTCATGTGGTCCTTGAAATGGGATTTTTAATGGGTTCAACGTGTAAAACCATGTCGTAGTTCTTGGAAGGGATTTATGAAAATGTGTGTTTTTCATGTGTGTCTTTTGTAGTGTTAATTGAGTTATTTTTATAACACTTGGGGGTATCTTAATAAATTTTGTTATTAATGTAAAGTATATTATGTATTGTTATTGGTTTGATTTTGGAATTGAATGAGTGATTTGAAATGGGGTTTGTGTATGAATCATAGTTGCATCCCTTGGGTTGGTTTTAAGAAAATTGTGAATGTTTTTTTTGGTTAAAAAATGTGTGAAAAAAGGTGAATATGTACTTTTTGGTGGGTTTTTTCACCTAATATATGGGTTTTAAAGGTATGGTGGTCATTTAAGATGTCAAATATTTTTTTAGAATGTTTTATAAGGTGGTGAAATGTTTTATCCAATGGAAAGAGAGCTGCCAAACATTGTTGTGGGCATTTTTGTGTGACTCTGTTGGGATAAATGAAATTTGTTGATGAAATAATTATTATATGATATTTGAGTAGGCTGTTATGTGAGTTATAATGTCTTGGAAGGGATTTATAATATTTTTAAAGGATTTGTGGAAGCGTTAATGAAATGTGAAAAGTGTTGTGGTCTATTTTTGGTGTCAGTATGATTTCAAAATACATTTGAATGAAAAGTGGATTTTAGGAATTTTGTGATGTATATGGGGCCTTTTTCATTAAATTGTGATGTGAAATGATATTTTCCTTTACAATGTATATTTAATAACTTTTTGAACTGGTTTGGGCGCAAGGTGAAACCTGGGTATCTAGGTGGGGGGACGTATACTAGTATGCTACTGAATCTGTGAGGTTTGGCCTCAGTTTCACGTAGCCTGATTGATTATTAAAACTCTAACTAAACTATGATGATGATTATTGGGGACCACTAGGTTATGGTTATGTTCCCTAATAGTGGCGCGTGTATGAGAACAGATATTGTGATGGTTACTCTCACTGAGATACAAGGTTCCTGGGACCCACAATGAGTTAGTGCATAGGGGATATTTTCTATTGCTTGTGCTCATTAGTTACCTTGGGTTTTGTGTCGGCATATAGTATGTTTTTCTGGAAAATTCAGTAGTGATGGAATTATTTTTAAAATTGTTGATTTTTGTTGATATCCCACTTGAGAATTGTTTTAATTTTTATGTTTAATATTTTAGAAATCGTAACTACCATTTCCTGTTTATAAAAACTTGCAAGATTTTAATCTTGGAATGTTTATCACATGGAATCTATTATAGGTGTTATCCTACTAGAAATTCTCTCAAACTCCAATTACACCCTAGGGTGTAAGTGGACTTTGTTAGTTTTTTTTCACGGGTTGGTTACAATTTTTAGTGCCCGTGATTCGGGTATCTCGTAGGTCCTTGGTGGTGAAGCCTTGTAGAGATGGCTTGAGAGCGGTGCCCCTTTCCATGAGTGTTATTGTGCTGTTTTCATTTGATTTTTTAGCTTTGTTATAGTCATGGTGAGTTGTTTGATACTATGTAATTGTGTTCTGAATTTTTGTAAAAGATTGTTTGGTTTTAAAAATCCAGATTCATTTTATTGGATTCATTTGTTGTATTAAGTCTATAAACTCTGGTAAATGATTTCCAATTATCATTTTTTGATATCCAATAATTTTTTCAAGACCGTGGGGATTTGGAACTCCATCCAAGCCTTGTCAAGGGCCGGGATTGGTGTAGGGTTTGGTGGTGACTAGATTTGGTTTGTGACACAATTTGTCTTCCTTGGTACATATTTTATGTTATCCACCAATAAAGTTTTTTGACTTAGATATACAGACCCATTAACAAGTAATATAATGAACTTATTTATTATCAATATATTTTATGTTTTATTTAATTTAATTCCTTCATGGTATTATAATTAAATGTTATATAATTGGTATGTGTTTTTTGTTAGTATCTCATAGTTTTTTGATATTACTCATGATTAAGAATCTAGTGATAAAATATTATTATAAATATCTCAAAATACTCATTAATTTTTATAATCTCAAGTTATTTCAAAGGAATACATGTTTCCATTAATTTTACTCTACTAATATACTCTTATGTTTAAAGGAATTATTTTACAAAAAAAACTTTATTTATATATTCAGTCGAAAACTAGTTTTTCTTCCACAACCACATTTTCTACATGAATTTTCCAACATGTTTTTAACATTATACAATTGATTTTTTATGAAATTTTTATCCATTTTTATGTTTTTTTACAAAATATTTTGAAAGGAATATTTATGTCATTTTAGAAAAGACATTCTCATTTATGTTTTACCAAAATTGATAATGAATTATTTGTTTTAATGTGTACACCATGAGTATATTTATCCATTTTCATGTCCACTCATTGATTTTATGTTTCCTTTATAATATTCAAATGTTATTTTCTAATAAAAGTTTTTTTAAAATATTTTTCATAAATGTCTTTCATTGTATAAATGATGTTTTTCTAAAAAAATGATTTAATTGATCATTGAAAATCATTTTCCATTTATGATGAAATATTTTGATGCTATATATAAATTAATAGTGATATGATCACATGATACAATTATTACTAATTCTTTGAAAGGTTATTTTTATAATGAAAGGATGTATATGAGACTTATTTATCTTCCAAGAGGAATTTCATAGGGAAATCATATAAAACAAACTTCTGTAAACGAGTTATATTATGATTACAAGAATAATGGATATAAAACCTCTATATTTTTCATAAGTGATGATATGATGAAATGTTTATGAATCCTATTTCAGTTCACTCGTTATGATATGATGAATGTTTTAAGATATTTTTTAAAATATAAAAATAATTTTTACTATGTGATGGATGAGACCAATATCTCTCTTCAATGTATTGGGTAAACATTTATACCTCATGTGATAAAAAGAACTGAAATGGGGAGTGAAACTGGTTTAGTTAGGTACTCTGTCTACTATAATGATATTGAGGGTCAACCTCAACTACTATGATGTTTTATGTAGTGAACTATATCCTCTATGATACCCATGGTAGTGAACCTTGTCTAATATGGAACTAATTTTCAATTCAGATGTGTAAAACAATTTATTTCTTAATACAATGATATATTCTCAAGGTTTATATTATATTATTTATTTTTGAATCCTATCTTATTAACAACGAATCATTCATCCATGACTCAATATTTTGATCATTGATATGTAGTGAATGGTTTTGCGGTATAATTCAAATGTTATCATACACTTATGCTCATTTTATTCTAACATATCTCCCTTTTTTACCATTATGGGGAAACTATGATCAACCTTTCTAATGTCTCCTTTTCCTAGGTTATATAAAAATTTATTTTGTATTATATCCCTAATAATGGTTATACTTATGAATAACTTAGTGGGAGATTTTTTATGACATGTAAACAAGTTGTGTATGATTCCATGTTTCCAAAAGAAAAATACTGTTATGATCCTCATATTTGTGTTTCTATAATGAAATGATTGTTTATCTAAAACTATTTAATATATATTTATGAAAATTATATGTTTCTAAATTAGGTATGATAGTAATGGTTTTTTTATTCATTGTAATATTGGATGAATGAACTATAGGGTGATCCTTAGGGATATTTGTAAGGATATGTCTATGGTTATTAAAAAGGATAAGTCTATAAATGAGTAAAATTATAGTAATATATCCTTGAATTTTGGTAAATGATTGAGGTAGTGGTTTATAAGAAATTACATCCCTATCGAGATACAAAAATAGGACGTGGTTCACGTATAGAGGTACCCTAGGATAAAAAAAATCTAAAAAGGGTGTGTTGATCTAGACTTGATTATCACCTATAATAGAAAAACAAAACAGATACAAACCTAGTTTTACCCTCTCAGGGTATATTATTTGGAAATTCCCAGAATCCATATCAATTTTCATGAATTATCTAAATAGATAATGACTATGAATTACCTATGTTAAGCCAATATTTGATATATTGGAAGTATGTTTTTCAACCTTTATAAATCATATATGTAATGTTTCATGATTATGTGGTTTCCCATAATTAATATTGTTACTACCACTATGATTTGTTATTTTAGTCAATGGCCAGGGAAATATTGAACTTGATTAATGTTAACCGTGATATAGAATTTGTTGATGTGAAACAAAATGGGATGATGACTTGAGTGAAGAATATTTTTATTACACATACATATTTATCGTGACAAATGATGGGAAATATTCACTTTAACTAAATATCAAACTCACCAAGGAAGACAAGGATATAGTTCATTGGGTAATTGGGTGGTGTAAATGATGGAGGAATAAAAATTCAGTTTCCTATGTGTCAATAATGTGGAAAGGAGAACCCAAGTGGATTTATTAATGGAATGGTAAGATATTTTGAGTGTGGAAAATAAGAAAACATAAAAAGTTTTTGAAGTAAAAAAAATGAAAATTACAGTTAATAGAATGGATTAAAACAATTTTCTCCGTACAATAGCATGGATGATTGAATACATAAATTGAAAAAAGTATGGTATTTATGAAAACCAATGTCTGAAGGGGATAAATCATGAAGAAAATTAGAATGGTTGTTTGATTAATGGTTATATTTATGATGATGAAGATATTATAAATGACATATGAAAGGAAATAAGTATTAAGGAATATGTAGAGACCCTAAGCTTGACGTACATGGACATTACATTACTTTTGCGGAATACTTAATACATAACAAAAACAGACACGCAAGGACCGTAATAGTTTAGTGTCTTTGGAAACTTGGAACGTAATCTTCTAATCGTGGTGAAAGATCATCAACATCTCCCATAAAGATCTTCCTCTTTTTGTTTCCTGACCTAAAACCTTTATTTTGATCCTGAGGGAAAATAAAACATAAAAAGGGTGAGCTCAAATTCTCGTTAAGGGATGCATGGAAAAAATAAAACATACCATATACATTGGAACTTAAAAACATGAACATAATGTTTAAACATTAAAATCCTGAGCAACGACATAAAACATGGAAGTACATAAGTCATAGATCATAATGGAACATAAACCATGATAAAATAGCATGGGAAGAAAACATTTAATTGTGGAATCCATTAAGAACATGTAATGATTTCCATAGTAGCCAAGGCATTGCTGCCAAGACAAACGTAGTAGACAAAGTCCCATTCTGAATCGAGTTCACTCCTTGTTTCAGTCATGTAACACTGAACCAGATTAACTTACCGTTCCAGCCAAGTCTATCTCATGAGATATGAAATCTTTACCCAATTCATTGGAGGGAGATATAGGTCCCACCCATCTCATAATGAAATCATTCTTACTTGTGCCAAAAAAACATACATCATTCATAATAACCCAATAAACAAAATGTGTTTCATAAACATCATTCCATCATCACATAATCCATATAAAAGAAATACATATCATTTAATAATAAGAAAAGTGAAACCATTTAAATAATAGAGACATGATACTTGAAACATACACATATGAAATAATGTCATCTTAGATGAAAAATGGGTTTGATAAAATACTTGAAATGAATTCTTGAGGAAAATATCCTTTCTTCTTCAAAATCAATTTCTTTTCACAAAATGTCATGAAATTTTAAAAGAAAGATATTTTGTTGAAAACAGTAATGAAATATTTTGGAGGAATCTTCATGAAAATAAGGCTTTATGAAACCGTAAAAATCCCTTCACGCCGTATAAGTTAAAAATAACATTCTCCCTGTACTTTTGTCGGAAAAGTAAAAAAAGTACCTCGTAACGAAAATAAAAGAAAGATTCCTTATATAACATGTAGTAAAAGTCAAAATGGGTAAAAATGACTTTAAAAAGACATGAATACACTTTTATAAAACATTTACATGGATGATAGCAATAACCCCAGTAAATACTTACGAATAAGCAATCTCGGATAAAAATGAGATTTGCACAATTATCCCTTACCTTATTACGATATGCTTCATATGTATCCGAACATTTTGTATAATGATTTAAATAATGTCATTGACTTATTAAAGAATCATATTCATTGTTATGATCTCATATATGGTTCACTTATGACTTTATATTACCCGTTCTTTTGTAAATTCCATGTTAAAGAGTGTTTTGGGTAAAATCGTTTCATTTGTTGTCGGTGTTTTGACTTGTAATTATTCATATGATTACTTATATCATGATTAAATAATTCCAGAATATAAAACATGATTTATATATAATATATATTCAGAATATACATATATATAATAGATTGATAAATGGAAAGAAATACACCATTCATGGAGACGGTAGGTCGTACGTACGCATGAACGCTGTTTTCGTTTCCTTATTGAGTTGAATGAAATTAAGTAGATGACATACATATATACATAAATCCAGTATCTTTATAAGGTCATATATTTCATCATTATTGCTTATATATACTTTATAATCATTCTTAAATGGTTAACATGGAGAATGAATCTCATCGCGTCGTGGAGACGGTAGTCCGTACGTACGCACGAGCGATGATATCGTTTCCATAATTATTGAATTGAATTGGAGTGGATGATACAATATATCAGAATTAGTATGATGTTATAATAACAATGTATATTTATTCTTTACACCATTATACCTATCCATGTAAGGCGTTGGTCGAAAAATAGATTACACCACGGCGTGGAGACGATATTCCGTACGTACGCACGTGCGGTGATTTTGTTTTCCGTAGGATGGATAGAAGGTGAAATGGGGTTGTTTCATATTTATAATAACAAATAAGAATATTTGTGATACTGATGTTGTCACTTTATAACGAAACAACTAATGAAGAAGAATTTGAAGAATAAAGAAGCTTGAAAGAATCGGGAGAAGAAATTACCTCTTCTTCGATACGCCTCTTTGAAACCTCCACTTAGGGAACTAAGATTTGTCTTTAAAGTAGACCAGAACCTTTAGGATGTTTGTAAGGAAGTGGAGAAGATAATTTGGCAGGGGTTTTCCGAGATGGAAGGCTCAAATTGGTGTGAGGAGGAGAGGGAGGGGGTGCCCTTTTATAAGGTAGGAGAGGGACACCTTTGGAATTCTTAAACATATTAATTTATAATAAATATAACCCCACTTAAAAACCTCCAAAAATGACTCATATTCGAAGATTCGATGAGATGGAGTTGTAATATCATCAACCAGTCAAATTTAGACATGTTTTGATCTTATTTTAAACCTTATCAGTTTGATTTATCCTTATTTAATCTATTTAAGTTTATTTGTGCTAATAAAACTCTAAATTTTAAATGATAACAAATAATTACTTATTTGTTGGGAATTTACCATACTTGTTTAATTTATAAAATTATAGACCATATAAATTTAAATTTATAATTTTTAAATATTTTTGTGATTTTTAAACAATTTTATAATATGTTATTTTTATAAAATAACAATACTGTCAATTTTGACACTATTCATTTATTTGAATTTAAATAAAGTATATACAGAAGATATGTTCGAAATAAAAGCTTTAATAGATTCCTAAAAGGTCATATGTATCTATAAAATTAGTGGATCATATTAAATAGTTCATATAATATTTATTTGATTATTTTTAAAACCATTTATTTGGTTTATCTCTTAATAAAATAATTACTACAAACCATTTGTATAATTATTTAATATGCTGAGTTGTTGCATAAAAATTTAAAACAAAATCTTATAATGACGATAAATATATTAAATTTCACAATAATACTTTTACTCGAATTTATCATCTTAAAATCACAATATTTAAATTGTTATATTTATTAAATTATGAAGGTGACAACTTTGGCATCATTTAAAATAAAATAATATAAGTGTCATAATCACTTTTATAAGGATCCAAACGGTTATATATTAGGTCTTTTGATGATTAAGGTGTATATATACACTACCAATATGTTTCGGTCAGGTTTGTGGGATTTTTAATGGGTATTATTATTTCAATAAAAACTATATTACCTATTTTCCACTTAATAAATAATTTCTGCATCATTAATGTATCACCATTAATGAAAATTATTTAATCCCTAAAAATTCATAATAAATTATCATGATGTAGATAATTTTATTAGCTTTCTGGAGACTATTCATTTTCTAAGTTTTATGATGTTTATCACTAAATTAAAATTATTATACTTATAAGATTTAAGAGAGTGACATGTTGTCACTTTCTTTGGTTTTAATAATAATTAAATTATTTTCATGGTCAAAAGTCCATAAAATGAATCTAATCCGACCCTCAGTTGATATGGGTTTACTTTTATCCATCCAATAGAATTTTGGCATGTGTTAGAGTAATTTTACAATATTATATTTACCCTTAATTACCCGATTAACCTTTAACTATGGTAAATAAAATTTACCGTAGTTACTATTCATAATTTCCAAAAATAAAAAGTAACCTATTAAAATAATTTGGACCCACTGATTATAAATATGGAATCCAGATTTTCATATTCAATACACAGAAGTTGCAGAAATTAAATTAAAATTAATCCTATTGTCGAATGAAAACGGGTTTTTGTTTAAAACATTGCAAAAGATTGAATTGATTTAACCTACGAATTCAATGTAAAATCAATGATAATGACATAAATTATATTAAATGGTAAAAATATTTTCTATTTATACTTTAAAACCATTCAATATTATAATTTAACCGTATAAATAATTATGATGAAAAAAGTTGTTTTTCATTAAAATATAGCGTGTTTTTACTATTCATCAAAATATGAAAGTTACCAGAATAATACGAAAAATTTATCCAAAGTAAATTTTTATTTATTAATTCCAAAGAAGAATTTTATTTTGTCAAATTGAACTTATAAACATGTCAAAAACTATATTTAATGTGGGTGCTCCATCGAAAGGCAGCAAAACTGCATTTTTTGAAAAATACTTATTTTACCCGAAAAATTTATTTTGTTCTTATACCATTTCTAGAAAATTTGTAAGATGAATAATAATTTTATAAAATGAAAAATTTAGTTAATACTATTCATAACGGCTAGTTCATAATAATATTATAATAATATATCGTTGTTTAGTAAAACCCGGTATTGCGTACAACACACGCTATCGAGGAAGGTCGCGATTGCGTGTAATGCAAGACAAGTCAGGGTTGCGTGTTGTGATATAATCCTTCTTTGTTTCGTATGACATAATCCAACCATATTTCATTTATACATTGACTATATATATATATATATTCAATGTTGCATAGAATAACTATTATCAAAATTGTGTGTAACACGATCCAAGAATAGTTTTGCGTATACTGCAAGCTAATACGGTGTT
Organism: Viscum album; assembly: GCA_963277665.1. Lineage (NCBI taxonomy): Eukaryota > Viridiplantae > Streptophyta > Magnoliopsida > Santalales > Viscaceae > Viscum > Viscum album. The sequence goes on from OY728134.1 coordinate 1,411,433,822, forward strand.
GCATATAGCGCAAGGTAATCTTGGTGTATCATACAACACAAGACATTAATAAAATTAAAAGAATATTTTTCATAAAATCTCGGGGTGTTACATTCTACCCCCCTTAAAATAAATTTGGCCCTCGAAATTCGTCGAGGTTATAAATGGTTTACTACTCGAAAGTTTGTTTAATAGAAACCCACATCGTAAAAAGGAATACCAAAACATGGATTTAAAAACTAATGTATGAAATGTAACGGTTACCCAAATTAACTCATCACTGGGTTTCCACATAGGAGAACATAGGTGAAAATATGGATATGGAAGAAAAATATAACCATCAAGTTCTGATGGAGAGTGGTAGAGAACATGGCTATGAAAACACCAACAATCACAAAGCTATTGATTTGTGATGATCTAAGGTACCATCTGATTCATCGGATATAAGGGAACTAGGACAACATTTTTGGTTTTCTTGATCATTTCCCTAATGTTGATGAATTAAAAGAAATATTTGCATGATTTTGGTACAATCTCACTATTGTTCGTGAATTGAACAATTTCCACTTCATCCATTAAAGAAATGAAGTTGAATTTTTTATTCGTGATGTGTTAGCAGAACATGTGATAGAATGATGGGTCATTCCATCTCTTTCAAACAAAAGGTTAGAAAAATTTATAAGTTCATCTTATGGTTAGATTAATCGTATATGGTTCCAAAAATGAACTTATACTTCAATATCATACCGATTAATAAAATAAAACTAGTTTCTACTAACCACGGACTTCCTGTAGGCCAGTGGTAGGTGATAAAGGCCATTCGCACTTCAGTTGTGGGTTCGATTCCCACAGCCTTATCCGACACGATGGGCTATCACCCGTCTTGCAGGTTGTCCTTTTTCTGAAACTACATCACTATATCATCCCATCAATAATATCGAAAAAATGTTCTATCCTTAAACAATACTAACTTATGTCCAACATAATCCATTCCAATCATTAGGATTATCTATAATATTGCAGTCCATTGTCATATTATAGTGAAAACGATTACAAGAGATTTCATATAAGAAGCATGTTAATACCATCGTTGATCCCCATATATCATAAGATATGTCTTGTTGGTCATATGAAAAACGTTCGAAGGCCTTAATCATGTATTCTCTTGAAAAATGAATACCCATTGAACCTTAGTGAAAACATGAATGCAGTTAAATGTTAACACTTTCCACATACCAAAATCCTCAAAATTCTATATACTCAAACCATGATATCACTTTATTCCTTATATCAATCATGTACTCATGAATACAATCAAACATCTCATTATCTTCTTATTCCTTCATTATGCGCATATCATCTACTTTACAAAAATATCTGAATAACATTCCATGGTTACTGGTACCATTCAACATATAATTTCAAATAATTTTATGAAAAACAATAGTGTAACAATCCTTAGATGATTCTTTATTCCATAGTACCATTAACTATACAACATAACTCTCGATAAACATACAATCATTCCCCTACCTTCTAAAACAACCGACTGAGCTTCAACACTTCTTTCAGCTCATATATCATTTGTGGTCTCCTCATCATCATCCGCATAAATACTACCCATATGACCATGCGGATTCTCTTCATGATATTTTCGATTAGGGCATTGGTTTTCATAATGCCCGTACATTCCACATTTAAAACATCTAATCATTATTGATGTCGTAGCAATACCATTATCCTTGTCCATGGTGTTAACTGAACCTTTTACTTTTCACATACTGGCTTTGTGTCCTTCTATTCCACACCCAAATCATCTTCCAGTTCCTTTGAAACAATCTCCCCGATTCCTCCTCCCACATGATTTACATGAGGGAAATTGAACTTTCATTCCTCTATTATCATCATGAAACTCCATGTTTCTCTTATTATCTAAGTCGGGAAACATACCAAAGTCAAGATTATTGATCATATTATGAGATTGCTGATTAGGCATAATAACGATGTTTGGACTTCTAGATCCCATTTCATTTGGGTTCTCATGAAAAAAATCATTCCATTGTCCATCATATCCTCTATTATCATGAATCTTCCGGTTTCCACCCATTTTCTAAAACCCAAAAAGAATAGTGTGAGAGGCAAAAATCATGCTAGGGAAAACAAAATAGTAAAGGGGGAGCACCCTCAATATCTAACATCTTAGGTTAAATTCTATGATCTTTACCATAGTTCTAGGACTATATCCTATACGTATTCTTATCCTTAGGTACATCCCTAGACATACCTTAGAAATATCTCTAGGGATCTCACTAACATTTTCGCATTCTAGTTTCCAAAGGTTGACTAAACCTTTCCTATGATACCAACTGTAGAGACCCTAAGCTTGAAGTACATGGACATTACATTACTTTTGCGGAATACTTAATATATAACAAAAACAGACACACAAGGACTGTAATAGTTTAGTGTCTTTGGAAACATGGAACGTAATCTTCTATTCGTGGTGAAAGATCATCAACATCTCCCATAAAGATCTTCCACTTTTTGTTTCCTGACCTAAAACCTTTCTTTTGATCCCGGGGGAAAATAAAACATAAAAAGGGTGAGCACAAATGCTCAGTAAGGGAAGCATGGATAAAATAAAACATACCATATACATTGGATCTTAAAAACATGAACATAATGTTTAAACATTAAAATCTTGAGCAACGACATAAAACATGGAAGTACATAAGGCATAGATCATAATGGAACATAAACCATGATAAAATAGCATGGAAATAAAACATTTAATTGTGGAATCCATTAAGAACACGTAATGATTTCCATAGTAGCCAAGGCATTGCTGCCAAGACGATCTTAGTGGACAAAGTCCCATTCTGAATCGAGTTCACTCCTCGTTTCAGTCCTGTAACACTGAACCAGATTAACTTACCATTCCAGCCATGTCTATCTCATGAGATATAAAATCTTTACCCAATGCATTGGAGGACATATAGGTCCCACCCATCTCATAATGAAATCATTCTTACTTGTGCCACAAAAAAACATACACCATTCATAATAACCCAAAAAACAAAATGGGTTTCATAAACATCATTCCATCATCACATAATCCATATAAAAGAAATGGATATCATTTCATAATAAGAAAATTGAAACCATTTAAATCATAGAGACATGATACTTGAAACATACACATATGAAATAATGTTATCTTAGATGAAAAATGGTTTTGATAAAATACTTGAAATGAATTCTTGGGAAAATATAGTTTCTTCTTCAAAATCAATTTCTTTTCACAAAAAGTCATGAAATTTTAAAAGAAAGAGATTTTGTTGAAAACAGTAATGAAATCTTTTGGAGGAAGCTTCATGAAAATAAGGCTTTATGAAACCGTAAAAATCCGTTCACACCGTATAAGTTAAAAATAACATTCTCCTCGTACTTTTGTCGGAAAAGTCAAAAAAGTACCTCATAACGTAAATAAAAGAAAGATTCCTTACATACCATGTAGTAAAAGTAAAAATGGGTAAAAAGGACATTAAAAATACATGACTACACTTTTATAAAACATGGACATGTATGATAGCAATAACCCCAGTAAATACTTACAAATAAGCAATCTCGGATAAAAATAAGATTTTCACAATTATCCCTTACCTTATGTCCGATATGATTCATATGTATCCGAAACTCCTATATAATTATTTAAATAATTGCATTGACTTATTAAAGAATCATATTCATTGTTATGATATCATATATGGTTCACTTATGACTTTATATTACCCATTCTTTTGTAAATTCCATGTTAAAGAGTGTTTTGTGTAAAATTGTTTCATTTGTCGTCCGTGTTTTGACTTGTAAATATTCATATGATTACTTAGATCACGATTACATAATTACAGAATATAAAACATGATTTATATATAATATATATTCAGAATATACATATATATAATAGATTGATAAATGGAAAGAAATACACCGTTTATGGAGACGGTAGGCCGTATGTACACATGAACGCTGTTTTCGTTTCCTTATTGAGTTGAATGGAATTAAGTAGATGACATACATATATAAAAAAATCCAGTAGCTTTATAATGTCATATATTTCATTATTATTTCTTATATATACTTTATAATCATTTTTAAATGGTTAACAAGGAAAATGAATCTCATCGCGTTGTGGAGACGGTAGTCTGTACGTACGCACGAGCGATGATATCATTTCCATAATTATTGAATTGAATTGGAGTGGGTGATAAAATATATCAGAATTAGTATGATTTTATAATAACAATGTATAGTTATTCTTTACACCATTATACCCATCCATGTAAGGTGTTGGTGGAAAAACAGATTACACCACGGCGTGGAGACGGTATTCCGTACGTACTCACGTGCGGTGATTTTGTTTTCCATAGGATGGATAGAAGGTGAAACAGGGTTGTTTCATATTTATAATAACAAATCAGTATATTACTGACACTTATGTTATTACTTTATAATGAAACAACTAAATATGAATAATTTGAAGAATAAAGAAACTTGAAAGAATCAGAAGAAAAAAATTACATCTTCTTCGATACGCCTCTTTGAGACCTCCTCTTAGGGAACTTAGATTGGTCTTTAAAGTAGTCCAAAACCTCTAGGATGTTTCTAAGAAAGTTTAGAAGATAATTTGGCAGGGTTTGTTTGAGCTTTAAGGCTAAAATTGGTGTGAGGAGGAGAGGGAGGAGGTGCCCTTTTATAAGGGATGAGAGGGGCACATTTGGAATTCTTAAACATATCAATTTATAATAAATCTAACCCCACTTAAAAACCTCCAAAAATGACTCATGTTCAAATATTAGATGAGATAGGGTTGTAATCGCATCAACCAATCAAATTTAGACCTGTTTGGATCTTATTTTAAACCTTATCATCTTGATTTATCCTTATTTAATCTATTTAAGTTTATTTGTGCTAATAAAATTCTAAAATTTAAATTATAACAAATAATTACTTATTTGTTGTGAATTTTCCATAATTATTTACTTTATGAAATTATAGACCTTATAAATTTAAATTTATAATTTTTAATTATTTCTGTGATTTTTAAACAATTTTATAATATGTTATTTTTATAAAATAACAATAGTGTCAATTTTGACACTATTCATTTATTTGAATTTAAATAAAATATATACAAAAGATATGTTCGAAATAAAAGAATTATTAGATTTCTAAAAGGTCATATGTATCTATAAAAGTATTGGATCACATCAAATAGTTCATATAATATTTATTTTATTATTTTTAAAACCATTTATTTGGTTTTTCTATTAATAAAATAATTACTACAAATTTTTTTTATAATTATTTAATATACTGATTTGTTGCATGAAAATTTAAAATAAAATCCTATGATGACTATAAATCTGTTAAATTTCACAATAATACTTTTACTCGAATTTATCATCTTAAAATCACGATATTGAAATTGTTATATTTATTAAATTATGAAGGTGACAACTTTGGTATCATTTAAAATAAAATAATATAAGTGTCATAATCACTTTTATAAGGATACAAACGGTTATATATTAGGTCATTGGATGATTAAGGTGTATATATACACTAAAAATAAGTTTTGGTCAGGTTTGTGGGCTTTTTAATGGGTATTATTATTTCAATAAAAACTATATTACTTATTATCCACTTAATAAATAATTTTTGTATCATTAATGTACCACCATTAATGACAATTATTTAATCCCTAAAAATTCAAAATAAATTATCATGATGTAGATAATTTTATTAGATTTCTGGAGACTATTCATGTTTGATGTTTTATGATGTTTATCACTAAATTAAAACTATTATACTTATAATATTTAAGAGAGTGACATGTTGTCACTTGTTTTGGTTTTAATAATAATTAAATTATTTTCATGGTCAAAAGTCCATGAAATGAATCTAATACGACCCTTAGTTGATATGAGTTTACCTTTATCCATACAATAGAATTTTGGCATGTGTTAGTGTAATTTTATAATATTATATTTACCCTTCATTACCCGATTAACCTTTAACTATGGAAAATAAAATTTACCGTAGTTACTATTCATAATTCCCAAAAATAAAAAGTAGCCTACTAACATAATTTGGACCCACTGATTCTAAATATGGAATCCATTTTTTCAAATTCAATACACAGAAGTTTTAGAAAGTAAATTAAAATTAATCCCATTGTCGAATTAAAATGGGTTTTTGTTTAAAACATTGCAAACGATTGAATTGATTTAACCTACGAATTCAATGTAAAATCAATGCTAATGACATACATTTTATTAAATGGTAAAAATATATTCTATTTATACTTTAAAACCATTTAATATTATAATTTAACCATATAAATTATTACGATGAAAAAAGTTGTCTTAATTAAAATATAGCGTGTTTTTACTATTCATCAAAATATGAAAGTTACCAGAATAATACGAAAAATTTATCCAAAGTAAATTTTTATTTCTTGATTCCAAAGAAGAATTTTATTTTGTCAAATTGAACTTATAAACATGTCAAAAACTAGATTTAAAGTGGGCGCGCCTTCAAAAGGTGGCAAAACTGCATTTTTTTAAAAATACTTATTTTACCCGAAAAATTTATTTTGTTCTTATACCATGTTCTAGAAAATGTGTAAGATGAATAATAATGTTATAAAAATAAAAATTTAGTTAATACTATTCATAACGGCTAGTTTATAATAATATTATAATAATATATCGTTGTTTAGTAAAACCCAGTATTGCGTACAACACACGTTATCGAGGAAGGTCGTGATTGCTTGTAATGCAAGCAAAGTTAGGGTTGCGTGTTGTGAAAGAATCCTTAGTTGTTTCATATAACAGAATCCAACCATATTTCATTTATACATTGAATATATATATTTACTCAATGTTGCGTAGAATAACTATTATCAAAATTGTGTGTAACACGATCTAAGAATAGTGTTGCGTATACTACAAGCTAATACGGTGTTGCGTATAGCGCAAGGTAATCTTGGTGTAGCATACAACACATGAAAATAATGAAATTAAAAGAATATTTTTCATAAAATCTCAGGGTGTTACAGAATATGACACCGAATCCAGGTTAGTAGTGTATGAATAATTTGTAGTGATTTCTCTATTTATTTATTGAGATTCAGTGAATTGTATTTTTATCCCTTGTATTCTCATTACTATATTTATGAAACAAAAATGGATTATTCCACCCTCATTTTTCATAATAGAGTTCAAAGAATATGTTAAATGATCTCAATGGCCTAGAAAATTGATTTATAAGAAAGGTGTTATTTTGATAATTTGAAGATAAACCTTAATATTTTATTGATATTGAGGAAATGATGTTTATATTTGATAAAGATATGATTTATATGAGGAAAATAAATAGGATAGTATTTATTAACTTTGATCTGACTAATGATTTAAGGAAAAACTATTTTATGTTATCTTCAATGGATTTTACGACATTTTCATCTTTTTAAAATATATTCAATAATCGTTGATTTTATTTAAGGAATGAGAAAGATGTTAATATATGAATTTAACTATGTTTTCATTGTGTTATTATGGTAATTGATGATATTACCATGTCTTAAAAGAATATATGGTCAATATATTAACATATTGTCTATGTGACATTAAGATCTACATCAAGTTATCGGGGGATTAATGATACGTTCATTTTGGAAATTTTGTGGAATTTATTATATATTTTTGGATTTTAAACTTTTATGTGGTTAATATCGTTAACAATTTGTGAAATGGTTTACGTTGAACACTGGATGACGTTTTATAGATTAGTGTATTACTTCTCCTCGTCTAGATATAACTAAATTAGATAATCAGTTCTATCTATTTTGTTATTACTTAACATATGAGGAATGTATTCTAATTCTATTAGGGATCTCATGATCCGTTAGTGATTCACATATAAAAGCAATAATTTTATTTTCTTTGACTATGAGATGAAGTGTAAATTGACTAAAGTACAACCAAATGACAAAATTTTGATTACTATTCAATGTAATGTTTATCTGTAGGTGTATCAGTCGCTTTGATGTTCTTAATTATATCTGGACGGTAGCATATCAATTGGTGTTACAATTTACCTCTTTTAGATTTTGGATGACTTCCATGTAAATATCATGTTAATGTATATACATCATCCATCACAGATACTGAAATTATAGTTAATAAATCTAGACCATGATAATTCTTACGAGTAACAACCAATAGAGATTCTGGATAGTATATAGAAATCTCTATGAAATAGTGATACTAAATAGGAGAATTTGTTTTTGGTGAAACCACCATTTGGAAAATATTATGAGCTAACCAAAGGATGAAAGGAGATACATTTATCCTTATTTATTAGTAAAAACTGATGAATTTCTATGGATAAATTCATTTAATGGGGTTGATATGTGTGTCTCATATATATATATATATTTAATTGTGTTTTAATACATTAATTTGAATAATATAATTGATATTCCATTCCATATTTTTACTCTTTAACATATTTTTTAATTTATTATTGGATGATACAAATATTTCATAATGGATTTATATGGAAAATATTTTTGGAGAAAATGACACTTTGCGTCTTGACGTGATGTGTTCCGCCAGGACAATAGAATATTCAATCTAGAATACAACAGCATCTAAAGTAGAAGTAGACTAAAGAACCTGAAGATGTATGATTTCATATTCAAATACCAATACATGACATGTTATTTTTTCTTCTTTTCTACCCATCCAACCATGAGATTTATGTTCAGGGTTATGACATTACACATCATGATTTTCATTCACGACATAAATGTTTTTATATGGAAAATATTTGAAGAAGATATATCCACCACATATTACATTATATTTAATGGATACATGGAATGATTTAATCAGGAGATACTAATTTCAAAATACATTTCAACCACTAATTACACAATGTGTGAATAATACACATCATGAATCCATCAGGAAGACTATATTTTTAAACACTGTAACCGGGGGTTTCATGGGATGAGCGATTTTATATCCCTGAGAACACCAATTACTATTTATTTACCAATTTACTGCCACTAAATTCATAATGACCCCTCTTGAAGTCTATAAATAGAGTGTTCTATAGATACAACAAAGGAATCATGATATCAAATATTTAGAGGAAGACGTTACACTGTGTAGGGTCCCCACTAATTTTTTTTGTGTCTTTCACTTATTTTTTCATTGTCAATATTCTATCCCCCTTTATACCTAATATCATGGATAAGGGGTGAAACCAATATTATTTTCGTTTTATGTAGCTTATGGGGGAATACATTGTTTTATTTATTTATTATACCTTATTCATGTATTTAGTTTGTTGTAACTCATTAATAAAATTTCAATCCTTTTAATATAATTTTCATGCTCATTGAACTGATCTATAAAGAAACAATTTTAATTTCAAAAATGAATACCCATAATTAGGCAAGACCATTATCAAAATTATGGTACCCTGTATTATAAATGTTATCTTGAAAAACATGATCGGTAGAAACCTTAAATTATAGGACCAAGGGATACAGGGTATTGTTAGATCGAGTAGAGGATGTCATATCTATTGTATCCAACTCATCTTGACTGCAACACCACACATGGATTATTCATATTTTTTTATAAAATTAAATGACACCGAAATATTGAAACTACATAAACCTGGTACGAATTCAAAATATGATTTTTCCAAATAATCAACCTTCATTGTTGTCCTTAATCTTTCATAATGATAATAAAATTAATCTAATATTCACCCTATTTTATAAATTAAGTCAAATAAAACACTTTTATTTTCAAAAAATAATAAAATTATATGGGTTCAATATAGATCTTTCTATTATATTCATTATAATTAATTACATATCATTGAACTTAATTTTATAATTTTTTATACAAAAATTAAGTAACGATTCCCTTTTGGACTGTGAGGGGGGTTGAATGTAATACCATAATATGTTATGAAATATATATGTTTCAAATATATTAAATCTTCTTGATATCTTATGTCACATGAAAAAATTAGTTTAACTTGGGATGCATGAAACACAATGTTTTTCATTTATTACATGTAACACCGAGATTAAACTAAAAGTGACATACTATTAAAATATTATTATTTTATATCATATTAATCACCTAGACATTATAATGAATAATATGGATAATATTAACTACGCTATGAAAATATATGTATTATAAATTTATATACAATTAATTCTTTGGCTACCAAATAATTATGAATAAATATAAAAAAATATTTGAAAATAAAGGAAATGTACTTATGAAAAAAAAATTAGGGTCAAATGTTTTCTAAGTAAATAAATTAAAAACGTAATATTTTGGGCATTAATTTAATTTAAATTATATTATATATTAAATAAAATGTTCAAAATTAATTTTATGTGTTTTCTAGATAAGATATAATAATTAATCATATTTTCTTCTTATAAACATTATTTTTCTAAAACAATTGGTGTCACCTTGTGTGCACTTATTTAAAAATAGAATTTTTACACTATTATTAAAAAAATATGATAATAATATAAAAAATTTATATTATAAGTCCAAAATTATCTTTTTGTGAATTTTTAGGAATTTTATGAGAAGTTAAATTTTTCAATGATGAGTGATAACTACTTGTTTATTAAAACATTTCATTTATTATAAAGGATATAAAAACATAAAAAAATTCATATGGTTTTAGAGGACTCATTTTTTAAATTATATATCTATTAATTATATTTATGTTATTGTAACCAATTTCATATTTAATTTGCATATGAATTTTTTTTGAACTTATAAATATTTTATCATTGGAAAATTACTTTCTCATCATGACTATGGGATTAATATTATATTAAACATCACTAATTCTATGAATGAAATTTATAAAAATGGATTCCATATTATAAAATTTAATAATTTATATTTTTTAATAATTTAAACGTAGGTTTATACCATAATTAACATTAAAAACAATTAAAATAACTATTTACCACCTTTAAAGTAAAAAAATGGTTTACTGGGGGTTAAAATAAAATTATGAGCATTAAAAATAACTTAAAACTTCTCCAAGCCCTATATCAGTTCCATATATAAACCATATATCATATATTATCTAATAAGTCAAATTTTTAGCCTTTTTAATGTCGAAACATAGGGAACACCTTTTTCTTTTCAAATATTAAAAGTGTTCCACTCACCATAGTTACTAAAGGACACCCACTTTCTTCTCATATTAACACTAATAAAACAATTTTTTTTTCCAAAAACTAAAAAATAACATCCTTAAATAAATTCTCCCTTACTATAATGCTTATTTTTTTAGTAATCATACAAACCATTCCTTTTTTGCAAACTAAAACATGTTTTCCAAAGAAGTGGTAACACACATAACCAAACATTTTATTTTATTTCGTCTTCAACATCATTCAGTAATTATTAATCCATGATGATATAATAACATCATTTACCACCATATAATGATATTATTATGTTTAATGACATATAACCATCTCCTCTTCCATATAATGGGATATGAAAATAAATTCTTGTGTACGGCAGATTACTTCCTAGTGAGCTGATGTAATTCAATATCTATAACCACCATTCACGTTTGATTGTGTTGATGGATTAAATATTTATATATGATATTTAATATATTATTATAATTTTTGAATTATTATATCAAATATACCTTCACAATTTTCATTCTGTGGGAATACAATAAGGTCGCTCCAGTGTACAGTGGGTTATCGGCTCGTGAAGCGATGTTATTCTATCAGGATTTACATGAATGGTAATAAAGATTACTTTATTGTTAATTCCTAATATATTTGAAATAATTATACATATGTAATGGTAATATATTATTTAACTTTATTTTCTTCAATTTTTCGAGAAAATGTAAATTCTGTCCATTCATACATATAGTGTACAATCTGCATTAACAATGTGTTTCATTTATATCTATATATTTTAAGCATTACTCAGAAAAATATATAATGAATATATATGATATTTAAATATATTTTTAAATTTTATATATGATGGAAATATGATCAACATATGAATACCAAAACTAAAAAATAATAACATACATGAAAAATTCTGTAGTTATTCACTGAAACGTGTCTTTATAAAAAAATAAATAACAAACAGGTAGTAAATTATCATAAGAAAATTATATGTGGTATGATATATATAATTAAGTATTATTACTTTATTTATAATAAATTTATATTTATTATAAATTATATTTTAATGTGTATGATAAAATATGAGACTAAAGGTAATAGATTTTATCTCATTTCACCTTCTTTGAGATATATGCTATATTGTTATCTAATATTAATTAATCTGGTTTATATAAATCCCCTTATACATTTAATGTCATAAATTTATTTATTGTAATTATATATGTTTTATATAATGTTAATCTTTCAATGGATTTAAAATTCAATGTTACTAAATTGCTAAGATTTTATGTCATAATCTCATCATTTTCAACATTATTCTTGATTATACTTCAAATGATAAAATATTATACTTCATATCTAAAAAAAATTATTTTAATAAAAAAAATTTCTCATGATCATACATTATTTCCCTTCATTTTCATATCTATATGTACTCTTGATTTTAGAAAAATTGTTTTAATGAAAAATCAACACTATTTATCTCTTTGGAAAAAACTAATTTTCCTTACAAACCCATATTTCATAAAAGTCTTTTAAAATTTTATTTTTACATTTACCAAATGATTTATGAATGAATTATTTCCGATTTTATTACTTTTTCCTAAAAAATTGAATGAATTATTCATGACATTTTTCAAATAATTCATATTAGGGTATTTCAAAAAATGTGAAAGAAATATTCATTTTAATTTCTATAGCATGAATGTATGTACATACTATCATAACTAATAATTTCATGGATTCATAATGTATAATCTTCAAAAGTCTATTTTCAATGATAAAGACATTGAAAATGTTTTTTTTTCTATAATTGTTTTTCAAAGTGGAAATGATATTTTCCTCAATAAATGTCTTAAATAAAAATTTGAAAACATTTTCCATCTAATATGACATATATTTATGTTACATATTACCTTTTGGTAATATAATCCTATGAAACCATTTTTATTCGTTATCTAAAGTGTTTATTTTTATCATAGAATAATTTTTATGAAACCTATTTCTCTTCCATGGGTTACACCATGAGGAACTCTTATAAAACCTAATCTATTCATGGGTTAAGATATGGTGAAATGATAAAATGATAATGATATCAATCTATTTTTAATAGTGTAATATATAATTATATATATATATATATATAACTAATTTTATTTCTTGGTTGATGATATAATGATTATTTTATGATCTTGTGGAATGCATAATTATGATTTTCTCTGTGTAATGGGTGGGACCTATATCTCCCAACAATTAATTAGTTAAATGTTTATATATCTAGAGATAGATAGGACATGAATGGGGAGTAAACCTGGCTCAGTAGGGGACTTTGTCTACCACTATGGTATTTTTAGTAATCCTTGACAACTATGATGGTAAATGAAATGAACCAATTCCACAATTATAGCCTTGGTAGTGAACATTAAATAGTTTAGAAATAACATTACATACATGCATGTATGAAAAAATATATAAATTATGGACATTTTATGCTCACAATACTCATTTTCGTTGATTTCTTTATGACTCACCTCTTAGGAAATTTCAATATTTATATATGGACTGAATATTTTGATCATTTAAATGAAGGGTATGGTTATTATTTATTATTAACATGTTCTCATACACGTATTATCATGTTATTCTTATGCATCTCCATTCTCTAACCTTACTTAGCATCTGAGCCCATTCTTTCTTATTTTCCCATTCTATGGGTTATTGAGAAATGTTTCATTCATGATTAGTCAAAGTGGGGATCTAGTTATAAAGAATATTTTGTGAGATGATTTAGTTCACAGATGAACTATTTTTTATGTTTATTTGTTTCCAAATTCATTATTACTTTACAATCTTCCGGTGAGTAATTGTATAATGTAACGATTTTTTATATAAAATATTTAATATCTATATAAGAAAATAATGGTTATCTATAGTTCGTATCAGAGGAAAATATCATTCAAACATTTTAAATTATAATGAGAAAAGCTTAGAGAAACTCATATGGATATTTCTAAGATGTTTCTAGGGATATAACTAAGGGGAATTATATGGATGAGTCAATGTGTAGGAAAATTTCCTGGAATTTTGGTAATGGATAAAGAGATTTGTTTCCATGAAATGACGTCACTATTAGGTTACTACAAGTTTATATAGCTTTGGAATAGATGTACCTCAATATAATAACTCTAAAAATAGTGCATTCAAATGGACTGAATCATCATCTGGTGCATGATAATGAGACTTTATGCACACAAAGTAAATTTCTCAAGGGGGATATGATTTAGAAATTCACTCACTCTTTAAGAACCATATTTAATGATATAAATAGACTATAAATATGAATAACCAATTTAAAGTATAGAGTTTCAAAAATTTAAAAAATTATTTCAATATTTATACATCCCATATATAATTTTACAGGTTTATCTGGTTCCCCACTATTTATATTGTTAACCAAAATATAGTTTCAGGTTTTAGTTAGTGGTGGGTACTATAAGGAACTGGATTGGAATTGAACATGGTATAAAATGTGTTTATCAGAAACCAAATGGGATTATAAATAAAATAATTGATATTTTTATTAATCCTAATCAGTTATCGTGATACATAATTATCATCTCTCTCTTAAATAACTCTTAGACTCACTAAATATGATAATGATATATTTATTTGAGAGTATACATTGTAGAGAACAAAATGAAAAGAAGTTCAATGTTCATATGTGTTTCTATTGTTGGAAGAATCACCTATGTGGATCTCATAAAAAAAGAATAGGAAGATGTTTTTACGGTGAAAAAGAAGGAAACCATTCATGTAATTTCAGGGAAAATTTGAAATGTTTAGTTAATATAATGGATGATAATTACAATCTTTCTAAGAGTGGGTTTGATGGGGTTCTCCTTTGCTGTATTCAAGGAGTAGAGATCTCTCAGGTCATGAAGGAGGTCCTTGTCGGTTACTGCTAGGCTAATCAGACCGGGCCAAAGCAATCATACTAGATCTAGAGACTAGGGTACTATTGGCCCTCCTTGACCCCTGACTGCATCAAGTTCTCCAAGAGGTTCCACGCATGCCAAATTCATGATAACTTCATGCATCGGCTTCCAGGGCCTCTTTACTCCACAAAGTTCTCTTGGAAATTTGTTGTATGGGCAATCGATGTCGTGGGACCATATCCTCCAGTGATAGCTCTCCAGTATAAGTTCATCCAGACTGCTACAAATTTCATCTCCATGTGGGAATTGGAAGTTCCTCTCAAAGTTGTCAAGGCTCATGCCATCATTGACTTCGTGAGCTCCAATATCATCTACCGATTTCGAGTCCCTCATTCCATCCTCATCGATAACGGCACCAACTACGGGGTAGCTGAGCTAAAGAAATTGTACAACAAGTACAATATCTATTCTAACCTTACCCCCCTCTACCACGCGCAAGAATATGGACAAATCGAGGCATTCAACAAAACCCTCTCCAACATTTTACAGAAAATGGTTGTTTAGAACTAGAAAAGTTGGCCGGAAAAGCTCTCCAATGCCCACTGGGATTATCGAAAAATGACTTATAATTCTTCATAGGTGACTCAATATTCTATGGTGTACAGAAATCAGGTCATCCTTCCCATCGAGATTCAGTTTCCTTCATTACACACAATGATCTATGACCATCACGTGTCAGATAAGGTAGATGAAATCCATATGGCTGGGTTAGAAGCACTCGATAAGAATAGGCTTCATGCCCTGCATAATCTGGAGAGTCCTCATTACAGGATAGCTAGAGATTTCAACAAGATAATTTGCCTATGTTCTTTCTTACAAGGCGACATGGTATTATCCCTCAAGACGCCAATGTAAGCTGGTAGGAAACCACCCAAGATGGAACCCAAATGGGAGGGACCTTACATTGTTCACAAGGTTTATTCCAATGGAGCATACACCCTGGTTACCAAGGATAGTGAGAAGATAACTCCACCCACCAATGCCAAGTTCCTCAAGCAATAAATTTCATGAGCCGTAGAGTTCATCATGAATTTAAACTGTATAGTACAACATGACTTTAAAATGTATGGTCCTGCACAACCCTAAACTACATTACAGTCCAACGTGACCCTAAACTACATTACGGTCTTACATGACTCTAAACTATCCGGTCCTACATGACCTTAAATTGTGAAATGTCCCGCATGACATTAAATTCTATATCTCTCTACAAGACATTAACCTGCATTTCAGGAACTACGTATGGCTTGATTACTATCCTCATGGGATATGTAGGGATGCTCAGATGCCTCTTCATGAGTCCATCCCACACTCTTCTTGCTTGGATACCCCCTGGTTGTAGTTCCCTCATAGGATACCATGTGAGGTGACCTAAGTATCATTAACCCCATTGGAAGTAAGTTAATGATGGTCACACCATGTTCCCCTACTCGTTCTTCTAATCCTCCCACATCCTCACCGCATGACGTTAAATTGCATGGCCTGTTTAGAACAACGTGTGGCTTTATTCCCATCCTCATGGGATACATAGGACCGCCTGGAAATTTTTTCCATTGGCCCAACCCCAATATATAAGGTATCTTCTTGAGTCTTGTCTTGCACATGATACACGATACAGATGCTATGTATCGAACCTAGTACATCTATCCTTTTTCATTTTTCCCACCTCCACATGTCCCAAACACAGCATGTAATGGTTCATCCTGCCCCGCTGTCTCTTCAAACATTGTGTTTCCTCAAGCATGAGTGTGATTCAAGCTCGTAGTTCCTTATGTGATGAGGGAAGGCTAATCCTACTCCTTATTTACCATATCCAAAAGGACCCCCAAATGACACTGATGCTTGGCCCAAGGGATCTCCTACCTTTTCAGGAAAACGAACCCAATGATCTTGAGAAATTAATTGATACATGTATCTTGTTACAGTTGTGGTCAATGGTCAACACTCAATTACATTCCCCCGAATTCCAGTCACGTAAGGTCAGACACTGTGTTTCGAATATGGTAAATAGTTGTCCCCTATCATCATTGCTGCTTTGTGGTCCTCCATAATCATGATGGTCTGCCCTCTCCACTACGTGGTCCCATTCATATGAAATTAAACTAGGACTCTATTGTTCGATATATATGGCATTAAACTAAAATCACTATTGTTTTCACTAAAAGACGTTAAACTACAAGATGGCTATGAAATCGTGTATATGGCCCAGTACCAGGTCCTTCGACCTTCATAGGCCCCTAGCCCAAGATCCCACTTTGGATTGTATGGTGTGGTAAGGACTTATGTCTTCATTCATGTCAGGTTACATGTCATTCCCTACACATCCCTTGTTGGGGTATCTTTCCCTCACTCTGTGTCCTTGTAGTAAGATGATGAACTACACAACATTTCATAACTATGTGTGCCTCGATTCCCATCCTCGTGGGAAACATAGGATCACTCGAATTCTTAGCCTTTGGGTCCGTCCCCATCTCTTTGAAATCTCCCAACAATTTTGGCCTCTTGGTCTATGTACTCCCAAGAGAGGTATATGGTGCAGTATGGGATTATGTCTCCACTCACATCAGGATTGATACAATCATGCGACATACCATTCTCTCTGGATCGCCCGTCGCTCCCTTTTCCCTTCACTTATCAATTCGAGTTGGCTTCTGGTGGGTCCTTCAACCCTCTTCAGTAATTCGCCAACATGCCCAGGAGTGCTCTGGTTCAGAACCTAGAGTGTCGGATTCTACCTAGACATGCATTTGCCCATTTTTCAGTCATCGTGTTCCCCTTAATCTGGGCTTCCATTATATTAGACTCATGAAAGGACCCCCAAATGACATGGATGCTCGGCCCAAGGGCCCTTATACCATTATGGGACAACGTCCTCAAGGGTTCTAAACAAAAAAATTAAATAAGTCCCTTGTTGCGAATATGGTTAGCGGTCGATGCTTTTTAGTTGTTCCAATTTCAGGTCACATGAAAAGGATGATGTGTTTCGAACATGGTCAGTAGTTATCCTCCATCGTCACACCAACACCATCGATCCATAAATGTTGAATACATGATTCACACCACTTTCCATTCCATCATGTCCATGTGGAATTTTTACACGCTTGGTACTATCCCTCAGTGTGGATCCGCACGTTGGGGGGGGGGGACAAAGTCATAGTAATGTGTCATTCAGGGATTCGCACTAACCACCCCTTTTGCGTGTCTCCCATGTGCTGCAAAGACCTCTTCCACCCTTGTTTCCCACACTATGTTTGACCCACGTTGGCTTAGGGACCAGGTTGGGGTCTTCGACTACTTGGGAGAATTCTGTTTCTCCATGAAACAACAAAATTGAGAGATAGTCTCTCATGTTCTCTAACCTTTTCCAGCCCCTATACCCAAGGTTCCTCTCTTGGAATGGCGTATGGTGTGATGTGGACTTCTTCCTCATTCACGTCAGGTGTGCTTTATCACGTTATGCGCGTTTCTTCATGTCCAAGCCATATGAATTTAAACTATGTTTCCTGGTCCCACGTGACTTTAAACTGTTGTGTCATTTTTTCATGATGTTAAATTGCATGACCGGTCCTATCACATTACCTTAAACTATGATTTTTTTGTCTTTGTTGCACGATGAAAAACGACACTGCATTGTGATGACCTCAACATAGGGGGAATCATGTTGGGTATTGGTCATCCACCATACCATTTGTCAATGAACCTATCTAGCTAGATTCCATTGGTGACATCGGGATCCCCATGTCCTTGGTTTTTTGCTTCAAAAAAACACATCTACCCTAAAGGACAAACAAGATCTATCAAAAGCAACTTATTTTGGTGTGAGGGACAGACTTGCACGACCTTATTATCCCTAGCACTAGTATCTTACCCTACCATTTTCTTGAACTACATATGGATTGATTCACATCCACATGGGATATGTAGGAACACCTATGCACCATGTCTCGGGCCCAACTTAACTTTCATTTTCGGTCCCTCGACCCAAAACCTCCCCAAAGAACACATGATGATCTAGAATCCTCATCATATTTCATGTTGAGTTGTACAATTACATCACCATGTGTCTCCCAGATTTCATACTATCCATGGTTCAAGCTCTACAACCATAAACTACGATCACCATGCGTCCTTTCAACAAGATGATAAATTGGATGACATTATTTTATAACTACATATGGCTAGATTCCTATCCACATTGGATACGTAGGAATGCCAAGGTATCATGCCTTTGAGTCTTGACCCGAGAATCATAAGTCCTATTCCCATTCTTCTTTTATCCCCTTGCTCCGAACTCTCCCAGCGGACCTTGTAACTGCAACTCTACCCTGAAAAAGTTTAGGATGCCCCATGATCATGATGGGACGTGTCTGTTCCCTTGCCAGAGAGATCCTATATGAAATAAAGAATGATCCCTGATCAGACCGGTATGTCCAGCCAATGTGTTTCCACTATGGTGGTTTAATTTCAAGAATGTTGGACTTTATTTGAACAACCCTTCGTTCCCCAATCCACACATCGCGCACCCTTCATGTAGACCCTCATCCCATTCCATGTCTGAAGTAACCCCTTAATAGTATGGATTCTCAGCATATGTCTCACCTATTGTCTTGGGCCAACGTTCTGGAAGATAAATGTAACACCCCAAGCTTCCATTGTATGCTTCTCTTTGAATAATAGAGCAGCGTGTGTTGTACGCCACCTTGAGTTCTAACACACCGCAACCAATTAAAGCAGTAGTTATGAATAGTAATACTCACTTTTTTAAATTATATAAATTTTATATTACAAAATGGACTTCATTTTTGGATTCAGAATATCGAAATTAGCCTATGTTGAATTTTTGGTATTTTTCTGAGAACTTCCAATTTTTATGAATAGTGAAAAATACATAAAAACAACTTTTTTAATCAAAATAATTTATAGTGATAAATTATACTATTGAAGGGTTTTAAAGTATAATTAGAATATATTCTTACCATTTTATCCAATGGTGGTCATTAAATTAATTTTACTTTGAAATTGGACATAATCAATTTTCAATCTTTTGATATATATTGTTTCTTAAAAACACGCTATTTGTTGTGACAGTGTGAATTAATTATAAAATTAATTAATGCAACTTATATGTTTGGAATTTTTTAAAATAGAAATCATTTTTGAATTCGGAATATCAATTATATCTTAGGGTGAAATTTTGGCATTGTTCTGAAACACTTCAATTTTTGATGAATAGTGAAACAACTAAGTGGTAGTTAAAAAACCGATTTTTCGTTTAAATGAAACTTTACCGCTTCTCTGAATTGAATTTAAAAAATCAAACATACATGGTTGTCATTAGGATATAAAATGTGGTTCAATATGATTAAAATAATTTTTTGGTGAATAGTAACTTTTAAGTTTAATTAATCGTGATTAAAGGTAATTAATGAAATTTAAGGTATAAATGCTATTATAAAAATATAAAAATATATTGACACTTGTCCTACACTTATTTGATTAGTCATGGCCTACCAAGAAAAACCATGGGTAAACTTGGGGACCCCATGGAGCCACATGGGTAAGAAAATTACATTAAGAACTATTTATTTAAAGTAAAAATAAAATTGTCACAAACATGTGTTGTTTTACTAAAACAATTACTACATGGGGTTATATAAGTTAACATTTTGAATATAATTATTAATTGGAAAGATAAAAATATTTCCTACATCATGGTAATTTTTTTATAATTTTCAGACATTATATAAATTAAGTTTTTTATGACACCAGGATGATGCAGCGATTACCTCATTAATTAATAATTTAAATAATATGAAAAGATAATGTAAAATATAAGACTTACACTTGTCTAAAACCTATTTTATGGGTATATTTCGAACCCTTATCCCCTTAGACTCAAAATATATCATTTTGGGACTTTTTAAATCCTAAAATCACTTCATAATAATGTAACATTGCATGACCTTCCAAGAGTGCCCCTCCTCTCCTCTTATAAAAGGCACCCACCTCTACCACCTTATTCACACCATCAATCAATTTGTTTCAGCCAAAATCTGACCAAATACTCTCCCAACTTCACTCTATTACTCCTAGAAGCCTCACTTTGGGCAAAAGTCTTCCCACGGAAGCCTTTGGCTCAAATCAAAAAGAGTTACCTGATTTTAAGATAATGTCTTCTCTTGTGTTCTTTTGATTTATTTTGCTTCTCCAACCCCCTAAAATATTTTTATTACTTTTTTTTGTGACAAAATAAGTATCATAAATATACTTGGATGTTTTAATGGAATTATTTTATTTACACTTACACACACCTTCGTCTAATGGTTAATGAACATATTGTTTCTGTGGGTGGGGAATTACTGCCTCACGAAACGATGATTGTTCAATCTTCTTTTAACACATCTCATGGTGGCCATTATGATGACAATATTTTTATATATGATATATATTATGTTTTTGTTTTCCTTATGATTCAGTATTTTTCATTTATGACATACCTTTATGATTTCCATTATGGGTAAATGCGATAATTTAATTTTAGGAAGTGCGGACTACCGCCCCCACAAAGTGAATTGAATCGGTAATGCCATATGTGGGATGTATAAAAGATGTATTATATGGTCTTATACATTATATTATACTGTAATTATATTATACCTTTATATAATTATAATTTCATTCGATTAAATATGAAATAGAAATGAAAGTAGCGTTCATGCGTACGTACAGCTTACTGTCTCCATGAACGGTGCATTTCATTTCTTACCTCTAAATGTTATGTAATATTATAAATGCATGTATATACTGGATATATATGATATATATAATATCTAAATCATGAATATAATTCTGTAT
Organism: Viscum album; assembly: GCA_963277665.1. Classification (NCBI taxonomy): domain Eukaryota; kingdom Viridiplantae; phylum Streptophyta; class Magnoliopsida; order Santalales; family Viscaceae; genus Viscum; species Viscum album. The sequence goes on from OY728134.1 coordinate 1,411,455,947, forward strand.
CTAATGGATTTTTCACCACATGAACAAGTTGTTATTATAAGAAGTTTATTTTTGACTCAAGTACCAAAGATCGACAAAATGACCGTTATTAACTTAAATAATTACATAATGTTAAAAACATGGTAATAAGTGATATAAAAGGAATAATGAACATTAAAAAGTTATTAAGTAAATATAATTTCACTCTAGTTTATTATTCATGAGATTAAAGAATGATCGAGTCAAGTCAGACACGAGGTAATGGAACTTCTTAACCCAATTTCTGTTCTTTGGGTTAATCTCCTACATTGAAATTATTCCATGATATTGTTATGTCCTATCTTGTATTTTTACTTTATTTATGTGTACTTATAGTGAATACACATAATAGATCTATTTTATTTTAAAAAATTATCTTTGTAAGTACTTCTTCTCAATCTCTTTTCATTGAGTCATATTTTATTTTATACAGAACTTTCATTTATACTGTGTATAAACCCCTTTGACTTTTACGTTTATTCAAAATGAATCTTTTATATGAAGCGTTTTACTAAATGACAAAAAGGAATGTTTTTTTGTCGTACATATGCGGCGACAACGACTTCTCCACTACCGTGACCATTATTTGAGTTTTGGCTTCCTCTGCAAGACATAACGTTTTTTAAATGAAAAATAAATACCAAGTTTTAATTTTCTTTTATTTGGGTATTGAAAAGGGTTTTGATAATGTTTTTATTATATAAATGTGTTGTATTGATATCTTGTGATTGAAATATGGAAACGTTATGTTTCCATTATGCATGTTTTATGTGATATGATTATGTTATGGTTTATGATATGTTTAAACATGTTCATATGAGGAACGCATTGGACTTAATAAGTGACAGCTGGAGCCCGCTATAGCTCCTCGATGCATCGGTAGGTCTCATGAGACAAACTAGTGTCTTGTCACGAGGCCTTGACAAAATCATATTTCTAGTCTTGGCATGAGGCCATGGCTACGTGGTTATGATAGTCTGGAATTATGTATTCCATCATTATGAATGTGTTTATTGATATTCCATGTGATTATTCAACCAGTAGAATATCCATGTGAATAAGTAAATGAAATTGTCTCATTTTAATTTTTCCATATTATGTTGAAGTTCATGTTTAAAAGGCTTTTGTTTTAGTTATAAATTCACTTAAATGTTTATGTATATTTATGAAAGCTTCCGCTATATTGTTATCCTTACTGAGCATCTGAGCTCACCCCTTTCAATGTTTGATTTTTCCCAGGATGTGAAGAAATATTTTATGACTGACCTATAGGGATAGTCTGAATGGGATATAAGTGTGGACTATGGAGACTATGTTATTGTGATTTTTCAATTTATGATGTAATGTAAGATTTATGAATGTATCTAGTGTTTCCAAGGCTAATAAACTAATCAGTCCTTCAAGACTTGATATTTTGTGATCATGTCATTGTTATGCAATAATGCACTGACACTGGGTAGCTGGGGTCGGGGCGTTACAGTTGGTATCAGAGATAGTTTATTACTAACCTTGGAACCTAGATTTAGATAAACTCTGATTAGAGCACATAGACCAAAGATAGACTTTGAGGATTAGTATAGAAGAACTTCCTAAATTTATTTATATTATATAGATTTTGTGAGTTTTCCGATCAATAGATCCTTGTCTGGATACGAGCAGGTAGAGGCGACTCTGGAACATATGTACCTAGGTGTAAAACCCAAAAACACCGCTTTGATCTAGAATCGAACGGGAATTGGAGCACGACAATGGGCCTTGCTGCACTCTTAGTTACAACACTCCCAGGGGATATGCATAGGATAATTCTCATTTTTTTAGAATCCATTATGAAGGGTTTAGTAGTATATACTTCCTCAAAGAAAACATTTTTTATGATTATGGATTATATCCATAAACCGTTCAATTTACATTAAGTATTTTACTTGTTTGGAATTATTCATTGAAATTCACAAACTATCCTAGTTTATGCCATTGTATAGAAATGGCGCCCAATAGAAGGAATGTGAACTCCATCAATATGTATGATCCAAAGAGTAAGAAGGATCATATATTTCATGGTATTAAGCCAACATTTAGAAGGGAAATAGTCTCCCATGTGTTCTCAACATATGAAGAAATAATATCATGTGTTAATAAGAAAAGTAAATAATTCTCTGAGTTTCATGGATTTGAAGGGAAGAAAGAGAATAAAAGGATGGAAGAGAGAATTATGGATAAAGGGACGAGGGAAAAGAAGAATTTTCCAATATGTGATAACATTGGGAAGAAACACCTTGAAACATGCCTGAAGGGAATGGGAGTTTTTTATAAGTGTGGAGAGAAAGGACACCAAGTGTGTGACTTCAAGGGTAATAAAAAGGTTTCAAATGTACAGCGCTTTATCTACAAGGATTGGGGACAATATGAAAAAAAATTTCCATATCATCAGAGTATTCCCCAAATGATTTTATTGGATAATAATCAAGTTATGATACTACCACAGTTGAGGAGGAATGATTAGAGTTCTTATATTGTTATTAAAGAATTTTGTCATTTGAGTGTTGTATCACTGATGTACTGGTTATAATAATTATGGAGTATATAAGGATTGTACTGTAGTACTATTTCATCAAGGACTTGAGATTGTGTTGAACCAAGAAAATTGACTCCATAGCAGGTTAAATTTTTGGAAAATATATGGTTGAGTGAAATATAAACCATAATATGGTTCTGATACCGAGATAGTGATTTTGGAAAAATACATGACTGATTTGGATAAATTATATTGGATATTATTAACTTCCTTGAAACTGATTAATGATTTGTATACATTTTTGGATAGAAGGAGTATATCTAGTATTCTATAAGGAATAAGGGATAATGATTGTAATCAATAAGTATTTATGGTAATTCAGGATGTTGTAGTGTTTTAAAAGAATACATGATGAAGGTGTTCACATGTAGTTACATGGAAAAAAGGATCTTCATTATGTTTACATTCTTTTTAAAATTTCAACTGTGAGTTGGACATAAGTATTTTGTATAACTATAAAGGTTGGAATGGATTAAGATGAACCTTGGATACTTTTGTTTAAGGTAAAAAAATTTATAAATATTATTTTTGGAATATTATAATACTATAGTTTTAGGAAAAGGATAACATGTAGGTCGGGAGATAACCCGTCACGTCGAACAAAGCTATAGGAATCGAACCCACAACCATAGTGTGACAGGCCTTTATTACCTACCACTAACCTACAGGAAGTCCCTGGTTATTACAAAATACTTTTCCTAATCTAAATGGTATGTGTTAATATTTGGAACCTTGTACGATTAGGATAAATATAATATTTTTGAGTTCTATTATCTTTTGGAGTGAAATATGGGTTTGTGGTAAAAATTTATTATAGAATGAAAGTCTACATGAAGAGTAAGTATATTTCCTTACGTTCTTAGTAAATCTCCTAAATAAATTCCTCAACTTTATGAAAGGTAACTTAAAAAAAACCTAGTCGGTTAACTTTTCCTACTGAGGAATCAATGATCGTTTAACCAATAACTAGTTTGTGATTTTCTTGAAGTTAAAAATTCTCCTAATATAGTTTTCTACAACTCTCCATCAAACCTTGATGGTTTGTTTTTCCTCCATATCCGTATTTTTATAGAATCTTAGTATGGGCTATCTCGGGTGACCTTTGTACTTCTCTTTCTTTCTTTTAAAGTTATATTTTTATTATGCTTATTTCCGATGTTGTTTTTACACAAAGGTATTTCCTATTTTCAACCTTTTATTTTCAAAGAAAAATTTCAAATTTCAAGGACGCAATTTATTAAAGGAGGGGAGAATGTAACACACCAAGCTTCCATGGTACACTTTTCTTTGAATAATAGAGCAGCGTGTGTTGTATGCAACCTTGAGTTCTAACACACGGCGAACAGTAAAAGCAATAGTTATGAATAGTAATACCCAGTTTTTGAAATTATATAAATTTTATATTTTAAAATGGACTTCATTTTTGGATTCGGAATATCAAAATTAGCCTATTTTGAATTTTTGGTATTTTTCTGAGAACATCCAATTTTTTATGAATACTAAAAATACTTAAAAAGAACTTTTTAAATCAAAATAATTTATAGTGATAAATTATACTATTTAGTGGTTTTAAATTATAATTAGAATATATTTTTACCATTTTATCCAATTGTGGTCATTAAATTATTTTCAGTTTGAAATTGGACATAAACAATTTTCAATCTTTTGATATATATTGCTTCTTAAAAACACGCTATTTGTTGTGACAGATGGAATTAATTATAAAATTAATTAATTCAACTTATATGTTATGATTTTTGTAAAATAGACATCATATTTGAATTCGGAATATCAATTATAGCTCATGGTGAAATTTTTGCATTGTTCTGAAAAACAGCAATTTTTGATTAATAGTGAAACCACTAAGTGGTAGTTAAAAAACTGATTTTTCATTTTAATAAAATTTTACCACTTATATGAATTTAATTTCAATAATCCAACATACATTGTTGTCATTAGGATGTAAAATGTGGTTCAATGTGATTAAAATAAATTTTTGGTGAATTGTTACTTTTAAGTTTTATTAATCGCGATTAAGGGTAATTAGTGAAAATTAAGGTAAAAATGATATTATAAAAATATAAAAATATCTTGAAAATTTTCCTACACTTATTGGATGAGTCATGACCGACAATGAAAATCCAAGGGTCAACATGGGGACTCAATGGAGCCACTGGGGTAAGAAAATGACATTAAGAACTTTTTATTTAAAGTAAAAATAAAATTGTCACAAACATGTGTTGTTTTACTAAAACAATTATTACATGGGGTTATATAAGTTAACTTTTTGACTATAATTATTAATTGGAAATCTAATAAGATTTAATACATCATGGTAATTTTTATATAATTTTTATACATTAAATAAATTAAATTTGTTATGACACCTTGATGATGCAACAATTACCTCATTAATTAACGATTTAAATAATATGAAATGAAAATGTAAAATATAAGACTTACACATGTCTAAAACCTATTATATGGGTATATTGAGAACCCTTATAACCTTATACTAGAAATATATCATTTTGGGTCCTTTTAAATCCCAAAAGCACTTCATAATAATGTAACATTTCATGACCTTCCATCAGTGCCTCTCCTCTCCTCTTATAAAAGGACCCCACCTCTACCACCTTATTCACACCATCAATCCATTTTTCTCGACCATCCTCTACCCAAATAATCTCCTAAAATCCATCTATTACTCCTAGAAGCCTCACCTTGGGCAGAAGTTTTCCCAAGGAAGCCTTTGGCTCAATTAAAAAAGAGTTACCCGATTTTAAGGTAATGTCTTCACTTGTGTTCTTTTGTTTTATTTTGCTTCTCCAACCCCCTAAAATCTTTTTATTACATTATTTTTTAACAAAACAAGTATCCTCAATATAATTTTATGTTTTTATGATAATTATTTGATTTACACGTACACACACCTTTGTCTAATGGTTAAAGAACATACTATTTCTTTGGGTGGTGAATTACTGCCTCATGAAATGATGATTGTTCAATATTATTTTAACACCTCTCATGGTGGCCATTATGATGACACTATTTTTATATATGATATATATTTTGTTTTTGTATTCCTTATGATTCATTATTTTTTATTTATGACAAACCTTTATGATTTCCATTATGGGTAAACGCGATAATTTCATTTTAGAAAGTGCGGACTACCACCCCCTCAAAGTGATTTGAATTGTTAATGACATATGTAGGATGTATAAAGGATGGAGTAAATGTTATTATACATTATATTATACTGTAATTATAGTATACGTTTATATAATTATAATTTCATTCCATGAAATACTAAATATAAATGAAAGTAGCATTCATGCGTATGTACGGCTTACCTTCTCCATGAACGGTGCATTTAATTTCTTACCTCTAAATGTTATGTAATATTATAAATGCATGTATATACTGGATATATATTATATATATGATATCTAAATAATGAATATAATTCTGTATATAATGGATATTTCACAACATGAACAACTTGTAATTATAAGAAGTTTATTTTTGAGTCAAGTACCAAAGATCGACAAAATGACCGTTATTAACTTAAATAATTACGTATTGTTCATAACATGGTAATAAGTGATATAAAAGGAATAATGAACATGAAAAAGGTTCTTTATGAAAATAGAAATTAACTCTAGTTTATTATTCAGGAGATTAAAGAACGATCGAGTCAAGTCGGACACGAGGTAAGAGAACTTCTTAACCCAATATCCATTTTTTGGGTTAATCTCCTACTTTCAATTTATGCCATGATATTATTATGTCCAATATTGTATTTGTACATTATTTATGGGTACTTATAGTGAATAAAAATAATAGATTTATTTTATTTAAAAAAAATGATCTTTGTAAGTACTTCTTCTCAATCTTCTTTCATTGAGGCATATTTTATTTTATACACAACTTTCTTTTATACTGTGTATAAACCCCTTTGACTTTTACGTTTATTAAAAAGGAATCTTTTTATATGAAGCGTTTTACTAAACGAAAAAAAGGAATGTTTTTTTGTCGTACGTATGTGGAGACAATGACTTCTCTACCATCGTGACCATTATTTGAGTTCCGGCTTCCTCTACAAGCCATAAATTTTTTTTAAATGAAAAATAAATACCAAGTTTTAATTTTCGTTTATTTTGGTATTGAAAAGGGTTTTGGAAATGTTTTTATTATATCAATGTGTTGTATTGATATCTTGTGATTGAAATATAGAAATTTTATGTTTCCTTTATGCATGTTTTATATGATACGATTATGTTATGGTTTATGATATGTTTAAACCTGTTCATATGAGGAATGAATTGGACTTAATAAGTGACGGGAGGAGCCCGCTATAGCTCCTTGATGCATCGGTAGGTCTCATTAGAAAAACTAGTATCTTGGCACGAGGCCTTGAAAAAATCTCATTTGTAGTCATGGCATGAGGCCTTGGCTATGTGGTTATGATAGTCTTTCATTATACATTCCATCATTATGAAAGTGGTTATTGATATTTCATGTGATTATCCGACCAGTAGAATATCCATGTGAATAAGTAAATGGAATTATCTCATTTTACTTTTTCCATATTATGTTGAAGTTCAAGTTTAAAAGGCTTTTGTTTTAGTTATACATTGCCTTAAATGTTAATGTTTATTTATGAAAGCTTCTGCTATATTTTTATCCTTACGTAGCAACTGAGCTCACCCCTTTCATTGTTTTATTTTTCCCAAGATCTGAAGAAATATTTTATGACTGACTTACAGGGATCGTCTGAAGGGGATTGAAGTGTGAACTATGGAGACTATGTTATTGTGATTTTTCACTTTATGATGTAATGTATTATTTATGAATGTATCTAGTGTTTCCAATGCTATTAAACTAATCGGTATTTCGAGACTTGATCTTTTGTGATCATACAATTTTTACGAAATAATGCACCGACTCTGGGTAACTAGGGTAGGGGCGTTACAATAAATAGATGAAATTTTGAGTCGGTCCCTATATTTCGAACATGGTCAGCGGTCGAACCTCATTTGTTATTCCCATTTCAGGCTAATGCAATAAGGATTTAGTGTTTTGAACACATTCAACAATCATCCTTCATTGTCACGCCTCCCTTATAGGGTTCCGAATTTTGGGTATCATGATTCACACTTTCAATCCCCTTAAGTTTGGTATAAGTCAAATGCACCTAGCGATACACCACTTGTGCACTAGAGCACATTGTGAAGATAGAACATCAATTGTTCGGAGGTCCTCATTCTCCAATCAGGATTCTCCCATTTCGTCTCAAAAATCAGGGTCGGTTGTCCAAACCTCGGATTCTCGATGCTTGGTCAACACTCTTATGTTTAGACGAAATAACATAGTGATCATCCATTGTTTCTCACATTGGGCTCGACCCACGTGACCTTAGGGATTGATCACTAGGCATTTCCCGAATATAATGGATGCATATAAAATCAACACCAATGATGAAACACATGAATTAATTTAGCATAAAACAATCAATGAATGAATGTACGTTCGAGGGTTTGTAATCCTTAAAGCACACGAGGGTCGATCCCTCCCATGGATGGGTTAACCAAATCAAAATAATGATGCATCTCCACCACTATCTAGATTGTGGCATCCAAGAGTTGCTACAACCTACTCATCTCCTTCTCCACCCCAATAGTAATGGGGAATAATTCATCAGCCGCAGCCTGGCCTCTTTCTATGTCAGCATGGACAATGATCATTTCTTTGGAAACATTCTTCATGATTAATTTGGCCTCTACTAGTTGGGCCTTCAGCAGTGATACGAGCTCTAATTGCGCATTGAGGGAAGCAGAATTCTCCTCCACCAAGGCATGCATCCATTGAACCCCAGTTTTAGCCTCTCAGAGCCTCTTGATGTTTCTCGTAATCCTATGCGGCCTGCCCACACCAAGGCCACGTTCATACTCCCGAATCTTTGCTTCCATAATATCTCAGACGATCATGTGGGGGCGCTGGTCATCCACTCCCCTAGCACATAGTTCTAGCAGTCGTGAGTGATGTCTGTCCATTTTGTATAGCCATAATGTTGTAAGGACCCAGCTGGAGTAATGAACCTCTGAGATGGAGGGGGGTGAATTAGTGGTACCCCTTCTTCTTCTTTTAAGTTCCCTTAATGTTGAGAACAACCTTTCTCTCATGTTAATGATATAATTAACTACTTAGAAAAAAATAATCACACATCCAAAGGAACAAAACAATTTAAAAGGATCACTATTCAATAAGAATAGCTAAGTCCTTGGTATGGTTGGATAAAATCCAGCACCATACAATCCACTAATAAAACAATACTTATATTACAATAAGTTGGATATACGCTTACACTCATGAAGCACTGTGAAACAATCACTCCAGTGCGTGTGCACCCTCGTAGCACAATAGGGCAATGTCTCTTTTCTTGTAACAACTTATGTTACCTACACTTCCTTTCTAATAAACATGTGTAAGAATGTTCAGCACAAATCTCCACTTCCTTACCCAGAAGAAAGGCAAGGACTCCTTGGACTTGATATAGATCAATTATAGTCCGAACATCCCAATCTGTATCTCCACTCTGAACTTTCCCAATTCGATTCTTCAATCCGAGTCTTCCTCAGTCTGAGAATCTCAATACGGTGAAAGCCAGTACTGATTCCCCATTTTGAATCTCCAATCCGAATTCTTCACTATGAACATTCTTCTTCACTCTGAATCATCAATCCGAGAAACTCAATACGGTGTCAACCAGTATCAAATTCTCGTTACAATTGAAACAAAAATGAATTGTAGTCGGTCAAGCTCTTCTTCCTCTCTATAGACTATCATATCTTCTCTCTCTAATTTTTCATCCCACACTTACTTAGCACATGGATCTCCTTTTATAGGTGCTCAAAAGTATGCTTAGGTGGAAACCAAAATACATTCCTGCTCACTTAAATTCACCCAAATCTTAATTTCTCATGATATCCCAGAGTAATTAAGACTTTTTCAATGCTTCTAGAATCTTCTCGAGTCTTCTTCCCTTTCACTTGATTTAGATCTTTTCCCTTTTCCATATTCGACCATGTTTCCCAGTATCACATTTTCGGGTTCTCCCTTCTTGATTCTTCAGTATCACATTCTCAGATCCACTCTTCTTGAGTCTTTAGCATCACTTAAACTCATGGCATGACACTTTATTACTTCTCGATATGGCTACTCGTTACGACTTCACCAATTATTGGCATGACTCCACACTTCTGGCTACGAACTTCAGGTTTAGGAAGTCAACTCTGAACTTCGTCACTCTGAACTTCTGAATCAGTAAGTCGACACCGAACTTCTCACAACGAACTTCTTCTTTAGAAAGTCGACTCTGAACATTCTGCTACGAACTTCTTCTTCAGCAAGTCGACTCCAAACTTTCCGTTACTAACTTCTTATTTAGCAAGTCGACTCCGAACATTCCGCTATGAACTGCTTCTTCAGAAAGTCGACTCCAAACTTTCTGTTATAAACTTCTTCTTTAGCAAGTCGACTCCGAACTTTTGTTCAGGAAGTAGACTCCACAAATTCTGTTCAGGAAGTAGACTCCGAAAATTCTGTTTAGGAAATAAACTCCACATATTCTGTTTAGGAAGTAGGCTCTGCAAATTCTGTTCAGGATGTAGACTCCACAAATCTGGTTCTTGTAATGGCTCTTCCAGATTCTCAGTATGACCTCACCAGCAAACTTTTACTTTCATCATGAGTAATTGCATATACTCACAAATTATTGTTACAAAATAGTAAAGAATCATCACAATAAATGTCTTCACATCTCTTATCAACAAGCTTTTAAGAATATGCAGATTCCCAGTTCCAAACTTCTCATTTTCTAGACTTCAAATTCCAAACTCCAAATTCTTTGAACACTAGGTTCCGAATGTTCAATATTATTGGTTTCGAACTTCTAACTTCCAGCTTCTGAATTCCAAGAAATTAAAGGTGTCTTTCCTTTATGAAAACTTCCTCAAGATCAAAAAAATACCATCCATACAATCCATCTCTTCCTTCAGCTTGGTCCTAACAATCTCCCCCTTTAGATTTTTTTTTCAACCATGTTTTCATAAATCACCAAACTTTTTAACCTCAAGAAATAGATTACTTATCAATAATTATAAGACTACGTGAGCTAACTCATTGTAGGAAACAATAATCATTGACTGCAAAACCATGCTTTCCATAGGTAATGAAAATGACATCTTCAACTTCATACATCTTCAGCTTCATACATCTTGTAAACAACTTCAACTTCTTTCCTACAACCACTCCAACAATCAGTTAGAATAGTTCACATACACAAACAATGATGAGTTCATAGCTTACCCACAACTCTCTCATTAAACAAATTGATTTATGATACACACAACTTATCCCCTGTGACAAAACAATCCAAAGGTATATAGAGAGAGGGGATAGAACAACATACCTTAGCCTTGAAGAGAAAGAGGTTGGACACCCATGTTCAACCTCAATCTTGAGAATGATTCCTTCGGCAAGGGTTTTATGAAAATATCAGCAACTTTTTCAACAGATGAAACATATTCAAGTTTAAGTTCATTATTTTCCACATGTTTTTTGATGAAATTATATTTGATGTCAATATGCTTCGATCGTGAATATTGGACTGGATTTTTGGTAAGATGAATTGTGCATTGATTATAACAGCCCAAGAGCATGGGCAACTTCACTTCAAATAACAAATCATCCAACTGTGTCTTCATCCAGATAAGTCGAGTAGCATCCATGGTTGTAGCAACATATCCAGCTTCATTTGTACTGACTGTCACAAAATTATGCTTCTTCGATTTCCAGTCAACACATCTTTTTTTAATAAAGAACACTCCACCAGATGTGGATCTTCTATCATCAACATTTCCTACCCAATATGCATCTAAATAGCCAAACAAATCAATTTTATTTGATCCACTATACTTGATTCCGAATTCTGCTGTGCCTTTTATGTATCAGAGAATTCTTTTTCCAGCAACAAGATGTGATTCTTTCGGAGCAATCCGAAATCTTGCATATAAGGTAACATTAAAAACAATATCTGGTCTCGATGTAGTCAGGTATAACAAACTTCCAATCAGCTTTCGATATTCTTTCGAATTAGATTCATTTCCTTCATCATCTTTTCATAGCTTCGTTCCCACTGAGATATGAGTTGATACAGGTTTTGAGTTTTCCATCCAAAACGTCTCAAGATGTTCCTTAGAATACTTTTCTTGGGTGAGAAAAATGAATCTTTTTTGTTGCAAAATTTGTAACCTAAGAAAGTATCTAATTTCACCCAACATAGACATCTCAAAGACATTCTTCATTTCTTCAGAAATCCTTTCACAACCCCTTTCATCATTCCCAGTAAAAATAATGTCATCAACATAGATGATCACAATGAGAGAATGTTGTTGGCTTTCCTTGATGTACATATTGATATCAACTCTTCCTTTCTTGATGTTCATATATTTTAAGCAAGTATCCAGTTTGGAGTACCATGCTCTTGGAGCTTGCTTTAGCCCATACAATGCTTTCTTCAACCTGCACACAAATCATTCATTCGTCCCAACAACCCAGCAACATGGTTGCTCAATGTAAACTTCTTCTTTGAAATCACCATTAAGAAATATGGATTTAACATACATCTGAAAGATTTTGTAGCCTCTTTGTGCAGCAATAGCATGAAATATTTGGATAGTTTCTAATCTAGCTATCGGAGAAAAAGTTTCTTCAAAGTCAATTCATTCAATATAATAGTATCCTTTACAATCCAATCTTTATTTATTTCTAATAACTTCACATTCTTCATTCAACTTGTTCCGGAAGACCCATTTGTTTCCAATAATGTTCTTACTTTCAAGATTGGGTACGAGTTCCCATGTGTCATTATTTTCAATCTGATCTAATTCTTCACTCATGGCTTGAACCCATTCTGGATGATCAAAGGCATCTTTAACATCATTTGGTACCACTTTGGAATACAAGGAAGTATGTGATATATAAATACTTGTTCTTCTTGTTTGAACCATGTGACGTTGATCACCGATAATATTCTATGCTTGCACTTGTTTCTTCAGCCTTGGATAAGTTTTTCATGTGCCTTCTCCGTCACTTGATATGGCTGAATATGATTCTTCATCTTGATTAGGATTAAAATTCATTACATCCTTATCTGAATTGTTAACTTCCTCTTCCTTGTCTGTCTGGACATGCTTATCTTTTCTCGGAGTTTCAATGACTTTTACATCAACTTAATCAACAATTCGTCCTATTTCAATATTAAAGCATCTATAACCTCTTCCTTCTGGTTCACATACAAGAAAAATTCCTTCTTCTCCTTTCTGATCGAATTTTCCACTGCTTCCACCTTTCTTCTTTATAATTCATGGGCTCCCAAAAACATCAGCATGCTTCATACTTGGAGTAATTACATAGAAAAGTTCATATGGAGTTTTTTTTGATTGAGGCCTATAGAAACATTGATTTTGAATATAAAAAGTTGTACTTGTAGCTTGCCTCCAAAAGTAATGAGTAAGGCCATGTTCAAGCAACATGGTTCTTCCTATTTCCACCAAGCTTCTGTTCTTCCTTCCAGTAACCCCATTTTGTTGAGGTGTATATGGTGCACTATATTCATCCTAAATCCCATTCTTATCAAGATAGCTTTCAAATTCTTCACTTCTATACTCACCACCATTATATTTTCTCAACTTCTTCACAGAGTACTCACATTCTTTCTCAGCTTTCCTTCTGATGCTTTTAAACATTTTTAGGGTGTCTGACTTGTGATTCATAAACATAACACGTGTAATGCGTGTAAAATCATCAATGGAAGTGATGAAGTACTTGTCTCCATTTTTTGATTGTTTTCTCATTGGCCCACATATATCAGAATGTATTAGGTCAAGGAGTTTTTTATAACAAATTTCAACCTTCTTATAAACAACACTTGTAATCTTTCATTTCTGACAGGTAGTGCAACACCAATCTATTCTTCTTGGAAAATTTGGAATATCTCAAAAACTATCCATTTGAGATAACTTGCTCATATTTCTTTGAAAAATATGCCCACGTCTTCTGTGCCACTGATGAAATTCTTTCACTATGCTCATGTAACAATATTTTTGTTAATTTCCCACCAAAAACAGATTTCCATTAGTTCGTTGTCCTCTTGTAAAAATCTCCCCATCTTCCCCACTTTTCAAAACAAATCCATCTTTCTTGAAGATAAATTTATTACCCACATCACACAATTTTGATAGACTCAGCACGTTGTGCTTCAGTCCATCAACATAAAAAGTTTTCATGGATTTCAATTTTTCTTTCCCAATGATGGTTGATCCGACACCTTTGATTTTTAAAGATTTGTCATTGTCAAATTTCACAATGCCTTCTTTAAACTTTTTTACATTCCTAAGAAACTTCAAGTCTCTTGTCATATGTGAATAATACCCACTATCAAGTATCCCAGGTCGTTCTTTCTGTGTAACTGTTAAAGCAGTTTCAACAACAAGAGATTTTTCTTCTTTCACTACTTTCTTCACCTTCAGCTTCTGAGAATTGAGAACTTTTTGTTGATCTGGTAACAGTACAATATATCCTTTTTCAGGATGGACAGGTTGTTCACACCTTTCACAAATAGTCTCTAGAGGTTGAAACCTATTTCCTTTATTGACTTCATTCTTCTCACCTTTCTTCAAGAACTCCTTTTCACTCTTCTACCTTTGAGGAGATTGACTCCCACAATATATTCGCCCTTCATAACCTGTGGGGTGGTGTTAATAATGTTGATTGAACCAACACATATTCACTGTATTCCCGAATCCACCATAATACCAACAGTACCCATAGAAGGAGTACCTTCCTCTAAATCTTTTGTTCTGATACTTCTTTGTTGCTCTTTCTTCATCCCCACCAACAATTCTTTTGTTAGCAAGATTGCTCTGCTGGAATTCTGACTTCTCTAATTTTGGTTGTTTTTCACTAGTGTTAGACTTATGTTTCCTTGAAACTTTAGAGTTTCTAGTAATGTTGTTCTTTACTACATAATAAAATTTCTCATCTTTCTTCATCACTACAACCACTTTATCCTTCTGTTGAATTTTCTCAGAATGCTCTTGTTGAGAACCTTCAACCACATCAGATGTTGTGTTTTAAAAACAAATGGTTTTTGATTCAACCTTTTAGAGTTTCTTTTGAACAAGCTCTAATTATTCCTCTTTTGCCTTCACCTTTAATCTCATGTTCTCATTTTGATTTTTCTCATCTTTAAGAGACTTCTTCAAGTGTTTAAGCTCTTTCTCAAGTTATTCTTTATTAATGGATTGATTGGATGCTGAGGAACATTTATCTTCCAACTTTTTGTTAAGCTTCTACAACCTTCTGATCTTTCTTAAACATTCCTTCAATTCTTATTTCCGATGTATCTCATGATGAGTTTCTTCTTCTTCCGAGCTGCTGCTTCCGAAATCTCCATCATTCACTATTGTAATGAATGTATTTTCCACACCATGCTAAACTGATTTTTTAGATTCATCATCACTTTCTTTATCTTCTTCATTTACGGTTAAAAGACTTTTTTTCTTGGATGTGAATAAATTCTTTTATCTCCCTGACTTTCCATTAGCACCCTACTTCTTCTATAACTTTCTTGGATTTTTTTGTTCTTCATCATTGTCTTCTTCATTCTCCCTTCGAGGATAGTTAGCGACAAAGTGGCCAATGACTCCACATTCAAAACACTTCATGGGATGTTTTCCCTTGTATTTACCTATGCCTCTTTTAACTATTTTTTAAAACAAGGATAAAATATCGTTAATATTTTTATATTCCTCACTTTCAGAGTCAGAGTCACCACCATCATATTCAATCACGATCTACATAGACTTTTCCTTCTTCATGGATTTGAATGATAAATCTCTGTCAACCTTTGTATTGGTATTCATAGCCTTTTCCCTTCTCATCTTGTAAGTAATGAGTGTGCTATGAAAATCATCAAGAGATAGAGTCTCTGAGTCTCTATCTTATAATTAAGATACCTTCACATAAAACATATCAGGAAGAATCTTTAAGAACCTTTCCACCACAGTAGAGTCTTTCATCTCTTCTCCAAGACATCTGATGGTACTAACAATATCATTTACCCTGGTGAAGAAATCCCCAAGAGATTCATGCTCTCCCATATTCATGTCTTCATACTTCAATCTCCAGATTTGGAGTTTTGCCTTCTTGACCTTTGTATTGCCTTCGTATATGATTTTCAGTTTGTCACATATATCTTTGGCTGTGGCCTCTCCCTTTACTCTCAAGAATTCACTTTCAGAATGTGAAGACAATATAGCATTCTTAGATCTTCCATCATTCTCAAGAAACTTCTTGTCAACAGGTGTATGTGGAACATTTTCTAAAATGGGGGGAAACCCAACTATTGTAGCTTCAATTACTTCATAACTAATATACATGAGATATGGTAGAATTATATCCTTCTAGATGTGATAGTTCTTCCCATCGAATACTGGAATTCCATTACTGTTCACACAATTCAGATTATCCATCATAAAGGAAAACAAAGGCAACCTCGCTCTGATACCACTTGTAAAGACCCAGCTGGTGTAATGAACCACTAAGGGAGTGAATCAGTGGTACCTATTCTTCTTATTTTAAGTTTCCTTAATGTTGAGAACAACCCTTGTCCCCTGTTAAAGATATAATTCCTTACTAAGAAAGAAACAATCACACATCCAAAGGAACAGAACAATTTACAAGGTTCACTATACAATAAGAATATCTATGTCCTTGGTATGGTTGGAAACAATCCAGCACCATAAAATCCACTATGAAAACAATCCTTGGATTACAATGAGTAGGATATACCCTTACACTCGTAAAGCAATGTGAAATAATCACTCCAGTGCATGTGCACACTCTTAGCACAATAGGGCAATGTCTCCTTTCTTGTAACAACTTATGTTGCCTACACGTCCTTTAAAATACACAAGTGTAAGAAAGTTAAGCACAAATCATCACTTCCTTACCAAGAAGAAAGGCAAGGACTCCTTGGACTCGAGATAGATCAATTACAGTCTAAACATCACATTCCGAATCTTCAATCAAGATTTTACCAATCCTATTCTTCAATATGAGTCTTCCTCAATATGAGAAACGCAATACGGTGACAACCAGTACTAATTCCCCTTTCTGAATCTCCACTCCAAATTCTTCACTCCGAAATTTCTTCATCACTCCGAATCTTCAAACCGAGAAACTCAATACAGTGTTAAGTAGAATCAAATTCTCTTTACGATTGAATACACAATGAAACTCAGTCGGTCAAGCTCATCTTCATCTCTCTAGATTATCAGAGATTCTATCTCTACTTTTTCATTACACGCTTACATCACACCTGGATATCCTTTTATAGGTTCTCCAAAGTATGCTTAGGCAGGAAACCAAAATATTTTACCGCTCTCTTAAATTCACCCAAATCATAATTTCTCCTAAAATCTCGGAGTAATTAAGACCTTTTCAACACTTTTAGAATCTTCTCGAATATTTTTCCCCTTCACTTGATTTAGAGTTTTGGCCTTTTCCATATCCGACCAAGTTTATCGGTATCACATTTTTGGATTCTCCCTTCTTGATTCTTCGACATCACTTTCTCGGATCCACTCTTCTTGAGTCTTTAGCATCACTTAAACTGTTGGAATGACTCTTCATTACTTCTCAGTATGGATTCTCATTACGACTTCACCTATTCTTGGCATGACTCCACACTTCTGGATATGAACTTCAGGTTTAGGAAGTCAACTCCAAACTTTGTCACTCCGAACTTCTGACTCAGCAAGTCGACTCCAGAATTCTCGCAACGAACTTCTTCTTCAGTAAGTCGACTTCAAACATTCCTCAATGAAAATCTTTTTCAGTAAGTGGACTCTAAAATTTCTACTACGAACATCTTCTTCAGCAAGTCGACTCCAAACTTTCTACTACAAAAATCTTATTCAACAAGTCGACTCCGAACATTTCGCTATGAACTTCTTCTTCAGCAAGTGGAATCCGAACTTTTGTTCATGAAGTAGACTCCACAAATTATATTCAGGATGTATACTCCAAAAATTATGTTTAGGAAGTAGACTCTACAAATTTTGTTCAAGAAGTAGACTCCGCAAATTCTGTTCAGGAAGTAGACTCTGTAAATCTGGTTCTCGTAACGGCTCTTCTAGATACTCAGTATGACCTCGTCACCCAACTTTCACTTACATCATGAGTACTTTCATATACTCAAAAATTAGAGTTACAAAACTGAAAATCATCATCAAAATAAATGTCTACACATATTTTATCAGCCATCTTTCAATAATATGAAAATTCCCGGTTCCGAACATCTCAATTTCTCGACATCGAATTCCAGACTCCGAATTCTTCGAACACCAGGTTCCGAATGTTCAATAATATTCGTTCTAAACTTCTAACTTTCAGCTTCTAAATTATTAGAAATTCAAGGTGTCTTTCCTTCATGAAAACATCCTCAAGATCAACAAAATGAAATCCATTAAAACCACCTATTCCTTCAACTTTAACCTCAAAAATGAATGTGGGTGTTATCAATGAAGAGTTTGATCAGTTTCCATGATTGGTGATAAGATTTTGTGTTATCCTCTTCATCAGAGGCCATCCCATCACATTCAATGTGGTTGGAAGGCTCATATGTGGGTAAATCCCCTAGGAACTCATCAGTTGGGTCCACATCGGGTGTTTGATCGGGCATGGAAGCACCCGGGTAGTCTGATCGATCCTCAACATCAGATCCCACCGCAATAATCTCAGGTACAAACCCACTGCTTCTCCCACCAGTGATCGAGACCGTTGAAGATCAGTCGGTCTGGATATATGGCCCCATGATAACTGGAATTTCCCTTGGAAAGGTGCTGCCAGAAGTCCCGACCAACCTCACAGCAGCATCCCATGTTAGTCGAAGAAATATACAAAAAGGGGCATGGATGTATGTTGATATGGTCAATGGAAGGAATTCTTGATTTGGTAGAAGAGACATACATAGATCAAAATCCCAGTCATGTTCTTGGGTTATTGTTGATGGGATCCTGAGGTGTGGCCCCCTTATATAACCTAAAGATCTAAATGCTCCAGAGGATACACCTCAGGTGTACTAGCCCTGATGGATGCTAAAATTGATGAAACCACAGGTATAGATCTTGAAGGCCCCACATCAGCATCTGTTGAGTGGAGAGAATAGGTTTTTTGTATGTGGTCCTCCAGAACAGTTCAAGTGTTATTATGGAGTATAGAATGACCTGCAAGCAGACCCTAAGGGAGGGGTTTGGGATTTTACCTCAAGAGCCTCTACAAATTCATCATGGTCAGAGTCTTGATCCCTAAATTTTCCCTCCTCTAATGGGCTCCCCCAATTGGCCTCCTCCCCTGGGGAGGATTCTTCCTATTCTTCTGGAAGAGGGAACCATTCCCTCAAGTCAGTGCCTGAAAACTGCAGGGGAGCCGTTCAATCTAGCAACACCCTCACATGGTATTTTATCAGATTTGGGGAACCCCAATAGTCGATAAAGTTCTCTATCTCAGCTAGGTATTGCTCCGCATCCATCTAGGACACCAAAAAGCCACCCCTGATAGGGCCTATGTCAGGAAAATTCATCCTGAGGGGGTTCAGGTGTGGCCACATCTCAGAAGGACTGAGGAATTTTCTGTTGACATTCCAGATGTCCCAATCCTCTGGAAAGAAAACATTCTCTGTCATATCGATGTGATGCAGCCTTTTCCTGGGGGCCTGAGTTGATATTCTACAGAACCATCTCGGTAGCCTCCCCTCTGGATGACTCTGTTCTTCTAGGACCATCAGGTCTACTACCACTGTTGGATCCGCCGCTGATGCCTCACCCTCAACCGCTGCGTGTCTCACCGCCACGAAAACCATGCCACTACGGGATGTCCTTGCCGCCTTTCGGCCCCAACCCCGAGATTTGGGAGATTCACCTTCACCAACCCAAATTCAAGGAGAAAAGAAAGGAAAAAATAGTGGCCCATCACCCCTATTTTATAGGAAACGACCTCTAGAGATCCGCAATATGTCCATATAGCGCTAAGTTTCACGATACGTCCAGCCTAAGCGTCACCTATCCACCTCGCGAGCCCTCTTCATGAAACCGCTTCACGAACGACTGTGGGATCTTGGCGATTGACCCTCAGACTTTGAACCTTGGTTTCTCCTCAGCTCAATGTTTTAGGGGGCATTTTTTGGAACCAAAAGTTAGTAAGAAAAAGAAGAAGCGGAAAGTATCCAGGGATTCCTCGCAAAGACCATTCGCGGAGCCCCATACCCCATGCCCGCTGCGGAGTAAGGAGGTGGGATGCTCCATGAAGAAATTTGACCTTCGCGAGCCAACCGCAGATCAAGGAGGTGGGATGAAACATGAACTAATTTTAAATTCGCGAGCTCACAGTGGGGCATGGAGGCAGGTTTCTCCATGAATGAATTTGACATTCGCGAACCTGCTGCAAAGAAAGCTTCATCTTTGTGATAAATGAGCCCTACTTCGCGGCGCCTCTTGCCTATAAATACATGGATCCCCCTGAGCCGAAAGGATGGATCCTCTTAACATTCACATTTCGAGCTCCCAAACCACAAATAACTCTCTTCTCTATGACCCTGGGCTCTTCAAGGCACTTCTGCATCGCAAAATGCCTTACCTTTTGTATGAATTCCACCCTTCTTCAAATTGGGATGCCCTTTGTGGAGACCACCGGCCTTTATGAAGGAAGGGGATCCCCAAGGGGACTCGGGTCATCACAGAGCGTTTATGCTCTTCAATGCACCCTTCATGCATATGTGGCCCACAAGCTAAGGTGGGGTCAATATGCTCTAAGAATCACATTACTTCACAATACCACACTTTGTGAGGTATTTCTCCGTGAATTCCTTTCCACTTTGTGAAGCACCTTCAATCCACAAAACACCCTATGATTAGGTTGGGACACTTCACTTTATAAAGAAAACTCCTTCACGAAGCCCCTCCTCAACGTGGAGCACCAGAGCTTCACAAGGCCTCTACCTATGACCCCCTTTGCACCGTAACTCCTCTTCCTGTGTGACCCTCCAGGTTTGCACAAAGTGATTTCAACGTCGCATGGACATTACTTCCTGTTGCATTGCTTCAGCTTATGATTCTTTAGATAGACACACTAACGACTATTTCTTCTTTTCATAGCCATGCTAATGTGGACCCCCAATGTGATCACCTCACGACACGCCCAGCCACGACATTTCCAGTCCCTTCTCTTCACCAATGTGTAGAGGGTACTGGTTATTAATGTCCAAGGGGTTCGGAGAAACCCCCCCCCCCCTCATCCGAGCAATAGTATGTTAAACTTCCAAGCACCATAGTCCTCAGCACATGATGTTAAACAATGATCTCACACTGTGCATCCCAAGGGGGTGCCCCATCTCAGACATTCTCCATGCCCACTGGTCTCCATGGGAGTGAGATTATTCCTCACATGGAATTTGATCCTTTTTATCAGAGTGGTGTTTCTCTATGGGGAATGGGAAACCATCTTGGTGTAATACCCTAGCCTTTTTTATGGGAGGTAGCATCACTGGCCCACTTTTCTTCAGTGCCAAATCCCTCTCTCGTGGGGTTTTGTCACCAACTGGGCCTCCACCGTGGAGTAAGTCCCAGCCTCTATCTCCCTAGGCCGCTAACCACACGTAGGTCCCAATCTTCCTCTCCCTGGGCCACCTAGAGCCTAAAACCCATTTGAATTCTCAATTATGCACCTTTTGTGACGTGATTTCCCCGTATTTGCTGCATCTTGTATCTCACATTGAGGACGACTCACATGGGCTTAGAGTAAGCATTGACCATGAAATCAATCCCTGGGAAACCTAGAGTGTGAGCCCCACACCATTCCTGAACTATGTGGAATTTTATCCTTATCAAGGTAAGGTACGTAGGAAGCCTCTTTGATGTTCAAGCCCAACATACATTGGTTACCAAACCCCTTCATGTCGGTTCAACACACCATCCTTGGGAAACCTAGAGTGTAAACCACACACCATTTGTAACGCCCTAACCCTAAAAGCCCGAAACCAGTGCATTATTTTAATACATTGGAATGATTAAAAGGAATCATGTACTGAAATACTTACCAGTTTAGCAGTCATGGAAAATATATTACATACAATAACATTATATTACACATTAGAAAATAAATTACATCATAAATTATCCTTCGATAACTCCATTAATCCCCTAGCTTAACCCTGCATATCTATCCTAATACACTTCTTAGAATCCAGGGAAAATAAAACATAATAATGGGGTGATCTCAGATGCTCAGTAAGAGTAAGCAATACAGTGGAAGATAACATAAACATTAGGCATGGGGAATTATTTAAAACACATTCCTTTACAAATAAAAAACATGAACACTTTATGGCAAGAATACAAGATGAGTAAATAATTCCATAGAAAAACAAAGTCATGGGTATTATACTAGTCGAATAACCACATGAAATACCAATAGATAATCTAATAATGATGAAATACATGATGTCGAACATCATAACCACATAGTCAAGGCCTCGTCCCAAGACAAAAAATAATATTTTATCAAGGCCTTGTGTCAAGACACTAGTTTGTCTCATGAGACCTACTGATGCATCGAGGATCTATAGTATGATCCACCTGTCACTTACTACATCCAATGCATTACTCATATAAAAATGGTGAAACATAATCTAGACATTCTTACTAAAACTAGCATACTAAATGTCAATAATTTAACCACAAACCATGAATTGTATAAAAATAGCACATCCACAGTCAAACATAACCCATTATAAAAAATATGGAAGATTGTAATAAAATAAATTAACCTCAATCAATAATAATGAAGTATATTTACATAGATGAAAATAATCATCAAAATTGTTTGAGAGAAATATACCCCTTTTTCTTGAAAATATTAAAAATTCTCAATATTTATCAGGAACCTGTTTAAAAAATATTTTTCAATCAAAGTGTCCCATACCACTTTGTAACTTTTAAAAGGAATATTAATTTTAAAAAATTAATTTCTATATAAATAAATGCTAAAAAATATTTTTAAGACCTGGTCATTAATGAGAAATATTTATAAGAATAAAACATTAAATTATTTAAAATAATATTTTAGTTAGAGTTCCTAACCAAAATAGTGAAACTTGAATAAAAATAATTGAGGTAATAAATAATTTATAACATCATGACAATAAATGGATTAATGATATAATATTTAAAATAACATTATATACACCATATAATTGTGAATTGGGATATAATAACAAAGAAGTCTAAATAGAATGTAAATTGAGATGAAATCCTTTATAAAGACCCTATCCTTAGGTTAAGGATAAATCAACCACATAATTATGTGTGAGAAATATAAATACACTCAATTTGATTGTATATTCAGTGTAAATAATCATAGGAAATTCACACATATTCTTGTAAATACAACACCAATGACATGGATTTTTTTCTCAATGAATGGAAATTGAGATAAGATTACTCTTATCAAGTTCATATCAATGACTTGAGAAATTATCAATGGATTGATTATGTGTATCAAAATTATATCCACACAAAGGGGAGTGGAAATTACTACATAAATAACAAATAGTGATTCCACACATAATATTGGAGTAATATAATCAATGAAGTATGCATAAAGCCCAGTGAGTGGAGATTGAAATTTGAAATTCTCTTACCGATTTGGTAACTCACGAAACATACACCCCCTGAAAGAAGGATCATAATATGAAGATGTAAATTCCCATAAATCAAAGTATATTATATGAATAATACAATCATGGTCAGTACATAAACCACACAAAAGGAAATATTGGCAAATATAACCTGAATCTCACTGGACTAAAAAGTGAGTTGAAAAACCCTTACAACATGGTAATCAATATAGTCGTATGACCAAAAGTTAATAACCAAAAAATGAATCACATAAAACCATAAAAATAAATAGAATCATGATAATATATATCAAAAGGAAGTATGCAATAAACCACAATAAATAAATAAGGTGCAAACAATGGAAATCTCAAAAAATTAAGAGTGAGATAAGAAACCCCTTACCTCGTGTCTGACCTGACTCATTCATTCATTAATCTCTTGAATAAAAAAATAAAGTTAATTTATAATTCCTTAAGAACTTTTTAAAGTTTATTAATCCTTTTATATCACTTATTACCGTGTTATAAACATTATTTAATCATTTATGTTAATAATGGTCATTTTGTCAAAATTTTTACTTGAGTTAAAAATGAACTTGTTATAATTACAAATTTTCCATGTGGTCAAAAGTATATTTTCTCCTGTATAATATTCATTATTTAAATATCATATATATCATATATATCCAGTATATATATATATTTATTTATAATTTGTAATGATATTTGTAGATAAGAAATGGAATGCACCGTTCATGGAGACTGTAAGCCGTACATACACATGAACACTACATTCATTTCTATTACATATTTAATGAAATGAAAACAAAATGATATATAGGAATATTATAATTAATGTATAATATAACATTATATATGTGTCTCATAATTTAATTAACTCCATCATTTATACGTTCCATTTATGTTATGAATGAATCACATCACCTTGAGTGGGCGGTAGTACGCACTTCCTAAAATGAAATTATATTGTTCACACATATTGGAAATCATAAAGGTGTGTTTGTAAAAGAAAAATACAGAAGAATAAAGAAAAAATATACATAATATATATCATATATAAATATAGTTCTATCATAATGTACACCATAAGATATGGAAAGAGATAATTGGACAATCGTCGTTTCGTGAGGCAGTAGTTCACCGTCCACAGAAACTGTATGTTCTTTTACCATTAGATGGAGGTGTGTGTAAGTGTAGCTCTAATAAATCTCATAAAAACAACCTAGTATATTGAGGATACTGGTTTTGTTTTAAAATAAATTAATAAAAAGAGTTTAGGGGGTGGATAAGTAAAATAAAAGAAGGGAACTTTAGGGAAGACGTTAAATTAAAATTGGGCAATTCCCTTTGGTTTGAACCAAAAGGTATTTCTTGAAGTGCCTTCTTCATAAGGTAAGGATTATAGGTGGAAGGGAGGGATACTTAGAGATTATTGGGGTAGATTTTGGATGATCTATGGGGATTTAGAGGTGTGGGTAATGGGTTAGAGGTGAGGGCTTTTTATAAGGAGGAGGAGGGGATCTTTCGGAAAGTGTGAATAGATTATTTTAGTATAAAATTATTTTCAGATTAGAATGGTCCAAAACTAATTATAGTCGAAGATAATATGAATCATGGTAGAAATAATATCATCCAATAATAATTGGATAGGTTTTGGATATTTTTTTAATCTTTATATTCTTATTTATTTAAATCATTCATTAAAGAGGTAAACACTACATTATTATTGTGTCATAAATAATTTTATTTATTTGATGTCTAAAAATTGGAAAAAAATACCAAGATGTAGGAAATGTTTTTTTCTTTATAATTAATATTTATAGTCAAATATATAGCTTATATGTCCCCATGTTAAAAATTATTTACTAAAAGATATATGTTTAAGTTATATTTGTCTTTACTTAAAATTAATTAATATAAAGTGTCATTTTCACTCTTAAGTGGATCCATGGCGTCCAAAAATTGACCCAAATATTCCCATGGTCTGCCATTGTAACAGCCCGAGATTTTATGAAAAATATTCTTTTTTATTTTACTAATGTCTTGTGTTGTACGCTACACCAAAAGGAGCTTGCACAACACACATCCTTGACTTGCCTTGCATTACAAGCAATCGCGACCTTCCTCGATAGCGTGTGTAATACGCAATACTGAGTTTCATTAAACAACGATATGCTATTAAAATATTATTAAAACTAGCCGTTATGAATAGTAATAACCACTTTTTAAAATTCTATAAATCTTATTTTTTAAAATGAACTTCTTTTTTGGATTCGGAATATCGAAATTAGCTTAGGTTGAAATTTTGGTGATTTTCGGATAACTTTCATATTTTGATGAATAGTGAAAAATTACTAAATTATAATTAAAAACAACTTTTTTAATCGAAATAATTAATAGTGATAAATTATTAATTTGAGTGGTTTTAAAGTATATTTAGAATATATTTTTACAATTTAATACAATTTTGGTCATTGGTTGTAATTTCACATTTAAACCAGACATAATCAAGTGTCAATCTTTTGATATATATTGTTTCCTAAAAACAAGTTATTTATTTTAACAGCGGGATTTAATTATAAAATTAATTAACGCAACTTCTATGTTATGAATTTGGTAAAATAGATTTTATTTTTGAATTCGGAATATGAAATATAGCTTAGGATGAAATTTTGGCATTGTTCTGAAAAACATCAATTTTTGATGAATAGTGAAACTACTAAGTGGTAGTTAAAAAAACTGAATTTTTCATAAAACTTAATTTTGCCGCTTCTGTGAATGGAATTTCTAAAATCCAAGAGACACGGTTAATATCAAGGACTAAAATGTGGTTCAATGAGATGAAAATAATTTTTTGGTAAATAGTAACTTTTTACTTTTTTTACCGCGGTTAAAAGTAAATAGGGTAACTAAGGGTAAATATGATATTACTATTACCCTAACACATGTCCTAATTCTATTGGACAAGTGTAATTCGACCAAAAACAAACTTAGGAATAACATATGACCATTTAGGCCCACTTGGATTAGATTAGGACATTTATTATTAATTTATTTAAAGAAGGGTTAAAATAGTTAAAATCAAATTTTAATAAGTAAATCATTTTTAATATGGGGTTATACATAAGATAAATTCAATTGTAAATATTCATTCGAAAGCTAAAAAGATTTCCTACATGATGATATTTTATTTGTAATTTTTAGACATTAAATAATTTAATTTATTTATGACATAATGATGATGCAGTAATTATCTTATTTATGAAATATTGACATAATTGATGTTATAAACACCAAAATAAATGTAATTTGAGAATTTTTATGAATTCCACTAATTTTCTAGGTTACTATGATATATTAATGTTGCTTTAAGCAACTTGGTTTGAACATTTAATTCTGTTTTGACTTTCACAAAAATCATATATCAAATAGTGTCAAAATTGACACAAAATAGTTTTTAAATCAAATATTATATTATTAATTGTTATTGTATTCCTAAAAATCTAAGGTTCGGCCAAATGACTTAGATAAGGATATATATATTAATAATAAACAATTTGGGGTTCGTTTGGCATGTTATAGTAAGTTTATTAACCATATAGTGAAAGAAAACAAAAAGACACGGTAAAAGTTAAATTATTTAACTTAGAGTTAAATCTAATTGATAAGGTTAAAATAAGAACCTAAACTTGTCTAAATCCTATTGGTTGATAGGATTTCGACCCATCCCCACTTTAGCTTCGAAATAAGACCCTTTGGAACCATTATAAACCGATTTTGACTTTAATATAAAATAATATTTTGAGGTATTCCTAAGGTGCCCCTCTCCTCCCTTATAAAAGGACACCTCCTCCCCCTCCTCCTCACACCAATTTGAGCACTCAAGCTCGGCCAACCCCTGCCAAAATCTCTTCTCCACTTACCTAGAAACATCCTAGAGGTTCTGGTCTTCCTCAAAGACCAATTCTAGTGCCCTAAGAGGAGGTCTCAAAGAGGCGCTTCAAAGAAGAGGTAATTACCGTTACCAATTCTTTCCTCTTTATTTCTTCTTCCACTTCTTCTTCTTAGGTTGTTTCATTATGAAGTAATAACATCAGTATCACTCATATACTGATTTGTTATTATAAGTAAGAAACAACCCTATTTCACCATCTATCCATCCTACGGAAAAAGAAATCACCGCGCGTGCGTACGTACGGAATACCGTCTCCACGCCGTGGTGTAATCTATTTTCCACCACCACCTTACATGGATGGGTATAATGGTGTAAAGAATAACTATAAATAGTTATTACAACATCATATTGATTCTGATATATTGTATAATCCACTCCAATTCAATTCAATATTTATAGAAATGATATCATCGCTCGTGCGTACGTACGGACTACCGTCTCCACGACGCGATGAGATTCATTCTCCATGTTAACCATTTAAGAATGATTATAATGTATATATAAGAAATAATAATGAAATATATGACATTATAAAGCTACTGGATTTATGTATATATATACATATGTATGTCATCTACTTACTTCCATTTCAAGACAATAAGGAAAGGAAAACAACGTTCATGCGTACGTACGGACTACCGTCTCCATGAACGGTGTTTTTCATTTTATTTATCTACCTATTATATATATATATATACTGAATATATATGATATATAAATCATATTTTATATTCTGGATGTAAGTAAATCATGATATAAGTAATAATGATGTCAAGAACAACAAGTCAAAACACCTACGATAAATGAAACGATTTTACCCAAAACGCTTCTTTAACATGGAATTTACAAAAGAACGGGTAATATAATGTCATAAGTGAACCATATATGATATCATAACAATGAATATGATTCTGTAATAAGTCAATAACATGATTTAAATCATTATACAGGAGGTTCGGACACTTACAAAGCAAGTCGGACCTAAGGTAAGGGAAATATCACAATCTCATTTTTATCCGAGATTGTTTATTCGTAAGTATTTACTGGGGTGTATTTTATCATCCACATCCATGTTCCCTCAATATGTAATATTATTTCCATCCACCTACAATTGTTTAAATCCAATTTTACCCTTCTATGAGTTTTTAGTAAAGGATATGAAAGGAATCTTTTTTTCGTTTTTCGTACGAGGTACTTTTTGACTTTTCCGACAAAAGTACGAAGAATGTTTTTTTAACTTAAACGGCATGAACGGATTTTTACGGTTTTATAAAGCCTTATTTTCATGAAGCTTCCTCCAAAAGATTTCATGACTATTTTTAATAAAATCTCTTTCTTTTAAAATTTCATGATGTTTTGTGAAAAGAAATTGATTTTGAAGAAGAAAGGATATTTTCCTCAAGAATTCATTTCAAGTGTTTTATCAAAATTATTTTCCATCTAAGATAATAAAGGGTTCTGTTTCTATCCATATTTTTACATTGATTTGACTATGTTGTGATGGAATTATGTTTATGAATCCCTTTATCTTATATGAATGGTTTTATGATGTCATGTTGTTTTAAGAATCCCATTTTTATTACATGAGTTATGCAATGATGTATGATTTATGATTTTGTGGCACACATAAGAAAGGATTCATTAAGAGATGGGTGGGACCTATATCTCCCTCCAATGCATTGGGTAAAGATTTCATATCTCATGAGATAGACATGGCTGGAATGGTAGGTTATACCGGTTCAGTGAAACAGGACTGAAACGAGGATTACTCGATTCAGAAAGGGACTTTGTCCACTAAGATAGTCTTGGCAATGAGTCTTGACTAACAAGAAATTATTCTCTATGATTATGTGTGTATGCCACAATGAGTAATGTTTTAAGTTATGGTTTCATTTTCACTACTATGATTTATCCCATGTTATGAAATTATGCTCTCTTTTGCAGGTTAAGATTTCCAAAAATGTTATGTTCTTATGAAAATTATGTGATTGATATTTCTTTTGTTTACCCTTACTGAGCATTTGAGCTCACCCTTTTATGTTTTCTTTTCCCCAGGATATAAAGAAAGGTTTTAGGTAAAAAAAAAGAGGAAGATCTTTATGGGAGATTTTGAAGATCTTTCCCCACGATTAGAAGATTTTATTCCGAGTTTCCAAAGACACTAAACTATTACGGTCCTTGTGTGTGTGTTTTTGTTATGTACTAAGTATTCCGCAAATGTAATGTAATGTCCATGTACGATAAGCTTCGGGTCTCTACAGTTGGTATCATAGGAAAGTTTTAGTCAACCTTTGGAAACTAGGATGCGAAAACGTTAGTGAGATCCCTAGAGATATTTCTAAGGTATGTCTAGGGATGCCCCTAAGGATAAGTATACGTATAGGATATAGTTCTAGAACTATGGTAACGATATTAGATTAAACCAAAGATGATAGATATTTAAGTTACTCCCCCTTTATTATGATTTTTGCATCTAACACTATTCTGTTTGGGTTTTAGAAAATGGCTGGAAACAAGATGATTCACAATAATGGAGGATATGATGGACAATGGAATGATATTCTTCATAATGAAATGGGATTTGGATGTCCAAACATCATTATTATGCCGAATCAGCAGTCTCATAATATGATCAATAAAGTAAAATTTGGTAAGTTTCCTGACTCGGCTAATAAGAGAAAGATGGAGTTTCATGATGATCATAGAGGAAAGAAAGTTCAATTCCCCCTATGTAAATCATGTGGGAAGAGGCATCAAGGAGAATGTTTCAAAGGAACTGGAAGATGCTTTGGGTGTGGAAAAGAAGGACACAAAGCAAGTAAGTGCAAAGGAAAAGGGTCGGTTAACACCATGGATGAGGATAATGGTATTGCTACGACATCAAAAATGGTTAAGTGTTTTAAATGTGGAATGTATGGGCATTATGAAAAAAAATTCCCTAAGGGAAAGACTCATGAAGAGAATCAGTATGGTCATATGGGTAGTATTTATGTGGATGATGATGAAGAGACTACAAATTATATGTGAGATGAAAGAATTTTTGAAGCTCGATCAATGGTTTGAGAATGCAGTGGAATGATTACATGTTTATCATGTGTAATTTTGGAATAAAGAGACATCTATGGATTGTTACACTGTTGTCTTTCCTTATGTTTTGAAAGTGTATGATGAATGGTACCAGTAACCATGAAAGGTTATTCAGATATTTTTGGAATGTAGATGATATGCGCATAATGAAGGGATAAGGAGAAAATTAAATGTTTGATAGTATTCATGAGCTCATGATTGATATAAGGACTAAGTGATATCATGGTTTGAGTATATAGAATTTTGAGGATTTTGGTATGTGGAAAGTGTTAACTTTTAACTGCACTCATGTTTTCACTAAGGTATTCAAGAGAATACAAGATTAAGGACTTTGAATGTTTGGAATGTGTCCAACAAGATATATCTTATGATATATGGGGATCAACGATGGTATTAAATCTCTGGTAATCGTTTTCACTATGTTATGAGAATGGACTGCAGTATTATGGATAGGACTAAAGATTGGAATGGATTATGTTGGACATAAGTTAGTATTGTTTAAGGATAGAAGTTTTTTCGATATTATTTATGGGATGTTGTAGTAATATATTTTTAGAAAAAGGACAACCTGCAGGACGGGCGACAGCCCATCGCTTCGGACAAGGCTGTGGGAATCGAACCCACAACCGAAGTGC
Organism: Viscum album; assembly: GCA_963277665.1. Lineage (NCBI taxonomy): Eukaryota > Viridiplantae > Streptophyta > Magnoliopsida > Santalales > Viscaceae > Viscum > Viscum album. The sequence continues at coordinate 1,411,487,038 of OY728134.1, forward strand.
GACTGGCCTTTATCGCCTACCACTGACCTACAGGAAGTCCCTGTTTAGTAGAAACTAGTTTTATTATATTAAGCAGTATGATATATGAAGTATAAGTCCATTTTAGAAACCATATGTGATTAATCTCACTATAGATCGACTTATGTATATAATTTTGCTAACCTTTTGTTTGAAACAGATGGAATGAACCGTCATTCTATCACATGATCTGCTAACACTTCATGAATAAAAAAATTCAACATCATTTATTTAAGAGATGAAGTGGAAATTGTTAAAGGCACGAACAACAGTGAGATTGTACCAAAATAAAGTAAGTATTTATTCTAATTCAAATTCTTTAACTTTAGGGAAATGATCTTGAAAACCAAAAATGTTGTCCTAGTTCTCTTATACCTGATGAATCAGATAGTACCTTAGATCATCACAAATTTATGGATTTGTTATTACTGGCTTTTCCATAGCCATGTTCTCTACCACTCTCCATCAGAACATGATGGTTAGATTTCTCTTCCATATCCATATTTTCACCTATGTGGAAACCCAGTGATTAGTTTTTTTGGGTAATCGTTACATTTCATACTTTAGTTTTTCAAGCCAAGTTTTGGTATTCCCTTTTACGATGTGGGTTTCTATTAAAGAAACTTTCGAATAGTAAACCATTTATAACCCCGACGAATTTCGAGGGCGAAATTCATTTTAAGGGGGGTAGAATGTAACAGCCCGAGATTTTATGAAAAATATTATTTTTTATTTTACTAATGTCTTGTGTTGTACGCTACACCAAAAGGAGCTTGCACAACACACATCCTTGACTTGCCTTGCATTACACGCAATCGCAACCTTCCTCGATAGCGTGTGTAATACGCAATACTGAGTTTCATTAAACAACGATATGCTATTAAAATATTATTAAAACTAGCCGTTATGAATAGTAATAACCACTTTTTAAAATTCTATAAATCTTATTTTTTAAAATGAACTTCTTTTTTGGATTCGGAATATCGAAATTAGCTTAGGTTGAAATTTTGGTGATTTTCGGATAACTTTCATATTTTGATGAATAGTGAAAAATTACTAAATTATAATTAAAAACAACTTTTTTAATCGAAATAATTAATAGTGATAAATTATTAATTTGAGTGGTTTTAAAGTATATTTAGAATATATTTTTACAATTTAATACAATGTTGGTCATTGGTTGTAATTTCACATTTAAACCAGACATAATCAAGTGTCAATCTTTTGATATATATTGTTTCCTAAAAACAAGTTATTTATTTTAACAGCGGGATTTAATTATAAAATTAATTAACGCAACTTCTATGTTATGAATTTGGTAAAATAGATTTTATTTTTGAATTCGGAATATGAAATATAGCTTAGGATGAAATTTTGGCATTGTTCTGAAAAACATCAATTTTTGATGAATAGTGAAACTACTAAGTGGTAGTTAAAAAAACTGAATTTTTTATAAAACTTAATTTTGCCGCTTCTGTGAATGGAATTTCGAAACTCCAAGAGACACGGTTAATATCAAGGACTAAATTGTGGTTCAATGAGATGAAAATAATGTTTTGGTGAATAGTAACTTTTTACTTTTTTTACCGCGGTTAATAGTAAATAGGGTAACTAAGGGTAAATATGATATTACTATTACCCTAACACATGTCCTAATTCTATTGGACAAGTGTAATTCGACCAAAAACAAACTTAGGAATAAAATATGACCATTTAGGCCCACTTGGATTAGATTAGGACATTTATTATTAATTTATTTAAAGAAGGGTTAAAATAGTTAAAATCAAAGTTTAATAAGTAAATCATTTTTAATATGGGGTTATACATAAGATAAATTCAATTGTAAATATTCATTAGAAAGCTAAAAAGATTTCCTACATGATGATATTTTATTTGTAATTTTTAGACATTAAACAATTTAATTTATTTATGACATAATGATGATGCAGTAATTATCTTATTTATGAAATATTGACATAATTGATGTTATAAACACCAAAATAAATGTAATTTGAGAATTTTTATGAATTCCACTAATTTTCTAGGTTACTATGATATATTAATGTTGATTTATGCAACTTGGTTCGAACATTTAATTCTGTTATGACTTTCACAAAAATCATATATCAAATAGTGTCAAAATTGACACAAAATAGTTTTTAAATCAAATATTATATTATTAATTGTTATTTTATTCCTAAAAATCTAAGGTTCGGCCAAATGACTTAGATAAGGATATATATATTAATAATAAACAATTTGGGGTTCGTTTGGCATGTTATAGTAAGTTTATTAACCATATAGTGAAAGAAAACAAAAAGACACGGTAAAAGTTAAATTATTTAACTTAGAGTTAAATCTAATTGATAAGGTTAAAATAAGAACCTAAACTTGTCTAAATCCTATTGGTTGATAGGCTTTCGACCCATCCCCACTTTAGCTTCGAAATAAGACCCTTTGGAACCATTATAAACCGATTTTGACTTTAATATAAAATAATATTTTGAGGTATTCCTAAGGTGCCCCTCTCCTCCCTTATAAAAGGACACCTCCTCCCCCTCCTCCTCACACCAATTTGAGCACTCAAGCTCGGCCAAACCCTGCCAAAATCTCTTCTCCACTTACCTAGCAACATCCTAGAGGTTCTGGTCTTCCTCAAAGACCAATTCTAGTGCCCTAAGAGGAGGTCTCAAAGAGGCGCTTCAAAGAAGAGGTAATTACCGTTACCAATTCTTTCCTCTTTATTTCTTCTTCCACTTCTTCTTCATAGGTTGTTTCATTATGAAGTAATAACATCAGTATCACTCATATACTGATTTTTTATTATAAGTAAGAAACAACCCTATTTCACCATCTATCCATCCTACGGAAAAAGAAATCACCGCGCGTGCGTACGTACGGAATACCGTCTCCACGCCGTGGTGTAATCTATTTTCCACCACCACCTTACATGGATGGGTATAATGGTGTAAAGAATAACTATAAATAGTTATTACAACATCATATTGATTCTGATATATTGTATAATCCACTCCAATTCAATTCAATATTTATAGAAATGATATCATCGCTCGTGCGTACGTACGGACTACCGTCTCCACGACGCGATGAGATTCATTCTCCATGTTAACCATTTAAGAATGATTATAATGTATATATAAGAAATAATAATGAAATATATGACATTATAAAGCTACTGGATTTATGTATATATATACATATGTATGTCATCTACTTACTTCCATTTCAAGACAATAAGGAAAGGAAAACAGCGTTCATGCGTACGTACGGACTACCGTCTCCATGAACGGTGTTTTTCATTTTATTTATCTACCTATTATATATATATATATACTGAATATATATGATATATAAATCATATTTTATATTCTGGAAGTAAGTAAATCATGATATAAGTAATAATAATGTCAAGAACAACAAGTCAAAACACCTACGATAAATGAAACGATTTTACCCAAAACGCTTCTTTAACATGGAATTTACAAAAGAACGGGTAATATAATGTCATAAGTGAACCATATATGATATCATAACAATGAATATGATTCTGTAATAAGTCAATAACATTATTTAAATCATTATACAGGAGGTTCGGACACTTACAAAGCAAGTCGGACCTAAGGTAAGGGAAATATCACAATCTCATTTTTATCCGAGATTGTTTATTCGTAAGTATTTACTGGGGTGTATTTTATCATCCACATCCATGTTCCCTCAATATGTAATATTATTTCCATCCACCTACAATTGTTTAAATCCAATTTTACCCTTCTATGAGTTTTTAGTAAAGGATATGAAAGGAATCTTTTTTTCGTTTTTCGTACGAGGTACTTTTTAACTTTTCCGACAAAAGTACGAAGAATGTTTTTTTAACTTAAACGGCATGAACGGATTTTTACGGTTTTATAAAGCCTTATTTTCATGAAGCTTCCTCCAAAAGATTTCATGACTATTTTTAATAAAATCTCTTTCTTTTAAAATTTCATGATGTTTTGTGAAAAGAAATTGATTTTGAAGAAGAAAGGATATTTTCCTCAAGAATTCATTTCAAGTGTTTTATCAAAATTATTTTCCATCTAAGATAATAAAGGGTTCTGTTTCTATCCATATTTTTACATTGATTTGACTATGTTGTGATGGAATTATGTTTATGAATCCCTTTATCTTATATGAATGGTTTTATGATGTCATGTTGTTTTAAGAATCCCATTTTTATTACATGAGTTATGCAATGATGTATGATTTATGATTTTGTGGCACACATAAGAAAGGATTCATTAAGAGATGGGTGGGACCTATATCTCCCTCCAATGCATTGGGTAAAGATTTCATATCTCATGAGATAGACATGGCTGGAATGGTAGGTTATACCGGTTCAGTGAAACAGGACTGAAACGAGGATTACTCGATTCAGAAAGGGACTTTGTCCACTAAGATAGTCTTGGCAATGAGTCTTGACTAACAAGAAATGATTCTCTATGATTATGTGTGTATGCCACAATGAGTAATGTTTTATGTTATGGTTTCATTTTCACTACTATGATTTATCCCATGTTATGAAATTATGCTCTCTTTTGCAGGTTAAGATTTCCAAAAATGTTATGTTCTTATGAAAATTATGTGATTGATATTTCTTTTGTTTACCCTTACTGAGCATTTGAGCTCACCCTTTTATGTTTTCTTTTCCCCAGGATATAAAGAAAGGTTTTAGGTAAAAAAAAAGAGGAAGATCTTTATGGGAGATTTTGAAGATCTTTCCCCACGATTAGAAGATTTTATTCCGAGTTTCCAAAGACACTAAACTATTACGGTCCTTGTGTGTGTGTTTTTGTTATGTACTAAGTATTCCGCAAATGTAATGTAATGTCCATGTACGATAAGCTTCGGGTCTCTACAGCCATGACTCATCCAATAAGGTTAGGACAAGTGTTAAGGTAATTTTGTATTATTATAATATTCTTTTTACCTTCAATTACACTATTTAACTTTAACCGCGGTAAATAAAAGTCAAAAGTTACTATTCACCAAAAAATATTTTTATTTTACGGAACCAAATTTTACTTACTAATGAAAACCATGTAGGTCAGAGTTCCAAAATTCAATTCACAGAAGAGGTAAAATTTAATTTAAATGAAAAAGTCATATTTTTAACTACTACTTAGTGGTTTCAGTATTCATCAAAAATTGAAGTTTTTCAGAAAAATACCAAAAATTCAGCCTAAGATATATTTGATATTCCTAATTCAAAAATTATATCTATTTTACCAAACTCAAAACATATAAGTTGTATTAATTAATTTTAATTTAATTCGTGTTGTCAAAACAAAAAGGGTGTTTTTAAGAAATATTAACTATCAAAAGATTGACACTTGTTTATGTTCAGTTTCAAAGTGAAATTTCTTCCAACAACCAAAATTGGATTAAATTGTAAAAATATAATCTATTTACACTTAAAAATGAATAAAATGGCTTTATAATATTTCACCAATAATGGTGCCTCACTCTCCTGGTCTTTGCTCTCAACTCTCGTCTCCACTTTCTCCTCTCTAGGGTTTCCTCCATGGCAGTGATGGGTTCTCATCCCCCTTCTTCTCCAGGTTTCCTTTCCACCTCATTTTCTCTTTTTTTTTCTCAGATGCTCTTTTCTACTAGGTTTTCTTCTTCCTCACTTCTAGAGCTATCTAGATTTCTCCCTCCCTCCCCATCTATGCCTGTCTGTTTCGATACACTTGACTCCATATGGTCAGATGTGTTGGTTCTTAGATGGGTTTGTGACTGTGGTGGTAGGAGCATTCCTTCGCATGATTATTCATTTAGTGGTTCCTAGGGTTTCATCCCCCTACTTTTTCTTTCTCCTTTCTCCAAGGGTTTCAACCCCATGATCTGTTTTTAGGGTATAATTCATGGTTCTCCTTCTCGGTTCTAGCTTCTTTTTGGTTTTCATACCCTCTTCTCTTTAACCCCCAAACGCCTAACCATGCTCTGAACTCACGTTCCATCGCTTCTCTCCAGGTTAGACTTGGAGAGATGGGCTCCCAAAGGTTTTGGGCGTTGTGGTTTGGCAGTCGTGGGGCTCCCCTTTAGGGGTTCATCCCCGGTATCCATCAGAGTTTCTTCCCTGGTTTTCCCTCTTCCTGGTTCCTTTAATTTTCATCCCCAATTATGTTTTTCATTCTTTCAAAGTTTGTTGAGTGGTTGCTTCTTCACACCGTCCGATGTTGTGTCAGGTGTCCGGGAGGCGCACCCGATATGGGGTTATTACGATGGTGACGTTGGTGTTAAATTGATGATGATGATGGTATTTTATGGTAGTGACAAGGGTGGCTAATGGTTGTGTGATGTGTTTGGTTTATGGGATCCTCTCCCGATGGATCCTCCATTGATTTTGTGGTGTTTCTGCTTTGAGGTAATAATGTTGGACAGTGGTTTCTCTGGCCGACAGCAGACACTGTTGGTGTCGATGATTCTTGTATAGGATGACAATAGTGATGAGTATGATGGGGATTGGATTATTGAGCTGGTGATGTGATGGCGCCGACTCTTAGGATTACTCTATGACCGGTCAGGTGGATCTCGATCCACGTGGTGATCTCGAGTCCCTCGAGAAGCCGATTTGGTGGGAATTGATGAGTGCTTTCATGTATTTTGTTTTGAATTTTTGAATCCTGTTTGGTTTTCTTTTGGAATTGTGAACCTGTAACTTTGAAAATTGTGAACCTGTAATGTTGAAATTAGGATGTATTTTGGTTCTTGTGTAGTTACCAATAACCCAAAAGGTGGATTTTAGAAAATTTAAAAATGATATTTGTGGTGTAACACTTTAAAACCAATTAAAAAGATAATATAACCATATAAATAAATTTGATTAAAGGGTAGTTTTGAATTAAAATACAGTATTTCTCACTATTCATAAAAAATTGAATATTATTAGAAAAATACCAAAACTTCATCCAACATAAATTTTGATGTCTCGATTCTAAAGAAAAATTTTATTTTTTCAAATTTTATATGTAAAAGGGTCAAATATTGGATTTAAAAAGGGTTTGCCATTAAAAGGTGGTAAAATTGCATTTTTTTTAAATACATTTTTTTTCTGAAAAATTGAATTTGTTTTTAAAATATGACTAAAAAACACATAATACGAAAGCTAAAATTATATCAAGTATATAAAATTCAAAATCCAGTTAATACTATTCATAACGGTTTTTTGAATGGCTGGTTTGGTAAGTCGTGGTGTGTTCAAACTCAGTGTTATGTATAGTACAAGTTATTGAATTACTTTGAAGAGATAACGTACCATGAACTCTTGGGGTGTTACATCATTCTTGAACTACATGGACTTTTATCCTTATCAAGGTAAGGTACATAGGAAGCCTCCCTAAGGTTCAATCCCAACACCCAGTGGTTACTGACCCCCTTCACTTCGGTTCACCACACAATTATTGGGAAGCCTAGAGTGTAAGCCCCACACAATCCTGAACTATGTGGACATTGATCACTGCCAAGGAAGGGTATGTAGAAAGCCTTCCAGATGTTCAATCCCATCACCCAGTTTTTTCGACACTCCCTCATGTCAGTTCAAAACACCCCATTTCCCGAACTATTTATAATTTGATCCTTGCCAAGGTAAGGTACAAAGGAAGCCTCCATGAAGTTCAAGACCACGATCTGTTGGACCCCCAGTCCCCATTCACGTCGGTTCATCAAACCCCATTTCTCAAACTATGTGGAATTTGATCCTTGCCAAGGCAGGGCACGTAGGAAGCCTCTCTAAGTCTCAAGCCCGAAAACCATTGGTTCCGACCATCATCACGTCGGTGTACCAAGCCCCATCCCGAACTATTTGGATGTGATCCATTCCATGGTAAGGAACGTAGGAAGACTCCTTGAGGTTCAATCCCCAAAACCATTGTTCCCGACCCCCTTTCACATCGGTCCACCTTCGTCCCACATGATGTTAAACTACATTCCCCCTTTTCATCCCACATGATGTTAAATAGAACCTAGATGAACTATGTAGTTTTCGATCCTTACCAAGACAGGGTACATAGGATGACTCTAGGAGGTTCACACCCAACTATCAATAAGTCATTGCAACACTATCCAATGGTAAGACATTGTGACCATATCCAACGGTAAGTTTTTGTGACCATATCCAGCGGTAATCTATTGTGACTTTATCCAGCGGTAAGCTATTGTGACCATTCTATTCGATGGTAAGACAACACGCCCATATTCGATCGTAAGTAATTGAAGCCTATCTGATGGTAAGCCATCGATAGATGAACTATGTAGTTTTGATCCCTGTCTCTTAGATAGGGTACGTAGGAATCCTCCCCGAGTTCCAGCCCCAAATATTACTAAACATTGGTGTCCCTCCCTATTGGGACCCACATATATGGTATGCCCCTAGAGTGTCATACCAACCCGAGCTGATAGTCACACATAATCACCGCAGGTTATCGAGATGTTGTCCCCTGTGCACACCCTAAATTCATTCCCCATCCTGGAGGTTCCACTTCCTTCGGGTCCCATCAAATTACTGATGTCCACATGTCAGGTCCATCTAATTTCCCCCTCCATTTCATTAAGTCATCCATATCAATCCTGACTCTCACCTGGGCTACCACATCCCGGTAGGATCATGTCACCCCATTTCATTGCTGCTCCTGGCAGTAACCAGGTGTCTAACCAAGAATTATCCCTAGTATCATTTCTCCCTCCAATGGTTGTACCTGTTTGATCCACTCTCGGTAGTGTTCCGATCAGAACTATCTGTCTCCGCTAGACATTAATCACGTGGTATACCCTGTTTTAAACATGGGAAGTTAAGGAAAATCTTTGAGACATTCCTATGGAATATAATTCCCTGCATTCGACGTGGGATATTGAAACGCACGGCCGATTGTCGCCTATCAACCGGTCAAAGTTCTGGTGCTCTGCTAATGTGTATAGCAGCACTCGGGTCGAATCCTCGGTGATGGTACTTCGTAATAGTCGATTGTTTTTAGTTGATTGTGTTTTGATTAGGGGGTTTGTTTGCAGAGCTTAATTGAAATGATTTATGGATGATGTTTGATTTACCAAATTGATGAAGATTGGGGTGAGTTCATCATTGGGGAGTTAAGCATGTGATATCCTTGAGCCTTACTTTGTATTGCATTAAATTAACACCCATGTCATAAGTTGATGTTGATTGGAATTCCTAAGTGTGAAGGCTTTAATCCAAGCCTTAACTTAACTTAGGGTTCTAATCTCAATCAAAACTTATTTATGGTAGTGTATTTATGGTTCCAATAATCCATGGAAACCACTTGTTAAACAAAACATATCATTAATCCATGACATATTAAGTTTAACATACACAATATTAATTTAAAGAATACCCATCGAGAAAAACTCTCAATCAATTAACATCCCCAAATTATAACTCACCCCAATGAGAGATTTACTCATCCATTTGGATGTTTAATAATCTGGTAATATATGTTTATGGTGATGAATTATGAATAGAAGAAAAATAAAGGGACAAGATAAGAGTAGTGTGCCGAACACACACACGAAATAATTTAAGACTCAAAATTGGAATTTCGATTGAATGAGGAAGCTTAAGAAGGGAAGTGGATTGAACTGAATTTAAACTATTTTAAGAACATTAATATTAAAATACAGAAGGTGGAAGAGAATAAGAGATATTGAAGAAGTAACTTGCATTAAAACATAATTACAAAGAAAGAGAATTACAAGATTACAAAAATGAAGAACACAAAAGTAAGTGAAAAGAAAGAGAGGAGGAAAGGTCTCTCAAGTGAAAACATGAGTTTGGAAGGTCCTCCCAAGCCTTTGGCAAAGCTTTGGTCGTTCCAATATGATCTCCTCTCTTCTGAAATGCCAACCCCTCTCAAGGAGAGAAGGGGAGAGCATTTATAGCCCAAGGAGTGGATTGTTTGCATTCCCAATCTGTCCCTCCACTTGAATCGCCAATTTGGCAATTCAGACAGCCGAATATTCAAATATCCTCTTCTTCAAAGTTGTAGACAATAATGTTGGAAGACTACTCTAAACATTTGGAGTCATTTGGACGTAAGGATAAAAAGTTATGGCCGGTTGAATAAACAAACATTAACTGTCCATTTCAATCCAGTCTTTTTGAAGTGCATAATGTGAAAGGGTTTTTGATTATTAATATGCCTTCCAATCCGAATGGTTTCTTCAACAAAGTCGGCCGCCTACATCCCCTCTTTGACAATGCAAAATCTCAGCTCGCTTGGATGATTACATCAGGAGATATGTCATGCATACTATACTGATTTTCATTCTCGTCCAGAATGGTGGGCTGGACTTCAAAGATTCATTTGGGCCCCTTGTACTTGGATTTGGGCCATTAAATTTTTATCCAAGATGACATGTAGTGTCCCCCGAATTATGGTGGAGAGTTAAGGTTTTTGAACTTCTAGATGGAGCCCAGTAAATCAATATTCATGAATAGTCCAGTTTCTTCACAGATTCTTTGGTCTTGTTTGTGAGGATCATATGACCCTTCAAATGTCAGAATTGGATCATGGTTCCTTCTACTGAAATGTTGTATATTGAAAGCAGAATCCTACAAAACAAGAACCACATAATTTGGATCAGTAAAGTGATAGTTATAATGAAAACATTAAACTGACTCAATTTGACTACTTCTAAAATTGCTCAAATATTATACTTAATATTAAAACATTAATATTTCACACAAATTATGCACATTTCATATAAAATAAGTAAAGGGGGAATATAATAAGTCATGAAAATATTAATAACATCAACTCCCCCACACTTAGATTTGCGCGTGTCCTCATGTGCAACAAATATAAAAACATGACAAAATCATTTTCACTCACCAACAAATATAAAACTTTTGTTTTCTCCAATCAGGGGAGGTTTAGACTATTTCACTCATCCATATTGAATTCCATCACAAATTTGGTTCACAATAATGCATCAGAAACAATTCATTTTTTCATGTTCAAGGTTTGAATTAGAAAATGTAGGCACTCAAAACTTACTCCTCTCAAGATGATAAAAATGTATTTTAGGAGGTTCACTCATTCACCAACAAAAAGTGAAAATCAAGAGTTTGTAAGAGCTCTCAGCTTCCATTCCCAAATCTAATGTGTACAAGAATCAAGAGGTCTTTCAAGGGGTTTTTCAGTGTCTATGGGACGGTAGGTATATAATGTCCAAAGGAAAAGAGGGGTTAAAAACACCAACATGGAAAAATCAATGCACATTTTTTTTAAATTTGATTTGAAAGGAAATAGAAACACATATTTACAAGGGCATGAATGTGTGATGAATGAAAAGTGAGGGAGATAGAAAATGGAATAGGGTGAGATGATGGAATATGTACAACATGGAAGACTTCCAATAATGACACAATACAAAAAGATTCAAGTGTTCTTTTTTTTCTTTTTCTTTTTGCTCTTTTTTTTTCGAAAGTTGTGCTTGAAACAAGTCTCACAGTCATCTCCCAACCCATGTTTGATCTTCTCATGGAACTAATTTTAGTAGTTATAAAATGATCAAAGGTTGATGATGAATGATTTTTGACCCACCCAAGACACAACCCATTCCTTTTTTTCATCATTTTTTTAATATAATTTTTTTTCATTTTTTTTTGAAAAATTTTCAATGACTTTTGTACAAATGAAAATTACACATATACACCCCAAAGCTCACAGAATTACAACCTCTCCCCCACACTTGAATGGATGCTTGCCCTCAAGCATATGATGACACATTGGAAATCAATGAAAGTACGCCCAAAAATGATGTCCATTCCCCCCACACTTAAATTTCAATAAATTGTACAATGAAAATCCATGAAGATGTTGGGTGGGACAAGGTATTAGTCTTGTAATGTGGCTATCAAAAGAAAGGTTTTCATAGGCTCAAAGGGGCTTTCAAAAGTAGGATCAATGTAAGGGTAACGGGAGGCTATTTGGCTATTCTGATTCTCATGTGGCTTAGAAAATGCCTCTATCATATTAATGCACACAAAAGATGGAAATTCAGCTCGAAGGTCCACAAACTCAAGACTCACAATCAGTGGTGAAGACACACAATGAAAAAGATGGCCATAGATGACCTTGGCATGAAGGCTAATGTTATTCCTCACGGTAGGGGAGAATCATTTTCCACCAAAAATTGTTCATTCAAAATGTTTGTTATTGACACAAAATTGTTTACCCAAGTTTGAGATAAAAATTCAATATATTTGAGTTTAAAACAAGCCTTTGACTCCCCAAAATGGTTGGACAAAATTTCAAAACTAGATGGTGAGTAAGCATGACTCTTTTTTTGTAATTTTTTTTAAGTAATTGTGTTTTTTTGGTTTTTTTAGTTTTTAAGGTTTTTTTTAAAAAAATACACACCCACACAAGAATGATAAAAAGAAAGGGTTTGATGAATAAAGTGGTAAAAAAATGAAAGAGAGAGGAAGAAGAAGAAAGAGGTAGAGAGAGGAAGATATAGAGAGGGAGTTAAAGGGAAAGAGGTGCCCCCTGGTTTGGATTTGGTGGGTCGCCATTTCCATCTAGTGGTGGGTCAATGGAAGTCGATGTGGAACCTGAAGTGAATGGCCTCTCATGGTGATGCTTTAACCGGTGTCCATTTACCGTGAATGTTATTTTTGAAGAAGGGTCTTCGACTTGCACTGCACCAAATGGGTAAACATTAGTAATAATAAAAGGTCCATCCCAACGAGAATTGAGCTTACCTAGGTGAAGTCGAAATCGAGAATTGAAGAGCATTACCTTTTAACCTTCATGAAATACCTTTCGAATAATGTGCTTGTCATGGAGTGACTTTGCCTTTTCTTTGTAGAGAATGGAGTTCTCATACGAATCGAGTCGGAGCTCCTCCAATTCAGTCAACTGCAACAATCTTTCTTCACCAGATTTTTCACAATCTAAATTACAAGTTTTGACAGCCCAAAATGACTTATGTTGGATTTCAACTGGTAAATGACAGGCTTTACCAAAAACTAGCCTAAATGGAGACATCCCAATGGGTGTCTTATAGGCTGTTCGATAGGCCCAGAGTGCTTCACCAAGTCTATCGGGCCAGTCTTTTCTTGTGGGCTTAACAATTCTTTCAAGCACTCTTTTCACTTCTCTGTTAGAAAGTTCAGCCATTCCATTTGTTTGAGGGTGATATGCAGTGGATGTTTTATGTACAACCCCATTCTTTTTCAAAAGTGACTCCATGGTTCTATTACAGAAATGAGTTCCTAAGTCACTTATCAAAACACGTGGTGTTCCGAATCGATGGAAGATATGAGTTTTGAGGAACTCACTCACAGTTTGAGCGTCGTCTTTCTGAGTGGGTTTGGCCTCGACCCACCTAGAAACATAGTCAACAGCAAGGAGAATGTAGCATAATACATTGGAAGGGGGAAAAGGTCCCATGAAATCGATGCCCCAAACATCGAAAAGCTCACAGAAGATTAATGGCTTTTGAGGAATTTCGTTTCTTTTAGAAATTGTGCCAAACTTTTGGCAAGTGGGACATGATTGAAAGAACTCGTGTGAGTCCTTGAAGAGTGAAGGCCAAAAGAATCCAGAATATAGGACCTTTCGAGAAGTCCTTTGTGGTCCAAAGTGGCCACCTCCAGGCATTGAGTGGCAGAATTCCACGATGGAGGATTGTTCAGTTTCATCAACACATCTCCTAATTACCATGTCAGCCCCAGTTTTCCACAGTTTATTATCTTCCCAAAAATAATGCTTTGAATCACTTTTCATCTTTTCTTTTTGTTCTTTTGAAAAATATTCATGGAAAACACCAGAAACCAAGTAATTGACAATTGGGGCATACCATGGTAACTTTGGAGTGAGAGATGAGAGGTGTTCAGTTGGAAATTCAGGATCAATTATTTTAGAATGAGAAGAATTAGAAATTCTACTCAGGTGGTCAGCCACAGGGTTTTCTTTTCCAGGTTTATCTTTTATCACAAGGTCAAACTCTTGGAGCATTAAAATCCATCTTATTAGCCTTGGTTTGGAATCACTTTTCTTAAGTAAGAAATTTAATGCTGAGTGGTCCGTGAAGATGATGATTTTGGCACCTAAGAGATAGGGCCGGAATTTATCCAAGGAAAAAACCACAGCTAAAAGTTCTTTTTCAGTCACAGTGTAGTGTGATTGAGTTTCATCCAATGTTTTTGAGGCATAAAAGATGACATGAGGAATGTTTTCTCTTCTTTGACCAAGAACAGCCCCAATGGCCCTACCAGAAGCATCACAGATCAATTCAAATGGTAAGGACCAATCTGGGGGTTGGATTATTGGAGCAGATGTGAGAGAAGATTTGAGTTCGATGAAGGCTCTCTTGCAAGCCTCATCAAAATTGAATGTGACATCATTTTGAAGTAAACGAGTGAGTGGGAGGGAAATCTTGCTGACATTCACTCATCCATTTGGATGTTTAATAATCTGGTAATATATGTTTATGGTGATGAATTATGAAGAGAAGAAAAAGAAAGGGACAAGATAAGAGTAGTGTGCCGAACACACACACGAAATAATTTAAGAATCAAAAATGGAATTTCGATTGAATGAGGAAGCTTAAGAAGGGAAGGGGATTGAACTGAATTTAAACTATTTTAAGAACATTAATATTAAAATACAGAAGGTGGAAGAGAATAAGAGATATTGATGAAGTAACTTGCATTAAAACAGAATTACAAAGAAAGAGAATTACAAGATTACAAAAATGAAGAACACAAAAGTAAGTGAAAAGAAAGAGAGGAGGAAAGGTCTCTCAAGTGAAAACTTGAGTTTGGCAGGTCCTCCCAAGCCTTTGGAAAAGCTTTGGTCGTGCCAATATGATCTCCTCTCTTCTGAAATGCCAACCCCTCTCAAGGAGAGAAGGGGAGAGTATTTATAGCCCAAGGAGTGGACTGTTTGCATTCCCAATCTGTCCCTCCACTTGCATCGCCAATTTGGAAATTCAGACAGCCGAATCTTCAAATATCTTCTTCTTCAAAGTTGTAGGAAATAATGTTGGCCGACTACTCTCAAAAGTCTGAGTCATTTGGACGTAAGGATAAAAAGGTATGGCCGGTTGAATAAACAAACATAAACTGTCCATTTCAATCCAGTCTTTTTGAGGTGCATAATGTGAAAGGGTTTTTGAATATTAAGATG
Organism: Viscum album; assembly: GCA_963277665.1. Taxonomy (NCBI): domain Eukaryota; kingdom Viridiplantae; phylum Streptophyta; class Magnoliopsida; order Santalales; family Viscaceae; genus Viscum; species Viscum album. The sequence goes on from OY728134.1 coordinate 1,411,502,268, forward strand.
CCTTAAAATGCGAATGGTTTCTTCCACAAAGTCGGCCTCCTACATCCCCTCTTTCACAATGCAAAAGCTCAGCTTGCTTGGATGATTACATCAGGAGATATGTCATGCATACTATACTGATTTTCATTCTCGGCCAGAATGGTGGGCTGGAATTAAAAGATTCATTTGGGACCCTTGTACTTGGATTTGGGCCATGTAATTTTTATCCAAGATGACATGTAGTGTCCCCCAAATTATGGTGGAGAGTTAAGGTTTTTGAACTTCTAGATTGAGCCCAGTAAATCAATCTTCATGAATAGTCCAGTTTCTTCACAGATTCTTTGGTCTTGTTTGTGAGGACCATATGACCCTTCAAATGGCCGAATTGGATCATGGTTCCTTCTAATTCAATGTTGTATATTGAACGGAGAATCCTACAAAACAAGAACAACATAATTTGGATCAGTATAGTGATAGTTATAATTAAAACATTAAACTGACTCAATTTGACTACTTCTAAAAATGCTCAAATATTATACTTAATATTAAAACATTAATATTTCACACAAATTGTGCACATTTCATATAAAATAAGTAAAGGGGGAATATAATAAGTCATGAAAATATTAATAACATCAGAAACCTCGGGATTCTGCACCCTCAATAATCTCTACAATAAGCGGATGAAACCTAGACACGCCAGTTTTCCAGCATCCTGACACATGAATGATATCTCAATATGACTAATCCCATACCCAAAGGTTGTTGCCCTGACCAGACCCTTGGAATGTCCTAACAGAAGCAGTGTGATTAACCGACATCCATCAAAGCATGGAACTGGTAGGAGTTTCACGAACTACATCTTAATATATAAGGGGGACCCAGACTAGATGACAAGTTTCCAGGAAGAATCCAGGGAATGAAGAACTGACATACCATCATCCAATTTCAATAAAGGAGTAAACATCCCTAAACAAGTGATAGATGCCACCTACCTATCTAAAGTAGGAATGCGTGGCAACAAACAGTGTCATCATCCAGGAAACAGACAGATGTGTGTGCCCCATCGAAAGCATCAGAAATAAGTTCTCCATAGAATGAAATAATCTTTTCATGAAAAATAGGCTTTGTTTTCTATTCTATCAAAAATATTTTCCTTCCATGTTGATATTTTATTTAATTTTTTTAGGTAATAATTTTATTATTATTTAATTATTGATTAAATACATTCTTTCACATGATTGAATTTTTATAAAAATATAAAAAATTAATATTTTTCATGATTTTGAAATGAGTTTCCCGTTTTTATTCTTTTCAACGGTTTCATTGTTTTATTTTCTACCATAGTAAAGAATATTTCCACCCTTAAAATTGGTTATTACCTTGAAACATACATTAAATTATTCTGTGGTTTATTTTAAATAAAATTTTCCAATAATTTTCTGTAAAACTATTATATTAAACAAGTTATTTTCAATTGAAAATGATATTTTACTCACAAAAGTTTCATGAAATACTTTTATATTATTTTCATCTATGTAAATTTAATTTGTTTATTCTTATACTATAATAAGGATACAATCATATTACTTCATCTTCCATGATTCTATGTAAGGCTTATGATCATTTTGAGAGGGGGAAATAAATACATTCCAAATGCTAGTTCATCCAATATGAATAATTATTGACTATTATGTAATGGAAAAAATCCTTAGTTTTATGTTGCAGATGTACAAAAAATTTTATTATGTAATTATTATATCTACAATTAACGTAAAATTGACTATGTGAATATTTATGATATTCATGGATAAAAAAAATTTTGTTTGATTATTTATTTGGAATTTTATGTTCATGATTTATTCCCTACATATTATTCATTCATTATTTATTATATGATATATTTCATTGTACGCATAACCTTACTGAGAATATGTGTTCACCACTTTCTTATGGTTCCTTTCAACATGATGCCAATATGTGTACTCTGATTGATAATCAAGGATAAAATAGAGAGAATAATGATGTACTATTTTTTTTAATTTTTTGTTTTCATATAAAAAGTGAGATTTTAAAATTTATCTATTTTTATAGAATAATGAACTCAATGATAATTTGAGATGCAACCACTTGTATATATTTAAAATTTAATAAAATTACCATCATCCTTGGGATACTTGTGGAGTAATTGTTACAATGTGTATCTGGTAAAATTTATTACAATACTTTGGAACTATCTTTAAAAAACAATTATATAAGAGAAAATAATCTAATAATATACTCTAGTGATAAGTATTAGTATATGACTATATTATAATGTTATATTAACTTAGAGATTGTTTGTTTTCTTAGGAAACACATCTATACAAAGATTAAGTAATGTTGATATGGTTATGGCATTGATGCATTTGGGCATAAAAAGATTGAATGTGGAATATTAGGTATTTACTCCATCATCACCATTGCCCAATAGGTTAGATTAATACTAAAAATATAGATTAAAACTCCTTGGGAAATTATTGGGTTTATTAAAAAAATCTTTAAAAACTATTATGAAACTCATAAAAAAAATTTATTGGCACCCAAATATGTGTACAGGTGAAGGACACAAATTGAAAACTAACTCCAAAGAGGTTGCCTCACAAAGCTCATTCATGGAGCCCCACATCATTGTGACCAGTGCGTAACCTAGGCCCCTTTGTAGTCGTTGTAGTGAAATGAGGTGGGAGGCTCCATAGTTATGGCATAATTGACCAGTATGATCGCATCGCAATGGCAGCCTAATCCACCTCGGTGAACCTGTCGAACGTGAAAGAATCCCCCATTAGCCTATTGAACAAGACATAAGCCTCTATGAGCGTTTCAGGGAAGAGATTTGGGAGGCTCTATGGTTACGGTGAACATGACATGATCCGTGTCCGATCACGGAGCAACACGTGGAATCACATCAAGCTATCCTTACTTCGCGTGAACCATCACCTAGATATATCAGGCAACATTTGATCATAATGGATGGATACCCCCAACCATTCGCCTTCTCATATCTTGAATCATGAGCACTATTGGATCTGTGAATCCTCGAGAAAAATGAGCTCTTCAATGTACTTAAGCTTTGGGAATCACCTTATTTTTAGCTCAAATACATCAGGTCTTTAAGAAGGGATGCCCTGCATGGATCCCATGAGCCATCATGAAGAAAGGATACCCTCAAGGGGACTCAGGTCTTTACAAAGAACACATTCTTTGTGAAGTGCCTTTTATGCACATGTGAACCACATGATATGACAGGGTGCCTGTGCGTTGCGAAGCACATTGCTTCACAACACTATTTTGTCCAAAGTACCCTTTCTTCGCAAGGTCATTCTCTGTGAAAGCCTTTCCACTTCACGAAGCACCCTCCATATGAACGTATACCCTATGCCTAGGCTAGGACACTCCACTTCGTGAAGCATACCAAATCACAAATCCCCTCTACCACATGGAGCACCAGAGCTTCACAATTTCCTTTCCTTTGAACCAATTTTATTTTCAATACCTTATTCTTCATGGATGTCTAGGCATATACGAAGTGATTTCAAGGTCCCTTGGGTGTTACATTACACTGAGTTTCATAGCCTTAAGCTTCTTCACAAAGGCATGTTAACAGTCACTGCTTCTTGAGATAGCCAGACTAACATGGGCCTATCAGGGGATCACTCCATGACATACCCTCACCATATAAATTTCGATGCCTTCGCTTCACCAATGGTCATAGTGCGCCAATTATGTATGTCATTGGGGTGCAGAGAGATCCTTCCTCATCCAAGATGTTGGACGTTAAACTTCCTAACACCATCATCCTCAATACATGACGTTAAACTGTGGCCTCTCCTCATGTATTATATATGGGGTTCCCCACCACGGACATTCTCCACACATTCTCATCTCCACGGGGGTGAGATCTTCCTCACATGGATTGAGATCCCCTTTGTTGGAGTGACGTCTGTTCGTGGGAAATGGAAACCATCTCGGTGTAATCACATCACATTTAATGATTGAAGTAGCACCCATGATCCTCATCTCCTCTTCTGTTCCAAAGACTAGAGGAGATATGGTCACAAGGACCTATGTTACCCCATCCCTCTCCCTTTGGGATTTATCACCAACGGGCCTCCATTCTGAAGTAAGTCCCAATCTCTATCTCTCTAGGCCACAAACCACACATAAACCCATGTTTCTTCTTTGGTTTTCTAGCCATGAATAATCCCATGTTTCTTATATGGGCAGATAACCATGTGTTATCCCCACTACACCTTTCACGTACACACCTTTCAGTACATGATTGTCATGTCTTTTATTCCTCTTGTTTCTCACACCACGCATGACTCACATGGACATAGAATAAGCTCCAACAAGGACATCCCTCCTAGGAAGCCTCAATGTGTAAGCTCCAAACCATTCTAAACTATGTGTAAATTGATCCTTGTCCTCTACAAGCATGTTACATAGGAAGACTTCTCATGGTTCAATCCCAACACCGACTTGTCTCGACCCCTTCACATTGGATCACTCTCATCCCATATGATGCTAAACTGTATTTGCTATTTTGAACTACGTGGAATTTTATCACTTCCCACTCCTAGCATGGTATGTAGGAATCCTCCCTAAGGTTCAATCCTGACACCCATTGGTCCCTAAAACATTAGATCAGTCCACCCTTGTCCTGCATGTCGTTAAATTGTAGGCCACTTGCATCACACAAGACATTAAACTATACCCCTTTGAACTACATGGGATTTGATATTTTTCTTCTAGATAGGGTATATAAGAAGACTCCTTGAGGTCCAACCCCTATCGATGGTAATCTATTTTTCCCAATCTACATTAAGAAATTGTTCCCAATCGATGGTAATCCATTATCCCTAATCGATGGTAAGATGTTGTCCACAAGGGATGGTAAGTCATTGTTCCCAATCGATGGTAAGATGTTTCCCTCAATAGATGGTAAATAATTGTCCCCGATAAATTTTAAGCACATGTCCCCAATCGATGGTAAGTCATTATCGCTGATCAACATTATGTTATTGTACCCCATTCAGCAGTAAGCTGTTGTACCCCAACTAGCGGTAATCCATTAGAACCTCAACCAGCGGTAAGCCATCATCATCCCAAAATGACGATAAGAAGTTGTAAGATGAACTACATGGGTTTGATCCCTATCTCCTAGTTAGGGTACATAGGAATTCTTCTTGAGGTTCAACCTTAAACACCACTAAACTTTCGTGTCCACCCCCATGGGGACCCACATCTATGGTATGCCCCTCAAGTGTCAGTCCAATATAGGCTGCTAACCATGCATAATCCCCAATATATCATGGGTTTACTATCCTCTGTGTACACCCCGATTCTATACCCCCATACCAAATTATGTGAACTTTGATTTCCTGCCATGGGGACATGTAGGAAGCCTCCCTGGGCTTTTAGTCGAACATCACTATCGTCCTCACATCGGTTCCATCTTATTCTCTATCCAATTCACTCAACCACCCATATCCATCCTGGTTGTTACTCGGACCACCACATCCAAGTGAGATCATGTCAACCACCTTCTAAATTTCCTTACAGTAATCGGGTGACTTACCACGTGCAATCCCCTTCCTTAGTTTTCCCTCCTGGTGTTTCACCCATCTAATCCACTCATATAAATGTTATGATTAGTCCAATTTGTCTCCTCCACATTTTAAACTCATGAAATACCCTATGTTAAACATGGGAGGATGAGGAAATCCTCATATCCAGGCATATGTCATAAAATTCCCCAAATTCGATGTGGGATTCCTCAGGCTTCCCCAAACTCAATAAGCCCTATCATAATGGGAACAAAACTAGATGCACCACTGTTCTAGAATCCAGATACGCCAGAGGTTTCTAACATGACTAATCCCCTGACTGATGGTTGATACCATGACTGGACCCCTTGGAATGTCCTGAAAAAAGTAGAATAATTAACCGGTGTCCATGAAGACATGACACTAGAATGATTTTTACAAACAACGTCATATGTCTATGATGGAGACTCAGACTAGGTAACAAGATTTTAGGGGGAATACATGAATGGAGATGCTGAAATCCCATCATCCTGTTTCGGTCAAGGAGAAAACTTCCTTAAATAAGTGACGAATGCAACCACATTTCGAAAGTGGGAATGTGTGGCAACAACCAGCACATCATCCAAAACAGACAGATGCACACCCCGGTAAATGCATCAAAAATAGAAATGGTGAACCCAACGTAAATTTCTTCTCCATAATGTGGGGATTGGTAGCATTCAAGATATCAGAGGATTATAATCTCACCGGATCTAGTTATTTACCACCATGTACCACCATGAAAATAGTGGGTCTAGCGTGAAACTCATCAGAAATTAGGGTAGTATAATGTTGGACATCTAGGTCTATGATGTTGTTACTGTGAATCCTTATGACCAAAAATGGGAGATGGGATGGCGCTAGGGAACATGACGCCACTTTCCATCTTCCATCCTAAATGGTTGAATCTTCCAACTTTTCATTACCCAAGTAGTTGTGATAGGAAATCGATCCCCACCAACCCACCGACATAGGGGTAGGGAAAATGTCAATGCTATAACCCCGTGTGGCCCCATAACTTCTAAAACAGCTTCCACGTCCACAGCTGTGGGGCACCCGTGCCCCACCTCCCCATTTTAATTAATTTAGAGAAGGGTAATTAACAACCTCGTTCGATGATACAAGGAGGACGGGATTATCCAAACTTGTGATATGGCCTGAAAAGACCGATATTATTTTTTACCTCGCCATCACCACTACCCCCAAGGGTCATGCAGGGAGCCGCTACTCCCCACACCGACGAATAATTGTTTCGGGAGCCCCTCCTCAGAACGGTTTGACGACTTCCTCCCATACGCCAATGAGGTGAGGGATGTTTGAGCCAGCCCAGCTGTGATTCCTTTCGGAGGTCACCAAGGAGGGATCCCACTAGGCCACATCATCGCACTCACCTGGCCCCACTAGCTAAAAATATGGTGGCTTATGCACCTGTACTGACGGTCATAGTATAGTTAACCCAATGCTAGTATCAGGCGCAAGCTGAAGAGGATGCCTTCCAGGGGGCATCATCATCAACGACTCCCATGGCCCTTGCCACCGTTGGTGCATACAATCAGTCCCTTAATTATGAAAAGTAGGGGTAGTCATATGCCCTATCAGGATCGAGGCCCCAATAACCACATGTGTAGGTTGGGTTGACTCTCCTTCTTGGTGACACATGTAGATTCTGACATGGTCCAACCTACGGTGACAACAACCAGTATAGAGGTCCTCCCCGTACCATCACCAATGATAGTACAGGTCATCCTCACTCCAAATCTCACCATGGAGGTCCTCCCTATTCCACCTTGAATCTATGTGAGGGTCATCCCAACCACATTGGCACTAATTACGGAAGCCTCTTCAGCACCCATGACCACAGGTATAGATTTTTTCTATTTGTAGGTGGTCGTCGATGTGATGATACTAACCGTGTGGTCAATAATTAGCATGGGGGTCTTCCCCATGTTCGCACATTGACTGAAGAAGGACCTCATTGTCCAAAAAATTTGAGGATCAGTGGTCTATCTAACTTCATTGGCACCCATCACAAAGGTCCAACCCATTCTCAGCATGACCAGTATGAAGGAATTATTTATACCATCGTGGCCAAAGGAAACAAGTATGGAGGCCCTTCCCATGCTCCTACTAGCTTCAGTGGAGGTCCTACCCACTCCCTCACTTCCCATAGAGACCCCTCCACACATCAACCAGGGGACACAGAGGTTATCCCGATGTTCCCTTTTTCATTTTTCCAACTTCTCCTAGCACCCCATCTGATCCAAGAAGAATTCCTCCTTAACCCTGCACCAGTTCGGATGAAGGTCCTCCTCGCGCGAAACACCTACCCTATCCCAAAAGGCCACCCAAGGGCAAGAGGGAAGTCTTCCACCACCATAAGAAGAGTGCCGAGAAGATTTATACTGCAATTAAACTGGTCTACTTCTGAGATTACGATATGAAATGTGATTCGGCGATTGAACCCTCACCTCGATCCTCTGTGTCAACAGTCAGTGCAGAAACAAGGCGTATCATCCTTATCCATCCAGAATGTGATGTCTTTTAGATTCCCTCCTCCCTTCACAGATACACCTAGGAATAAGATGATTTGGCCCCTTCCTATGTCCTGGCTATGAAATCCTCTCTATCATCCATAGGGCAATTCTCTTCCTCCACCAGAGATCAAGGGGAGTTATTCTGGCGACCAGGAGAGGAAGAACTATAGCACATACCTCCCTTAGTAACCGTAGACCTTGTACTAAAAACTATGGTTGAAGCCCATCCTATAAGGGTTTAGTGGTGAAGTCATTTCATTAATCGTAGGAAAACCCATGAAATGGTGGATTGTCAGCCTATGTTCTGTATTCTCCACCAGACTTTCAACCATCTCAGCAGTCCACTTCGGTGTCGCTACTTGTCCCACAGCCTCCCCCAGTCGATGAGTGGGAAAACTGAAGGTAGGATCCTGAGTCTGAGTTGAGAGTATTTTGAGACATCCTTGCAATAGATCATTTCCCAAAGATGTTTTGGCAAACTATAACCAGAAACATCAGTGAGCCGGAATAGCATATCCAAGAGGATGTCGCGTGTTTTCGAAAAAACCTCTAGGAAATGATCTTCGGTCTTTATTATTGACAAGGGTATTACCTCAAGAGTCACACACACTTTGAAAATATAGAACAATAATTCTACATGCTCAACTTGGCCGCACTCCCTGTGGGCCAACACCCTGAGTCACCCGACCGCCATCAGACCACCAAATAACGATGTGTTCAGAATTTTAAAGTGCTTCACAAAATTATCAAGGAAGTTTCACACCACATTCTGGTCCATGCTTAGTTGAAGTATGCTGCCATCCATATCAGTGCTATCTAGATCTTGGCTGACCTTATAGGAAATATTGAATATATTCCTCTAGTTAAAGCTGAATTTAACAAGGATGACCTACCAGAGGGAGAGAATGACCTAGAGCTCCTTGGAGAGGACAACCCCCCCCCCCCCCTCTGAGGGTGTTTCACACCTATTGGATCAATTGGGAAGGATCACTCACCATCAAAGAAATATACTGGGCCTTATCGTACTTACAGAGTCTTTAGCCCTTACCAGGAATCCTAATAAGGGCACGAAACAAATCAGGGCCATAAAACCCTCCCACCCATCTGTCTCAGTGCTGAAGACGAAGGATGGTCAAGAAAATACTGTGTTGTGTCAACAGCTCACGAAGCATAAGAAGATGGTTGATGACCTCCTTGTGAAATGTGCTACAGAGCGATGACCAGAATACAGTGACCCACGACTAGTGTAGCAGTTTCAGATACTACATTCCCCTAGTGAGTTCCCTCAGGGTGACCCTAACTGTCATGCACACATAAATAGGGTAGAGACTAGAGATTATGGTAAGAGGGAGTGGTATGTATCAAAAAATACACCTTTGAGGCGTGATAATCCTAGGGACCCATCTCAGGTACACCGAGCTACTCTGTAGGTCATCCCAACAACCTCTCCAAAGTTGTTGGGACTGCTTATCATGTTGAAGAACCTGTCAATGCATTGGTGGTTAGGGATCCTCGACAAGATTTTAACCATCACCCAAACGATCCAATGGCAACACTCGTTGCATGTATCGGGGAATTAGAAACACTTTAGGTGGAAATAAAACTTGATGGTAAGCCATATCCAGCATGGGAGGATGACATGCTAGCACCCCCCGGTTTCTATAATCATACCATCACCCCCTTCAATGGGACAGGAGACCCGCTGCAGTATATCTCCCACTTTATCTCAAGGTGTTGACCCATGATGGGAACTCTTGCACAGTAAGAGGCCACCAAACTCTGGTGTTTCATACAGACATTGGAAGGGCACTCATTTTGTTTGGTACAACCTTCTATCAATTGGGTTAGTTTCCTTCTGGGAAGATCTTCATAGGTAATTTATTTACGAGTTCAACTCTACCACCCAGAAGATGAGTATTTAAGACCTCTTCAAGTAGAATAAGAGGCCTAACGAGTGGGTTGAAGACGTCTTCACCCTATGGAAATGTCTTGCTTATTCTATTGACATGCTGCTCACCATTAAATAGTTACTGAAAATGTATGTGGGGAATGTAAAAACTGAACTGGTCCCCACTCACATTACTTAGAATTACCAAGGGGGATTCTGGGATTTCTCTCACAAAGCCCAACGTCTAGGGGAAGCCTCACAATAGGAAAATAAGGCACATTCATTGCCTCCTACAATTCATGCAAGATGAGAAGTGAAGGCCGAGCCCGTGGTAGTCTCCCAAATAGAGGCCCCCAGGAAGATATAGTTTATTCTAGTAGACCCACCTCCACAGCCTCACAGATGCCCGCCACCTCAGGCACAGCCTCCAGCCAAGTAGCTCCCACCTCAAAATCAGAAGGTGCCTCAATGTAACATGGTACCACCGCCTAAGAGAGATAACTAGGCTCCACCTCCTCGATAAGATCCTACAACCACTCATCAAGGGAATGATCTGAGAGCCCCCTTTCTTGAAATAAATAAATGGACCTATTCATTCAATTAGGCTCAGGTCCCTGGTTATTTCTGATGTTCCTTGGAACAAATAATTATATGGTTGTCAGAATCCAGGTGACCTGAAGAAGCAGATCTCCCTAATCACCCCAATTACTGCCACCATAACTAAATCATGGGGCACACCCTCAGGAATTGCTATGTGATCATAGGCTGCCTCCAAAGCAAAGGTGATAACATCATAGTTAGTCTATGCATAGCAATGACATAGGTGGCCTGTGTATTCGTGAATCCTGACAGCGGCAGAGATAGAAAAGGTGAGTGGCATCCAGTTCCTAACCATGGGTCTCAAAAGTATGAATGCTGGATAGCTTGTAATGTAGTTTCATGTACCCATTGAATTATACATGCACATTTTAATCGATGTGATCCATTAGAAGATGCATCATCACATGCATCCACTAATTTTACTTTAGCATCCCTGCCTCCCTCTTCCCAGAAGATCATGCATCAGCAGCGCAATGGAAAACTATTTCCCCTACCGATGTCATCGTCATCCCATAATCTCAGAGACTTAATTCCCCCAGAGATAGAGATTCCCCCCATAATCATTTTAGTGGTGGATGATTCATCATGTTATGATTAAGGGTATGCTTTGGTTAACACTGTGGAGCTGGTAAACCCCTACATGATTCCTGACAATGGGGAGAGCCAGACAGATCATCCTAATGTCCTCATTCGTCACCAGCGTCGACTGATCTGTTCCTATAAGAGACATCAGAGTGCCTCAGTCAGTGCTTCCTACTAGGCTATGAATGCCACCAAAACAAGATATTGGGCTTCGCATAGAGCTAAGTAGGAACAACCTTCTCACATGGTGTCATCAGGTCCGCCGTCACAGCTATTTGTGTTACTTAATCAGGCAGAGCCACCCCAACCTATTGCGATCTGCCATGTTCTACTACAGACTGGCCTCAATCATCTATTCCACATTCAATATTCACTCCATACACTTTGACTATCAAGTAGTGGGACATTCCCAACACCAGTCAGCCACTGGATCAGTCGGAAGGGCATATCATGCCTCCTGAAATTGAATGACCTCATGTAAGTAGAAGTTCATGGTTAGCATGGAAGTATGATGTCATCAAGCATATCACCTGCATTTATGAGAGGCTCTTTATCCTTGAGGTGATTCTCCTATCAGTTGATATGTGTGAATCCCAGACCAAGTCTTTAAGAAGCCCCCTCCAGTTTGAGACAGAGGTAGCTGCTGTAGAAGCCTCCCATGCTGAGGCAATTGAGCATGTAGAATTCGATGCCATCATTTCTTGATTTGGATAAGATGAAGGATCTCCCATACTCAAGAAGATTCACCATTGTACATCACTATCCATTTTAATGGAATGGTGGTTCACCATTGCCTTGTCGACACAGGTTCATGGATCAACCTAGTGTCGACTCGGAAGCTCCAAAATATGGGGCTATCCAAGGATGAGTGAAGTAAATTTTACTTGAAAATCCAAGGCTATGACATGATGGAACAAACACCAATTGGAATGATCCTCTTGAAGACCCATTTAGGTTGGCCAGTTTCCAGAAAAATGTTTATGGTTGTTTCATAGGAAAATTCCTATAACGCATGAATGGATAGGCCATGGCTCCACCTGCATGTAATAAATCCCCTCTTCATATCACAAATTCCCTAAGAACTCCTTTAATGGTTGAGTGGGTGTAATCCAAGGTGACATGTCTCCCTTTCTTTCTTGTGAAGCCTGAAACCTGGATTCTAACTATTACAAGTGTAAGGACAAGAAGATCCCTGCTAATGAGGTTGAATGCATGACAGCTGCGACCAATCCTTAGACGGATCTGGATGATGCCTATATATTTCTAATCCACCAATTGGACGCTACAACCCCTGATATGGGACAATGATTTGTTGTTTCTGGAATGAAGGGGATGTACATTGTTATGCTTGAGGGATGCTGGAATATCAACTCGTATTCCTACAAGAATCAAGATTAGGTGATCCCAGAGAAACAAACTCTCAAAAGGTATTGGGATGTTCACCCCATGGAAACGGTAATACGTCATACCTTCTTATTTTACTGGGATGTCATAAATCGGCCCAAGCTGACATACCACTATTGCTTTGATATCATCAATCATGGCCCCTTGGGTCAAATACCAGATGGGATTGGTTCAACATCCTTCATCAATATGGTTTTAGTAACACATGAGTCCACTAATGCAGTGTCCACCGCCATGGAGGTTGGTACCAACTTCCCCTCAGGGTCTTTAGATTTAGATGAATATGCTACTAACAAGGATCCCTCCTCTATAAGAATACAAGATGATTTAGAATATTTTACTCCTTTTTTTGAAGATGGTGTCTCCACCACCATTGATTAATTAGTACAGGTGAACCTCAGTAGTGAGATGGATCTGAAACCCAAATTGATCAAAACCTCTATTCTTGTCAAAGAGAAATAGTAGTACATAGACTTACTAATGTATTACCATGATTTATTTTTATGGAGTTATGGTGAGATTCCAGGACTAGATCCTTAGGTTGACATCCACCACTTCGTTCTTTCGGCAAATCATCGTGGATTCAAAAATCCGCCCAAAAAGGTGCACCCATCTTGTAGAGACCCATACCTGAAGTACATTGACATTACATTACATTTGAGGAATAATTAATACATAAAAAAACAAACACACAAGGACCGTAATAGTTTAATGTCTTTGGAATCTCGGAAAAATAATCTTCTAATCATGGTGAAACATCTTCAACATCTCCCATAATGATCATCCCCTTTTATTTTCTTACCTAAAACCATTCATTATATCCTAGGGAAAAGAAAACATAAAAATGGTGAGATCAGATTCTAAGTAAGGGTAAACATAGAGAACCTTAAAACAATCCATAAACATTTGAATGCAAAAACATGAACATAAAATCTAAACATCAAAATCTTTAGCAAATACATAAATCATGGAGGTACGTAAGGAATATATAATACAAGAACATAAATCATGATAAAATATCATGGGAATAAAACATGTAACTATGGAAAAACCTTAATCACATTATATGATTTACATAGTCTCCAAGGCATTGCTTCCAAAACCATCTTAGTGGATAAAGTCCCTTTCTGATTCGAGTTCACTCCTCGTTCCAGTCCTGTATCATTAAACCAGATTAACTTACTGTTTCAGACATGTCTATCTCATGAAATATAAATCTTTACCTAATGCATTGGAGGGAGATATAGGTCCCAACCATCTCATAATTAAATCATTATTACTTGTTCATTATTACTTGTTCCACAAAATAAACATAAAAAATCATCATAACCTAATGAATAAAATGGGTTTCATAAACATCATCCCATCATCACAAAATCCATATAAAATAAATGAATATAATTTCATTATAAGAAAAGTTAAACCATGTAAATCATAGAGACATTATATTGAAAAATACACATATTAAATAATGTCATCTTATATGAAAAATGGTTTTGATAAAACAATTGAAATGAATTCTTGAGGAAAATATCATTTCTTTTTCAAAATCAATTTCTTTTCAGAAAAATGCCATTCAATTTTAAAAGAAAATGATTTTGTTGAAAATATTCATGTAATATTGTAGAGTAAGTTTCATGAAAATAAGGCGTTATAAAACCATAAGCATCCATTCATGCCTTATAAGTTAAAAAAACAATCTCCTCATACTTTTAATGTAAAAGTCAAAAAGTACAACATATGGTAAACAAAAGAAATATTCCTTCAATAACACAAAGTAAAAGTCATAGAGGGGTAAACATTACTTTAAAAATCCATGTAAGAATATTAAACACTTTATGAACAACATTTTATGGGCATGGATGAAAAATATAACCCCAGTAAATACTTACATATAAGCAATCTCGGATAAAAATGAGATTGCAAAATTATCCATTACCTTAGGTACGATATGCTTCGTACATATCTGAACCTCCTATATAATGATTTAAATAATTCTATTAACATATTATGGAATCATATTAATTGTTATGATATCATATATTGTTCACTTATGAATTTATATTACCCGTTCTTTTGTAAATTCCATGTTAAATTAGCGTTTTGGGTAAAATGGTTTTATTTATCGTACATGTTTGGACTTATTGTTATTGATAGTATTATTAATTATATAATGTTTTAATTACTTCCAGAATGTGAATCCTGATTTCTATATCATATATATTCAGTATATATATAATAGATAGATAAATGAAATGAAATACACCGTTCATGGAGACGGTAGGTCGTACGTACGCATGAACGAAGTTATCCTTTCCTTACCGAAATGAATGGAAGTAAGTAGATGACATATATATATATATACATAAATCCAGTAGCTTTATAATGTCATATATTTAATTATTATTTATTATTTATACTTTATTGTCATTATTGAATGGTTAAAAAGGAGAATGAATCTCATCGCATCGGGGAGACGGTAATCCGTACGTATGCACGAGTGATGATATCATTCCCATAATTATTGAATTGAATTGGAGTGGATGATATAATATCACAGAATCAGTATAATTTTATAATTACTATATATATTTATTCTTTTCACCACTATACCCATCCAAGTAAGGTGGTGGTGGAAAAACAAATTACACCACGACGTGGAGACGGGTATTCTGTACATACGCACGCGAGGTAATTTAGTTTTCTGTAGGATGGATAGAAGGTGAAATGGAGTTGTTTCATATTTATAATAACATATAAGTATCTTAGGGACACTTATGTTATTAATTTATAATCAAAAAACTAATGAATAATAAGTTTAAGAATAAAGAAACATGAAAGAATCGGTAGAAGAGATTACCTCTTTTTTGATGCACCTCTTTTAAGCTTCCTCTTAAGGCAGTAGAGTTGGTCTTTTGGGGTGACCATAACCTCTATAATGTTTCTAGGGAATTTGATAAGGGAAATGGGCATGGGTTGTCCGAGCTTGAAGGCTCAAAATTGTGTAAAGTGAAGATGGAGGAGGTGCCCTTTTATAAGGGAGGAGAGGGTCTCCTTAAGAAAAACATAAATTATTATTTTATAATAAAGTCATATTCAGTTTATAATAGCTAAAAATTGATCTATTACAAATATAAAGTGGGGGTGGGTCTAAATACGCTCAACCAATAGGTTTTAGAAAAGTTTAGGTTACCTTTTAACCTTATCATTTAGATTTAACTCTAAGTTACATAATTTAACCTTTACCGTGTCTTCTTGTTTTCTTACACTATATGGTTTATAAACATACTACAACAATCAAAACCAACCCCAAGTGGTTGATTATTTATATATATAACCTTATCTATGTCATTTTTCTAAACCTTAGATTTTTAGGAATAGAATATCAATTAATAATATAATATTTGTTTTAAAAAATATTTTATGTCAATTTCGACACTATTTGGTAACTGATTTTTGTGAAACTCATAACAGCATGATTTGTTAGAAAACAATTAATTAAAACAATAATAATATATCATATAAACCTATAAAATTATATTAATTATAAAAATTCTCAAATTACCTTTATTTTGGTATTTATAACATCAATTATTTTAATATTTCATTAATAAGGTAATTACTGCATTATCATTGTTTTATAAACAAATTGAATCCTTTAATGTCTAAAAATTATAAATAAAATACCATTATGTAGGAAATATTTTTTTCTTTTCTAATGAATATTTATAGTTTAATTTATCTTATGTATAACCCTATATTAATAATGTTTTATTTATTAATCTTTGATTTTAACTCTTTTAACTCTTCTTTGAATTAAAAAATAATAAATGTCCTAATCAAATATATGTGGACCTAAAGGGTAATATTTTATTCCTAAGGTAGTTTTCAGTCTAATTACACTTATCTAATATAATTAGGTCATGTGTTAGGGAAATAATAACATCATTTTTACCCCCAATTACCCTATTTACTTTTAACCGTGGTAAATAAAAGTAAAAAGTTACGATTCACCAAAATTATTTTTATATTATTAAACCCCATTTTAATACTTTATATTAATTATGTCTCTCAAATTTTCATAATTACACTCCCAAAAGCGTTAAAATTAAGTTTTATGTAAATTTGCAAATTCTCCTAGGAGGTAGGTAAAAGACGCGGAAAATTTCAATATAATTTTTATATCACTAAAATTATTATAAAATGACTCCAATGAATTACATTAGACTTATATATGTATTATTGGTCTATTTTGACATAACATAAATTTAAATAAAATAAATAATTATTTATATAAAAAGTCAGTTTTTAAATAGTAACCCAGTGTTTTCATTATTCATAAAAAATTGAATATTTTCAGAAAAACACAAAAAAATCACCCTAGTCTAATTTCAATATTCTGAATCCAAAAAGTAAGTCCATTTTGAAAGATAAAATTTATAAAATTTCAAAAAGTGTGTATTACTATTCATAACAGCTAGTTCATAATAATATTATAATAATAACTCATTTAGTGAAACTCGGTATTGCGTACAATACACACTTTTGAGGAAGGTTGCTCTGGCATGCAACCCAAGCCTAGAATAGTGTTTGCATATACTATAAGATAATATGGTATTGCGTATAGTGCAAGATAATCTTGGTGTAGCGTACAACACAAGACATCAAAGTAATTAAAATAATATTTCTCATAAAATCATGGGGTGTTACCTTCTACCCCCCTTAATATGATTTTCGCCCACGAAATTTGTTGAGGTTATAAATGGTTTACTACTTCCATGTTTCTTTCATAGAAACCCACATCGTAAAAAGGAATACTTAAAGTTCATTTAAAAAAGGAAAGTTAGAATCATAACGGTCACCCAAAGTAACTCTGCAATGGGTTTCCACATAGGACAACATAGGTGCAAATATGGATATGGAAGAGAAATATAACCATAAAGTTCTGATGGAGAGTGGTAGAGTACATGGCTATGAAAAAGACAAAACTTATAATGCCATAAATTTGTGATGATCTAATGTACCATCTGATTCATCAGATATGAGGGCACTAGGATATCATTTTTGGGTTTCAAGATCATTTCCCTAATGCTGAAGAATTTTTGAATTAAAAAAAATACATAGTTTATTTTGGTACAATCTTACCATTTCCCATGCCTTATACAATTTCCACTTCATCTCTTAAAGAAATGAAGTTGAATTTGTCTTTTGCAATGTGTTAGCAGATCATGCGATAGAATGATAGGTCATTTCATCTATCTCAAACATAAGGTTAGCAAAAGTTATATACATAAGTCCATCTATGTTGAGAATAATCATATATTGTTCCAAAAATGGACTTATACTTCATCTATAATACCGCTTAATAAAATAAAACTAGTTTATACTAACCATGGACTTCTTGTAGGCCAGTGGTAGGTGATAAAGGCATATCGCACTTCGGTTGTGGGTTCGATTACCGCATCCTTGTCTGACGTGACAGGTATTCACCTGTCCTGCAGGTTGTCCTTTTTCTAAAACTACACAATTATAACATTACAGAAATAATATTGAAAAAATTTCTAGCCTTAAAAAAAACTATCTGATGTGCAACATAATCCATTCCAATCTTTAGGTTTATCCAAAATACTTTTTTCTAATCTCATAGTATAAATAAAATGATTATTAGAAAGGTCATCTACCAAGCATTGAATAAAATAATTTATTGCAGGTATATCATATGATATATATCTTGTTGGTCACACTCCAAACATGTGAATACCTTAATCATGTATTCTCTTGAAAAATGAATACCCATTGAACCTTGGTGAACAACATGAATGCTGTCAAAAGTTAACTCTTTCCACATACCAAAATCCCAAAATTATGTATACTCAAACTATGATATCACTTTGTCCTTATACCAGTCATGAGATCATTAATACTATCAATCATCTCATTATCTACTTATCCTTTCATTATACACATATCATCTACCTTACTAAAATATTTGAATAACCTTTCATGGTTATAGGTATCATATAATTATTTAAAACCATAATGGACCGATACATAGATATTCCAATATACCATAAAAGTACCTCAACAACATTATTATTGAATACCAATACATAAACACTTCAATCCATCCTCCGAAATGATTTTCATAGAATAAATCATTCCTTGATTTAGAAGTAACCTCTTAGGTCAGGGCATTGAGTTGGGTAATGCCCATGTTATCCAGAGGGAAGACATTGAACAACATAACAGTCTGTCACTCTATGACCCTTCTCTCCACACAGATATCATCTTCCCCTCCATTTGATGTGTTCATCAAGTTTATTCTTCCCATCTTTAGAAATATCAATCTTCATTTCTATATGCTCTTCACCATGCGAATATGCATAAAAGTCCATCTTCCTATTATTTAATGAATTTGGAATACCACTAAAGTTCACCTTGTTAATCATACATCACGATAACTGATTTGGAATAATCACAAAATCATTCTTTCTACGAATTATGCAATTTCGTTGCTCATAGCCACCAATTTTTCCACTGGATTCAATGTTGACCCAATTCCTTCTGGTTCCCTCCATTGACTAAAACTAAAAACCATGGTGTAAGAAACAATTAAAATAACTAGGAACCACATAATTATAAGAAGTCACTTATGGGATGTCTAACTTATCACACATTCTTTAATCCATGATACCCTAGGGTCACCCTAGGTTATTCATGATCGTTAAAATAATTATAGGACTGTAATTTTTAGTTATACTAAAACTTAGGGACATCCCTAGACATACCTTAGAAATATCTCTAGGGATCTCACTAAAGTTTTCAAATCCTAGTTTCCAAAGGATAACTAAACCTTTCCTCTTAAAACAACTATAGAAACCCATACTTTATGTACATGGACATTAAATTACTTTTTCATAATAATTAATACCTAACAAAAACAAACACAGAAGGTCCATAAAAATTTAGTGTCTTTGGAAACTCAGAAAATTAATCTTCTAATCATGGTGAATGATCTTCAACATCTCCCATAATTATCTTCCTCTTTCTTTTCTTACCTAAAACATTTATATATAGTCTGGCGAAAAGAAAACATAAAAAGGGTGAGCTCAAATGCTTAGTAAGGGTAAACATAGAGAACATTAAAACAATCAAAAAACATTTGAATGCAAAAACTTGAACATAAAATCTAAACATCAAAATCTTGAGAAAAAACATAAATCATGAAAGTACGTAAGGAATATATCATAGAGGAACATCAATCATGATAAAATACCATCAAAATAAAACATGTAATTTTGGGAAACCATTAATAACATGATGGGATTTCCATCGTAGCCAAGGCATTGTTTTCAAGACCATCTTAGTAGAAAAATTCCCTTTTTAAATCGAGTTCACTCCTCATTCCAGTCCTGTATCACTGAACCGAATTAACTTTCTATTCCAGCCATGTCTATATCATGAGATATAAATCGTCACCCAATCCGTTGGAGGGAGATATAGGTCCAACCCATCTCATAATGAAATCATTCTTACTTGTGCCAAAAAATAAACATAAAACATTCACTATAACCCAAATAATTAAATGGGTTTCATAAACATCATCCCATCATCAAATAATCCTTATAAAAGAAATGGATATCATTTAATCATAGGAAAAGTGAAAACATGTATATCATAGAGACAGTATACTTGAAACATGCACATATTTAATAATGTAATCTTATATGGAAAATTGTTTTGATAAAACACATGAAATGAATTCTTGTGGAAAATATCCTTTCTTTTTCAAAATCATTTTATTTTCAGAAAATGACATCTATTTTAAAAGAAAAGTATTTTGTTTAAAATTTTCATGAAATATTGTAGAGTTATCTTCATGATAATAAGGTGTTATAAAACCGTAAAAATATGTTCATTCCATATAATTTAAAAAAACAATCTCCATGTACTTTTAACAGAAAAGTCAAAAGGTTCCACGTATGGTAAACAAAAGAAAGATTCCTTCAATAACACAAAGTAAAAGTCATAAAGGGGTAAACATGACTTTAAAAATAAATGGAAGAATATTCAAAACTTTATGAAAAACATTTTATGGTCATGGATGACAAATATAACCCTAGTAAATACTTACGTTTAAATAATCTTGGATAAAAATGAGATTGCAAAATTATCCCTTACCTGAGGTCTAATATGCATCGTACATATCCGAACCTCCTATATAATGATTAAAATAATGTCAATGAATTATTAAAAAATCTTATTCATTTTTATTATTTCATATATGGTTCACTTATGACTTTATATTACCTGTTCTTTTGTATATTCCATGTTAAAGCAGCGTTTTGGGTAAAATTGTTTTATTTATCGTACTTGTTTGTACTTGTTGTTATTGATATTATTATTACTTATATAATTATTTAATTACTTCCAGAATGTAAATCATGATTTATATATCATATATATTCAGTATATATATATAATAGATAGATAAATGAAATGAAATACACTTTTCAGGGAGACGGTAGGTCGTACGTACACATGAACGTTGTTTTCGTTTCCTTATTGACTTGAATGGAAGTAAGTTGATGATATATATATATATATCCAGTAGATTTATCATGTAAAATATTTCATTATTTGTTATTATATATACTTTATAATCATTCATGAATGGTTAACATGGAGAATGAATCTCATCCCGTCGTGGAGACGGTAATCCATACGTACGCACGAGCGAAGATATCGTTCCCATAATTGTTGAATTTCATTGAAGTTGATGATATAATATCATAGAATATGTATGATGTTATAATAATTATATATATTTATTCTTTAAACCATTATACCCACCCAATTAATTAGGTGGTGGAAAAACATATTACACCACGGTGTGAAGACAATATTCCGTACGTATGCACGCGCGGTGATTTCATTTTCTGTAGGATGGATAAAAGGTGAAATGGGGTTGTTTCATATTTATAATAACATATCAGTATATTAGTTATACTTATGTTATTAAATTATATTTAATAAACTAAATAAGAAGAAGTTGAAGAAGAAAGAAACTTTGAAAGAATTGGTAGAAGAGATTACCTCTTCTTCGACGTACCTTTTTTAAGTTTCATCTAAAGGAACTAGAGTTGGTCTTTTGAGGAGACTAGAACCTCTATAATATTTCTAGGGACGTTGAGAAGGGAAATTTGCAGGGTTTATCTGAGCTTGAAGGCTCAAAATTGTGTTATAAGAAAAGGGAGGAGGTGCCCTTTTATAAGGGAGGAGAGGGGCACCTTAGGAAAAAATTAAAATAATATTTTATAATAAAGTCATATTCGGTTTATAATAGCTCAAAATTGATTTATTAAGAAGCTAAAGTGGGAATGGGTCTAAATTCTCCCAGAAAATAGGTTTTATATAAGTTTTGGTTACTATTTTAACCTTATCATTTAGATTTAACTCTAAGTTACATAATTTAACCTTTACAGTGTCTTCTTGTTTTCTTACACTATATGGTTAATAAACACACTATAACAAGACAAAAGAACCACAAGTTGTTAATTATTAATATATATAACCTCATATATGTCATTTGGCCGATACTTATATTTTTAGGAATAGAATATCAATTCATAATATAATATTTGTTTTAAAACCAATTTTACGTCAATTTTAACACTATTTGGTAATTGATTTTTGTGAAAATAATAACAGAATGATTAGTTAGAAAAAAGCTAATTAAATAAATAATAATATGTCATATTAACCTATAAAATTATTTTAATTCATAAAAAGTCTCAAACTACATTTTTTGGGTATTTATAACATCAATTATGTTAATATTTAATTAATAAGGTAATTACTACATCATCATTGTGTCATAACAAAATTAAATTATTTAATGTCTAAAAATTATAAATAAACTAAAATTCATTAGGAAATATTTTTAGCTTTATAATTAATATATATAGTCGAATTTATCTTATGTATAACCCTATATTAAAAATGTTTTAGGTATTAAACTTTGATTTTAACTCTTTTAACTCTTCTTTTATTAAATAATAATAAATGTCCTAATGTTATCCAAGTGGACCTAAAGGGTAATATTTTTTTCCTAAGGTTTTTTTGGTTGAATTATACTTATCCAATAGAATTAGGACATGTGTTAGGTTAATAATAATATCATTTTTACCCTTAATTACCCTATTTACTTTTAACCGTGGTAAATAAAAGTAAAAAGTTACTATTCACCAAAAATTATTTTTATCATAATGAACCAAATATTACCCATTGATATTAACTATGTCTCTCCGATTTTTTAAATTACACTTAGAAAAGTGGAAAAATTATATTTTATGCAAATTTTCAAATTCTCCTAGGAGGTAGGTAAAAGATGGTAAAAAATTCAATAAATTTTTTATATCACTAAAATTATTATAAAATGACTCCAATGAATTACATTAAACATATATTTATATATATTATGTATCTATTTTGACCTAAAATAAATTTAAATAAAATAAATAATTATTTAAATAAAAAGTCGGTTTTTAAATAGTAACCCTGTGTTTTCACTATTCATCAAAAATTGAATGTTTTCAGAAAAATACCAAAAATTCACCCTAGGCTAATTTCGATATTCTAAATTACAAAATGAAGTATATTTTGAATGTTAAAATTTATAAAATTTTAAAAATTGGGTATTACTATTCATAACGGCTAGTTCATAATAATATTATAATAATATCGCATTTAGTGAAACTCGATATTCCGTATAACACACACAATCAAGGAAGGTTTCTCTTGCATGCAACACAAGCCTAGAATAGTGTTTGAGTATACTATACGATAATACGGTGTTGCGTATAGTGAAAGCTAATCCTAGAATAGCATACAACACAATACATCAAAGTAATTAAAATAATATTTCTCATAAAATCTCGGGTTGTTACACATCTCATGGGTCTATGGTTGAGGATGGGGTTGATAACCTCATTAGAGAAAATATTAGAAAAGAGATCTAGTACCCCATATGGATAGCCAACATCATGATTTTCAGAAAAAAGAATGGATAGATCAGAGTCTACATCAACTTCTGGGAACTCAATTTTCACTATCTGAAGAATGATTTTCCCCTATATGTGAAGGAACTATTGATTGATGCCACGTCTTGGTTTCTGGCTCTCTCTTTCATGGACGGATATTTCAAGTATAACCGAATTTGAATGTCCCCTAAGGATTAAGAGTCTACAGACTTCAGGGAACCCCAAGACACATTTTTCTTCCAAGCAATGCCATTCTATCTAAAGAATGAATGTTCCACTTATCAACATGCCATACATCGCATATTTAATCCGATTCTTGTGACATTGGTGGAATTCTATGTGGAAGATCTGGTGGTCAAATATCACCAGCATCAGGACCATCTCAAAGACCTTGGGAAAGAGTTAATCTTCCTCTGTTATCACCATATTAAGATGAACCCATTGATGTGTTCCTTTAGGGTTACCTACAGAATGTTTGTCGGCTTTGTTGTCTTGTAAAGAGGCATTGAGATCGATCTAAATAAGATTAAGGCCACCAGTTAGATGTCTCCTCCGAGCAACATTTGGGAGATTCAGGGATTTCAAGACCAATTGGACTATATACAATGATTAATCTTGAATATTTCTGAAAAGTGTAAGCCATTTTTGTGTCTCATGAAGAATGTAATTTTCTATCAGTTGGATGAGGAATTGTAGATTTTTTTTGAGGAAATAAAGCAGTACCTGTTGTAACCTACGGCACTGATGTGACTCATTTCCAGATTGTCGCTAGTCCTTTATGTGATTACCCTAGAATGATCCCTTGATTACCTTCTCGCCTAGATGAATAATGAGGGAATAGAGAATAGTATCTACTATATCAGCTGCATGCTCCTCGATACGATGACTAGATACTCCTGTATTGAAAAAATCTTCCTTGTTCTTGTATTTTCAGTAAAAAATATGAGACATTACTTGTAGCACCATGAGATACATCTAGTGAACTAAGTGGATCCTCTGATGTACGTACTGAACCACCCCATGTTGAAAGGACATCTAGCTCTGAGGGCAGTAATCCTACCGCAGTGCGACATCAGGTTCATTCCCCAGAAGGCTATTAAGGGGAAAACATTAGAAGACTTCCTGTCCGCCCATCCATCTCCAATAGACCAGACCCTAGATATTTATATTCCTGATGAGTAAAATCCTATAGGTAGATCACATTGTTTCATGTTAGAAAATTCACTCTGTTAGAACTTCTCAAAGCCCTATCGACCAAAGTCTCAATGTCCCCATAATCAATAGAGAGGGACTGGGTATCATCGTTATCACTCCAGCACAAGATGTTCTTCCATAGTCATTCATTTTGTCTGAATCATGTACCAACAATGAGGCCGAGTATCAGGCCATTATCAATGGCCTCGAGCTGGCCCTCAAGATTTAAATACCGCACTTTCATGTAAAAGGGAAATCCAAACTTGTCATCAAGAAGATCAATGGTGACTATTTTTTCAGAAATATAGAACTCGTACCGATGTTGGAACATACCCACTAGTTGATGGCCTAGTTCCCATATCGGCCCGAGGTTACTCATGTCCCTCGATCCTAGAATGGTGATTTGATGCCTTTTCCATATTGGCTGTATCGCTTGAAGAGCATGATCAGGATGATTTGATTATCTATGTGGAGCACTGGAGGGTCATAACGCATGTCACTCCAGATGATGAGGATAGACCGCAGGTAAGCCAACCTACCACCCGTTCCTCCACATCAGGACCCTCATGCCCCCTTTCATAGTAATTGATGTGAATCCCTACTGGAGGACCCCCTTTATCAAGTACCTCTATCACACTAGTCTCCCAGAAGATTGAGCCAAGAACATGTGAATCTGACACCACGCATTGCAGTTTACCCTCTATAATGGTCACAAAATTTATTAGATCCTCTAGAAGTGCGTGTTTGATGGGGTTATCCTCCATTTCAATCAAGGAGGTGAGATTTATCAGGTCCTACAAGAGATTCATGCCAGTTATTTTGGGCTCATAAGACCAGACCAAAACTACCTCACAAGATCTGGAGATTGGGATATTTTTTCCCTCCATGATCCGTGACTATATTGTGTTTTCCAAGAGTTGGAATGAATGTCAAATCCATGATATCTTTGGGCATAGTCCATTAGAGCCTCTCTAAACTACCATGTAGTCTTGTCCATTTGTAGTTTGGGGACTCAATGTCAGGGGACCATATCCACAGGTGAAATCTTGCTAGTGCAGGTTCATCTTGACCGCAAATGATTTCTTTTCCACGTGGTAATTGGGAATTAAGCTCAAAGAAGAAAAGAACTGTTATACTATTGAATTTGTTAGCTCTAATGTCATCTACCAATTCAGGGTCCCTCACTTCGTCTCCACAGATAAAGACACTAACTTCTGAGTAGCTAAGTAGATGAAATTGTACGCCATGTATGGCATTCTTTCTAACCATACCTCCTGCTATCATGTGCGAAAAATGAGCAGAGCAACGCATTTAAAAAATCCTCTCCAATATTTTGTAGAATATTTTTGGTCTGATAAAGAAATTTTTTTCAGACAAACTCCCTAATAACCTATGGTCTTATTAGACAATGAATCACAATTCCACCCAGGCGACCCCATGCTTTTTGGTTTAGGGAGTGGAGGTTGTCCGACCCATTGATATTCAATTGCCTTCATTACGCATAGCTATATATGATAATCATGAACCAGATCATGTAGATATAATATGCCTGGATGAATTGTAAGTGCGGGACAAGAATATGATTCATGACCAACACAATCTAGAAAGGAATCAGAACAAGATATCTTGAGCATTCAAAAAGAAAGTTTGGCTCCACTCTTTTTTGAAAGGAGACATGGTTTTGGCCGTGAGAATACCAATAATACCCTGTAGGAAACCACCCAAGCTATAGCCCAAATTGGAAGGACCTTTCATCACCCACAAGGTTTTCCCCAACGGTGAGTATTCCATAGAAATAATGGATGGTGGGCGTATAACTCCTCCCACCAATTCCATATTCCTCAATCAATAATATTCACGAGTAAGGTACAGTATTACATGACCGTAAACTATTACATACTTAATGAAATTAAATTGCTTGTTCTCCCACATGATGATAAATGGAGAAAAATTCCAAACACTATAATCATAAATTAGGTTCTATATGGTCTTTAATGACTTGAACCTCTTTTTTCATGTCCACATGATGATAAAATGTTTAATCCATCCAAAATTAAAGAAATAAAACTACTCTGTATTCACCCTGCATGGCGTTAAAATACAAGAGGAATATATATGAGTATGGTTCAATCTCTAAGACCTTAAACTAAGATCATTCTGTATCAACATCCTCACTACTTGACGTTAAAATACAAAAAACCTTCAAGAACTATGAATGGACTGATTCCCATCCTTATGGGATACATATGAACACTCAAACACATTGTATTATGAGTCGAGCTTTCAAACTCTTCTTTTTGACAATTCCCCCAGGGTGTAGTTCTCTTGGATGATCCAACATGGTGTAGTGTAGGCTTCTTTGGCTCCAATAATGTTGGGATTGTAATGACCTCAACATATGCCACACAATGTTCTTCTATCCTCCCATGTCCTCACTGCACGATGATAAACTGCATGGCTACATCAAAACTATGTATGTCTTGATTCCCATCCTCATAGGATACATAGGAATGCCAAGAAATTTTGTCCGTAGGATTATCCCCATCTTCAGGATCTCTCCTTGGGTCAAAAAACATGGTGTGATGGAGACTTTTCCCTTATTTCACATCGAGTTCATCATGACTGCACCATGTATTCCCCTCCTTGGAGATCTTTTTCTCTTTCATTGTCCTGCATGATGTTAAACTGCTTGGGCATACATACGCTTCACACAACCCCTTTATTTCGTTCTCTATCATCATTGACATCTGAATGGACCTTCTAAAGGTATGTATGCTTGGCCTAAGGGCTCTCTTACCGTCTTGGGACAATGTCCTATAGGAGTTTGAACTACAATTTGACATAAGTCCTGCCTTGCGAATATGGTCAGCGGTTGAAACTCATTTGTTGTTATCATTTACGGTCACATGATTTGGATTATGCATTTCAAACATGGTCAACAACAATTTTACATTGTTTTCAACAACACTATAGGTCCCAAATATTGGGTGTAGTGATTCATTTTGTCCTGTTATCCCTTCAAATATCAGTATGCCTCGGGCAGGAGTATTGATCTGGTGGGGATCTATCCTGCTTGATCTCCTTCCACCATTGTCATCCCCTTAAATGTTAGGATGGGCCTAATCCTATTTTGTGTTTCCAACATTGATCATTTCTCAAATGATCTTAGTAGTTTTAGTAAGGAAATACCCGCATAAAGGGTCATGTATCTATGTTTGGTTGGGACTTCCCGTCTTAGGTCCCACGACCTTTTCATCCCCCTAGCCCATGTTCTCATTTAGGATTGTACTGTGTGGTATGGGCTTATGTCCTCATTCACATCATACTAATTGCCATGGCACACACATTCCTTATCGATATACATTTTTTATATCAACTTCATCACCGTAAGACGTTAAACTACACATCACATTCAAGAACTATTTGTTTCTCTATTCCGATCCCTGTGGGTTTCATAGGACTGCTGAACATCCAGCCTTCGGGTCCAGCCCCATTTCATTGAAACCTCCTTATCTTCTTGGACCTATGGCCTGAGTTCTTATAGGATAGGGGCATGAGGTGGTGGTATGGTTTTATGTCCCCATTCATGTCGGGTTTGTAACAACTACACCTCACACCTATTTCTCCGGAGAGCTCTTCATCCCCATGTTTTCACTCATATTCTCGAGCCAGCTACCCTTGAGATGGTCCCCTCATCCCTCTTTGGAAGTTCACCAATGTCCCCTGGAGCACTCTGGTGCAGAACCTAGATTTTTGGATTCTACATAGACTTGTTATCATCCATCCCCAGGCATCATGTTCTATTTCATATGGGCTTTCATCAACTTTCACACCCAAATGGACCCTTGGACGGCATGGATGCTAGGTCCTTGGGCTCTCCAACCACTTTAGTCCCACATCTTAAAGGATCTTGAATGACAAATTAATACAAATCTTGCATTGCAAATATGGTTAGTGGTCGATACTCATTAGTTGTTCTCATTTTAGGCCACACAATATAGATATTGTGTTTCAAACATGGTGAAATGTTATCATCGATTCTCATGACAACCCCATAAAGCCCTAAATATTTGTTACATGATTCACATCATATCCACTCCATCATGTCCAAGTGGAATTTTGACACACTTGGTAATATCCCTTACTGCGTATTTGCACATTTGGATGAAAAATCCATCTTGAGGAATCATTCAGGGCCCCACACCGATTTCCCCATTCCATGTATTCCATGAATTGCAAAGACCTTCTTCGTCCTTGTTTGCCACATTGATCTTAGCTCATGTGGGCATAGGTATTTGGTAAAGGTTTGCAACCATTTGGAACAGTATCACTTCTCTATGGTCTGAGCTCTAGGACCTTAAAAATATGATCTCTCCGCGTCCTTTCTGTAAGATGTAAAACTAAGCGACACCCCTAAAACAATGTACGACTTCATTAGGATCCTCATAGGATAGCTAGGAATGCCCGAGCATTTTGACTTCGGGACCATCTCTGGTTATATTAATTTCCTCTTCTATTAGGCCTTTTGGCCCTTACATTCATAGGGTTTCATAGTGTTGTATTTACATATGTATTTATTCACGCCAGGTTTGAAATATCTACACTACAAACTCCCCTTCTAGGATCTAGTCTCTCTTTTATCTTGTACTGCATGGCGTTAAACTGCACCTTCAAAATTAGGTAAGGCTTCCTTTACAACTTTTGAGGGATATATAAGATCACCCATACATCTCCTCTTCGGTATCATCCCCATATTCTATGATGTTTTCTAGAAACTCATCAAGAGGTTTCTCCCCTGGAATTGTGCGTGGTGTGGTGTGGACTATGTCCTTTTTCACGTCGGGTATGGTCTGTCACGCCAAGCATATTCCTCTCTAAAATGCTGTTTCTTATGTATGTGTCCATGAAATTTGACTTTAAACAATGATTCCTTGACCCAAATGAATTTAAAATACTACACCATTACTACAAGATGTTAAAATACAGGGATTGGTCCTATCATACGACCCTAAACTATGACAATATCATATTGGATGCACGACGATTGAAAAGGCACTACATAGTGATTCTATCACTAGAGGGGACTTCATGTTAGGTATTGGTTTTCCACCATACCTTTTTTCAATGCATGTATTTGCCTTTATTTCTATAGCGATGCGTGGATTCTCCGTCCTAGCATTATCACTTCAAAAAACAGACATCCATCTTAAAGGACAAACAAGATCTATCAAATGCCACTTCTTTTGGCGTGTGGGCCAGACCCGCATGATAGTATTGTCCCTGGAATTGGTACCCTACCAATACACTTCTATAACTACATATTTCTTGATCCCCATCATAATGGGTTTATGTAGGAATGCCCTAGAACTTTTCCTCAGGCCCATCCCAACTTTCTTTTTCAGTCTGTTGACCAAAAATCTCCCCAGGGAGCACATGCTGTGATAATAAATCCTACTATCTTCATTCACATAGGCTTTTGTAATTACCACGCAATGTGTCTCAGTCCCTCATTTCTATCTATGTTAAAGCTCTTATACCATTAAACCGATATCTGCTTGTCCTTGTCGTAGGACACTAAACAACACAATATTTTCCAGAACTATGTGTATCTTGATTACCATCTTTATGGGATACATTGAAATTCCGAGACATTCCATTTGTGGGTCCATCCCTAGGAATCTTAAATCCGGCCCCATTTTCAGCTCATTGGCTTGAAATCATTTGGAAGGTTGTTGTTTAGTGAGAATCTCTTCCGTTCTCATTCATATCAGGTCTCACGAAAACATCATCATGTTTCATCCTTGTCTCTTCTCATCTTGGTCTGAGATCTATGACCCTAAACAAAGATCTCCCTATGGGAACTGCACATCAGGTTTGACTACTTAGCCACCCTACAATCATGTCATTAAATCATGTACACTCTTAATGGTATACTCTATAGCCTTAATATAGGAGTGTGCAACCCCAAGATCCTTATCCTTTGAATGGGATTCAACTCCCCCAATTTGACATGTCTTATTTTCATAATCAAATGCGCCATGAAAAGGAACCCAATGTGTGGAGTTTTCACATAGATTTTCTATAATTTCATGTCTAATATTCATGACCCCTTTATTTGGATCCCCAACCTATTCCATGTCTGAAGGGACCCCTTTACGTCTTGGTCTCGGGCCACATTATCTCACCTTTTGTCTAGGGTCGACACCCCTAAAGACCTCAGACAACATTTGCGACAGGTCCTCCATTTTGAATATGGTCCACGGTCGAACATAATTTGTCTACCCTCATTCTAGGATAACACGAAACAAATTTTGTCTTTCAATCATGGTCAAAAGTTACCCTTTATAATCATTACACCATCATTGCAATCTAGATCTCAGGTGACATGACTCACATATTTCCCCATCCTTACATTCTTGTGGAATTCTAACACGCACTTTTTTAATCCACTAAACATATATATACATCAATCATGTGGGTCTATGATTCTAGGACGTCATTATCCTATCATTTTATCTGATGTGAACCTCAATGTATCAGGAATGTCCCGCCACTTCTCCTTGATTCCCACATCAATCACGACTCACGTGGGCTTAGGGGTTTTACCAGAATGTGTACTAGTTTAGTCGTACCACACATTCCCTTCATCTGGCATGATGTTAAATTGTAATCCCAGAACTACAATTGGCTTGATTACCATAATCAGGGGTTATGTTAGAATGCCCACACATTTTTCCTCATGCCTAGCCTATCCTTCACTTTTGGTCCCTCGATCTAAAGAACATACCCTGGGGGATATGTGGTGTGGTGTTGTTTTTTATGTCCTCCTTCAAATTAGTTTTATACTTTCCACATCATGTGATACATTTTTAGGATCTCCCCTTTCACTCTCCATCCAACCATATGATTTTAAACTAAACGATTCCACATGTCCTCGATGCATTAAATTAAACTACGGTTCTACCATTGACATGTTCTAGATGACCCATGTCTATTTTAGGACGTTTTAACTTCCTCATGAAAGAGGATTCCCTCTAACAGCATTATTCCATGACCACGTTGTTCTCCAGAACTACATTTGGCTTTATTCCCATCATTATTGGGTACATAGCAACACCCCGGAAATTATTTGGGCGCCCGGACCTAGGACAATAATTATATGTGAATCATCCTCACTGTACAACGTTTAAAATATGTGTCTATAGTCCTTTTTGCTATGATGTAAAACTACAAGGCACTCTTTCTCCTCCCTAGAGAGGTCCTTTCAGGAAGTAGGTGTGATCCCTAATCAGATCTATGAAACCACCTAATATGTTTTAATCAAGGTGGCGTAATTTCAAAACTGTTAGACTCTATTCAAACAACCCATCCCTCCACCCTTTACGCTTTGCATGCCCTTTATTTGGACCATCTTCCACTTTAAATTCTAAAGGACCCCCCAATAGTATGGATTCTCGGCCTATGGATTGCCTACATTCATGGTCTTACTTTATAGAAAACTAAATACTGACATTTTGAATTAGGTCCCATGTTTCGAACATGGTCAGTGGTCGGCCCTCATTTGTTATCCTCATTTTAGGCTAACCCAGCAGTGATAAATTTTTTTGAACATGGTCAATAGACATCCCTCATTGTCACGCCTCCCCCATAGTGTTCCAAATTTTGGGTATCATGATTCAAAATTTACTTTCTCCGATGTTAGGATTGATTATAATTTCCCTGGAGTTACTTTGCTTGTGCAATAGAGCATGTTGGGAAAATAAAAATTTGATTGTTCTAAGGGATTCACTCTCCTATCAGGCCTCCCTCTTTCTTCCTGGAATTCTGGATTGGTTCTTCAAACCCAAGATGCCTGAAGATTGGTCGAAACTCTCCTATTTAGATAGAATAACAAGGTAGCCATACCTTGTTCCTCACATATGGGCCACCCCACATGAGCTTTGGGGTTCCTATTTTAATATTTCACAAAGGTGATGAACATGTAGAATGTGAAAACAAATAATGGAACTCATGCATGCAAACAACATTAACATTTAAAGAATGAAAGTACAATTAAATGTTTACATGCAATACATTAACCATGGATCGGAACCTCCCATGGATGGTTTGACCTCTTCAATAGAGTGTTCTGGCTCTTCCAATCTCTGGCTTGTGTCTTCTAGGATCCATTGTTTCCTGTTTAGCTCTTGTACCTACTCAGCGGTGATGGGGCATAGTTCATCATCCTTGATCCATGACTGATTCTCATCATCTCGGATAGTGGAAATATCCTCATAGCCATTCCTCATTCATTCTTCTGTCTTTTCCATCTAGGCCTTCAATCATGATAAAAGCATTGATTGTGCATTGAGAAAAAAATATTGATCCTCCCTTACCTGCAGCCATTGGATCTCATCTTCTGACTCTTGGAGCCTCTTGATGATCACTGATTTCCTTCACTTCCAACTTAATCCAAGGCCATTATCACCCCCATGAATCTTATCTACCTTAAAGTCTCAGATCAGCATATGAGGTTGATGGGAATCCACTATTCCATCATACAGTTCTTTTAATTAGGAATGAAGCCTCCCCATCTAGTCTATCCATTTTTCTTGAGGGGTCTCCCTAATGAAGCACAAGATTAGATTCTATGACTGGCGACAGATGATCCTACTATCCTCCTCATTAGAGAACATATTGTCCCAATCCATTTGGTCTGTGGGTTCATATGTATGGAAGAACTCTAGGAAATCATTAGAAGGGTCTTCATTTAGCAGTTGGTTAGGTCAGGACCCATGTCATCGGATTGATCCTCGTCATCAGATTCCACTTCGATGATTTCAGATGTGGTCATACTGATGGTCCAACCTGTGATTGAGAGCACTACATCTTGGTGTGTTTGAGCATATGATTCCACGACCACTGACCATCCCCTAGGGAATGTTGTGTAAGGATCTCTAACTAGAATCACCCTGGTGGCCTACACCATTTGAAGAACTGTGCAAACTAGAAGTGTACGAACATTAGTTTACTTGTTCAATATATGACAATTAAAAATTATATAGAGAATAAATAGAGAGACCGAATAACCAGTAGCATTGCTATGTTGTCACCATCGGGACACCAAGGTGTGGACCTCAATATATGGTGGGGATGTTCGAAGGCTCTAGGAGGACCACACTGGGTGTTGCGCCCCAGATGAACATAATAATCGCTATAGCCACGGGCGCAGATCCTGATGTTCTAGCATCTGCATCTTCTATTAAATGGGAGAGGGTTTTGCATATGAGGACCTCTTGTACATGTCAGATGTTAGATGAGAAGCCTTATATGACCTGGATGAAGACTATGGGGAAATGGTTTAGGGTTTTACCTCAATATCCTATTCAAACTCTTCCATATCATCCCTACTCGCTTCATGAATGAAAACTCCATCCCTCAAACCATGCCATAGAAATGAAACCTCTTGCACATAGGGTAGTTCTTCTGACCCTCTGAAAGTAGCACCGCTAGAATCTAGTGGTCCAAATGGCTCGGTAAATATTCCTTGATAGCCAGGTTATTCACCATTTCTTCCCTCGAGGAAGCATCCGCAAGGGACCCCTGGAATCTTCTTGGTGAGCCATTCCCTCTTTAATTTTTTCATCTTTTGTTCAGGATTATAGAGCACGATCATGAAGATCTATCACAGAGACATGTCATAGAGCCCTTCCACAGGGCTCGCAGAAACATGCCAGGGATCACACTCTCACAGAGTTTGAGGACTCGTTGTTCGCTGAGGATAATAAAGGCCTAATTCTCAAAGAGAAATAACAGACCACATAGAGCTTCATGTATCGAGAGCACAATAACCAAAAATAATGAGATGATAAAGGAAAAAAGAGATGTCATCCTGCCCTATTTATATATGATGACCCCTTTACTACACGTAGTGTCTCGTCGCGAAGAGCTTCATGACACTCTCAACCAGTGTGTCGCATATCCACATCACGACCCAACCTTGCAATCATGCTTTGTGATTCGCCTTAAAATTTTTGTGATTGACCCTCATACATAGGACCCCATTATCTCCAAGGCTCCAAGTCTAAGGGGGTCATTTTTTTGTGCCAAAATTTGTGCAGAGGTAAAAGAAACAAAGTGAAAACTAACTCTAAAGAGTATTCCACATGAAGCTCATTTGCGGAGCCCCACACCACTACAACCGACACACAACCTAATACCCATTACGTTCATTGTAGAGCAATGAGGTGAGAGGATTCATAGTTATGAAACAATTTAGTAGACACCTCACACCCTGGAGGGAACCAAATCGACCTCTACGAGCCTGTCAAACATGGAGGAATCCACCGCGAGTGTCGTGGAGGAAATAGGTAGGAGACTCCATGGTTACGATGAACTTCACATGACCCGTGGATGATCGCAGAGCTCCACGCGACCTCACATCAAGTTGTCCAAGCTTCTCTCCGCACATCGCCTATTAATACCAGGCTCCCCTAGAGCCCGATGGATGAATACCCCAAACATTTTCCTTCTCATCTCTCAAATCATGAAGCACTTTTTTCTTTATAAAACCTTGAGAAAAATGAGCTCTTCAAGTTACTTGAGATTTTTGAAGAACCATTTCCTTAACTCAAATATAACACCTCTTCAATCATGGATTCCCTTCACCGAGCCCACGTTCCATCACGAAGGAAAGAGATCCTCAACGGGGCTCAGGTCATCACAAAGCACTTATGCTTTGTGAATTAACTTCCATGCACATGTCAGCCACATGCTAATGCGGGGTCCCTATGCTTCACAATGCACACTACATCACAACACTATGCTTTTCAAGGAACACTTTCTTCGCGAGGTCCTACTCCATGAAATCCATTCCACCCAGTAAAGAAACCTCCATATGCACCAATACCATATTCCTAGGCTAGGCCACTTTACATAGCGAATAATAACCCTTTGCGAAGCCCCTTCACTACATGGAGTACCAGAGCATAACAATGTCGCTTCTTTTGAACCTATTTGTTTCATAAACCCTTCATCCATACGACCATCCATGATTGTACGAAGTGATTTCAAGGTCCCTTTGGTGGGAAATAACATTTTGTTTCTTAAATTTATGCTTCTTCACATCAGCACGATAAAATTTATTTATTCTTCACATAGACACAATAACATGGGTCCCTTAGTGGATCACTCCATGACATCCCCTCACCATTGTATTGTCTGTTCCTTCCCTTCACCAAGGGTCAAAGGGCACCTGTTATATATGTCCAAGGGGTGAGGAGTGAACCCACCTCGTCTGAGCTGCAAGGTGTTAATCTGCCAAGAACAAATTTCCTTAGCACATGATGTTAAACTGTAGAATTAACCCATGCATTATATATGGGGTTCCCCACATCAGACATACTCCAATCATGCTCATCTCCATGGGATTGAGATCTTTCTCGCTTGGAATGAGATCCTATTTGATGGAGTGGAATCTGTCCATGGGGAAGAGAAACCATCTTGGTGTTATCCCCTAGCCTTTATTGTATGATGTTTAACCCATGAACCAGCTCTCTTCTTCTTTACCAAATACCATAGGAGAGATGAGCACGAGGAACTATGTTTCACCATCCGTCTCCATTTGGGATATGTCACCATAGGGCTTCCATACTCGAGTATGTCCCAATCTCTATCTCACGGGTCCTCTAACCATGAATAATCCTGTGTTTCCTCTTTAGGCCACTATCCATGCATACGCCTCTGTTTCCCATTTGGACTGCTAAACACGTATAAGCCCCACTCCACTTCCCATAGATGCAAATTTTGCAACGTGATTGCATGGTCTTTGCTACCTCTTTTTTCTTACACCAAGCATTACTCACATGGGCTTAGAGTAAGCACATGCCATGACATCCCTCTTCTTTCTCCTTAGTGTGTAATCCCCAAACCATTTCAAACTATGTGGACATTGATCTTTTCTATCTCCAAGAAAGGTACATTGAAAGCCTCCATGAAGTTCAAGCCCATCCCTTACTTGCCCTGATCCCTTCACGTAAGTTCACTCTCATCCCAGATGACACTAAAATGTATTCTCCATTCCAATCTATGTGGAATTTTATCTCTTCCATCTTCATTAATTGTATGTAGCAATCCTCACTGTGGTTAAATCCAACACCCATTAGTCCTGACCACTTCATGTCGGTTCACCCTCATCCTGCATGATCTTAAAATTTATGCCCATTTCATCCCTCAAGATATAAAACTATACCAATTCAAATGACATGGGATTTGATCCATGTATCCTAGACAAGGTAAGTTGGAATCCTCCCTGTGGTCGAACCCCAATCGACGAAATTCTATTGTTCCTAATTGATGGTATGTTGTTGGTCCGAATCCACGGTAAGCCATTATCCATAGTCGATGGTTAATTATTATCACCAATCAATGGTAGTTTTTTGCTCCCAATCGATGGTAAACTGTTGTCCCTAATAAATATTAAGCTGTTGTACACGATCAACAGTAATTAGTTGTCCCCAATCTATGGTAATCCATTGTCCCCAATCAAAATGAATCTGTAATACCCAATTATGCAGTAAGTTGTTGTACCACAACCAGTGGTAAGCCATTAAATCATCAACCAGTAGTAAGCCTTTGTCATCCACAAATGACGGAAAGCCGTTGTAAGATGAACTACATGGGCTTTATCCCTCTCTCATAGACATGGTACATAGGAAGCCTCTGTGAGGTTCAACCCAAAACACCAGTAAAAATTGGTGTCCCCTATTAGGGCCCACATATCAAGTCCACCCCTCAAGTATCTGACCAATATGGGATGCTAATAACCTGTAAGCCATGGTATATCATTAGGACACTGTCCGTTAAGCACACCCCGATTCTATACCCAATTGAAAACTACATGAACTTTGATTCCCTACCACAGGGATATGTAGGAAGCCTCCCTGAGGTTCAATCACAATATCACCACCGTCCTCATATTGGTTCCAACTTATTCTACATCATCTTTAATCAACCACCCATATCCATCCTGATTCGTACTCTGTCCACCACATCTCGATGGGATCATGTCTCCCACCTTCTCACTCCTCTTAGAAGTAATCAGGTAACAAACCACACATTATCCCTAGAATCATTGCTCCCTACAAGTGTTTCACCCAATTGATCCACTCTTATCAGTGATCTGCTATGTTTGATCAGTCTCTGCCAGATGATAAACTCAATGCATACCATTTTTTAAACATGAGAAGCTGAGTAAAACCTATGAGAAGTTCTTATGGAATAAAATTCTCCGCATTGGACATGAGATGCCTCGAGCATCCATTCCCTCGAGAAGCCCTATCATAAGGGGAAGAAATACAGACGCACCAATGTTCCAGTGTCCAGACATGACAATGATGTCCAATGTGACTACTACCCTGGCCGAAGGATACAACACTGTCGAGACCCCTTGGAATGTCCAGACAGAAGTATCATAATTAACCGGTGTCCATGATGACATGGAACTGAGAAGAGTTTCACAAACAACGTGTTAGCTGTATGAGGAAGATACTGACTAGGTAATCTACTCCAAGGAGGAATCCATGGAAGGAAAGGCTGACATCCCATCATACCATTTCAATCAAGGAAGAAACATCCCTGAATAAGCGATAGATGTCGCCTACCTTTGGAAAGTGAGAATGTGGTCCAACAATCATTACGTTCTTCAAAACTAACGTATGCACACCCTGGAGAATTCTTCAGAGACATTATTATTATGGATTAAAAATATATCCTAATTACACTTTTTCTATGATTCAGATGAGGATATATTATTATTTTTAGGTACTCTCATGGGTTAACAACAGAATTTTTGAACATTGGTTTAATGTCATAAATTATTGTTTTGATGTTCTTATGATGGAGCTATATGGTTATTATTCATATAATTGGAAATATTAATTGAAATAAATCCATTTGATTTAGTATCTTTTTTAGTTAAATTCTTACATGTGGAATAATGACTTTATTTTGAGCTGATATTTTTTAAAGTCATTGATAACCAAAAGGTTTAACTTGATTATTTATTTTTATATGGTTATTAGGATAATAAGTTATTTTAAAATATGGGATCATTTATTTTAACATATATATAAAAATGGGATTAAAATGTGATTTGGAGACTATGAAATTAATTTTATTTTTTAAGAAGATATCTATATTAGAAACATTATATGATTAAGGTAAATGGAAATTCTTTTGGATAATATAGGATTTTATATGTAGAATAATTTTTGAGCTATATTATATAATAATATATAATGTTATTGTGATTTTGTGGTAATTCCTATAATTTATGGTAAAAAATCACATATTTTTGTAATTTTAGGATTATGGAATATACATTATTTGTGAAAAATGTTATGTTTTAATTTGAAAAATATTTCATCAAATAGTTAAATTTTTTTGGTTTATATTTGGATTTAGAATGTTTTTGATGTGTACTATAGTATGTTATTTTTGGGTTGGAATATGTTCAATATTTTGTGTCATATTTGATGATTTGGATATTAATATATTATTTCTTTATATAATTATTTACTAATATTGGATATTATCTAAACATTGGATATATTTTTCTAGAGATATGAGGATTAACTTAGTATCCTATAATCAATATTATAAATAACTGAATGCTAATTTACATATTTAGGAATGAAAAAAGTCAATTCGAATATTCATTTCATATAGTAAGAGATTAAATTGAAGTGGAAATTAATAAAACATGACTAAATGATGAAATAGTTATTATGAAAAGAGAAATAAAGTAACTATATTTTATCATTTTCTATATAATGATCATAAATTATTCTATAATCTATAGGAAAAGGATCTTAAAATGAAAAAAAATCTTATTACATTCATTAATAATGAATTTATTGTCTTCTATATCACTTAATTATTTAAGGTTTTGTTGCCATTAACTTTTCCAGATCTATTTTCTCCATCACTCATTATTATTAGTTGGCCCTAATATTTATCCAAAATTTCTATATTTTCCCTTACTATTATATTTTTACCTTATATTAAAAATATAATATCTATTATTCCAAGTAACATATATGTTTCCCACTTCATTATTTTAAAAAAGTTTTTATTGTTAGTTTATACAATGTAGTATTTAGATAAATGTATTTTTATAATTATGATTCCCATATTATCAAGAAAAAATTACGAGGATAAAATTTAATTAAATCGGTGAATGCAAGACTATGAAATTTTAGTTTAAAATAATTATAAACACAATATATTTATTAATAAGATACACCATGTTTTTTGTTACCTGGGATATGCTATGAGTATAATTTTATTTAAATTTTGACCATTATAATGTCGACATTGAATTACAAGATGTAAATATTAATAAAATAATTGTGATATATATATATTCTATACTGCAAATGTGTTTATTTTTACATAATAAATAAGTATTCAATTTTTAGTTATTTTATTTTATGATTTAAAAATAGGTTTTCATCAAAAATGGGATTTATTAAATTCTGTGTGTGTTAATTAAATTTACATTATTAATTTTATTAATTGGTATTTTAGGAATTTAATTTTTTTATTTAAATAACCCTATAAATAGTCTCTTAGGGTGGATTTTTTGAAATTTTCTATATTTTTTTCTGCCAAAAGTGTAATATTTTTTATTTTTGTAAAATTGTTATTTGTTTTCATTAAAAAATTAATTTTAAAGTGATGGTATGTTTTAAATATTATCCTAATGAAGTATAATTACCCTTCGATTATATATAATATAATTAATTATACACAAATAGTCATTATTCTTTATTTATGTAAAAATTATGTTTTAGGATTAAAAAACATTTTTTTAAAATGATTCTCATTATGACTTATGAATTTATTTTAAAATTGATTTATGAATCTTACAAAAATTAACTATTTAAAACCAGATTCCATATTTTTTATCAATAGGTTAATATTTTGAAAATATTCATTTTTTTGCATTACGAAGAGTAATCTTAGTAAATGTATGTCACCTAGATATGTATAGAACAGGTAAAATTGGGATAAAACTATAAGTCAATACAATAATATTTCCCAGACATATATATTAATTCAATTTTATATGTTTTTATGTTCCATGACCATCCAATTTAGTAAAATTTTCTTCTTTATTTTGACTTGACTTTGATTATTATGTTTAAATTGTCTTTGGTAAAATAGAAACTAAAAATCTTTCACTCTGTTAACTTTAATATTTATATTAATGTATGATAGCAATAAAAAAATTAAGTTTGGTTATAAATAGTGAACTTAAATTTTAATATATTTTTTCACAATGGTTTTTTATTTTTAATTTTTTTTTTGTGATGGATTTATTACGTTCAATACTTACACAATGCTAACAAAATGAATATTCAATAAATAGAAAAATTGATTATTTTTTTTTAAATATGAAAATTAAATTTAATTCGGATGTTTTGTTGATATCAATTAATTTTGTATATAAATATAACATATCTTTATTTTATAATAATTTTCTTTTTTTAATTACATTATTTTTTATATATTTTTCAAAGTAAAATTACATGACTACTACCCAAATGACTTTTGTGGTATGTTTTGTTATCTAATTTTTTATTAACTGACATATAATTAATAAAAGACATATATTCATTCATGTTAATTGGAACTCTTCTATAATATCAAAAAATTTCCACATATCCATAATTTTTGTAATTTATATTAACATTATTGACCCCTAAATAGTAAAAATGTTGGATATTTCTTTATTCGTCAAAAGGGTTTACCGGGGTTTTAAACTAAGAGTTAAGGGTTAAAAAGACTCCTTAACTTCCTAAAATATTATTAAAAGAGGTTATTTAAAATTATAATTATATTATCATATAAATATATTAATTAATATCCATGTGAAGGAGAAAATTAATTTATATGAATTTTAAACATTAGGTAATTCCTTGGTTCCCATCTCCACACTTATTAAAGGAAACCTACACTCCTCCCTTATTCATAACTATTTTACACTCTATAATGGCCAATAAATACCCTAATAACATATAAAATTCTTTCCCTAAATCTTATTTAATATTCTAATTCCTAAAATTTGTTCCTTTTAAGGATTAATGTCTAATAAAAAATAGGTCTCTAAAAAATAGGTATGACTCTAGACTAATTATTTTCCATTTTTTTATTTTTATATATCCTATAAATATATAGAATTCATTTTGAAATAATGAATTAGTTATATTTAATATACTAAAATTTAATTATTATGACTATAAAACCATTATCCACTATCTTCCAATCATATGGAATTTGAAGACACAACTCGCGTGTACATACAAATTATCATCACTACGTAGTAGGGTAATATATTTATCATATCCGTTTTACATGGGTGGTAATAAATATTGAAGTAAGTAATATATATGATATTAATAAAATATGTATTATTCTATAAATATAATATATTATTTACCATCTTTCCCTTTCTCTTGTTAAAAAATGACAAAATAGATTATGCTTATGTGTAGACTACCACCTCTAGAAATCGATATGAATCATTTTCGAAGTCCAATAATCAAGGAAAAATATTAATACTTATATAATAAATACATACGATATTTAAATCATTATTAACATCTTATAGATTATGGAACTAAAATATTGAATCATGTATGGAATTTTGATAAAAAAAATTTATTGATTTTTGGTTAAGAATATTATAATAAAGACTATGACACTTTTTCTGTAGTTATTAGTTATTTAGTATGATATAATATAGTATAAAGAATAAAATATTGAACTGAAATTAATTTTTATTTAACTAAAATTTAATTTCATTGTTTTAAATATTATATTTTAGGATTATTTTTTCTGGATATCATTTATTTTAATTCTATTTATAATTGTTCACGGTAGAATTTAACCCCCTTTTGGGTATAGTACTGCCTAAATACTAAAGAGACCATGTAAATTAAGTGTATAGTAGATAATTCAGTGATTTTTAAAATGATAAAAACTAACGATATTAGAATTTTAGAGATAAATATTTACCAACTATCAAGACGTTTGAATAATAGTGTGAACACAGTTTAATTAAAAACAAAAATAATGACGATATGGATTTTTCTCATGTATGTTTGCATGATGAATATGATTATGTAAATAATGATAAATTTTCTTTGTATCAAAACAATGGTTATAATAACTAAGTATAGAGTCATAATGGAACTATGATATGTTTTATATATGGAAATGGATGGAATATAAAAAATAATTTTTACTGAAAAATAAATCAATAGGTTAAAACCATGAAGTGTAATGTTTTTTTCTTATATATTTATATATATATATATTATATTAACGTATGCACCTCTTCTTGAAATATATAATAGTATTTGACTATCTATTTAAAATACACCAAATTAATGTTATTAATAAGTGATAATTAAAATTGACAGGACAAAATCAATCTAATGGTGGAGAATCTAACAAATCAAGAATTCACTATGTATTTTAAATAAATGAATATTATATTAATATATTTTTTAATATAAAAAACCAAAATAAAATGAAAGAAATATATCTTACAATAAAATTTGACCACTATAATATATCAATTAAATTTGGGGGTATAAAATAAAGCCATAATATTATAAAATATTTGAATAAAAAAGAATATATTTAATCTAGTAATAGGATCCTCCCTTATTATTCTTGTTTTTTTAGTATGAAAAATGAGGTAGCATTATAAGGGTTTTACCTATACTAAGATCATACAAAATTAACACAATTAAAAAAAATCAAATGAGAGAGAAGTTCATGATCTGGAAAGTTTCCACAAGTGTTATGCTAGTAAAATCACCACCCTCAATTTCCACTAGAGATTTCATTATAATTAGATAATATACAGATATCATAAAGGATATCTAATAAAAAATTAGGAACAAATAATTTGGTATTTAATTACTTAATCAGTTATTTATCACATGAACAATAAACATTTACCATTTTGACTTTTAAAGTAAAAAAATTATCTATTAATAAAAATATTTTTTTAATAAATTTAATATTTAAAAGACCGATTTATAAAGTTTATAATTTATAATTGATGAAGTTAATTCACTTTAAATTTATACATAGCAATATTATCTTAGGGAAACTTTTTGATATTTTTTGTGAATAAATGTCATATTGGTGAATAGTGAAAAATATCATTTTTATTAAAACTATAATTTTACAATTTAAAAAAGTACTAGTAGTTTATAAAATAGTTTAATTAATAATATATTTGAACCTAAAAATTTATGAATTCTATTCAAATTTTATATAAATAAATTTTAAAATATTGTTAGAACAATAAACATTTTCCAATAAAAAAATTAATTTATGTTTTTATTTTTTATTAAATATAATATCTTTCAAATTCAGTTTTTTATTACATTAAAAGCCACAATTTTTTTCATTCTTTATAATAATATAATATTTATATTTAAAATAAAATAAATTATAAAAATTATCCTACATGATAATTTTAAACATAAAATAATCTTTTTTAAATATGGTTATTTACATGGAAATATTCAAATTAATTTTTATAAAATTTATAAATAAAATAAAAAAATTATTTTCTTGTTTGAAAAAATTTTAAAAAAATTATTAAGATAATTATAAGGTTTTTTTCATAAAATTTATTTACCAAGGTAAATATTAATTACCTAGGTAAAACTATTAGTTTTCTAAATATGATACTTTTCTAAATATTGTGTATTTTTAAATTTAATGGATCAGTTTTAAATTAAATCTCAGATATGATGTTTAAAAGTATATATATATATATATAAACATTTTTAATTTGAAATATATTTTTATTATGATTAAAAAAACAAACAACTAAAACATCACCTTTCTATAAAAAAGGATTTTCTATTAATTGTATTTTTTTTCAAAAAAGCTAATTTTCTTTTATTTAAACATTGAATTAGTTT
The DNA here is from genome assembly GCA_963277665.1 of Viscum album. Taxonomy (NCBI): domain Eukaryota; kingdom Viridiplantae; phylum Streptophyta; class Magnoliopsida; order Santalales; family Viscaceae; genus Viscum; species Viscum album. Next base: position 1,411,547,112 of record OY728134.1, read on the forward strand.
AGATGGGTCCCAAATTCATATTAATAACCTAATAATTTTATAATACGTTTTATCTTATATTTTTATTTACAATTTAATTACCATGATTGATATTTTATCATTATTAATAAATTTTAAAATTAGAATCTTAATGTGAATAATTATTTTTTCTAAAAGTACTGTATTTTGACCTTCATGAATACATTTTTTAGGTTCTAAAGTTATACTTTTCTTTATCACAAACAGTGACTACCAAATTCATCAAACTCACCTAACTAACCCAACGACCATGTTATTTCATTCTTACCTCTGTCCTGACTTTATTTTTCATGGAAAATTCATTCCATTTCACCTATAAAGGGATCTCACTCCATACTATTATCCCATATCCTTCCAAAATAAATGAAATTATCATGAATACAATCCCAATGTTTTTATATAGTTCTAATGACTCTTCTAAAGCTTTATGAATCTATATATAATGATATGTCTTCTTCTCCACCACCTCTTCATTCATGTACTTATTTTTTATAAGCCCTTTTGTTGTTATATGAATATTCTACCATGTGTTCATAATCACTCGTTTAATTTCTAAATGATTAACTATTTATGATATACTAATATTAGATCTCATTAAAACTGTTTTATAGTCCATTTTATGGTCTTTAGGATTCCAAAATCACTCATTGATTCTATCCCTACAATTTCGAAATCAAGAACTTCCATTATTGTAAGCCTTTTGAAATTTATGTGGTTATGATTCCATGTGTTCATAATCAATCCAATTCTACCCAAATGATACACTATTGAATATACAACTCCCTTATCTCACATTATGTCTATTTCGTATCCCATTTTTCATAACTATCATTCTTTCTAAATATCTCGTTGGTTCCCCCCCCCAATTTTCAATTAAAGCAATTCCTTTGTTTTATGCCTTTTGAATTCAATGTGAATAAGCTACCATGTGTTCAAAATAAAACTCTTTACTATCCAACTAATTATCTTGTATTTAGATGCTATATTTATATATCATTTAAAATATTATATAATATATTTCATGTGTCTTCAATACTACTGAATTCATTCACTGATTTTTCAATATTGTGAATACCCAACAATAATATCACCCATATGTATCTATATAGATGTATGGTTTTTTAATGGAACATACCCTCCTGGTCCATCCCTTTTCCTAATTTCTAGTGATTGTCATGCCCTGGACCCATCATGTCTGGATCATAAGGGTAGCGTCTCGATGGCAGGATGCCATTGCGGTGTCAACCATCAGTGACACCGATTAGTGGGTCTATGATTAGTGACAGAGGGTCTTGTCGATTTTTCATCCCCATTTTCTCTTGAAACACCACATTTAAGTGATTTTAACCATTTAAAAGTGGTTAAAGGGCGTTTTTACCCCCATAAGCAATGTTTTAAATTCCTAAGAGTGGGGAGACCCTAAACGGACCCAGGATGTGTGTCTGTGAAACATGTTTGCCTCTATTTAAATAAAATCTTTTAACCCACAGCTGTTACTGCCACCTCCCCATTGAGAATTATTAAATAACAATCAATTCTATTGTGTAAAACCACCCAACTGCATGGTGAAGCCACAATCTACCTTTAAAGTCATGTAAGATCTTCATATCCCATAACTTCGGGATCTCATCTTTATATCACGCTAGATTTGATTCCTTCTTCTTCATGACTGGTTTCGTTCTATCCTTGGTAAGTTTGGATTACCCTTTCCAGAGATAAGTTGGGCTATAGTGATATAGCCTTTCATGCTCATCCTTAGAGTCCCCGAAGTTACTCCCCTACAGGTCGCGCATCCCCTGTTCATGGTGCATAGAGATAAAAATCGATCAATGATCATCCATGTAGGGATTTTCTTTCATCTCTCTTTACTTTGAATCATGCGGGGTGGGTGTGCTATTGTTTCTATAGGGATGGTTGAAACCAAGAATTAATGAACATAATTAATGGACTTTTAAAGAATAAAGGGTGTTTACTCAATGTTTCTAATTTACTCCTTATCCTTGATTATGTGTTGTGAATTGAATGGTCTTATGCCAACTGAAAATAATGGCCATTTGCGGTCTTTTCTAGTGCACTAATGAACATTTTTTATGGATATTTATGTGATTGAATGGGTGTAACATGGAAAATGGTTAATCAGGTAAACACAGTTGATTAAATGGATTCCCAGTGTATAATAATCCTTGTTTGATCCCCCCAATTAACCAAACGGATAGATAGAACAGAATAAATGGAATATTCAAATTTGAAAACTCCCTTGCTCTGTTCTGGTGATGTTGACGTTGATGCTTGGGAATGAGGTGTATGGGGATTGGATCCTCTATTATGGTGCAGTTGTTGGCTTCTGGAACTGTGCTCTTGTGAGGCTGTATGGTGGGGCTTGGTTTGGTTCCAATACTTGAGGGATCTCACGGATCCCTTTTTTTGTTGTGACTTTTCTAGAGAACCAAGTGTGAATGCTTAATTTTCAGTTTGGCTATTTTCCTTTCCTGGGCTTGTGTTTATTCATGTTAGTTTCCCAGTAGTGTAGAATTTACTTAAATGGAATCACTTGAATATGAAAACAAGAATTAATTCAATAGGGAATTGTTTTCCGGGATTCAGTGGTGACATGGTTGTGGTTGTGCTACTTCTTATGAATGAATATTAAGAAGGGTGTTTATGGTTGGGTTGGTTTTGGAACCCCTAGGATGGGATGAGTTCTTGTTAACTATATGTATAATTTAGTATTTATGTTTCTTATTCGCTCCCCATCCAAGTTGAGCACTTCATGCCAAACACCCCGATTTCATTAGGGAGGGTATTTTTCCCAACACTCCAATGAGTGGATAGTTAGTAGCTCATTTTATACTCCCTTTCCTGAGTAGCCTAAGATCCATTGGGAAGAGTGTGACAACATGAGGTCCATTATAGCCCTTAATTCATCGATTGGGTTAGTTCTGGTGGTTGGCCCTGCTGTGTGAGGGAAGGTTGTTTCCCCAGTGTCTTTGGGATAATGCCCAAGTGTCTTTGGGCATTGAAGTAGTTGTTTGGACCCATGTGTGTGTGTTTGTGGTTATGTTTGGTTTTGGTGGCCCAGATGTTTGCAGGCAGGATGTGTGGTAATGATATCCCAGGTGTTTGCGAGCGAGATGTGTGGTTGTCGTAGCCCACGCGTGTGTGGGCGAGGGATGTCAGTTGGACTGTAGTGAGAATTGAGGGAGAGGTTTGACACGTAGGATATCATTAATAACTAGCAGGAATGTGGTGCGGGGTACCCAAATATTGATATATTATTACTATTACATTACATGACTTGCGTTATTTGGTGATTGTGACTTGGTTGGGTTTGAGTGGATAGTTTTTCCATGATGGGTGTTTTGGTTACCTCCTTTTCTCAAGGGGAACTAGAATGCCTCCCCACTTATGCATGAGAGCTATTGTTTTTACCTAATGAGTATACTTTTATGCTCACCCTACATATATAAAACCACTTTCAGGTTTCTATGAGGACTCCAGGGATCGTGTAGGACAGTACTAGTTCAGGCGTTGGGACAATTGTTGTTGTTGTTTCTATTTTCTTTGGTACTTTCCTTTGGAATTTTCTTGTAATTTTCATCATTTACTTTTGGAACATTTATATGGGAATGGTTTGTTTGGGCTTTACTTTTACCTCCATCTTTTTGTGTTGTTGGGATTTACTATCTTATCTCCCGATCCTACTAAATAAAAAGGGTAATGCCTAACCTCTTGTGTGTGATTCTATACCGTTGGTGATATTTTCCACTCTGGGACCTATTGAAGGCGGGTGTCGGGGGGTAATTAACCATTCATAAACTTGAATAAGGAAGGGACATGCAATCTAATGTCCCTTATTTCATCTTGGTGAAGGCCGGTCAAGACATAATGGTATCGAAGGTGATGGTGGAGAGATAGGATGGGTCTTGGGGTTAGGCATAATGAAGATTGCATGAGATGGTAAGGCAAGAGTGTTAGGAAATCATGGTGCATGAAATAGGCTAGGGAAGACCATATTGGACATAGGATTTTAGGGCCCCCCATGATCCGATGTAAGGACTCTGGGCCTACGAAAAGACAAAGTGAGGATACACTAATTAGAGAGTAGAGACCCTAGAAATGGTACATGAATCATAATTACTTGTGTTCTTATGTTTTTTTGGTATTTTTGGGATTTAAAATGAATAAGAATAATAAGAAAATTTTAAAAGAAATAATCTACACTACTCGGGTATTGGAATTCCTTGTTTACCTTGCAGCTATGGCACCCAGACGTTGGCCACGAGTAATGCGGGCGATCGAGGCCCAAAAGGCTTGTTTTATGATCCTTAGAGGGCTGATCGACAAGAGGAGGATGACTAGTGGCAGAATATGCTTTATGACTTTCAGTAATGGACCCCCATTAAGTACGAGGGTAGCACCTCATACATGGAGATGGAGAGTTTTCTAGAGGATATGGTGATAGGTTTCAGCTGGATTTGAGCTCCGATAGAGTACTTGGTTCCTCTGGCTGTAAGCAAGATGTGGGGAGTAGTGCGTCAATGGTGGAATCTCTACCTTGGGGAGAACATGGAGGCTGAGGTTACGTGGACTAATGTAGAGAAGGAATTTTAGGCGGAACTTCCCTCTTCCATGATGAATGCTGAGAAGAGACATGAGTTTCTCTCCCTCTACCAGGGGATCATGTCAGTGAGGGATTTGGGGATCAAGTTCAAGGATCTCCATAATTTTTCTCTGGACCTTTTTCCATATGAGGAGTCTCATGGAAGACATTTAGAGGAGGCACTCTGGCCTTATCTTAAATATTTTGTTACTCACTTCACCCTACCAATGTACTTGGAGGTTCAAAAGAAGACTGAAGTGGTAGAAAGGATGCACATGGTGGGAGGTGTGCTGCCAGAGGAAAGGCAGCTTGGATCATCAAAGGGGAAGGTCGTTAGTAGTAGGAATCTAACGTATGTGCCTTCTAGGTTTTGACCAGTGGAGAGCAGACCCTAGCAGTTTCAGTTTCGATCTCCCAATCCTCTCCATTTATTTTTAGGCCTAGGACCGAGGTTCTTCATCTGTGTAAATCTTGGGCACCTTCAGAATCAATTCCCAAACTGAGTGTAGTATAGTGGGGGTGGGAAGGGTAACACCCACCTCTGCAACAACGTTTTCCAGTTAGGAACTTTTAGTAGTAGTATCATGGATAGAGAGCTCCCGCTCCTCCAAGATAAGACATTGTGGGAGGCAGTCGGCCTCAAGGATCTCCTCAGTGACTTCAATGAGGATGTGGTCTGGGAGGCAGCCGACAGTGGAGGTGCAAATGAGTTAGGTGTTGGTAGTTTCACATCGTAGAGTTAGTAGTACCAGTGGGTCCAGAGGTCGTCTGAGGTACAGTTGGTCTGTTTAGTACTCTTTTCTATGACTTGTTTGATACAGGAGCTTCACACTCCTTCATTGCACCCAGTGTGGCCCATGCTCTAGGTTTATACATTAAGATACTTCCAATGCCCCTAGGGCTGAGTATGACAATAAGAGGTGAGACCAACTTGTTTTATGTTTGATGAGGCTATAGACTGATGATAAGTCCACATCAGTCTAGTAGAGATCTCTTACTGTTTCATATACAGCCAAATGATGTCCTTGTAGGCATCAATTGGATATTTTCTGTGCACACTATTATCAACTATTTTTGAAGAAGAGTAATGTTATCCAATGAGTATGGCCAGCGTGTGGGTTTTGTTGGAGAATGGAGTTGTCAGGTGGGGATATGATTTTTGGAGCCGCTTCTTTATAAGTTGGCTAAGCTGTCGGCAGAATCAGTTGATGATGAGATGATGGATGTAATGAGAGTTGTTAGAAAGTTCCTAGTGATTTTTCTTGGGGAGGTTGTGACTCTACCCCCTCGATGTGACATTGAGTTCGGGATAGACTTATAACCTATTGTGTAACGCCCCGACCCTAGTTACCCAAAGTCGGTGCATTAATTACATAACATTGGCATGATCACAAGAAAGATCAAATCTCGAAAGACCGATTGGTTTAGTAGCCTTGGAAACACTAGATATATTCATAAGTTTTACATTACATCATCAAAATAAAAAAATAACTACTACAACAACATATTGTCTTTATAGTCCACACTATTAACCCCTCATAATATCCTTGCAAGTCATTCATAATTTACTTCTTCACATCCTGGGAAAATAAAACATAGAAAAGGGGTGATCTCAAATGCCCAGTAAGGATAACAATATAGCGGAAACTTTCATAAATAAGAATAAACATTTAAGGCAATGTATAACTAAAACAAAAGCCTTTTAAACTTTAACTTCAACATAGTATGGCATAAATAAAATGAAATAATGCCATTTACTTATTCACATGGATATTTTACTAATCGAATAATCACATGCAATATCAATAACCACTTTCATAACGATGGAATGCATAATTCCAGACTATCATAACCACATAGCCAAGGCCTCGTGCCAAGACTACAAATAAGATTTTGCCATGGCCTTGTGCCAAGACACTAGTTTGTCTCATTAGACCTACCGATGCATCGAGGAGCTATAGAGGGCTCCACCCGTCACATATTAAGTCCAATGCATTCCCATATGAAAAGGATTAAATATAACATAAACATTCGTATTAAAAAAAGCATACGAAATGTCAATACTTTCACCATAAACCATGAATGGTATATAAAAAAAATAGCACATCCACAGTCAAACATATCACAAAACCTTCAATACAATATAAAAGTTTTGTATCATAATATATCATCCTAAAATAAGCATAAAATCCATTAAAGGATGTTGACATAGATGAAATCAAAACTCTTTTTAAAGAAATATCTCTTTCTATTTTGAAATCATTTAAGAGACATATATTTATAAAATAAAACATTTTCTTTGAAAGTATTCTTATAAGCTTGTAAGGGAAGCTTTGACGATTTTATAATGGAGGAAAATAACCGCACCCGCCGTATAAGTTAAAAAAACATTTTTATCTTAATTCTGTCGAAAAGGTTAAAAAGCACCTTGTTTAGAAAATGACGGAATGATTCCCTTATAAACCTCTTATAAAAAGTCAAACAAGGGTATAAATGACTTTAGCCCGTATACTTTTAAACATTAAAAATGTTTTGAAATACATTTTGAAGAAAAATGGATGTGGATGATAACGAGATCCCAATAGATTATTACGTATAAACAACCTCGGATAATGAAGACATTGTGAAATAACCCTTACCTTGTACTTTTCCTTGGTTGGGGTAGGTTAACCTCCTGTATAATGGTGAAATAATTGTTATTAAATTATAAAAGAATCATATACATTAATATGATATCATATATGATCTTTTAATATTGATTTGATAATAATATCTTAGTATTATCGTTGTTTCGGGTGTTAACTTACTTGTTTTATATTATATTTTTTGTTACGTAAGCCATGATTGTAATGGATAGGTTGTATATTATTCATATCCAGATTGATATCAAGTCCTTAAACATCATTTTTAAATCATCAAATGATAATTATACTTGAATGGATACGATGGAGAATGAATCTCATCGCGTTCGTGGAGACGGTAGTCCGTACGTACGCACGAGCGGCAATATCATTCTTTTGATATTAAAATAATATATAAATGGATGTTATATCATATATACAGAATAATTAACATGTTATATTTATTATTTACATGAGTTTCACATCATTATTATACCCATCCAAATAATAATATATTGAATAACAATTACACCACGACGTGGAGACGGTAAGCCGTACGTACGCACGTATGGTGACATGTTATTCAAAGGGTGGATAGAATACTGAATATGGTTGTACCATATTTATAATAACATCACAATATATGTGATATAATGGAGTTATTATTTTAGAATGGTAACAACAAAGGAAGAAGAAGTGGAAGAAGAAATGAACTTGGAAAAGGGTGGTGAAATCATTACCTCTTCTTCGGGCTCTTCCTTTTGATTTGATCAAAAGGGCTCCTTAGGTTGGCTTTATGATCAAAATAAGGCCTCTAGGTTGTAGTGAGGGAAGTTGGGAGAGTATTTGGGCAGAGTTTGGCCGAACCAAAAGGCTTTGAAGGTGTGAAGAAATGAGAAGGAGTGGTCTCCTTTTATAAGGGAGAGGAGGGGCTCTTTAGGAAAGAGTGAAAGTATTACTTTATAATATAATTATATTCGGTTTATAATGGTCCAAATATCATTTAGGTCGACGATACGATGACTCATATTCTAAATAACATCAACCAATATGAATTGGACAGGTTTTAGATAATATTTTAATCATTATAATCTTATTTATTTTAATGATTTATTAATGAGGTAAACATTGCATCATTATTGTGTCATTAATAATTTAAATTATTTGATGTCTCAAACTTATAAATAAAATATCATTATGTAGGAAATCCTTTTAGCTTTCTAATGAATATTTATAATCGAAAATCCAACATGTGTAACCCTGTGTAAAAATTGTTCTTCTAAAAGATGTAAGCTTATGCCATTTTTATTTTTATTTTAACTTTATTAATATAATGTGTCCCTACCACATACAAGTGGCTCTAAGGGGTCCCCAAATCGACCCAAGGATGCCCATGGTCGGGTATGTGTCCACCAATAAGGTTAGAACACGTTTTAGGGTAATTTGTATTATTATAATATTATTTTTTAACCCTTATTTACTGGATTTACCCTTTAACCATGGTAAATAAAATATTTACCGCAGTAATTATTCAAAATGTGTAAAAATAAAAGTTACCTATTTACATAATTTGGACATCCTGATTCCAAAAATGTAATCCATTTTTCCAAATTCAAAACATAGAAGTGGCAGAAATTAATTTAAAATTAATTCCCGTTGTTAAAATAAAAAGCGTGTTTTTAAGAGATAATAACTATCAAAAGATTGACACTTGTTTTTGTCTGGTTTAATTGTGAAATTATGTCCAATGACAAAAATTAAATTAAATGGTAAAAATATATTCTAAATATACTTTAAAACCACTCAAATTCATAATTTCTCAATATTAATTATTTTGATTAAAAAATTTGATTTTAATTAAAATTTAGTAATTTTCACTATTCATCAAAATATAAAAGTTATCCGAAAAGTACCAAAATTTCACCCTAGGCTAATTTCAATATTCCGAATCCAAAAATGAAGTCCATTTTGAAATATAAAATATATATGATTTCAAAAAGTAGGTCTTACTATTCACAACGGCTAGTTTAATTAGTTGTGGTGTGTGTTAGAACTCGAGGTTGCGTACAACACACGCTATCGCATTATTCGAAGGGAAACATACCGTGGAAGCTTGGGGTGTTACATTCTCCCCTCCTTCCAATAATTGTGTCCTCTCAATTTCTAGGGTATTACTGCATAAAAAGACTCGGTAGGTTCTTCATCATAAGTTCCTCGGGTTCCCACGTTGCCTCTTCCATCTTATGATTTATCCACAAAACCTTTACTAGACGTGTCGTCCGGTTTCTCAGTACTTGTTCTCTTGTATCAGGAATCCTGACAGGCTCTTCACAATAAGACAGATCGGGTTCCAGTTCTAATTCCTCATAGGTGAGTACATGCGTTGGGTCAGGCATGTATTTTCTCAACAGAGATACGTGGAACACATCGGGAACTTTGGAGAGACTTGGAGGCATTGCCAATCGGTAAGCTACAACCCCAATTCGTTCTAGAATTTCGAAGGGTCCGATGTACCTGGGACTCAATTTACCTTTTTTACCAAAACGTATGACTCCCTTCCATGGAGATACCTTCAGGAAAACATGATCACCAACTTGAAATTCCAAATCCTTTCTTCGATTATCGGCATAGCTCTTCTGCCTACTTTGAGCTGCTTTGATATGATTTTGGATTACCTTCACCTTTTCCACCGTTTCCTCCACCAGTTCTGGGCCTACAAGTTTTCTTTCACCAACCTCATCCCAACAGGTTGGTGTACGACATCTCATTCCGTATAACGCTTCATATGGTGCCATCTGAATACTCTAATGGAAGCTATTGTTATAGGAAAATTATACCAGTGGTAAATATTGATCCCACATACCCTGAAAGTCAAGTGAGCAAGATCTCAACATGTCTTCTAGGGTTTGAATAGTCCGTTCTGATTGTCCATCTGTCTGAGGGTGGTAAGCAGTGCTCAAATAAAGTTCAGTATCCAGGGATTTCTGAAGACTTTTCCAAAATCTTGAAGTAAAACGGGGATCACGATCAGAAACAATCAATATGGGTACTCCATGAAGTCTCACATCTTCATTAATGTATAGTCTTGCTAGACGTTCCAGGGGTAGATCTTCTCTTATAGCAAGAAAATGTGCTGACTTGGTAAGACGATCAACAATAACCCATATTGAATCGTTCCTTCTAATAGTCTTTGGTAGCCCCATGACAAAGTCCATCGTAATATTATCCCATTTCCACTCCGGTATGGGAAGAGATTGCATGACTCCTCCAGGCTGTTGCCTTCCAGCTTTCACTTGTTGACAAACCATACATCTTGACACAAAATCAGCAATCTCCCTCTTCATGTTGTCCCACCAAAAATGTTCCTTCAAATCTCTATACATTTTTGTGCTCCCAGGGTGTATAGAGAAATTGGATCTATGAGCATCATCCAGTAATTCCCTTTTCAGATCAGGTAAATAGGGAACACAAAGTCTCTTCCCGAATTTCAAAATTCCATCTTCATACACAAAGTCTCTCAATCTCCCATCATTCACAGCTTTAATATTCTTCTGAAATTCTTCATCATCGGTCTGAGAACTCTTAATCCTTTCTAGTAAAGATGGTTTGGCAACCATTTGAAAAAGCATTGATGTTTCACCTTCCCTAGTTATTCCCATGTCCATCTTCACTAGATCCATGATAATTGGATCCCTTTCAATTCTCATCATGTTCAAAACTCCATGGTCTTTTCTGCTCAAATCATCTTCCACCTTGTTTTCTTTCCCCGGGTGGTAGTGTATCGTGCAATCATAATCCTTGAGTAATTCAAGCCATCTCCTTTGCCTCATGTTGAGTTATTTTTGTGAGAAAATATACTTCAAACTCTTGTGATCAGTATAAATCTCACATTTTTCACCATAGAGGTAGTGTCTCCATATCTTCAATGCAAAGATCACAGCTGCTAACTCAAGATCATGAGTAGGATAGTTTTGTTCATGAATTTTCAACTGTCGTGATGCATAGGCAATAACTCTATCATTCTGCATAAGGACACAACCAAGTCCTTTCTTTGATGCATCACTATAAATAACGAACCCATCATTCCCCGATGGTAGAGTCAATATAGGAGCATTGACTAATCTTCTCTTCAGTTCTTCGAAACATTCTTCACACTCTTTTGTCCAAACAAATTTAACCCATTTTCGTGTGAGCTTCGTTAATGGGTTAGCCAATCGGGCAAAATTCTGGACGAAACGTCGATAATAACCTGCCAAACCAATAAAACTACGTACCTCAGTTATACTCGTAGGTGCTGGCCATTCTTGGATTGCCTTGGTCTTAGAAGGATCAACAGAGATTCCATCTTCAGAGACAATATGGCCAAGAAAAGAAATATCCTGAAGCCAGAATTCACACTTGCTAAACTTCTCATATAATTCATGCCTCCTCAGAGTCTTCAAGATAATGTGCAAGTGATTTTCATGATCTTCGTAAGTTTTGGAGTATACCAAGATATCATCAATAAATACCACCACAAATTCATCAATATACTCCTTGAAAACTCTATTCATCAGATCCATGAATATAGATGGTGCATTAGTCAATCCAAACGACATTACAGTAAACTCGTAATGCCCATACCTAGTTCGAAATGCTGTCTTCGGAATGTCTTCCTTCTTCACACACAACTGATGGTATCCAGATCGAAGGCCAATCTTTGAAAAGTATTGAGCTCCATGCAGTTGGTCAAATTAATCATCAATGCGAGGTAGGGGATACTTTTTCTTTATCGTTATAGCATTGATCTCCCTGTAGTCGATACATAACCTCATAGATACATCTTTATTTTTAACAAAAAGAATAGGGGCTCCCCATGGAGAAACACTAGGGCGAATAAATCCCTTATTACTCAATTCCTCTAGTTGTTTCTTTAGTTTGACTAACTCTACAGTGGCCATTCTATAAGGGGTCTTCGATATAGGCCTTGATCCAGGAATCAAATCAATGGAAAACTCAACTTCTCGTTCGGGAGGATGTCCAGGTAAATCATCCGGAAATACATCTACAAATTATTTCACAACAGGTACATCCTCTATTTGAACATTCCTTTCCTCACCCACAGTTATTTCATTCTCTTCCTCCCCAATAATTGAATTTAGTCGAGCTATTGAGGGTGGATCTAAATAAGAATTAGGTGGTGACGATTCTGCTCTAATAATAAGGTGTTCCTTATCATTATCATCAAAAATCGTAACCTCTTTCTTCTTACAATAAATCTTCGCATCATAGTCTGAAAGCCATTCCATACTGAGGATTATATCAAACTCAATCATAGGTATGACGATGAGATCAGCAGATAAAGAAAATTTCTGTGCTCTAATGGGGACTGATTCACAAAACATTGTTGCAATGATACTTCCCTTAGGAGTTTTAACTGACAACTCCCTTATTAAATCAAATTGGAAATATCTAATTTTCTTAGCAAACTGGGAAGATACGAAACAATGCGACGATCCAGAGTCAAATAATGCATTTTCTAAACTTGAGGAAACCATTAAATTACCTGCCACCACGTCTTTTAGAGCCTCTACCTCAGCAGTAGTGATAGCATAAGCTTGGCCTTGATCCCTTGGCCTTTTCTGAGGTAAGTTCTCTTGACTCTTAGGACATTCATTTGCATAATGTCCCATCTCCCTGTAATTGTAGCACTGAACGTTGGTGGCTTCCTTCTTCCCTTTGCAATCACGAGCTTGGTGGCCTTTTTCACCACACTTGTAACAGACTCCCATTCCCTTCAAGCAAGCACCGGGGTGTTTCTTCCCACATTTACCACAGGATGGATATTAAACCTTTCCTTTATTCCCCTTATTTCCATTCCCAGATTGATCAGAAGGCCTCTTCTTCTCTTGCTTTGCTTTAAAGTCATAAGACTTAGAGAATTCCTTTTCAGTCTTGATAGCACATGAGACAATGTCTTCGTACGATGAAAAGGATTGTGAGACTAATGCTCGACGGAGAAATGGTTTTAACCCATCAAAGAAACTATCAATCTTACTTCTTGGGTTGTGAATATAATCTCTAGCATACCTCACTAACCTTGTAAAGTTAGCCTCATACTTTGTGACATTCTCATCCTCCTTTTGTCTCAGACTCAGAAATTGCCTTTCCATATCTGCTCGATGGTCGCGAGGAAAGTATTTTTCTAAAAATAGATCTTTGAACTCCCTCCATTCCATATTTTATACTTCATCATCTTCCTTCGTATTTTGAATCAATGACCACCATTGATCAGCATCTCCAGTGAGGCGGTAAACTGCATTGATACCTTTTTCCCTTTCACTGCTCCCCAAAGCCTGAAATATTTTCTCTAGGGAAAATATCCATTGCTCAACTACTAAGGGATTTGTATTCCCATTGAATGTTGGTGGTTGTTTCCTCATGAATCGATATAACATTGATCCTCCACGCTGCGGATCGGGGTGCTCCATACGGGTAAGGTTATTATTCATAACCTGAGTAAGTTGTCCCAGTATGGTGATTAGCTGATCGGCACCAGTTGCATCACCAGCCCCACTATAATTATCTTGAGCAGGAGAGAAATCCCTACATGGAGTGCGTGCATTGATACGGTTTCCATTTCTTCCACTAGGCACCATTTCTAAACAATGTCATAAACTAGATTAGTTTATGAATCAAAATACATAATCCCATACTTATAAAACACTCAACATAAATTGAACTAATTATGGATATAATCCATAATCATAAAAATGTTTTCTTTGAGGAATTATATACTCATAAAACCTTCATAATTATTTGTAAAGAAAATGAGAGTTATCCTAAGCATATCCCCCGGGAGTGTCGTAACCAAGAGTGCAGCAAGGCCCGTTGTCGTGCACCAGTTCCCGTTCGAGTCTAGCTCAATGCGGTGTTTTCGGGTTTTACCCCTAGGTACATCTGTGCCAGAGCCGCCTATACCTGCTCATATCCAGACAGAGATGTATTGCTCGGAAAACTCACAAAATCTCTACAATACCAAAATTCTAGGAAGTTCTTCTATACTAATCCTCAAAGTTCATCTTAGGTCTACGTGCTCTAATCAGAGTTTATCTAAATATAGCTTCCAAGGTTTGTACTAAAATTCCTTTCTACCAACTGTAACGCCCCGACCCTAGTTACCCAAAGTCGGTGCATTAATTACATAACATTGGCATGATCACAAGAAAGATCAAATCTCGAAAGACCGATTGGTTTATTAGCCTTGGAAACACTAGATATATTCATAAGTTTTACATTACATCATAAAAATAAAAAAAGAACTACTACAACAACATATTGTCTTTATATTCCACACTATTAACCCCTCATAATATCCCTTCAAGTCATTCATAATTTACTTCTTCACATCCTGGGAAAATAAAACATAGAAAAGGGGTGAGCTCAAATGCCCAGTAAGGATAACAATATAGCGGAAACTTTCATAAATAAGAATAAACATTTAAGGAAATGTATAACTAAAATAAAAGCCTTTTAAACTTTAACTTCAACATAGTATGGCATAAATAAAATGAAATAATGCCATTTACTTATTCACATGGATATTCTACTAATCGAATAATCACATGCAATATCAATAACCACTTTCATAATGATGGAATGCATAATGCCAGACTATCATAACCACATAGCCAAGGCCTCGTGCCAAGACTACAAATAAGATTTTGCCAAGGCCTTGTGCCAAGACACTAGTTTGTCTCATGAGACCTACCGATGCATCGAGGATCTATAGCGGGCTCCACCCGTCACATATTAAGTCCAATGCATTCCCATATGAAAAGGTTTAAACATAACATAAACATTCGTATAAAAACTAGCATACGAAATGTCAATACTTTCACCATAAACCATGAATGGTATATAAAAAAAATAGCACATCCACAGTCAAACATATCACAAAACCTTCAATACAATATAAAAGTTTTGTATCATAATATATCATCCTCAAATAAGCGTAAAATCCATTAAAGGATGTTGACATAGATGAAATCAAAACTCTTTTTAAAGAAATATCTCTTTCTATTTTGAAATCATTTAAGAGACATATATTTATAAAATAAAACATTTTCTTTGAAAATATTCTTATAAGATTGTAAGGGAAGCTTTGACGATTTTATAACGGCGGAAAATAACTGCACCCGCCGTATAAGTTAAAAAAAACATTCTTATCTTAATTCTGTCGAAAAGGTTAAAAAGCACCTTGTTTGGAAAACGACGGGAAGATTCCCTTATAAACCTCTTATAAAAAGTCAAACAAGGGTATAAATGACTTTAACCCGTATTATTTTAAATATTAAAAATGTTTTGAAATACATTTTGAAGAAACATGGATGTGGATGATAACGAGATCCCAGTAGATTATTACGTATAAACAACCTCGGATAATGAAGAGATTGTGAAATAACACTTACCTTGCACTTTTCCTTGGTTGGGGTAGGTTAACCTCCTGTATAATGGTGAAATAATTGTTATTAAATTATAAAAGAATCATATACATTAATATGATATCATATATGATCTTTTAATATTGATTTGATAATAATATCTTAGTATTATCGTTGTTTCGGGTGTTAACTTACTTGTTTTATTTTATATGTTTTGTTACGTAAGCCATGTTTGTAATGGATAGGTTGTATATTATTCATATCCAGAATGATATCAAATCCTTGAACATCATTTTTAAATCATCAAATGATAATTATACTTGAATGGATACGATGGCGAATGAATCTCATCGCGTTCGTGGAGACGGTAGTCCGTACGTACGCACGAGCGACAATATCATTATTTTGATATTAAAATAATATATAAATGGATGTTATATCATATATACAGAATAATTAACATGTTATATTTATTATTTACATGAGTTTCACATCATTATTATACCCATCCAAATAATAATATATTGAATAACAATTACACCACGACGTGGAGACGGTAAGCCATACGTACGTACGTATGGTGACATGTTATTGAAAGGGTGGATAGAATACTGAATATGGTTGTACCATATTTATAATAAAATCACAGTATATGTGAGATACTGGAGTTATTATTTTAGAATGGTAACAACAAAGGAAGAAGAAGTGGAAGAAGAAATGAACTTGGAAAAGGGTGGTGAAATCATTACCTCTTCTTCGGGCTCTTCCTTTTGATTTGATCAGAAGGGCTCCTTAGGATGGCTTTCTGATCAAACTAAGTCCTCTAGGTTGTAGTGAGGGAAGTTGGGAGAGTATTTGGGCAGAGTTTGGCCGAACCAAAAGGCTTTGAAGGTGTGAATAAATGAGGAGTGGTCTCCTTTTATAAGGGAGAGGAGGGGCTCTTTAGGAAAGAGTGAAATTATTACTTTATAATATAATTATATTCAGTTTATAATGGTCAAAAAATAATTGAGGTAGAAGATAATATGACTCATATTCTAAGTAACATTAACCAATAAGAATTGGACATGTTTTAGATAATATTTTAATCATTATAATCTTATTTATTTAAATGATTTATTAATGAGGTAAACATTGCATCATTATTGTGTCATTAATAATTTAAATTATTTGAAGTATAAAAATTATAAATAAAATATCATTATGTAGGACCGCTTTTTATCTTTCTAATGAATATTTATAATTGAAAATCCAACATGTATAACTCTATGTAAAAATTGTTCTTCTAAAAGATGTAAGCTTATGCCATTTTTATTTTTATTTTAACTTTATTAATATAATGTGTCCCTACCACATACAAGTGGCTCTAAGGGGTCCCCAAATCGACCCAAGGATTCCCATGGTCGGGTATGTGTCCACCAATAAGGTTAGGACACGTTTTAGGGTAATTTTGTACTATTATAATATTATTTTTAACCCTTATTTACCGGATTACCCTTTAACCATGGTAAATAAAATATTTATCGCAGTAAATATTCAAAATGTGTAAAAATAAAAGTTACCTATTTACATAATTTGGGCATCCTGATTCCAAATATGTAATCCATTTTTCCAAATTCAAAACACAGAAATGGCAGAAATTAATTTAAAATTAATTCCCGTTGTTAAAATAAAAAGCGTGTTTTTAAGAGATAATAACTATCAAAAGATTGACACTTGTTTATGTCTGGTTTAATTGTGAAATTATGTCCAATGACAAACATTAAATTAAATGGTATAAATATATTCTAAATATACTTTAAAACCACTCAAATTCATAATTTATCAATATTAATTATTTTGATTAAAAATGTTGATTTTAATTAAAATTTAGTAATTTTCACTATTCATCAAAATATAAAAGTTATCCGAAAAGTACCAAAATTTCACCCTAGGCTAATTTCAATATTCCGAATCCAAAAATGAAGTACATTTTGAAATATAAAATATATATGATTTCCAAAAGTAGGTATTACTATTCACAACGGCTAGTTTAATTAGTTGTGGTGTGTGTTAGAACTCGAGGTTGCGTACAACACACGCTATCGCATTATTCGAAGGGAAACGTACCGTGGAAGCTTGGGGTGTTACATATTGCCCATCCAATTTCCATGAATCCTTATCAGATGGTTCCTTCTTAGATGTGAGAGTTACGAATTCAGATTGACAATCTGATGAAGAAGGGTTTTGTCCGACCCAACGTGTCCCCATGGGGTGCTCCAATACTATTCGTGAAGAAGGTAGATGGTGGTCTCAGGCTGCGCATAGACCGCCAGAGACAAAATCATGTAACTGTCAACAACCGTTACCCACCTCCGAGGATAGATGATCTCACTGACCAACTGAGGGAAGTAGGTTGGTTCTTTAAGGTCAATCTAAGGTCTGGGTATCACCAGTTAAGGGTGAAGGTTATTGATATCCCAAAGACTACTTTCAGGTGTAGGTATGGGAACATTGAGTTCGTATTCATGTTGTTCGGTGTCACAAATGAACATGCTATGTTCATGGGGCTCATGAACACTATTTTCTGTGTGTTTCTGGACTGGTTTGTCATTGTGTTCATCAATGAAAATCTAATCTACTCAATATCATAGTATTAACATACTAAGAACCTCAGGACGGTCATGGAAATCATTCGACACCACCATCTCTATGATAAATTCTCCAAGTTGAAGTTCATGACATGAGATGTGCATTTTCATGGACTCATGGTGTCCTAAAAAGGGGTAGTAGTTCATCCGTAAATGGTTGAAGCAACTGTTTCTTGGGAAGCACCCAAGAATGTGACAGAGGATCGTAGTTTTTTGGGTCTGGCAAGCTATTATATGAGGTTTGTACTAGACTTCTCAATATTTGTAACTCCTCTGACAATCTTGACCTCAAAGGATTAGGCCTTCATGTGGAGTGAGCAGTGCAAGGAAGCCTTCAGTTATCTAAAGTGGATGTTTGTTAGGGCCCTAGTGCTGAGGTTACAAGTATAATGGTTGTTATTTAAGGTGTTTTGTGATCCTTTTGGACAAGGACTTAGGTCTGTGCTGATGCAGTAGTGGGGAGTGATATCTTATGGGTCTACGAAGTTTCACCCCCATGAGTGTAACTGTGACACCCATGAACTAAAGCTTGCAACAATAGTTTTTGCGTTGAAGTTGTGGCGGTATTAACTTATTAGAGAGAAATTTGTGTTCTTCACAGATCACAAGAGTATGAAACATATCTATACCAAGTGGGACATGAACTAGCGACAACGAAGGTGGGTGGAGTTTCATTAGTAATAAAACATCAGGATCTCTAACACTGATGGTAAGGGGAGTGTTGTGGCTAATTCCTTGAGCAATAAGACACAGAGGGAATCTGTTCAAGAATTTTTGGATGCTTGGAAGTTAATGGATAAGTTGGATTCCCTACACCTCAATGTAAGGGAGGTCGGTGGTAGAGGTTATCTTTTTCTGATGATAGTGTAGTACTCTCTATTACGGTAGGTGGAGGAGTCTTAGTGGGGAGACATAAAGAGTGAAGTGATGTGCGATCGGGTTAACCAATGCAATGCTCCAGAAGGGTGGTCAGAGTATGGTCAGAATCATATGTCTTTTTAAGGGAAGTTGTTTTTCCTAGAGATGATACGTGAGGGAGTTAACCATGAGTTCCATAACTCACTATTAGTGGTACACCCTGGTGTTTCCAAGATCTATCGAGGCCTAAGGGGATAGTTTTGGTGGCCCGGACTAAAATGGCCAGTAGCGGAGTTCGTCGCAAGGTGCCTGGTGTGTCAGTTGGTGATGGTTGAACACCATGTACCTGGATGTTTTTTGTATCCTTTGGATGTCCCTGAGTGGAATTGGGATGAAATATCAATGGATTTCGTCACAAGAATACCAAGGGTTCATGGGGGCTATGATGCTATCTAGGTAGTGGTAGACTGGCTGACAAAATTAGCTCACTTACTGGTGATCAAGGAGACAAGTGTGGTGGATTCCATAGCACGGAGATATGTGGATGAGGTGGTGCGATTGCATGGTGTTCCGAGGTCCGTTGTCTCGGATAGGTATTTTTAGTTTACCTCATGAGTTTGGAGGGTATTGCAGCATGCTTTCGGCATCCAGCTATGTCATAGCACTGCTTTCCATCCCCAGATAGATGGGTAGGCAGAGCGAACCATCCAGACATTGGAGGATATGCTACGAGCATGTGTTTTGGACCTTGGGGGATAGTGGGATTTACATTTTTCCTTAGTATAGTATGCCTACAATAATAGCTATCACACTACTATTTGCATGGAAAAGTTTGAAGCCCTGTATGGAAGGTTGCGATGTTCGCCTATGTAATGGATCATGGTTGGGGAGATAGGTGTTCTTGTCCCATAGTTTTGGCAGAGAAAAACAGAGAAGATTCAGCTTGTGCTTGAGAGGATGAAGGCTGACCAAGTCTGGCAGAATTCGTATGTCGATCGTAGGAGGAGGCCCTTGGAGTTCAAGGTTGGAGTCCATGTGTTCTTGAAGGTTTCCCCTCGATGTGGGCAACGAAGGTTCGACAAGTGGAGAAAGCACTTTTCTAGGTTCATTAGGCCTTTTTAAGTATTGGGGTGAGTTGGTGAGGTAGAATATCAGCTGGCATTTCAACCTCAGTTGGAAAGGATACACAATGTTTTCCACATCTCCCAGATTTGTTGATATCTACATGATGATTCCCTTGTTATTGACTGGGGAGAATTGAATATAGTGGAAGATGGTACGTTCATGGAACAATGAGTGAGGATCGAGGATCGGAAGGAGAATGTGCTTCGTGGACAATCCATACCTTTGGATTGTGTGTTGTGGAGGCACAATGGCCTCAAGGAGAGTACTTGGGAGTGAGAAGATTAAATGTGCACCCAGTACCTAGAGCTATTTTTAGTTTTATCTTGTTTTGATTTGTACTTGTTTACGATTTAAGGCTGACCTTGTTGGTTTAGGAGATGTTTGGTTTCCTTACATTGTAAATGATTATGAAATGTTGTGATATGTGGGGTAGGGAGAACTGATCCCTAATGAAGACGCATTAAGGTGGATGCAATTAAACCTGTGCGGGAGAGTCAGTTCCGCCAAAAGTAGATAGTATCAGGACATGGAAGAAGGAACTCCTAGATCTGTGTGTCAGAACAATGTGCTCCTTAAGATATGTATGGTTGTTTGGGGGGTTTGTCCTTGAGAGCTATCTTTCAAGGTGGTTGTTCAGACCCCTATCTTCTCTTTGGGTCTAGCTTTGATTATCGAGGATGAGAATAGTTTGAGAGGTATCTAATTTAATGGCCCAGACCCTCTTGGTCCATTAATTTTCGAAATTTATGGTGTTTGGCACACCCTGGACCCATCAGGTCTTGATCATAAGGGCAACGTCTCGGTGGCAGGATATCATCGCGGTGTCAACCATTGGTGACATCGATTGGTGTGTCACCGATCGGTGGTAGAGGGGGTTGTCGGTTTTTCTTCATTAGTTCTTTTTGTAATGCCACTTTACAGTATTTTTAACCTTTTAAAAGTGTTTCAAGGCTGTTTTTATCCCCATACTCAGTGTTTTAAATTCCTAAGAGTGGGGAAACCCTCAACGGACCCAGACTGTGTGTTCCTGTAATGTGTTTTCCTCTGTTTAAGTTAATTTTTTTAACTTGAAGCTGTTACAACCACCTACCTGATGAGAATTCTTAAATAAAAAACAATTAAATCATGTGTAACCACCCAAACGTGTGGTGAAACCTTGATCTGCCTTTTAATCCATGCAAGATCCTTCTATCCTGTAACTTCGAGATCTCATCTTTATACTACACTAGATTTCATTCCTTCTTCTTCTTGGATGATTTCTTTCTTTCCGTGGGGAGTTTGGAGCCCCCTATCATGAGAATAGTGGTGTGCCTATGCTGTAGCCTTTCCTTGTCATCTTTGGAGTCCCCAATGTTACTCCCCTACAAGTCGTACATCATGAGTTCTTGGAGCCCGAAGATAAATTTCGATCCTTGATCATCCGAGTAGGGATTTTACTTCAACTCTCCTTACAATGTATCATTCGGGGAATGTATGCTAGTTTTTTATGTGGGGATGGATGAAACGAAACATTACCTATGATAATAAACAAACTTTTAATGAATGAACAGGGTGTCGTCATTGTTTATGATGTTCTCCTTATCCTTGATTATGTGTTGTGAATTGTACGGTATTATTCCAACTAAAAGTCATGGTTATTTGTGGTATTTTATTGTACACTAATGAACCTCTATTTTTCTGGATATTTATGTGATTAGATGGGTGTAACATGGGACCTAGTTAATCATGTAAACTCAGTTGATTAAATGGATTCCCAGTGAATATGAATCATTGTGTGATCACCCTGATTAACCAAATGGAAAGAAAGAACTGAATGAATGACATATTTAAATTTGAAAACTCCCTTGTTCTGTTCTGGTGATGTTTACATCGATGGTTTGGAAGCGACGTGGATGGGGATGTGATCCTCTATTGTGGCGAAGTTGTTAGATTTAGGATCTAAGGCCGTGTCGGGCTATATGGTGGGGCTTGGTTTGGTTCCAATACTTCGAGGGATCTCACAGATACCTTTTGTTATTGTGACTTTGCAAGGGAACCGGGTGTGAATGCTTAATTTGATATTTGGTTATTTTCCATTCCATGGCTAGTGGTTGTGCCTATTCAATAACCCATTGTACAGAATTTACATAAATAGAATAACTTTAATATGAAAACAATAATGGTTTCAATGGGGAATTGATTTCTGAGAGTTATTTGTGACATGGTTGTGAGTGTGCTTCTTCTTAGGAATGAGTAGTAAGGAGGGTGTTTGTGGTTGCGTTGGTTTTGGAACCCCTAGGATGGTATAATTTCTTGTTACCTTTATGTATAATTTAGTTTTTATATTTCATATTCACCCCCCCCATCCAAGTTGAGTACTTCATGCTGAACACCCACATTTCATGGGGGAGGGTGATTTCCCCAACAATCCTATGAGTGGTTGGTTATTAGCTCTTTTTCTGATCCCTTCCCCGAGTATCCCAAGATGCTTTGGGTAGGCTGTGATGGCCTGAGGTCCATTATAGCACAAGATTCTTTGGGTGGGGTAGTTGTGGTGGTTGGCCCAGGTGTGTTCAGGAAAGATGTTTCCCAAGAGTCTTTGGGATGAGGCTCAGGTGTCTTTGGGAGTGGTAGTAGTTGTTCGGACCAAGTTGTTTGTGGGTTTGGTTAAGTTTGGTTGTGGTGGCCTCAATGTTTGCAGTCTGGATGTGTGGTAGTGATAACATAGGTTTTTGAGGGTGGGATGTGTGGTTGTGGTAGCCCAGGTGTGTGTGGGAGGGGGATGGCAGTGGGACTACGGTGAGAATGGAATGAGAGGTTTGATGCGTAGGTTTTCTTCAATAACCAGTGGGAAAATGGCGCGGGGTACCAAAATATCATTGTGTTATTACTATTACATTGCATGACTTGTGATATTTGGGGAGTGTGGCTTGGTGAGGTTTGAGTGGATTGTTTTTCCTTGCTTGGTGTTTTAGTTACATATTTTTCTCACGGGGCATTAGAATGCCTCCCCACTTGTGCATAAGAGCTTTTGGTTTTCCCTACTGAGTATACTTTTATGATCACCCTAAATATATAAAAATACATTCAGGTGTCTAAGAGGACTCCAGGGATCGTGTGGGACCGTACTAGTTCAGACGTTGGGATAGTTTCTGTTGGTGTTTTTATTTTCATTGGTACTTTCCATTGAAGCTTTCATGTACATTAGAGAATTTACTTTTCGAATGTGCATATGGGAATGGTTTATTTGGGCTTTACTTTTACCTCCAACATTTGGTGTTGTTGGGATTTTCTATCTTATCTCCTGATCCTACTAAATAAAAAGGGTAATGCCTTCCGTCTTGGGTGTGATTCTATACCATTGGTGCTAGTCCCCACTTGGGGACCTATTGAAGGCGGGTCCTAGGGGTCATTATCTCTTCTTAAACTTGAAGAAGGATGTGACTGGAAATATGTTGTCCCTTCCCTCATATTGGTGAAGTTGGGTCGTGATCGGATTTTTATTGATTTAATACACTCATTTTTTACACCCGCATTACCTCCGCAAAAGATGGACTGGTACATTCTTATGATCCTTTATTTATGTGGAACCCATAATGGTAGAATATTAAGGGTTCAACCTTATATCAATCTAATGTATTGGGTAAAAAATTAATATTTAAAGATGAAATGTTCATTAAAACTTGATATAAAACCATGGTAATGAATTATGATACCTAGGTGCCAAATTTGGTAATATGAGGGGTGCACTCTTATAATTCTCTAATTCAATGGGAAATTAACAGATCCATGGAGATGACATGTTCCTGAGACCTTAGAATCATGGATTTCTAAATTGTTGATATTATTATATTAATTAATAATGATAAACATTGGAGATATTATTATTTAATACATTGAGATTGCGTGAAATATATTTTTTCAAAAAAAATATTTGATATATCTCATTATATGAAATACAACGTTTGGCATGTATTTCCATAAACAATGAGTTCAGTTTTCTTTATATGAAACAGTGAGTTAAATGAAACGTCAAATGCTATTGAATTATTACTATTTAATATGATAGTTATCATATATCTATTGGAATGGTGATTATGGATAAGAGTAAATAAATTATGAAAATATATGGTTTATACATGTATATGAAATAAACTATTTACTGAAAAATAAATTAGGAATAAAAAAACTAAATTATAATAATGGAAATAATTTTCTGAAAAACTATTTTTATGAACAAAAATGTATTTTAACATAGTTAATTTGAAAAATAGATTTTATTAAATGATTTTAAATAAATTTATATAATATATTTTCATTCAGAATTTTAAAATTAATAAAATATGTTTTCTAGACAAGAGAAAACAATTAATCTAATATTTATGTTTAAAATGAATTTATCTAAGAATTATTATTTTTTCCTTATTCATTGTATGTTTAAATTTTTTTTTTCAAACTTATTAAATATAACATGTAAAAAAATCATTTACAAAAAATCATGTCAATATTATCTTAAGAGGAATATTTGAGATTTTTCTATTGAGAATATGTTTTTGATAAATAGTTTAAAATACTAGTTTTCATTAATAATTTTCATTTACATTAAAGAATTGAAAATAACCAAAAAATATATGACCATATTAAAGTTAAAATTTGTTCAATTATAAATTTATTTATTCTGTTTATTTATTTCAATATATTTCATACATAATTTTTATATTAAATCTTTTTAATCATTGAAACATTTTTTTAGAGAATATCAATATCATCATGACTACGAGATTATTTCTGAATTATATTTTTCTAATTATGAAAATTTAGTTCTTTAAAATGGATTAATAATTTATAATTAGGATAATATATATTATCTAATAATGTAAAATTAATTTTTGACCCTAAATATATGTAAAATGAGAAAAATATAATTAATTCGATTAAGGTAAAAATAGGTCTACATGGGTGTTTAATAGAAAATATAAGGGTTAAAAATGATAAAGAAATGTTCAATATGAAATTTATGTATTATTTAAATAATATATATTATATTTTTAATGAATTCTGATTTTTGAGACTATTGGAATTTATAAAATATTGGAATATTGTATTATTTTGAAAAATCACTAGTGTGAAACTCACCATACTTATAAAAGGCCACCCACTCCCATCTCCAATTAATATTTAAAAAACCTATTAGTTAGCTGGATAAGTAGAAAAATAACATCCTTAATCTCATACGCATATCATATAATACTTCATTAGTTCATAAATCCACCCTAATTTTCCTTTTGGTTCAATCCAATAGATGTTTTCTAAAAAGGTGGCAACACCCTTAACCAAGCATTTTAGTTTAATTATCTATACAAATACTTCAATTAATATTGAAAAATTATAATATAATAAGCTAAATATCATACATATACTAATATTTTGACATATTAATGACCAAAAATCATCACCTCTTCTATCAAATGGTATACGAATTCATCATACATGTGTACCGTGGACTACCGCCACATGAACCAATGTTATATGTTTTCTATATGAACCTCTCAGGATTTGATAAAATTATGTATTAAATTTTTATATCTAATAAATATGATATTACTATAATTACTTAATTTGTATATCACATAAACATTATACATTCCATTCTATCGGAATATGATAACATTTATAGTGTCTACGGAGGACTACCATCTTGTGAAGTGATGTGATTATTTCACGATTTTATATAATGTAATAAGAATTAGATTAATGAGAATATATGAATTAAAAAAATAAGAATTATTCTTAAATTTTAATATAATGTTTACCTTTCTTTTATTATATCATTCTAGAAAATAAAAACAACATTTCTGTATATGTATAGCCTATCTTCTCTAGGAATATTGTATTTAGTTTTCAATATCAAAATAATTTTTTATTCTCTAAAAGATTCTATATTGAATATATATGATACTTATATCAAGGAAAAAATTAGTAATATTATGTTACAATGATAAATTTATGTGGGGAAAAAATAAAAAATTAAAACATTCATAAAATACAAAGAAGTTATTACCTAAAGCATTCCTTTGTCCTAGAATTGTTTATAAACTAGTAAAAAATGACAAAATAAAATAATATATTGTATGATATATATAATTATTGTTTTAAAATATATTTATAATAATCTTATATTTATTATACAATAGTTTTTAACATGTATAATAAATTAATGACTTAAGGTATAAGATTTTCCCCTCAATTTGTCACATACATAATTTATTTTAAAGGTATTTTTAATTTAATATCTATTATTTCTTTGTTTTGGGGGTTTCCTATACATTTATTGAGAAATCGGTGAGCTTTCATGATTTGGACAAAACTGTGATCCCAAATCTAGATAAAAAAATTGATTCCATTAAACTCTTTCATTTTCAACATTTTTCATCCATTCCATTTAATATTTGGCATCCTATGACCTATTAAAACCACCATATGAATTTGTCCCACTTAGGAATCCATAATTATTGTAGATATCGGTTTCTATTTAAGGGATTGGGCCTTCCCAAAACTCCATTTCTTGTATTAAAATTATTTTCTAATTATTTAATATCTCATTAAAATTTTAG
The DNA here is from genome assembly GCA_963277665.1 of Viscum album. Classification (NCBI taxonomy): domain Eukaryota; kingdom Viridiplantae; phylum Streptophyta; class Magnoliopsida; order Santalales; family Viscaceae; genus Viscum; species Viscum album. The sequence continues at coordinate 1,411,573,980 of OY728134.1, forward strand.
GTTTTTTTGGTGATTCCAACTCCCACCCAAGGCCACTTACCGAAGGAATTCCCCAATTCTCTCCCCCTAGAAATTTAGAGCTCAATTGGAATGACGAGTTGGGAGAAACTTCTCTGGATTTAACAAGACACTTAGATTTGAAGTGGAAAATTGATACATTAATAACTCCTTCAATTTATACTATTTTTCTCCAATTACTATTCCAACATGACCTCCTCAAAATTATGAGAACCTCAATTTCTTTTTTGGTTGTTTTGAAATTCATATTCTGGTGTATTTGGGTTTTTTTCTTCAATATTTATTTAGGTAAGTGTTTCTTTATTCATTTACTTCATTAACCTTAGGGTTTTCTCCCTCATTCATGAATTTATTGAGTGTCCATACATTAGAGGTCATAACTAGGGTTTGATTTGGGGTCTTTTTGGTGAATTATTATGGTTTAGGGTTCATTTTCACTTCCTTGTAGTGCGTCGGATGTGCGGTTGAGGTTTCACACCAAGATTCAAGGGTTTTGACTCAAAATGTGGTTGATTCCATGTGTAATAAATATTTGATGAGTCATATTATTTGGTTTACTGGTTTTAATGATCTTCATATGATGTTTGTGGTGTGAAAACCGTTTTTATGGATTTTCTTATGCGTATAATTTTATAGTTTCATTATCGCTTGAAATTTAATGCTTTTCATGGGTGAATCATGGGGTAATGTTTGGGTATATTTTATAACACATCAAAGTGAATTATTGGTGTTCCATGGGGCTGACAATTCTGGATTTAAAATTCCATAGTGTCATGTGGTCCTTGAAATGGGTTTTTGGAATAGGTTCAATGTGTAAAATCATGTTTTAGTTCTTAGATGTGATTTATGAAATTGTGTGTTTTTCTTATGTATCTTTTGTACTGTTAATTGAGGTATTTTTATAACACTTAGGTGTATATTTATAAATTTTTTTGGGCTGATAATTTTTTATGGATTGTTATTGGTATAATTTTGGAATTGAATGTGAGATTTGAAATGGGGTTTGTGTGCGAAGCATTGTTACAACCCTTGGGTTTGTTTTATGATAATTGTAAATGTTTTGTTTGGTTAAAAAAATGTCGGAAATAGTGTGTATATATACTTTTTGGTGGGTTTTTCTCCAAATATGGGTTTTTTAAAGGTAAGGTGGTTATTTAAGATGTCAATTTTTTTAGAATGTTTTATAAAGTGTTTAAATGTTTTAGCAAATGGAAAGAGAGATGTGAAACATTGTTATGGGATATTTTTTGTGAGTGTGTTGTGAAAAATGAATTTTGTTGATGAAATGAGTATTATATGATATTTGAGTTGTCCGTTATGTGAGTTATAATTTCTTGTAAGGGTTTTATAATATTGTTTAATGGATTTGTGGAAGTGTTAATGAAATGTGAAAAGTGTTGTGGGCTATTTTTGGTGTGAGTAAGATTTCAAAATGCATTTGAAGGAAAAGTGTATTTTGTGACTTGTGTGATGTACATGTGGGTTTTTTAGTGAACTTGTGATGTGGAAATAATAGTTTATTGTGAAATGTATAATTATTAATTTTCTGAACCTGTTTGAGAACAAGGGGAAACCCAGGTATATAGGTGGGCAAACATGTACTAGTATGCTAGTGAATCTGTGGGGTTTGGCCTCAGTTTCACATAGAATGATTGATGCTTACAACACTAACTAAACTATGATGATGATGACTAGGGACCAATAGGTTATGTGTATCTTCTCTACTAGTGGAGCATGCACTAGAATGGATACTGTGATGGTTACTCTAACCGAGAAACGAGGTACCTGGTACCCACAATGAGCTAGTGCCTAGGGGTTATTTCCTATTGCTTATTCTCATTAGATACATTATGTTTACTATCATCACACAGTATGGTTGGTGGGAAAATTCAGTAGTTATGAAATTATTTTTAACGTTGTTGACTCATAATTATTACCCACTTGAGAGCTATTTTAATTATTAAGTTGCATCATTTAGAAATTATAAATAGTGTTTCCTATTTATGAAAACATTCAAACTTTTCATCATTTAATGTTTATATCGTGGAATCTATTAGTGGTAATATCCTACTGGTAATTTTCTCACACCCTAATTACACCCTTGGGTGTAAGTTGACTTGGTTATTTTGGTAGTCGCATGTTGGGTACAGTTTTTAGTGCAAGTTATTTGGGTATCTATCAGGTCCTTGGTGGTGAAGCCTTGTGGAGATGGCTTGAGGGCGGTGCCCAATGCCATGAGGGTTCTTGGGCTATTTCCTTTTGGTTTTTTTCCTTTTTCATAGTCTTGGTGAGTTTCTTTAAACTATGTAATTGAGTTCTGAGTTTTTGAAAAAGATTGTTTGGTTTGAAAAATCTAGATTCGTTTTATTGGATTCATTTGTTGTTTGATGTTTACTAACATGGGTAAATCATTCCAAATTCTCATTTTATGATACCCCAGCACTTGTTACAGCCCGTGGGGATTGATAATTTCCTTTGGGCCTTGTAATGGGATAGAATTGGCACAAGTTTCGGTGGCTATCAGATTTGGTTCGTGACAAATGGTATCAGAGGAGGTTCAGGTTAACTATTTGGGTCTTTTTTTTTGGAAGAGTCGGGATAGTCTGGAGTTAGGATTTTCATGACTTGTTATTTCAGTTATGGGTAGTGTTTCTGATCACCACACCTCATGAAGGGATTCATGTTTCTAGGGGAAGTCATGATTTATCTAAGTCCTTTGGTTTTCTTGGATTGATGGTGATTAGGGGAAATGAAAAGAGAGTTGGGTTAATAGTCCTAGTGAGCTCATATGGCCTAGAAATCCATTTGGAGATGAGGATATTCCATAGACCAATCTATGCAATAGTGAAGTGATTGGAATATGGCTTCCAACCATATATCCAAGTCACCCACTAAAACTAGTTTCCTCTCGTATTGACTTTTGTTCATTAGTTTTGAAATCCTGGAACATTGGTTTTAATGTGACTTGGATTTAAGAGGCGTAACATTTTTGTGAAATGATTTCAAAATAAATAGTGAATGGATTGATTTATGAAATCGTGGAACTGAATTTTCATAATTTTTTTTTGAAATGTAAAATGGTGTGTTTACACCTCTTTTGAAAGAAGGAACTATATTGAAGTTGGTTTTGAATAAGTGATTCCAATAGAGTTTTCTAAACAATAAAATGGTGTTTTATGGGATGAGATGTTTTTAAATTGATCTGAATAAAATTAAAGTGAGTTCTTCTCTAAATGGTTGTGTCTCTCTGAAATGTTTTTCAAGATGTGAATTGGGATTATGATCTTGTGGTTAGCGATTTTGAGAAAAAGGATGTGTTGGTTGAACATTCTGTTTTTGAAAAGTGGACAGATTTTCTATTTTAACCTATAGTATTTCCATGAGTAACCACGTGCATGGGGTTATATGGGATTATGGATGGTTGATGGATAAACTGACTGAGTGCCGGGATGGATATGAAGAGGGTGCTTGGTGTGGTATAGAAACATTCATGTGTGGGGCCTATGGGGTGCCATTGGTGGATACGCTAACCGCATAACTGTTTTTTTTAAAGTATTATTTTTAAGGAAAAACATGATGCCTTGAGGAATTATTTTTTATGGTGTATGTTAGGTGTTTTTGGAAAATGTTGATGTTTTGGGATGTTTTGAGTCCTAGAACCCCTCCTATTTGAACTTTTTTTGGAACCATGATTAGTAGGTAGGCTAGGTAGAAGGATCAGTTAGTAGTCTCCTATGAGATGTGTTTCGAGAAACTGTTACAATGATTCCCATCATGTGGTTTGATCTGGTTTGTGGCATTTTTTGACCAATGGACCATCTTGATTGGTCCCTTGGGTTCTCTCTATGGATAAGGTATGCCCCCATTAAGGGTTATTGCACAACTGAAGTGTAACCCAGATTGTTTCCCCATTAGAAAATCCTCTAGTTAATCAATGCATGGAATCTTTTCATGAGTTGTGTAGAATTTGAATACACCCTTTCAATTTTGGGATTGAGGATACTCTTTTTGCAAGAGAGTTCTTGTGTAAGGTTTAAAGAGACTATAGTTTCTTAAGTTTCCAGATTCGTCGAAGGTTGAAGTGGTCTGGGATTGTTAGTGTAGATGAGTGTCTGGATGGTGTCTAAGAGGACCTCTAGGTTCTTCATAGTGTATTTGAAGTAGGAGTACATGTTAAAACATCAGTTATGGGAATATGGTCAATAGAGGACATTATGGCCACCTTTTGGAATTGTGTGTTTTTTGAGGACTTGGCATAAGGTCCCTTTGTAGGTATTGTTTCAATCAATCACAATGGTCATGTTTGGTGACTCCTTGTGATGTTTTGTGTCCATTTGACCATAAAGGTAACGGTCGTTCAATCCTATTAGGGTCTCTTTTATGTTGGGAATATCTCTCCCTTGGGAAAAACATCATAACCTATATCTTTGAGGAAGGTGTTTATATATGTCCTCCCCCTCTATTGTTTCTCACCCAAAGAAACATGGTGTGATATGTGTGATTCTTCTTATCCCACGTATCAGTGAAATATTAGGACTCAATAATGTGGGTTATGGATTGTGCTATGTATTGGTGAACCCATCAAGGGTGTAGTTGTTTCTGGAATCGAAAGAAGATGTTCTATACAGGGGTTTCCAAAGCCTAACTGTGAGGCTGAAGCGGCTTCCATATTTTGAGCTCCAACCATAGGTTCTGAAGAGAAGTTGGCGCATAGTAAGAGAAAATCCAAGGGTTATTTAAACACTTGTACAAGTCCTACCATTAGTATGAATAATAGGAAGAGTATAAACCTCTTGTTTCATCATCGTTCTTCTTTTTTTCCTATTCGATGGAAAGAGGTGGAAGGCCTCATGACCATGTTTGTCGCCTAATTTCTTTCCTCCCCCCCTTTAGTTTCTATTGAGTTTTTTGAGAAATGACTAAAATTTTGATACATAGGTAGAGTGCATGGTTTTCACATGTTGAGTTGTAACTATTCCTTGGAAAACCATGTAGAGATAAGGATCCACACGGTTAGCACACGATTTCCCAATCTATATGGACTAACAGTGTGGCCTTCCCAACACTTTGAGTTTTCTGGTCTTTCTCTACGAGATAATGCGGGTCGGTTATGATGGTTGGATCTTATGGTCTGGAGACCCACTAAGGGAATTGTGTATGTTCTTTTGGAAATGTCTAATGGACATTTAACCCTTGTACAAGGGAGTCTGTTCAGGCCTCCTCGATTTAGTGTCCTGATTCTATCTCAGGAAAAATTTAAATTGTCTCTTATGGTGGAGGGGCCATTTGTGTCTCCTCATTCCAGTAACGACATTTTTTCCTTGGTATTGGCAAGGAAGTGGGTAGTATCATTCAGGACTATATAACTAACTATATCTTCTTTATGTAAACATTGTGATTGGAGAGTGCCCAATGGTTTAGTTATAGTAAGGGAAGTCTAACCTTGTTCAATTTTGTTTCTTGTTTGTGTAAATTTCTTGAGTCTTGTTCAGATTGGGATTGAGGAGTTTTGTTTTGGGATAAATATTTAATTTGATTGATTGTTTTAGGAAAGTGGTGTTTGTTTGGTTTGTGAGAGTATTCCTTCTTCAATTGATCAGTAGAGGTGTTTTGGCCTTTGGGGGTGAAACCTGGAAAAGGAGTACCTCTTGGTTTCTTATATGGGTTTGGTTGTTGCTTTGTCCTTGTTGTGACTTTCTGTGGAGGAATGTTTTCATGGTGGGGATAATTTTCACATACATAAATTACTTTAATTTTTTTTTAATTTAATTTCCATTATTGCCTTGTATTGGTGGGTTTCTATGCATTTTTAGAGAAATGGGTGAGCTTTCATGATTTGGGCCAAACTGTCAGCCCAATTCCTGATTTATAAATAAATTTTTATTTCTTTAGAACTCCTTAATTTTTCAACATGTTTCATCCATTACAATTCCTACATTGTATCCCCGGGCCTATTAACACCCCCTTATTAATTTGGACCATTTAGGAATCCATAATCAAAGTGGATTTGGGGTTTTATTTAAGGGATTGGGCCTTCTCAAAAGCTCATTTCCTATATTGAAAGTATTTTTTACTTCCTTAATACTCACTCAATTGTTATTTTTTAGGTGATTGCAACTCCCACCTGAGCCCTCTTATACAAGGCATCCCCCAATCTCTTCTACCCAAATTTGGAGCAAAATTGAAATGAGAAGTTGGGAGCAACTTCTATAGATTTCACAAATCGCCCAGATTTAAAGAGGTAAATTGATTATTTCATAACTCCGTATATTTTTACAATTTTCCCCCATTCCAGTTCCTACATGACCTCCTCAGCATTATGAAAACCTCACTTTCATTTATGGTTATTTTTTAATTCATATTCTGGTGTATTTGGGTCTTTTTCTTAAATATTTATTTGGGTAAGTGTTTCTCTCTTCATTTCCTTCATTCTACTTAGGGTTTCCTCCCTCTTTCAGGAATTTATTGAGTGTCAAAACGTTATAGTTAATACCTAGGGTTTGATTTGGGGTCTGTTTGGTGAAATATTATGGTTTAGGGTTCGTTTTAACCTCTTTCTGGTGCGGTGGAAGTGCGGTTGAGGTTTCAAACCAAGATTCAAGGGTTTTGACTTAAAAGGAAGGTGGTTCCATGTGTAATCATTTTTTGATGTTTTAGATTACTTAATTTATGGGTTTTAGTGTTCCTCATATTCTTCTTGTGGTGGAAAACCCAATTTTTATGTATTTTTTAATCGTTTAATTTTATACTTTCATTATGGCTTGAAATTGGGTGATTTTCATGGGTTACTCTTAGGGTAATGTTTGGGTGTATTTTATTACAGATGAATGTGATTTATAGGTGTTTAAAGGGGATTTGGATTCTAGTTTGATAATTCCTTAGTGTCATGTGGGACATGAAATGGAGTTTTTTTAATGGGTTCAATGTGTAAAACCATGTTGTAGTTCTTGGAAGTGATTTATGCAAATGTGTGTTTTTCATGTGTTTCTTTTGTGGGGTTAATTGACATATTTTTATAACACATAGGGGTAGTTTAATTAATGTTGTTATGGCTGTAAATTCTATTATGGATTTTTATTGGTATTATTTTTGAATTACATGAGGGATTTGAAATTGGTTTTGTGTATGAAGCAAAGTTACATCCCTTGGGTTTGGTTTATGAAAATTTTGAATGTTTTGTTTGGTTAAAAAAAGTGTAAAAAGGGTGTATATGTACTTTTTTGTTGGTTTATTCACCAAATATGGGTTTTTTTAATGGTATGGTGGTTATTTACAATTTCATATATTTTTTTAGAATGCTTTATAAAGTGCTGAAATGTTTTAGAAAATGGAAAGAGAGCTGGAAAACATTGTTATGGGCTATTTTGTGTGAGTGTGTTGGAAAAAATGATATTTTTTGATGAAGTAATTATTATATGATATTTGAGGGGCTGTTATGTGAGTTATAATGTCTTGGAAGGGTTTTATAATATTTTCTAAAGGATTTTTTGGAGTGTTAAGGAATGTGAAAAGTGCCATGGGCTATTTTTGGTGTGAGTATGATTTCAAAATACATTTGAATGAAAAGTGGATTTTATGACATGTGTGAGGTATATGGGCCATGTTTCATGAACTTGTTATATGGAAATTATATTTTCATGTGCAATGTATATTTCAAAACTTGTTTAACTAGTTTGAGCATAAGGGGAAACCTGGGTATCAAGGTGGGTCGACATGTACTAGTAAGCTAGTGAATCTGTGGGGTTTGGCCTCAATTTCACATAGCAATATTGATTCTTACAACACTAATAAACTATGATGAAGATGATTTGGGAAAACTAGGTTATGGTTATGTTCCCTAATAGTGGATCGTGCAAGAGAACAGATATTGTGATGGTTACTCTCACCGAGATACGAGGTACCTGGGACCCACAATGAGCTATTGCATAAGGATTATTTCCTATTTATTGTTCTCATTAGTTACTTTGGGATTACTATCGGCATACATTATGTTTGGCTTGAAAATTAATTAGTTTTGGCATTATTTTTAAAAGTGTTTATTCCTACTGATATCCCACTTGAGAAATGTTTTTATTATTATGCTGAATCTTTTAGAAAACGTAACAATCATTTCCTATTTATGAAAACTTGCATGATTTTAATCATTGAATGTTTATCCCATTGAATCTATTATAGGTGGTATCCTACTAGGAATTGGACCAAACTCTACTTACACCCTTCGGTGTAAGAGGACTTGGTTAGTTTATTTTATCAATGGTTGGGTATAGTTTTTAGTGCCAGTGATTCAGGTATCTCGGAGGTCCTTAGTGGTGAAGCCCTATTGAGATGGCTTGAGAGAGGTTCCCCTTTCCATAAGGGTTCTTGGGGTTTTTCCATTTGGTTTTGTACATTTGTTATAGTCTTGGTGAGTTGTTTTATACTATGTAATTGACTTCTGAATTTTTGTAAAAGATTGTTTGGTTTTAAAAATCCAGATTCGTTTTATTGGATTCGTATATTGTTTTATGTTTATAAAATCAGGTAAATCAATTGCAATTATCATTTTATGATACCCAAGAAATTGCGCTAGCCCATGGGGATTTGGAACTCCATTCAGTCATTGTCAAGGGCTTGGTTTGGGGCATGTTTTGGTGGCTACTAGATTTTGTTTGTGACACAATTTTTCTTCCTTGGGACATATTTTATGTTATCCAGCAATCAAATTTTATGAGTTAAATATGAAGACCCATTAACAAGTAATATAATGAACTTATTTATTTTAATATATTTTATGTTTTATTTAAATTTATTCCTTCATGGTTTTATAATAAAATGTTACTAAAGTGGTATGTGTTTTATGTTAATATCTCATAGTTTATCGAGATTACTCATGATTAAGCATCCAGTGATAAAATATTATTATAAATATCTCAAAATACTCATTAATTTTTATAAACTCTGGTTATTTCAAAGGAATACATGTTTCCTTTCATTTTCCTCTACTTATATATGCTTAAGTTTAAAGAAATTATTTTAAGAAAAATCATCTTTATTTACATCTTCAGTCGAATAATAGTTTTTTATCCAAAACTATGTTCTATACAAATATTTTACAACATGTTTTTAATACAATACAATTGATTTATTAATGAAATTTTTATCCATTTTGACTTTTTTTACAAAACAATTTTAAAGGAATCTTTATGTCATTTTAAAAAACAATTCTCATTTATATTTTACCGAAGTTGTGAATTAATTATTGGTTTTAATGTGTGCACCATGAGTATATTTATCCATTGTCATGTCCAATCATTGATTTGATGTTTCATTTATAATATTAGAATGTTATTTTAAAATTATTGTTTTTAAAAAAATTATGTTGCATAATTTTTTTCAATGTGTGAATGATGTTTTTCTGAGTAAATGTTTTAATTGACCATTAAAAATCATTTTCCATTTATGATGAAATATCTTGATGCTGCATATAAATTACTAGTGATATGATCTCATGATACCATTATTACTAATTCTATGAGTTGTTTTTTTATGATGAAATAATGTATATGAGACCTATTTATCTTCCAAGAGAAATTTCATGGGAAAATCATATGAAACCCACTTTTGTTCACGCGTTGTATTATGATTAAATGAATAATGGCTATGAAACCTATATATTTTTCATAAGTAATGATATGATTAAATTTTTATGAAACATATTTCAATTCACTCCTTATGATATGATGAAGGTTTTATGATATTTTTGAAAATATACAATTGATTTTCACTATGTGATGGATGGAACCTATATCTCTCTTCAATGTATTAGGTAAACATTTATACCTAATGTGATAGAATGAACTGGAATGAGGAGTGAAACTAGTTTAGTAAGGTACTTTGTCTACTATAATGATATTGAGGGTGAACATCGACTACTAGGATGTTTTATAGAGTGAACTATATCTACTATGATGCCCTTGATAGTTAACCTTTCCTACGATGGAACTAATTTTCATTTCAGATGTGTCAAATAATTTATGTCTTAATGCAATGTTTTATTCTAATGGTTTATTTTATTTGATTTATTTATGAATCATGTCTTATTAACTACTAATCATTCATCCATGACTTAGTATTTTGATCATTGATATGTAGTGAATGGATTTCATGTATAATTCAAATGTTCTCGTACACTTCTGCTCATTTTATTCCATCATATCTCCCTTTTTTACCCTTATGGGAAATCTAAGATCACCATTTCTAATGTCTCCTTTTCCTAGGTTATATAGAAATTTATTTTGTATAATATTTCTAATAATGGTTATACTTATGAATAACTTGGTTGGGGATTTTTTATATGACATATAAACAAGTTGTGTATGATTCCAGGTTTCCATAGTAAAAATTCTGTTATTATTCTCAAATTTGAGTTTCTATAATGAAATGAATGTTTATCTAAAAGGATTAGATATATATTTATGAAAATTATATGTTGGTAAATTGGGTATGATAGTAATTTTTTGTAATTCAGTGTAATAGTGGATGAATAAACTATAGGGTGATCCCTAGGGATATTTCTAAGGATATTTCTATGGGTATTACAAAGGATATGTCTGTGAAAAAATAAAATTATAGTAAAATATCCTTCAAAATTGGAAAATTATTGAGGTAGTGGTTTATAAGAAATTACATCCCTATCGGGTTACAAAAATAGGATGTGGTTCACATATAGAGGTACCCAGGGATAGAAAATCTAGAAATGGTGCATTGAGATAGACATGATCATCACCTGTAATAGAACCACAAAACATGATACACCCCTAATTTTACCATCTTATGGGGATATTATTTTGAAATTCCCAGACTCCATATCAATATTCATGAATTATTTAAATAGATAATGACTATGAATTACCTATGTTAAGCCAAATATTTGATAAATTGAAAATATTTATTTTAACCTTTAGTCATCATATATGTAATGTTTCATGATTATGTGGTTCCCCACCATTAATATTGTTACTAACACTATGATTTTTTATTTTAGTCAATGGAGGGGGAAATATTGAACTTGATTAATGTTAACCATGATAGAAAATTTGTTGATGTGAATCAAAATGGGATGGAGACTTCAGTGAAGAATATTTTGATTACACATAAATAGTTATCATGATTCATGATGTGAAATATTCACCTTAAACAAATCTCAACCGCACTAAATAAGATAATGATAGAGCTCATTATGTCATTGGGTGGTGTAGATGATGGAGGAAAGAAGATTCAGTTTCCTATGTGTCAATAATGTGGGAAGAAGGATCCAAGTGGATGTATTATTGGAATGGTACAATATTTTGAGTGTGGAAAATAAGAACACATATAATGTTTTTGGAGAGGAAAAAAATGAAAATTGCAATTAATATATTTGATTAAAACAATTTTCTCCCTACGATATCATTGATGATTGAATACTTAAATTTTAAAAAGTTTGGTAATTATGAAAACCAATGTCTGAAAGGGATAGATCATAAAGAAAATTTGAGTGGTTGTTTGAGAAATGGTTATATTTATGATGATGAAGATATTATAAATGAACTATTAACGAAAATATGTATTAAGGAATATGACACCCAATTCAGGTTAATATTGTATGAATAATGTTTAATGATTGCTCTATTTATTTATTGAGATTTAGTGAATTGTATTTTTATCCCTAGTATTATCATTACTATATTTATGAAACATTAATGGATTATTTCATAATCATTTTTCATTACAGAGTTCAATGAATATGTTAAATGGTATCAATGGCCTAGAAAATTGATTTATAATAAAGGTGGTATTTTGATTTTGGGAAGATAACCCTTAATATTTTATTGATATTGAGGAAATTAAGTTTATCTGTAAAATAGATAAGATGGATATAGAGAAAATAAATAGGATAGTATTGACTAGCTCTGATATGACTAACAATTTTATGAAAGGCTATTTTATGTTATCATTGAGGGATTTTACGACATTTTCATATTTTTAAAATATATTCAATAATCGTTTATTTTATTTAAGGAATGAGAAAGAAGTTAATTTCTGAATGTAGCTATGTTTTCATTGTGTTATTATGGTAATTAATGATATTACCATCTTTTAGAAGAATCTATGGTCAATATATTCACATATTGTCTATGAGACATTAAGATCTACATCATGTTTTCGGGGGATTAATGATACGTTCATTTTGTAAATTTTGTTGAATTTGTTATATATTTTTGGATTTTAAACTTTTATATGCTTCATATCGTTAACCATTTATGAAATGGTTTAATTGAACACTGGATGGCGTTTTATAGATTTGTGTATTAATATTCCTCATATAGATTTATTTATATTTGATAATCAGGTCTATCTATTTTGTTATTAATTAACATATGAGGAATGAATTCTCATTCTATTATGGATCTCAAGATTTATTAGTGATTTACGCATAAAAGAAATCATTTTCTTTTCTTGAACTAAGAGATGAATATGAAATTTATTAATGTACAACCAAAGGATTATATTTTTATTATGATTCAAAGTAATGTTTATCTGTAGGTGTATCAGTCGCTTTGAAGTTCTTAATTCTATCAGGATGGTAGCATATCAATTGGTGCTTCCATGGAAGCTATTTTAGATTTAGGATGTGTTCCATGTAAATCTCACGTTAATTTATATACATGATCCATCACATATATTGAAATCATAGTTAATAATGATTGAACAAGATTATTCTTATGAGTAACAACTAATGGAGATTATGGATAATATATAGAAAGATCTAAATAATAGTGATACTAAATAGGCCAATGTTTGTTTGGTGAAACCACCATCTTGAAATTATTATGAGGGAACCAAAGGATTAAAGGATATACATTTATCCTTAGTTATTGGTAAAAAATGATTAACTCTTATGGATAAATTCTTTTAAAGGGGTTGATATGTGTGTTTTATATATATATATTTAATGGTGTTTTAATACATTAATTTGAATAATATAATTGATATTCATTCCATATTTTTACTTTTTAACATATGTTTTAATTTATTATTGGATGATAAAAATATTTCAAAAGGGATTTATAAGGACAATATTTTTGGAGAAAATGACACTTTGCGTCGTGATGTTATGTGTCACGCCAGGACAACATAATATTAAATCTAGAAGATAACATCATTTAGAGTAGAAGTAGACTAAAGAACCTGAAGGTGTATTATTTCAAATCCAAATCCCAATACATGACATGAGATTTTTTCTTGTTTTCTACCCGTCCAACCATGAGATTGATGTTCAAGGGTTGTGACATTACACGTCATGATTTTCATTCACGACGTGAATGTTTCGATATAGAAAATATACATAGAATATATATCCACCACATATTAAATTATATTTAATTGATACATGACATGATTTCATCAAGAGATACCAATTTCAAAATCCATTTCAACCACTAATTACATGATGTGTGAAAAATACACATCATGAATCTATTGGGAGGACTATATTTTTAAGCATTATCATTGGGGGTTTCATAGGATAAGCAGTTTTTACATCCCTGAGACCAACAATAACTAGTTATTAACCAATTTTTTGTCACTAAATTCATAATGACCCCTCTTGAAGTCTATAAATAGAGAGTTCTATAGCTACTACAAAGGAATCTGGATATGAAATATTTGGAGGATGATGTTACACTGTGTAGGGTCACCACTATTTTCTTCTGTATCTTTCATTTATGTTTTCATTGTCAATATTCTATCCCCTTTTATAACTAATATCATGCATATGGTGTGGAACCAATAATATTTTGGTTTTATGTAGATGAAGGGGGAATACATTGTTTTATTTATTTATTATAGCTTATTCATGTATTTAGTTTGTTGTTACTCATTAATTAAATTTCAATCCCTTCCATATTCAATTCATGATCAATGAATTGAACTTTAATGAAACACTTCTAATTTCACAAATGGATCCCCAAAATTAGGAAAGGCCATTATCACTATTATGGTACGCTGTATTATAAATGTATTCTAGAAAAACATGATTGGGAGAAACCCTAAATTCCAGGACAAAGGGAGTTAGGTTATTGTTAGATTGAGTAGAGGATGTCATAACTATTGTATCCAACTCATCTCGACTGCAAAACCACACTTGGATTATTCATATTTTTTTATAAAATGAAATGAAACCTCAATCTTGAATCTACATAAACCTAGTACGCATTCAAAATATTATCTTTCCAAACAATCAATCATCTTTATTGTTATTCATCTTTCATAAATATAATCAATTTCATCTAATATTCAACCTATTTCATAAAATAAATAAAATAAAACTCTTTTATCTTCAAAACATAGTTAAATTATATGGGATTAATATAGATCTTTCTATTATATTCATTATAATTAATTAAGTATCGTTGAACATAATTTTATATTTTTTTATACAGAAAGTAAATAACGATTCCCTTTGTGACGATGAGGGGGGTCGAATGTAACACCTTAATATATTGTGAAATATATATTTTTAAAATAGTTTAAATCTTCTTGATATCTTACGTTACATGAATAAATTAGTTTAACCTGGGATGCATGCAACACAATGTTTATCATTCATTACATATAACACTGAGATTAAACTAAATGTGATATACTATTAAAATATTATTATTTAATATCATAGTAATCAACTAGCCATTATAATGAATAGTGTGGATATGATTAACTATGTTATGAAAATATATGTATGATACATTTTTATAAAATTAATTCTTTGGCTAATAAATAATATGGAATAAACATAAAAAATATTTGACAATAAAGGAAATCTACTTATGAAAAAAAATCGGCACACAAATGTTTTTTATGTAAATAAATTAATAACATAACATTTTGGTAATTAATGTAATTTAATTTATATATTTTATATTAAATAAAATGTTCAAAATTAGTTTTATGTGATTTTTAGAAAATATATAATAATTAATCCTATTTTCTTCCAATAAACATTATTTTTCTAAAAACATTATTGTCACCTTGTGTGAACTTATTTAAAAATAAAATGTTTACTCAATTATAAATTTTATTTAATATAATAAAATAAATTTTATATATTATAAGGTCTAAATTATATTTTTGTGAATTTTTTGGAATTTTATGAGAAGATAAATTTTTCAATGATAAGTAAAAAATAATTTTTTATTAAAACATTTCATTTATTTTAATGAATATAAAAACATAAATAAAATTCATATGGTTTTCAAGGACTCATTAGTTAAATTATAAATCAATTAATTCCATTTATATCATTGTAACCAATTTTATATTTAATTTTCATTTGAAATTTGTTTGAACTTCAGAACATTTTATCACTAAAAAATTACATTCTCATCATGACTATGGGAATAATTCTATTTCAAACATCACCAATTCTATGAATATAATTTTTAAAAATGGATTCCATATTCTAAAAATTAATAATTTATATATTTTTAGTAATTTAAAAGTAATTTTCTACCATAATTTACAATTAATAAAGATAAAATAAATATTTACCACCTTTAAGGTAAAAATGGGTTTACTGAGGGTTAAATTGTTTTAAGAATATGAGTTCTGGTCAAAATATCAGAACCCTGACAATTATTCAAAAAAAAAGTAGTATACAAATTACATGAGATGAAATAGGGGAAATTTTATAGAGTGTCTAATAAAAAAGGGAATCAGATCCTGAGGGAGGTCATTTTTCCAAGTGATATCATGAGAGACTCCCTTGTTGGTGAGACCGTCAGCGATCTTGCTTGCTTCACAGAAGGTGTGTGTAGCAATAAAGTTGAGACTGTTGAGTGAGTTGAGGTAGTTAATCAATTCAGGGGTGAGAGACCATGATAGGTGAGTCTCACCCTTCTAGAGGGCATGCACAATGGTATAAGAGTCTCTCTCAATCCATATGTTGTTCGAGTTGAAAAGTTTTTTAAAAGAGATGGCATGGATGATACCCAACATTTCAGCCTCTAGAGCAGAAGAAATGTCGCCGCTTCCATAAAAACATTGGAGAATCTGATCAAGATGGTCTCTGAAAACATCTCCACATCCCAAAGCTCCTAGGATTCCTTTCGAGGCTCCATCAATATTTACTATAATCCAGCCGTGAGGAGGAGCCTTCCAAAAGACTTCAATAGTGTATTTCGGTTTTGGAAATATTTCACTCACTCCAATCTATCGGAGGGTTTAAAGAAAAATGATATAATTGTCACAATGATCTTTTTTGGATCATGGAAGCCTCTTTGATAGCAAGATGTATCCTCATTTTACCTACATTTAGTTTAAATGAGATACTGTTGAAAATGAAGTCATTTCTACCATACCAGAGTAAATGCAGAAGCATTGCAATGGCATCAAGAAAAAGGATTCTAATTTATGGTGACCTCAAAAGCTCAATCAGCCTTTTAAACTACGTTAAAATAAAGTTATCCAAAAGCCATCTGCACCCAAAAAGATCAAATGTGTAGTTCCATAGAGCAGTAGAAATCCCACAAGATAAAAATAGGTTGTTTATGTCCTTCTAATGTTGGCTGCAAAAGCAACATTTAGAGAAATTATTAAAACAATAAGACTGAAGACAACCATTTGTAGGAAGTTTTTGGTGAGAAATTCTTCAAATTAGGGTATGACGTGAATGTTTTATCCAAGCCTTATCGAAATTGGCAATCCAACTGAGATTATCAACAACTTCAGAGAGATGGTGATTATAATATTTATTTGAGTCTAACTAACCATTTTTAGAGGGATACCAAAATAGAAATTCATCATTGGAAATGAAGTAATAATTTTCAAAAATTACTTTGGTAGGATCCGGAAGATGTGGGCTAGAGGAGTTGATCACAACTCTGATGGACCAGTTAGTGGGATCATGAGTAAAAGAATTAGGAATTTCTGAGACAAGAGAGTAACCAATCCAGTTATCAAACCAAAAATTTAAATTAGATTCTTTACAAAAAATACATATAAAATTTTCCAATATAGAAAAAATAATAAGATTTAATCAGGGGCCAGATAGAGGAAGACATGTAGGGAAAAGTACTAGATTTAAGTTTATCAAGAAAACGATTTCAGAGGAATTTCATGGGATGAGAGTTATTATGAATGAGTGACCACATCAATTTTGCTTGATGAGCCTCATTAATGGTTTTATGATTTTTAATTCTCATACCACCTTCTACAATAGGTTTACAAAAAGAGGTCCAAGAAACCGTGACCACTTTTCTCTGCAGTGTGATACCACTCCAGATGAAGTTCCTTATACCAAAATTTAAGCCTTTAATAAGACAAGTAGGCCACTTGTAAACTACAATTTTGAGGGTTAAGAATAACTTAAATCTTTTCCAACCCCCATATTCATTCTATATATAAACTATATATATTATATTTTCTAATAAATCCCATTTTAGCCTTTTTAATGTTGAAAAACTGGAAACACCGTTTTCTTTTCAAATATTAGAAGTGTACCACTCACCTCAATTATTAATAGACACCCACTTTATTCTCCTATTACCACCAAAAAAACCATTTTTTTCTTCCAAAAAATAAAAAAATAACATCCTTAAATACATTCTCCCTTATTATAATCCTTATTTTTTTAGTAATACAACCTACCAAGCCTTTTTTTTCAAACCAAAAGATGTTTTCCAAATAAGTGGTAACACACATAACCAAGAATTTTATTTTATTTCAACTTCCACATCATTTAAATAATTATTAATCTTGTATGATATAATAACATCATTATCCACTATATACTGATATTATTATTTTTAATGACATATAATAGTCTCCTCTTCCATAAAATGGGATATGAAATAAACATTCTAATGTACGGTGGACTACTTCCTCGTGAGCTGATGTTATTCATTTTCCATAACCACCGGTCACTTTTGATTATGTTGTTGGATTAAATATTTATATATGATATTTATTATGTTTATTATATATTTTTTATTTATTATATCAAATATACCTTCACAATTTCAATTCTGTGGGAATTCTATAAGGTCTCTCCTCTATACAGTGGGTTATCGGCTGGTGAAGGGATTTTATTCGATCACGATTTACATGAATGGTAATAAAGATCATTTTATTGATAATTCCAGATATATTTTAAAAATAATAATTATGTAATGGTTATATAATATTTAACTTTATTTTCTTCAATCATTCAAGAAAATGTAAATTGTGTTCATTCATACATAGGGTGTACCATCTCCAAAAACAATATGTTTCATTCATATCTATAAATTTTAAGGATTACTCTGAAAAATATATACTTAATATATATGATATTTAAATATTATTTCAAATTATATATATGATGGAACTATGATCAACATATGTATAGAAAAACTAAAAAATTGTAACATACCTAAAAAATAATGCAGTAATTTACTGAAACATGTATTTATAATAAAATTATTAATAAACAGTTAATATATTATCATAAGAAAATTATATGTGGTATGATATATGTAATTAAAGATAATTACATTATTTATAATAAATTTATATTTATTATACATTATATTTTAATGTGTACGATAAAACATGAGACTAAAGGTAATAAATTCTCATCTCATTTCACCTTCCTTGAGATATATGCTACATTGTGCTCTAATATTAATTAAACTGGTTTATATAAACCCCCATTTACATTTAATGTCATGAATTTATTTATTATACTTATATATGTTTTATTTAATTTTATTCCTTCATTGGATTTAAAATTCAAGGTTACTAAATTGCTATGATTTTATGTTATAATCTCATCATTTTCAGGATTTTTCTTTATTATACATCAAATGATAAAATATTATAATTCAACTCTCAAAACACTAATTATTTTAATAAAAAAATTTATCTCATGAAAATAAATTAATTTCCTTCATTTTCATCTCTTTATGTACTCTTAATTTCTAGAAAAAAGGTTTTAATGAAAATTAACCCTTATTTATTTCTTTGGTCAAAAAATCATTTTTCATAAAAACCCATGTTGTCTAAAAGTGTTTTAAAATTTTATTTTTACATTTTACAAATGATTTATGAATGATTTTTTTCCCATTTTTTACTTTTTCCTAAAAAAATTGAATGATTTATTCATGAAATTTTAAAAAAAAATCATATTAGGGTATATCCCAAAATGTGAAAGTAATATTCATTTTAATGTGTATAGCTTGAATGGATGTATATACCATCATAACTAATAATTTCATTGAATCATAATTTATAATCTTCAAACGTCAATTTTCAAAGAGAAAGACATTAATTTTTTTTGCTATAATTGTTTTTAAAAGTGGAAAGCATATTTTCCTTAATAATGTCTTAAATAAAAATCTAAAAACATTTTCCATCTATGATGAAATATATTTATGTTACATATTACTTTTTGGTAATATAATCCAATGAAACCATTCATATTCATTCTCTAAATTGTTAATTTTTATCATGGAATAATTTTTAAGAAACCTATTTCTGTTCCATGTGTTACACCACGAGGAACTCTTATGAAACCAAATCTATTCATGGGTTAAGATATGATGAAATGAAAATGATATCCATCTATTATTAATAGTGTAATATATTATTTAGTATATATATATATACACATATATATATAACCCATTTTATTTCTGGGTTGATGATATAATGATTCTTTTATGACCTTGTGGAATGCATACTTATAATTTTCACTGTGTAATGGGTGGGACCTATATCCCCCTACAATGAATTAGGTAAATATTTATATATTTAGAGATAGTTAGGACATGAATGGGGAGTAAACCTGGCTTATTAAGGGACTTTTTCTACTATTATGGTATTTTTAGTAAACATTGACAACTATGATAGTGAATGTAATAAACCAATTCAACTATGATAGCCTTGGTAGTAAACCTTGACTACATTTAAAATGACTTTATATACATACACGTACACACAAATTATATAAATTATGGAAATTTTATGCTCGCAATACTCATTTTTAATGATTTCCTTATGATTCAGCTCTTATGAAATTCCAATATTTATATCATGACTCAATATTTTGATCATTTATATAAAGTGTATGGTTTTAATTTTTTATTAACATGTACTCATACAATTATTATCACGTTATTCTTAAGCTTATCCCTTATCTAACCTTACTAAGAATCTGAGCTCATTCTTTCTTATGTTCCCATTCCATGGGTTATGGAGAAATGTATCATTCATGATTAGTCAAAGTTCGGATCTAGTTATAAAGAACATTTTTGGAGATGGTTTAGTTCATAGATGAACTATTTTATATGTTTCTATGATTCCAAATTCTCTATTCCTTTACAATCTTCCAGTGAGTAATTGTATAATGTAATGATTGTTTATATAAAATATTTAATATCAATATATGAAAAGCATCGTTATATATAGTTCGTATCAGAGGAAAAGATCATTAAAAAATTTGAAAATATAATGAGAATACTTTAGTTAAATTAATAGGGATATTTATAAGTATGTTAATAGGGATATAAATAAGGGGAACTCTATGTATGAGTCAATGTATATGAAAATTTCATAGAATTTTGGTAATGGATAAAGATAGTTGTTTCCATGAAATGAAATCACTATTAGGTTACTACAAGTTTATATAGCTTTGTAATAGATGTACCTGAACATAATAACTCTAAAAATAGTGCATTCAAATGGACTGGATCATCATCTGGTGCATGATAATGAGACTTGATGCACACAAAGTTAATTTCTCAAGGGAATATGATTTAGAAATTCCCTCACTCTTTAGAAACCATATTTAATGATGTAAATAGACTATAAATATGAATAGCCAATGTAAATTATATGGTTTCAAAAATTTAAAAAATCATTTTTTTATTTAGACATGGTATATATAATTTTTTATGATTATATGGTTCCCCACTATTTGTATTGTTACCCAAACAATAGTTTCCGGTTTAGTCAGTGGTGGGGACAATAAGGAACTAGATTAGAATTGAACATGATATAAAATGTTTTTATCAGAAACCAAATGGGATGATAACTAAAATAATGTATATTGGTATTATACCTAATCAGTTATCATGATACATAATTATAAACTCCCTCTTAAATAACTCTCATACTCACTAAAGATGATAAAGATTTATTTAGCTTAGAATTTACATTGTAGATACCAAAATGTAAAGATGTTCGATGTTCATATGTGTTTCTATTGTACGAAGAATCACCTAAGTGGATATATTAAAGGAATAGGAAGATGTATTTATTGTGAAAAAGAAGGGAACCATGAATGTAATTTTAGGGAAAATTTGAAATGTTTAGTTAATATATTGGAAAAGAATAATAGTCTTCCTAATAAATCATCAACAGTTGAATGTTTAAAATTTGGTAACTATGGGCATTACGAAAATCAATGTCTTAAATCAAGATCACAAAAATATATCAAGGTTTCACGATTCATGGTTATTTTACTAATGAGATAGAAACTAAAAATTATAGATGAATTGAATGAAGTGTTAAGGAATAATATGATGAATCTTGGTTAATGGCCAATTAATAAAGATAAAGGATTTTTAAATTTTTGTATTCGAATTGATATAATTATATTTCCTTCATTGGTATTTTGGATATTAGAATCATGAAACCTCAATTGATTGTTCCAAAATAGTTTTCATTAAGGAGTTTGAAGAATATTTTAAATGGTACGGGTGGCCTATAAATGTGATTTAATTGAAAGTTGATATTTTTATTTAGGAATGATAACTATTAAAAAGTTATTGATATTGTGTAAATGGTGTTTAGTTTGGATAAATATATTTTTGATATGGATGTATTACATTGGATATTATTGATTACCTTTGAGTAGGTTAATGTTATTATTAAAAATCTATTTACGATATTGTTGATGGAGTTTACAGCATTTTTGGATTTATGAAATATATTTAAGAAACTATGACATTATTTTAGGAATATGGAGTGTGTTATGTTATGAAAGTAGGTATGTTTTTATTACATTTTTATGGTAATTAAAGACTTTACTATTTTTGAGGAAAATATATGATTAATATTTTCACATATTTTTTATATTATGTTATGTTCCACTTCATATTGTTTGGCGGATTAGCGAATAACTAATTTTGGGAGTTTTGTAACTTTATTTATAATGTTTTTTATTTTAATAATTTGGAATAATAAGAAGGATAACCATTTATGAAGTTTTACATACTGATCATAGGATGAATATTTAGAGATTAATGTATTACTTCACCATATAATGATTTATAGATATTAGATACCCAGTGAGACCCATTTTCTTATTACTAGAGATTTAGAAAATGACATATAATTATATTATGGATAATGTGATCTATTAGTGATTTATGAATTGAAATATTTCATCTTCAATTATTGGAGTACGACATGAAGTAGAAATTGATTGATGCACAAACAATAGATGAAATTTTGCTTACGATGACAGCGAAAGTTAATCCCTAGGTATATCAGTCACTTTCGAAATTCTAGATCACATCAGGACGGTATCATATCAATTTGTTCTTCCCCCAAACCTCTATTAGGCTTACAATTTTTTCCATTTATCTGTAATTAGGATGTACATACTTGATTAATCCCATGTAATTGACTCATAGATCAGACCTCTAAAGCATGAAGTTTTTATAAGGAACAACTAATGGAGGTTATAGATTACATGTATAAAGTTATAAAAAAATTAACACTAACAATGTCAATGTTTTTTTTAAACCACTATCTTGAAGAGGTTAATTTGTAACCTATGGTGGTAATGTGGAATATTTATCCTTGGTTATCTATTCAAAAATGATGAATTTGGATGTTGAAATTAATTTTAAGGGGGGGGGGTAAAATGTAACACCCTACGATTTTGGGAATTTCCTTTCAAATAAATTTCGTAATTAATTTTTTTTTCAGTACCATGAACACTATGTTTATCATTAATTATAAATAAAACTGAGTTTATATAGTGTTACAGACAATACTGTGATTAAAGGAAACATGAAAATCTTATACAATATTATTATTTCGTATGATAGTTACAACATAGACATTGGAATGGATGATATAAATGACATTAAATAATTTATTAAAGTATATTGTTTATAAATGTATATAAAATTAATTAATTTTATATCTAATTAATTGCAAATTTAAATTTAAACTATTCTAAAATAATGTAAATCTTGTTCTGAAAAAGTATTTTATGCACATTAATTTTTTTAACCTTAATAAATTAAACAATTACCATTTTGAGAATGATTTATGTTAAATTTTTATATTATACATTCAATAAAATTTTTGACATTCAACTTATATTTTTTCTATAAAAGAGATAAGAATCAGTCCAATTTAATATTGAATTTTGTTATAATGATTTTTTAATTATTTAAACATTTTCTATTTAGAAAACTAATTTCACTTCTCGACTGTGAGATTAATTTTAAAATATATTTTTCCAAATATGATAATGGAGTTTGAAAAATGGATTAATTTTTTTTATTTTCATATTTTATATTTTCAAATAAGGAAAAAATAAATTGTTTAGTATAATTAATGCTAAAAAGAATTGAAGCATTAATTACCATGATTAACGTAAAAATGGTTTTTCCATGGGTAAAATAAAACAGATAATGGTCAAGAATAACACAATACCTTTAAAACACTATTTTTAGAAAATAATTATAATTTATAATTTATAGGTTTATAATGTACCATTTTGGAGGCTTTTGGGATGTGTAAATTTTTTGTACTCCATTTTATTTTCAATAATTTCATGTTTTCTATTCACCTCATTTATAAAGGGACACACACTCTCCACTCCTATTGAAACATAAATGCACATTTGTTTCATAAAACACCTAGACAAATAAATTCCATAATTCCCTCATCCCATTAGATAATCCTTATTTTGGTCACAAATCCATCATTAGATTTCATTTGTTACAGACCAAAAGTAGTTGTTCAAAGGAGTGGTAACACCCCTAATCGGACATTTTATTATTTTTCATCCACCACCGACATCAATTTTTATTAAACAGAGTATAAATAATAATATCAACATCCTCTATATATTGATATTTTTATATTTCATAACCTACATCCATCTCTTATTCTATAAAATGGGATATAAAATCAATATTCTTGTGTACAACAGACTACCACGTCATGGAGCGATGTTATCCGTTTTCCAAAACCACCTCTCCTAGTGGGATACAATGATAGATTAATTATTTGTATATTAAATTTTTTATATTATTATACTTTTAAAATTATTAAATCATATACACCTTCATACTTTACACTCTTTGGGAATGAGATAATGTCACTCTTATGTCGGAAGGAATGTCTCCTTGTAAAGAAATACGATTCATTCACACATTACATGGAAGGTAATATGGATGTAATTAATGAAAATATGCGATAAATTTATATTGGAAATAAATTTTTTTATTTAATGGTAATAAATTATTTAGAATAAGTTTTTTCAATCCTTCTTGAAAATTTAAACAACATTCATGCATACATTCAAAACAATATCTCCATGAAAACTGTACTTCATTTTGTACATATAAAACATACAAATTACTCAAAAAACATATATAATGAATTTATATGATATTTTTACCATGTTTGAAATTCTAGATATTATGGAACCAGGATCAATTTAGGTGGACTGAAAATAAAAAATCAAACCATATACAAAAAATACAGGAGTTATTTCCGGAAACAAGACATTAACATAGAATTATTAATAAAAAATAATAACATGTCATAATACAATTATATATTTTATGATACATATAATTATGGATATTTAATAGATTTATTATAAAATTAATGTTATTATATTATTTTTTCGAATGTGTAAAATTTAATTCGACAGTTGAGGTATGGTATTTTCATCTCGAATGGCCTTCCTCGAGACATATGTTATGTTATGACCATATGAATTTTTTTTAGGTGTATATACATCTAAATTAAAATATAATATCATTAATTTATTTATTATAAGGATATTTTATGTTTCATTTACTTTTATTCATTCGTCGGGCTTATAATTCAAATTTTCTATAGTGGAAAGGGTTTTATGTTGCAATATCATCGTTTTTGGAGATGGATCATGATTATGATTTTGAAGATAAAATCAATTGATCAACATCTGAATAATATATGATATTTTATTATCATCTGGTTATGTTATTAGAATACATTTTTTCCCATAATTTTCCTCTCTTTATGTATTCATGAGTTTAAAACAAATATGAAAAAAATCTCAATTTTTATCTTTGATCAAAAATTCATTTTCTTTCCAAACCCATGTTATGTAAAAGTGTTTCAAAAAAATTCATAACATTATTAATTTTTTTATTATATAAATTATTATTCATATTTTACTTCATTAAAAAAATTAACTGATGCTTTATGTCATTTTCTAAATAATTCCCATTTGTTGGTAATAGAAAATAGGAATGGAATCATTGATTTGTAATATATGGTATGAATATATTTATCCTCCATTATGACTAATATTTACTATAAACCTCCCATTACAATAATCCTTGTTTATTTTTAGTGATTTGTTTTTAAAAATGTTACATGTTTTTGAAAAAATCCTTTTGAAATGGATATTTTCCCCAATAAATGTTTTAAATGATCATTCAAAATCATTTTCCAACTAATCTTACATCCATTGATGTTAATTATTCCTTAATTGGGATATGATCGAATAATGAAATACTTATTCATTACCAAAATGATTTAATTTTATTAAATAATGATTTTTTTAAATCCTATTTGTTCTCCATAGGTCATGTAGGTTGGATGTCTTATGAAAAATGATTCTTTTCATGCGTTATTCTACAATAAAATTAAACAATTATAATGAAAAATATCTCTTTTCTTTATGTTATAATTTAATGAAATGTTTATAAACCAAATTAATTTCATGGGTTATTATATAATTATTTTTATGATATTATTTCACACATTCTTATGATTTTCATTGTATGATGATTGTGAACTATATCTTCCTCTAATGAATTGGGTAAATATTTATATATTATGAGATTAATAGGAATGTAATGGGATGTGAAACTAGTTTACTAAGTAACAATTTCTACTATGATATAATTTAGAGTGAAGTGTAACCACTATAATGGTATTCAGAGTGTACCTATTCCACTATGATATCCTTGGATATGATCCATGAATACTATAGAAATGATTTTATATGATTATTTATATTAAACATTTCTTTGTATTATGATGATGTTATTTTATCTTGGATTATGTTAATTTATTTTCTTTATGATTTATATATTATGAACTTCCAATCATTATTCCATGTCTCATTATTTTGTTCTTTGATATGTAGGGTATATATTTCATATTTTATCCCCATGTTATCATACCCTTATTCTCCGATTGGTCTTATGAATCTTCCACTTTTAACTTTACTAATAATATGATAACACCCTTTAATATGTTTCCAATATTTGGGTTATAGAAAAATTTATTATATAGGATATGTAAATGAAGGGTTCTAGTTATAATGAAATTAGTTAGAGATTGTGAATTTCTCATATGAACCTGTTGTTAATGTTTCCCTTATTCCAATGGCAATGTACCTTTACAATCTCCTCGTATGTGTTTGTATAATGTAATGATTGATCATAAAAAATTTGTAATATCTATTTATTAAAATATATGGATTCTATAGATTATTATGCTCTGAAGATTGTTTTAAAGAAAAATATATTTGATATGAATAATATACTCACAATCATGATACATCTTATATACAATGTATCTTGTTGTGCCTCATGTACATAAAATAATGTTATTCCCCATGTATTTATGATCATATTATGCCTCATGTAATTATTTTCTTGGTATGACTCTTGTAATTTAGTTCATGTTTATATGTTATGACCCATGTCTTACCTAAGATACATGAATATGTATTTCGTTATGTTAAATTCCAGATTTGATTATTCATAGCTTTTAAATCTATTGTTTAATTTGTATGAATTATTTATATAGTGTTCATGTACCTTATATATGTTATCATATACATATATTAATCCTATAATCACTTATGATCTTTCATGGAATTACTTTTGTTTACCCTAACAGATCATTTATTCTCACTTCATTCTTATTCTTTAATTTCAAGAGGTTGTAAGAAAAGTAATATGTAAAATAATCCAAGAAGGGTAGACTCTGTGAATAATTTGTGTCAGATGATCGATAATTTTTATTTATTAATAATATATATATATTGAAGAAATATACATTGGTTAAAAAATACCTGGGTTTTTTTAGTAAATGTTATGTTCTACCTCTCAAAATATGTAAACCAAAAAGGTATTTTGATTGTATTATTATGAGCATTTCTCACTAATTCATGAAATTTAAATGACCACATGCTTGTTTAATCATAAATTTTGTCTAATAATAATGTATAAATTCTTTTATTGTAGACATGTTGTATATATGAACATATATTATATCATTCACTAAAGTGGATGAGTAGATCAAATTCCCCTTATCCAAATAGATATGCACATCACATGAACCTTATCTAGGTATGGACATACACATCCTCTATTTATCTCAATTGAGGTACCAAATTATATACTCATCATATGATTGGACAAATCCCATCTTATTTAGTCTCCCGATAATGGAAAGATTAACATCATAACCAAACACTCTTAGTGAGCTCAATATCATGGATGGTATAATAAATGTAAATGATTTTTATGTTTCTAGTGATAGTTATCATTACAACCATAGTTAAAATAAATATATACAAAATATACAACCATATTATATAATATATAATATGTATATCACCCCATGTGGGATATGTGGTGAGTCAACCAACATAAAAACTCATTTTATACCTAATTAGTGAACCATGAATCGCTATATGAAACTCTACATATAGTAACCTTTATTTTTCCCACAAAATATAATACTCCCTTGTGACCAATGAATATGGTGAAATTAATATTATATATTTGGAGGATGATTACCATTTTAGTTCATCAATATATTCAGCAAACATAAAATGATAATAAACTAGAGACTTCCTTTTCTATCACATGAAAAAATTATACTGTTAAATTCACTTAATAAAATAAAAAAACTCATAAATAAGTGATAATAATTTCATATCTCATATCATAAATCACCAAAAAGTCCTTAGGTTTGGTAAACATTAAGGTTTTTTGAAATCTTTTTTCATCTCTATTTAATTTATACCACATATCTATGTGTCCATCTGATAAAAATTCATAATAAACTTTTTAGTGAGTAAAATTTGTAGGGAAAAGAATATTTGAATAATTGTGTAAAAATTTAATAATATTCCAATTATTTAACTCCTTTAACATAGTATTCAAACTTATTGTATTCAAAAATCCCCATATAACATGATTAATAAATTATATTATCTATGTATAACCCTTTCTTAGTTTAGCATCATTATCATGGATCCCATTAGTTAAAAAATTTCATTCAAGGATTATTTTGTAAAAACATGCAACTCTTTTAATTAATATCATTCACTACCAACACATTCGAAACTATATTATGATATAAAGTGACTTTCATTTTTAATATGTGATTCTTCTGATGTGTATCATTATTTCTACTATGAAATCATTTTAGAAACATATAAAACAAAAAAAGAGTAATCTATAAATTTTTAGTGTGTTAAAATTGACATCAATTCCCAAAATAACAGGTCAATACAGTTTCAATGAAATATTAATGAGAAAATAAAAATATATTTAGAATTGTCTATGGGAAAAATTGAAAAAAATGTGTATACCAAGTGTAGCATGCCAATGTTTATGGATTAGTTGAGTTAAGAGATGATGATAAATTCATATATCTTTTGAATTATATCCTGGTGAGTTTATTCTTTGGGAACACACCCTCTATACTAATGAAACCCCTTCTGACTCACTTGTACATCAATTAATAATTTAAATAGGAAATCAAAACCCATGATTTAATGAGACTACACTTTTCCTCCTAATGGTCATGGAATGTACATAGTAAGTTTATTATTGTATTGAAGGAAAACCCCACTCAAAAACCATTGGTAATGGAAGGTATTTGAATATAACATACTTTAATACATGATGTTTTGAAAAAATGATATGTGATAATCATATAAATTTTTGTTCCACTATAACCAATACCCTATAAATAATTTATTTCCCCTAGAAAAATCAACCCCTTCCTGTTATACATTATAGAGATTAAAATAATGCAAGAATATAGAAACCATAAATCAATCATATAATCAAATTCTACAATCTAAAGGCTACAATTCAATCCCCCTTCCTCTTCCACTGTATCATCAAACTTGAATTTCATCATAATTTTACAAATCTACGAATCTATCAAATCTAAGTAATTGCACTTGTAATTCCATCTAATATCGTTTTTCATACGAGTATGATGATTTCATAATAATTATGTATTATATGACCATATAATTATCTATAGTTCAAAATTAAATCTCTTTATAAAGGTTAATGTCCATTATATAATTCCAAATTACCCTTACAGATTCTCAATAATCCTTAAAAATGTAAAATGAATCTTATAAATATTACAAATGACCCTTATGAAATTATAATGTTTTTTATGAATATTCCAAATGAATTCTATGAATTCTACATGACCATATGTTTCCTTAATACCTTTACTGAAAGTGTATTTAGCCACATTTACCCATGATTCTATCACATAGTGTAATTACATCCGTAAAATTTTTTAATAATTCCCATAAATGGTTTAAAAATTTAAAATAGTCCTTCAATAATTTCAATAGACCTTCAATTTTCCCATCATATGTTTTATCAAAACTAACAAAACACAACTGGATTCATCGATCCTACCCCTTTCCAAATATAGTTATCCAAACTCCAAAACAATGAATAGAGAAATGAATTTAATAAAATACCATCTATAACTATTAATAAATTATTTTATTGGTGATGTAGATTATATCCTCTATTATTCATTTATTTTTTTTCACTCCCATATAAATAAAAAGTACTCTGGATTCACAAAAGAGAAGCCCCATATTTGGTCAATTATTCTCTCCATTTGGTAGAAGAATCAAAAGCATAATTTGTGAGGAATTGCAATAATAAATTACATTAATATTAAATAATATTGTATGACTATTGAATAAATTTTTCAATTAAATACACCCTATAACCATGAAGGATTAGTTTATTTAGATACTAGATAGAGAATAAATTTATTTTATGAAAGATATTCAGCATTTCCCACTAAATCCTCATCACATAGTAACCTTATTCAAGATTACCTACCTAATCACATTTTTTATAACCTACAAAAATGAAACATTGTATACAACGAGTTCAGATACCCAGTAATGGTTATAATGTTATATTTTAATCCATCATCATAAGTGGTTATAAAATAATATTATGGTTAAGATAACATGATATCAAATTAGAATATCATACCCAACAAGTCATAATCTATAAAACATGTGTCATGGAATAAGTTTTTGTCATAATAATAGATATTAAACATTGGAGTGTATAATTATGAATAACCAATCATGATCTATGAGATCATATCGTTAGAATAATATATATATATTTTACCTAAAATTGTAGCAGAAACATAGGCATATAAAATAATTTCCTTAGGTAAGGATCTGTCCTGAGACTATCATAGTACATAAGCTCCCATAATGCATTGTGGTCACTTCCTGTTCTAATAATCCTAGAAATTATATGTGAAATATACTCACCATGTAAATCCATACATAGTAGTTTTTGACTATCTACTTGGGTTCATTCATGTGCTTAGTCCAACCGCCTTTGTATACTCTCGGGATTTTAAAATCCCTTGGGTACCTGATTAGGATTTGGATAAGCCCATGAATAACCATTTTATCTCATGGAATCTAAAACATTACCCAATAAATTTTTGATTCATAATAGACCAAAATTTCACATAATAATAAATCATTCATTTATATTCCCCATGAACATAATATAATTTTTCATTCAATTATAATTTTATTAACCAATGAAAAAATTGGATTTATGAAACATTATTAAAACATTAGAATAAAAAGATATCAATAGAATGGAATTATTTTTTATCATAAAATCATATCACTAGTGAATAATATAAAAATCTAAATGATGTTGACATAAATGAAAAAATATTATAAAAGAGAAAAAATCAGGCTTTAAATAATAGAACAAAACATCAATTTATTTTAGAATTCATAGAAAAATAGGAAAATTATTTTCTTTGTATATCCATTTAAAAAAAATTAATCTTCATAATGCATAATGTACATGGTGGGGGAGAATATGTTTCTTCTGAATACATTTGAAATCATTCATTTCATACATTTGTGAAATGTCTGAAGTGGGTCATACAGAAAATGATTCAAATGATTACTTTTAATATTTATTAATTCAAGTTATTGTTCTCTTAGTAATTCCATTTTCAATCATTTTAGATTAGTTAATTACTATTATAAAACAATTTGGAATAATATTTATGTTGAAGAATAAAAATTTGAATGTAATGAATAGAAACTGGGTCTATTTTTCTTAAAGTTGTTATTTTAATTATTCCGAGTACTAAATAGGGGAAAATTATAATAATACTTTAAACACATAAACATTTTTTTAGAAAACAAAATATATTGTTGAATATAGTGAAACATATAATTCCCCCATAATGAAAATTGAAACATAAAGAATTCTAATAAAGAGTGAAGTTATAACATAAACTTTTACCTCATGTCCCAACATTCTTAGTACATTCTCTAAACATTTATATAATAAATATTGATTTATTATAAATAAATATAATATATAACATATTAATACTTATTGTGCCATATATCACACATTAATTTTTTTAATCACTAATTTATTAATAATTTTCCACTAAAATCAATATTCTTCGTGATAACATTTTAATTTTTTCACGTATGTATTGATTAAGGATTGTAATCCTTACACATGGTCATGGTTTAATAATATATATGATATAATAATTTAATAACCATCATATTCAATAATTATACATACTTTAATAACCATATATATAATGATACGATGAATAATAAATTACATCACTTCATGGAGATGAAAATTTTCATTTATGCACGAGTGACGTTTTCATTTTGGAGTTGATAAAATGAATGGAAAGTAAATAATTATATATATTTCCAAAATAATAATTATTTCATAAATATAAAATATATTAATTAAAATAATATATTTTATTATCCATGACATATTATGATGAAAAATGAAACTAGCCACTTTTTGGATATGGTCGTCTATATGTATGTATTAGGAACACGTTCATTTTTCATTGGGTTGAAATAATATAGAAAATGGTTGTATGATTAACATTCGAAAAATTATTTATAGTATACAAAAAAATTTATTTAAGTTAATATTTTTATTTAATATTTGTTTTATTTTTAAATAAAAAAATTGAAAGGGTTTGTTAAGAACATACACCTCTTCTGGGGATAATATCCATAGAAATATTCAACAAGGTTTTTTGGATTATAATTTTCAAAAGACTTGATATTTTAAGAGGTTTTAATTATTTTTGGGATAATATTTGGTAAAATATTGGTATAGTTATAGTGATGAAGTGGTGTTGATAATGAATAATAAGAAGTTCTCTTTTAGAAGTGTGGGTAGTGGTTCCACTGTAAATATTAATAACATTAAAATAAATATAAGTCACTCTCAAGGAAAAGTGACTAAAAAGTAATAATATATAGTTATTTAGATAAATTTAACTCAATAAATTTAATTAATGATTTTTTTATAACTAGAAACCACAACCTTTTATTTTAAACCATTTAACCAATTTTTACGTTTACCATGGTGACAAACATTTTACAAACGTTACATATTTTTATGAAATAAAATGAAATTAAATTCAAAACCAAATTTATACAAGATAATATATATTTTTTAATAATTACTATAATTATTAAATTTTCAAGTGATGAAAAAATTAATTCTAATATTTTTTCACAAAATGTGTTAATACAAATATTAGATAAATTGTAGTTTTTAGAATAAAAAATATTATTCTCTTGAATTCCACAGTAAAAACCATTAATGAAATGTCAAATTATTATATTGAATATATAATCTAAAAATTTGACTAAATTAATTAATTAATGGTTATTAATTTAATTTATTACATTTAAAACACATTATGTGTATTATAATTGTTTTCTGAGGAAGAAAATATATTTATTCACCGCTATATGATTTTATCTGAATCTCTAACCATTTTATTATAGATGTATGAATGATTACACATTTTTTAAAAGTGTAAAAAACAAGTTTCTATAATTTTAATACTAATAATTAAATAAATTAACTTATTAATTAACCATACATAATGGAAACACTATTTAAAAAAACATTTCTATTTATCCTAGAAATAATATAATATCATTTGTTGCAATTTCTAAGATATTTCATGAATATTAATATAAGAACCTATCCTTAATCATTACATAGTCAAGATTATTAATTCAATAATTCATTAATTTTATTTTCAAAACATTAAGATATATAGTTAAAGAGAATAGGTTCGTCATCATTATATAACCAAGTGTACACTTCCACTTAATATCCATTGTTTCCTGACCCAAAAAAATTATTAACATATAAAAAGATAAATTTTCATGAAACATGTTCACAATATTCATCTTGACCAATAATTTTCTCTAATCATCCTTCAACCCTTGTAAAAACCAATTTAATACATGTAATGAGAAAAAATACCATTAAGTTGTATATAAAAATAATGAAGGTAACATTTTATTCCATGAATATTTATAACAGATTTACTTGTTTAGAATAAATTGTGTGCTCCTAATTACAATTTTATTAGTAAAGAAATAAAAATCACTACCCAAATATATTTATAAATCATTTCATTATAAATAACATTTGAAAAAAAAAAATAATAAATTTTTCATCTGAATCATGAATGTATGTCATTATATTTTTTAGAAAGTTATATTGTTCTCACTTACAAAATACATTCCATTAATTATAATCTCATTATCCATGCTTATAAGATCAAGATATTTCTATAAAATCTAGATTAATAATAAATATATTATATATGATTATTGGGAAGTCATTTTACATGTCCATATTACAAAGGGAATTACAAATACGGAAAACAACCTCTATAATTCTCTGTAGAACCCAATGAAATGGAGGACTATAGAAAAATCATCAATCTTTGGTTTATTATGGAACCTCCTGCCCAAGTTTTATAATGAAACTACCCATAATTATTTTACAATGGTACCAACCACAATAATAAAAAATTCTCATGAACAATATCATAATCTCCACACATGAATGATTTTGTTCCTATAAAAATATTCCTTGCACCGATAAGCAAAACATTCATAGATATTGAACTATCCCTTACATTTGAAACTAAATTTTAAAATACCATTAATAAACGTGATGGGGTTTTCCATTTATAAAATCATGGAAAATATAAATGAATACAAACGTCCAATAATGGTTTTATTTGTGGTAATCCCATTAATGTCATATATATTAAAATATAACATTAATTATTTCATTTGTAAAAAACATTAAAACATTCAATAACAAATACGCAAAAACATACCTTTTAGAAACACATAAAAATAAAGTAAAAAATAAGAAGTAAAATTTAATTATTATTTCCATGTAAATACACAAATAAAATTATAATATCATTGTATACATATAATAGAAATATTTTAAAAAATATTTAAAATATTTAAAATGATATTCTTAATGTAAATTTTTACATCCCTTGAGTATGACTCCTCAGGTATGGTCTTTATTTTCGTAAATAATATATTAATGTTATTTATTTAATTTATAAAGAACCCTTTGAAGTTTATTATTAAATTTTTCCCTTGTTATATTATTAAATTAAATTACTTACTAAACTAAGTTCACGCCGTATGTTTTTCCATTATTCATCTCATATGTCCAAAATCACCTCGGTAAGATGAATATGGTGAAAGAGAAAATTATTCCATAATATATGTAATTATAATAATGAAAGAATAATTATCATTTTTATATATAAATTATAATTTAAAAATAAACCATGAATCATAGTTATGTAAAATTAACTACGTTACAATTATGGAGATGGTAGGTAGCATGAATGCATGAGTAAAATTACCATTTTATAGTGATCATGATTTAAAGAAGGTATATATAATTTTATCTTTATATAATTATAATTATATAACAAAAATCATATTATTTACTTAAATACACATATATATACCACTAATGTGATGTATTCATGAAAAATTAATCATATCACTTAATGGAGTTGGTAATCAACACATACAGTTGATTAAAATTATGATTTTTAATGAATTAAATGTTAAGGAATTATATGATATATTGTCATAAAAAATGATAAATATTTTCAGAATATTATATATATACATTAAATCCATCATTATAAGAAGTCTTAGAAGGTAGTGGTGGAAAATTAATTACATATCATTGCAAGGTGGAAATGTATAATACAAACAAATAATGGGTTTTATATTAAATGAAGGAAGGAGTAGTATACAGATTATTACATTAACATAGAAAAATATCATTTTACGGAAGATATCTTTACTATTATTACTACATACTTGAATAATTATTTTTATAGGTATCGAAAGAAATATAATTAAAGTTCTTAGTTAAGAAATGTATCTCCCCTTTGAGAATCCTTTTTAGTTTTATACCTAAATGCTTCAAAGACTGATTTTATAATAAGATATTCCTCTATTTTGTGGGTAGGAAATAAAGTAATATTTTTGGGTTGGTATTTACTAAACCAAATGGATTTTTAACTATGTATAAGAATGGACATGAGGTGCCATTTTATAAGAGAGGGGAGAAACGTGTTTGGAATTCTATAAAGTAGTAAATTAATATTAATTATTTATAATATTAAAATGTTTAAAATTTATATTTTTTATATATAATGATTATGAGTATAAATAATATCATTAAATATAATTTAAAAAAGTTAATGTGATGTTTTCACCCTTATATTTTCATTTTAAACCTCATTAACCATTTTTTCTATTACTATGTTTTCAACATTAATTATAATAATATTGACAATAAAGTTAATAAAACCTCTAATTTTGATCTTAAATGTTCTATGGTTTATATTATGAACTATATTCGATTAATTTGGTAGAATATGATGATTTTATGAATTTTAATTCATTTTTAAAAAATATATAGAGTTTATTATAATATATTTTTAGTGCCTTCTTTGGAATTATTTATTTAATTTGATACTAAAAAAACATTTCAGAAATAAAATCTATTTATAATAAATTAAAGATTCTATAATAATTAATTTTTATCACAATAATTCTTGGGAAAATAATTAAATAAAACAATATCACATTCAATGTTTTTAAAATTATTCACATGATTTTTCAACTAGTTTCACAATAATTGTGTTGGATTTGTGTAAGAATTTATGGTAATAAATTAACCACTAAAAATTAACAAAATATAATGATAGAAAAATCATTCATATTTATAACTAAATATATTTTGTTTTTATCTTTATAAAAAAATTCTAGATATTAAAAAAAATAGTTTCATTTTTATATTATCCTTTACTCAAATTTTCTAAAATGAAAAAAGTAAGGATATATGCTAATAAAATTTCATATTTTAGAAATTTATAAGTTGATGAAAAAAATAAACAGATCTAATTTAATTAAATAATGTGTTTTAATGAATTTTATGCCTTGTCACACTAGTTCTACAACTAAATGACTTATTTTACCATTATGGTGGCAATAAAATTTCACTATAGTTACTGTTAAAAATAACCTAAAATAAAAGGGTCTTATATACCAAATTTTTACCTCATAACTCCAAATATAGAATGAATTTTAAAATATATAATTTCAATAATTGGAAATATTTATTTTAAAATTAAACTCATAAAACCCAATGAAAATAAGTTTTCAGAAAAAAATAATTTTTTTGAATACAATTTCTATATACCCATTTTTATTATAAAACTCATTAAAAAGAATATAATTGTATTTTTTACTAATTAGGAACAAAATATATTTTAAAATTAATAAAAAATATATTTTTCTTTATAAATACATTTATGTAAATTACTATTTCCCATAAAAGTCAACATTTAGATATAAAAAAAAAATAAATGATCTCTAAAAATAATTAAAAATTCATCCCCAGAAAATCTTTACATGTTTCTATTGAAAATACGATTATTTTTTTAAATTATAATTATAACATTTCAATGATAATATTCTACATATAACCAATATTTAGTTATAATAAAAATATTTTTTTTTCAATTAGAAAATTCCATAATACTATTATGGGGAATATATCTATATAAAATATAATTAATGGGTATTCATAGGAAATTATAATGATTTATTCTTACATTATAATGGTCATTACATTCTCTCCAACACCCGTTTTTAAATTTCATCTTTGAAATTATTTCCATTACTCGAGAATGTGGGGATATATTTCATTCAAAATATTTTATGGTTCCCATGATTCTTCTTCAATCATATGGTTTTCAATTAAAGAATAACCTAGATAATTAACTTATTCTATAACTACAACTCCATATGGTCAATAATATGAATATGTAATTCATTATATGAGGAGATTCCTTACAACTAAACTACTTTAGGGTTGAAAACATGAGACGCATCCAACAAACATTTTCTTAACAATGAATTATGAAATACTTCATGTATATAATATAAAATCATAGTAAAGGTCACTTAGTACCCAAATAATCCCATATTATATACGGTTTCATATGGTCCAATGAACCATAGACATATCTTAACCATTATAACAAATTTCATAACAATTTTCCATGGATATACATTTTGAAAAACATGATCAACTCACTCAAATAAAATATCATTCCTTTTATTATTATCAAAATATTTATTCATTTTCTATTAAATCCTTATATTTTTCTTAATCAACTTCACATTCTCAACAAATTCTTCTAACAATTCTTTTTCCAAATACATATTTTACCACCAGCATCCCAACAAGTTGTAGTTCAACACAACATTAAATATAATGCTACAGAATCTTCCATTGGTATACTTGAATGGATATTTTTATTATAAGAAAACTTAGATAATGAAATATGTTGATATAAACTTACCTAATAATACATTGAATGAGAATGAATCATATCCCTTAAATTCTAGTCATTTATCCCGAATTATCTAAGAAATTGACTTTGAAAAGGTATCCATAAATTTAATTCAACACCCAATCAACTTTGTAGTTCATTATGTAATTAGTGGTGAATTTTGTATAATGATCCGATATAATGGAAATAGGGACTCCATGTAATCTAATTATCTCACCAACATAGAGTATAGAAATTTTTTTAGAAGACATATTATCATGAATAAGAAGAAAATGATCATATTTAATTAATCAATCAAATATTACACATATTACATTTTTTACTTTGAGATATCATATCCAATACGACCATGAAATACGTTGTTATGTTTTAGAATTTCCATTTTTTAAATGGAATAGGTCGATACATACCATTAAATAATTTCCATTCCGCATTAAGATGATGATAATTAAAAAATTTCATTAAAAAATTTGAA
The DNA here is from genome assembly GCA_963277665.1 of Viscum album. Classification (NCBI taxonomy): domain Eukaryota; kingdom Viridiplantae; phylum Streptophyta; class Magnoliopsida; order Santalales; family Viscaceae; genus Viscum; species Viscum album. The sequence goes on from OY728134.1 coordinate 1,411,612,852, forward strand.
ATAATATGTCTTCATTCTTTCCCATACGAAATTTTCCCGATGTTCTCTATACATTTTTTTATTATTATGATGAATAAATAATTGAAAAATAAGAAACTCATTAAAAATTTATTTCCTAAATTATGGGTTTCATGAAATATATTATTTGTTTTAGAATTTGAAAACACATTCTTTTTCAATAATAAATTTTTGAAACATACCTTTCTTAATCAACTATACCTTTTCCCATAACTAAATGTCATATTTTTTTATCTTTCTTAGTTTTTTTCATAGAGAATATTATACTGGAACCTGAATAAATACAGAGGAAGTTCTATCATGCATAATATATTAGTAATGATTCACATAATCATTAACTAAATGATAATACTGCATATATATCATAATTAATTATACATTGTAATTCTGACTCAAAGAATTAGCTACAAGTGTTTTCTCTACCTGGGTGGAAATGAAATGTGCAATCACAATAAATTATCAATTTTAGACATATCTTTTACCTCATGTTCAATAATTATTATATGAATATATACTCAAAAAAATTATATAACATTATATATTTCACACTTTATTCATTATAAATGATGTCTTTAGATTTTTATGTAAAAAAAACATCTTCCATTTTAATGTCACGAGTGGGGTTATATTTTCATTATATTTTAATTGAAATAAATAATAAGAAATTACCTAATAATTTTGCAGTAAAACAAAATCCATACTCTTCAATGAAGCATCCTTATAGATAATAATATTAGTACTTCAGGATGGTTGGGCAACAAATAAAGAATTTAATAATCTTATTTTTAATTCCTTGAAAATTTGTCGCATTCCTTTGTCCAAATGAACCTAACTCTATTTCATGTTAACAATGTTAGTGGGGTAAATTATTGTGAAATGATTTCGATAAACCAATAGCAATATCCTACAAACCCAAGAAATCTATTAATCCGAGTAAAAACTTTAGGCCATGTCTATTCCTCAATCAAATTAATTTTTTGGGATAAACAGTTTTTTTGTATTTTAATATGATATTTATAAAGAATGGATTTTTTTAATAAAAAATCACATTTCATAAATTTATTGTATAAATTATTTTCATTTTGGGTTTGTAAAGTAATCCCTAGATGTTTTTTATGATCCACATAACATTGAAATTAATAGAAAATATCATCAATAAAAAACTGAAAATATGTATAATCATTTAGTAAAAAATATATTCATAAGATCCAGGAATACAACTAGAGTATTTCTAAACCCAATTAAAATAACCAAAAACTCATAAGACCCACACATGGTGTGATACAAAATTTTCATAATTTAAACATCATTTAACATTATTTGATATTATCCAGACCTGAGATCATCCTTAAAAAAATATTGAGTACCCTAGAGCTGATTAATCAAGTCATTGATATGAGGAAATGGATAATTATTCTCAATAATAATGATATTGAATTGTTTAGAATCAATAAAAATCCTCATATAATTATTTTTATTTTTAATGAATAAATTTGGATCCCCCCATATAGAGGTTCTAGGATGAATGGATCCATTATTAAGCAATTCATGCAACTAATATTTCAAATAAATAAGTTATACAAAATCCATTAGATATTGGGGATTTGGAATTGGGAAGTATAATGTTCTAATTTAATAGTAAATTAAATTTTTTATTCATGTATAACACTAATTAACTCATCAATAAATACATCCAGGGGTTCTATTCTTACTCATACATCATTAATTTATATAGATCACTTATGTTATACAATATGAGTAAGGTAACATTAATTTCCACAAATAAATAGTTTATTATCATATTAATATTTTATATAATGTATAAATTAATTCTTATGTAAAAAATGGGAACTCATTTCGAATATTCACTTCTTTGTCACATTAGTAAATCATAGATTAAAAAAATGGTTATCAATCTATACCCAGAATAACATCAAAATTAATTTTTCTATGATAATGATATATATATATGAATTAAAATCCATATTCTCAAACTTACAACATTAGAATAACTTTATATATTTCTTCAGAAAATCCCTTGGGTTATTTTTTCCACACTTATCACCAAAAATGAAAACATAGCATTCTTACCTTCATATTTACATGATGGATTGTTACCCATTTCATACCATCGAAACCATTTATTATTGTTGCTGTCATAGAATACATGATCATTATAAAACTCTTTTTAAACCATCTCAACACATCAGGTATGTTTTATATATCATATTAATACAAATAAATTCATTTAAGTTTTTTATAACTGCTCCAATCGAAAGTGAAATTAATTAATTTTACTATCAAGAGTACATATAACATTTTTTGTGTACCATGCCACTAGGGTAAAGTTTTCATTATATATGGCCAATAAATATTATTAATTTGTCTCAATTTTATTAATCAGTCTTCCATCGTAAGTCGGATAACCTTAGAAAAATATTCGATAAGGAACATATTTTTAAATTCATTATATTCCAAGATATAAACCATATAATATTCTAGTATATTTTTAACCATTAACCACCACATGATGGATACACCATCAAAAAAATAAAAATAATCAATATATTTTTTATTATATGAATAATCCATGACATAAAATATCATTTATAGAGTTTTAAACCATCCCCCAACTACCACTAAGTTACAAATAACATTGAATGGTAGAGGGTGTTATCTCATAACATGTCTGACTATCAACATTTTCTTCTTTGGTAGATATGTAAATTCCCTATCATGGATTCCACCTCTATTTATACCATATGTAAACTGATCCATTACACTCTCAATGAAATCAATACTTATTCCAACCATTCTCGGTTGATTATTTATAAGGATGTTTTCCTCTTGGTCCCATCATACTTCCACTTCCTTATTTCTATAATTGAACACCATTCTAAAACATAGATTGAATAAAAAAACATAGTAATATCTAAATTCCATCTCATTATAACCGTATAATATATTATCTTATTTTTTTTATCCTAACTTCTAAAATTATATATAAAATACATCTCATACCATTTAAATGGACATGACCATAAACATTATATAATATTGAATTTTATTTTAATTATTAATTCACTTTTTTTAAGTATCTTCATGGATTATAGTTTTACTTAATTATACCATCAAACGTACATAAATATATATTACATCATTAAGAGTACACTTCCACTTAGTATTCATTTTTTTCGAAAAACAAAATCATTTAGTATATAAAATGGTTTTTTGAGGACACATATCGATTATTTTCATCTCAGCCTCATCCTTGTGCTTAATAATACCTAATAACCTATGAAAAACACTTTAAAATGTGTGATGTGCACAAAATCTTAATATGGTACTTCTAAAAATAAAGAAAAAAAAATTATTTGTCCTAGAATACATATTATATTTTACTTTTAGAAATATTGGTTGGGATCAAAATAATAATTTTCTCACTCAATAAATAATCTTATATACAAATATATTTCCATTAAATATTTTATTAATAATCGTAATGGAAAAAATAAAACTCATTAATGTTTATTTTAAATTAGGATAAACTCATTAAATAATTTCCATAAATTTAAACTTGTGGCCAATAAGAAGTATAAAATACTTTCCTTTCAACATTTTTCAATTATCATACCTTTTGGAATTATGATATTTCAAAAAATATAAAAAAAATTATAAATAAATCATTTTGGATACATGGGGGATAATTTTCTTTAACTCTCTTATAAAGTGGATAATCTATATGTACTCCATCCATCACAGTTCTCTAAATAACCCATTGTAGTGGCACATTATAACAAAAACACCCATGCTTAGTTTATAATATAAACACTCATACATGGTATATAACAGGATCCATGTTAATCATAATAAATTATAATTATCCATAACAAAATCAAAACACATTATATCTTTCCTACTTAAAAAATTATTCCTTTCACCCTTAAGAAAAACATTTTTCAAAATCAAAATATCCATTCCATTTTAAAAACATTTTAAAAATACCCAGAACATAGGGGTGGGTATTATTTTAAAAAAAATAATAAAATCAAATAGTGGATTTCCTAAATAAAATAACAATTTTAGTGGATGGAAAATCATTGATTCGTTATAAATTGAAATATAAAATTCATTTTTCCCTTTTGTAAAGAAACATAAAAAATTCCTAATAAAATACATAAAATGATTTATTTTGAAAACATTAAAATAATGTAAAAAAATTAATAATATTCTTAAATACATAAATACTATAATTTTTATAACATGGATTTGGAATATAAGGATTAGAAAAATAAATCTTTGAGACATAAAAAATAATGTTTTTAATGTAAAATGTATCTTATCTTAGTTATGGCTCTTCATGAGAATAAATTATTTTCATGAATAATATACATATTTTAATTATAAAAATTATAATGAATATTTTTTAAATCTATTATTCGATTAATTTCACTTATTACTACTTTATATTTAATTAAATAATCAATTAAGTTCATATCGAATGTATTGACAGTATTCTGATCATTTGTCCAAATTCACTTCGGGAAGTTGAATATGCTAATAGATATCATTATTTCATAATAAAGATTATTTTAATAATAAAATAATATTAATTTTAATATAAAATTTAATTTTAAAACCATCTAAGAATGATGTCCAAGAAAAAAAAATATATGATACAATTTTGGATATAGTAGTTCATACGCACGCACGAGTTATTGTTAACTTTTCCAAAAATTGTGATAGAAATTATGTGGGTATTATTTTATCATTACATAATTATAATTATATAATAAATATTATATTATTTATTTAAATAAACATACATATTCAATCTATGTGATGTGGTAATGAAAAATTAATCACATCACTGCGTGGAGGTGGTAATCAACACATATGCAATACCGACATTATCATTTTTCAATGGATAGAATGGATAGAATTTATATGATATATTATATTAAATAAATGATAAATATTTGGCCGATATCATATAAATACAGAGAATAAATCATTATATCCAACCATGATAGGATGTGATAGAAAATAAATTACCTCAGTTGGCAAGGAAGTTTTCCTTTGTACAGATGAACGATAGACTCTTTTCCCAATTCATAGAAAGAGATAGAAATATGGTATTCCATTAACAAATAAGTATATATTTATATGAAAGATATAAATATTATTATTTCAACATGTTTTACGAATATTTAAAGGATATAGAATAAGAAATAAAAGGAAAATGTTCTGTTAAAAAATGTAACTTTTCTTTAGACACCCTCTCTAGATTTATAAATAAATCATTCCTAGATTTGTTTTACGATATAACTAAAGAATCTACCATGTCTTGGTCAATGTATGAAATGGATCCATGTAGGTATTTTCTAAAAAAATGTATTTTGAAGTGTATATAAAATATAAGAAGTGGTTCCCTTTTATAAGATATGGTAGGGGCATTGTAGGAATTTCATGAAGTAATAAATTAATAAAAACGTGGTTAAGTTTAGTGGATTTTATTACCCTTATCACATGATTTTTACCCATGTTAACCCTTTTTTCTATTATTATGGAATGTTTACACTAGATGAGTCATAAATGTTTCTATAAATAGAAACGTGGTCAATAAATGGAAAATTGTTTTCAATATATCATTTATCCCATTATTTAATTTAAGATAATATTTTTAGGAATAATAAATCATTTCATAAAAGGTTTTTATTAGAAAATATTATAAATCCCATTTTTGGAACAATTTTATTAAATATACATTGAAATAAACATAATAGAAATTGGATTTGAATATAATACATTAAAACATTCCAAATATGTTATTTTTATCTACAAAATACTTGAAATAAATCTCACTCAATAAAATCATGTTTATAGTTTATTGTATTATTTAATTTATTTTTTAATATATTATTAAGTATAATGTCAATGTAATGAGTGGATTTAAGGTAATTATTTCATAAATAAAATTTAAAAATAATTTAACTTGTTAAAAAAAGAATTTATATGTCAAATAATAATTTATAATGAAACACAAGATGTGTATTTCTCTATTATATAATGTTATAGATATTGAAATCAAGAGAGTGAGATTTATAAATTTTTTCCCTACATTAACATTATAATTGTAATGTAAAATATAAATGGATAAATAGTCATAATTTCATATTATGTTAATTTTTGGATGAAATAGAAAAATAAAATAAAAGTAATGAATGTATTTGAATATTGTTTTAGCTATATAACAGTACTTTTGACCTTAAACATTCCATTTTACCATTACCATGGTTATAGAATTAGACCATATCTACTATTCATAATAATAAAAAATAATAGAGTCTGATTTACCATATTCTAAAACCGTAATTCCAAATATGGAATCCATTCTTTAACACTATGTTTCTATAAATTAATTATTTTAGATTAAAATTAATACCTCTAAAGGTGATGAAAAATGGATTTAATGAAGAAAAATTGTATTTTTTTGTATCAAACTATTCTTATACAGAATTAAAAAATAAAACTCATTCAAAAGGAAATGATATAATTTTATTTAAATTAATAGGAACTACAAAAATTTTAAAAGTACTCAAATTAGAATTCTTCTTTTAAAATAACATAAAAGAAATTTCATTTTAAAATAAAAATTTGTATTTTCACTATTCATTAGAAAATAAAACATATCAAAAAATTCTCAACAATTCATCCCAATATAATTTTTTTTTAAAAAAATTAAAACTATAGTTTAATTTATTCAAATTAAATTTCTAATATTTTAATATAAATACTTAATTACAATTAAATTTAACATGCCCTCCGGTGACTAGGTCCTCTAAAAAATTCAATCTTCTCTTGAAGGTTTACAAAGGTGCTGACAAGAAGATAGGGGTTGTCACATCTAAGGAGGATGGATCTCAGGTTATTGGAGATCAGGAGGCTACCTTTGGGGGTGCTGGCCCCCCACTTTCGGAAAAGGAAACTTCTCCTCAAGGGGAGGCAGAAGAGAAGACTAAGGACCAGCAATGGGAGGGACTTCTTAACTATGAGGAAGTGCGTCGTGTGGAGGCTGAACTTCTTCCGGGGTAGCAGTGAGAGGAGGGCTTCAATTCTAACCCACATCGTCAGATAACATTGGTGTTGCATCACATGGACCTTCAATAGCACTCAGATAGAGAAATTGTGGAGAAAGTACTTGATATCAATGCACCGAAGGAAGTGACCAAAAAAATACTGGGAAGATCACTTCGTGTTGAAACATCAAAGGGGAAAGGTAAATGGACAGATAATCAGAACCGTATTATGAAAATAGGCTTCAACATGGGAAAGATAAACATTGAGGAATGCTTGTAATCCGGGGAAATCATGGAAAAACATTATAAAGACATCCTGAAGGGCGATCTAGAGTCACAGGTAAATTATTTTCCCTAGATACTGTTCACAGAAATTAATTCCAATAAGCTCAAGCTTTTCTTCAACAAAAATTTAGTAAATTTTGGTGGTTAAACTGTTTTGATGATAGGGTTCTCAAATTCCCCCTTAAAAGTTTTTTGAAAAATTAAAATGTCATTTTGGATAGAACAACAAAATTTATTAAGAATAAAACTATCTATTCAGACTAGAGAATAACATTATATTCATATAGTGAATACATAGATATATATAATCTGATTAATGAATATTAATAAAACATGAAAATTATTTACTATTATTTTAAATGATTTGTTATAGTTATTAATTTATTTTATTAATTTAATTATATAAATTTTATTTTACTATATATTAATTTATAAAATTATATATTCTTTGTAAGGAATTATTCACTTATGTTTGGTTTTATTAGAATTATAGGTTTTGATCCCTTTGAATATATCTAAGATAAATATATTCTATAATATTGTGCTGTTATAGGTGGTGATCTACTAAATTACATCTGGGGAGAGTTATGTATATAGAATTCATGTTTATCCTCAATGTTTAAAATTTGTTCTTTGGTGATAATTTAGTGAATTATTATTATCAATAGTATAATCCCTTTAGTTTCCTTTCACATCCTATATGTTCTTAAGGCTCAAAAGGCTATCATGAAGAGAATTGAGAATCCAATGACCTCTTTTATCTGGGATTCCCATATAGAACATCAGTTCCACTGGGCATAATGGGCATGGATGGACAAACCTAAGGAGAAAATAGGAACTGGGTTATAGAGTATATCAAATACAATGTAAAACCTATATGTGAGATAGGCATGGGTAGTTATCTATGGTAAATATCTATGGGCTACATTCACTATATATAAGTATTATAACTGTGAATATAAAGAGGTAATTCATCCCATCTCTTTTAATTGATCCAAATCCATATCTCATGTCAATTGTGCCATGCAAGATGGATTATCTGTATGGGAATGAAAAGCTTTTGGTATGATAATTGGGTTGTTTAATGACTCGGATTTCCAAGTTTATTACACCTATAGATTTATTTTAGTCAATCCTCTAACATCCCAAACATCACAATGGATATCCTTGAAAAATCCAATGTAATTTATTCAATCTCATCATATTTTCTAACAAGTTGGATAAGTGTTGTTTTAGGGCCTCTTCAATGGGTAAAATCATTATAAATGATTATAGATATATTCTCTCAGGTCCACATGTAAGAGATACTTGGGGTCATCTTCTCTAGTGTAATGATATACCTTTTATGATAAACATTCTCATTTAGAAATTATAGAATCCTGACTAAAAAACTTCTGAATATGTTAAGATAAAGGTGATCTTCACTATTTTGAAATGAACCTGTTTTCCAAACATAATGGAGGATTAGATAGCCTATTTTTTCAATAGTTGAATAGGATAATAGTATCTAGAATTCAGTTGGATAATTAACTAGTTTGTCGACCATGGTCACCCAAAGGAAGTAGTTTATTCAACATTTTTTCTAGGAAGTTTGAGGAAACAATAATGAGTTGAAGCATATATCCATCATTTGGGTTACATGATTCTAGGGAAAATGGTATTCTTGAATAAAGCACTTATTAAGGGTGATTTTATGTTTGAAAACAACTTTAATATTTAGAAAAATGGGATTTATTCAGGATATGTTCATTCCTCTAAAAAAAATAGATAAATCCCCTTCCCTTATACATATTTTGACAAATAGGAATCACCCCTGACATATACATAGGTTTTATTAGAAGTTTATATGGATATTTACCCCCCAAAAAATATTTAAAGATGAATATTGATGGATCATGTATAATGGGGGACATGAGTGGGGGAATTGTGCTGCAGGATGCCAGTGGCAAGGTAGTTTATACTTTATCTACTTTATTTGATAGAGGGGATTACCTTTATGTGGAGTAAGGGGAAATCTTCAATAGTCTAGTTTTTTTCATCTCTAATAATATCTCTCTAATATAGGCTGAAACTGACTCTATATTGGTATACAATTCCCTCAAAAATCAATATTATAAACTAGGGTCCATTGCTTATCAAATCCAATGTTCTAGGAATCAAATGAGAAGTTTGTTGAATTTATCCATCACTTGGTGAGATGGAAACAATGTGGATAACTATTTTTCATCTAGATACTCTTAAGTCAGGTAGTTCTTTTATTTTTCTATTTCGGGATCCCTTCATCATTAATGTGTTACCATTGTTATTATATGTTCTATAAGTATCCACTATTTTAAACCCCCTAGTTATGACATATTATGACAAATATTTCAATAATATAATGGTAAATTGATGTGTTTTGAGTGAGAATATAATAAAAAATGGAAAAATTTGGAATTTATTTCACTTGGTTGATTTTTTTACTATTGTGAATGGATTTACACTGATTATCCTTTATCTTTGTACTATGATGGAGTTAGATCATGGATGTGTAATTGGATGTTTTTCATCATATAGAAATTATTAATTAATGTTTGATCCTTCAATTATTGTTATGGGATCGTTTTCTCTATGTAATCATGAAGATTTGGTATAGTAAGAACAAGATATTAGTGATTATCATTGTCTGAATTAGTAATTTTAGCTCTATGTAAGATTCATATTAACCTATGTGTGATCTTTCTTACCATACATATGGATCATTACATCTTTGTATTTGTTAATCTACTCTATATTACTATAATATTTCACCAACATATGATTCAGATTTCACTAGAATATGTTTCATATCATATCTAGGTAAAATTCATCCCAATATGTGTATGTTTCATTTTATAGTCCTTAATTTTTCTGGAATTTTTTGAAAATCGACCAAAGGATTATAATGAATGGACATTGGTAGACTCACTAATATTTCATGTCAAGGATTTATGATTCATAATCATTATTCATACAACTAATCAAAGGTGGTTTCATGGTTTATTGTATGAATTATATTTCAATCATTAATAATGACTTGCAGTTTCAGATTTTCTGGGATAATATGATAATATTAATGAGTGAGTTCTGAGGAAAAATAAAACTCTAAAAAATTAAAAGTTAAATGATATTTAATTATTTTCCATGCTTAATAGAGGTATAAATTGTAAAACTAATGTAGATGTATAAGTTCAAATGATTAAGCATATTTATAAAATCTTCTATAAGGATCGGGATTGATGGATTATGAACCCATTTTGTATTACTAAATTGTTTTATTCTATTTATTCATTAGTTTAATAATTACTTACTATTCTATATTTATCTCAATTACACATTTAAAAGAGTATTAATTCTTTTTTGATTTTGGATTTTAATTTTCTCTGATTAAATTAAATGGGTATTATTACATTAAGGAATAAAACTAGACCTTTATTGTTAACAATATTTGATATTAAATATAAGTCCAAGATATCAAATGTAATTTTGTTTGACATGATTACATTCTTTCTATGTTTGCCTATTTAATCATCCATAATCTGCCTCGTTTCAGTTTATGTCTATATTTAATGAAATAATAAAGGATATAATGTTGATGATCATAACAATCATTATCACATGTATAAAGGACAATTTCCAGTTTTGAACTATTTATAAAGAAAAATTACAAATTGGTTATTTATTATGTAACCATTTGAGAATAGTGTTTCAATTTTTGTCAATAAATATTTAATAATTTCATACATCAGTGATGATAAAATTTGTTCCCCTGATTGAAGTAGTGAGGTTATTAATCCAGTGAAGATCCCAAATTGTTTATAAATTATGATTGAATAAATAATTTAGACAATTGTTGAACTGGTCCTAAGATCCAAGACTTGTATCAAGGTGACACATTATCACAACACTTTTATAAGTCCATGAAATAATAAATTTCAGGAGGAAGGATGTGAAGATACATTCATAGTCACTATGTGGATGAAGTGTTGAAGATCCATCCAATAGCTTTTAATTGGACGAAGTTGGTAAAAAAAATCAGGAGATTGTTTGTGAAGATCCTCACAGAATACAACATGTGTTTCAAAGAGAATAATTCACTCACAACAATGATTCAATGCATTTTGCTTTAATACAGGAGGAAAAGAAGAGTTCCATGCGAAATCTATTATCTAATCAAAGGAGAAATATTGAAGATCTTTGGAATCCTTACTTTGAAAAGAAATGAATAAAGATGAATGAAGGTTGATGATTAAGTGGAGTAGTGCATGGGGCTTAGTATGAAATCTACTAAGTTCATTTCTCATTCATGGGATTAGTAGGAAGATGGTGGCAATGCACTCTTGTACATTTGTCTTTTAACCATGTATATATGGACTTACATTAAAAAATTATGGGGCCAACAATGCAATCCAGCTGAAACCATCACCAAAGGATTATGAGAGACCTCAGGGTCAACCACTCCCAATGGGAAGGCCTCAAAGCGAGCCCGTAAGTGGCGTAAGAGAAAGAGATGTGTATAAGCCTGCAGGTGAACACACGATGATCTGCCCATGCATAAGGATTCATCGTGGGCGCTAAGAGTACGCCCGAGGAGCAGAGAGTGGATGAAGAAGAGAACCCACATAGTGAACATGGTACTAGGCAGTACCATGAGGAGAGGAGGTTAATTCTAGTGATGTTATTCCATGAGTTGATATTAGAACCACATGAAAGCTACTGTATGTTTCGATCTGGGAAATGTTTTTAAAAACATAGATGTAATTTGTTTCGTCAAATACAATCACGATATGATTTTGACCATTCATCCCTCAATGTCACATGATCTATCGTCCGATCAGCACACTCTTGATCCATCACATAGCGGTCATCCAATCTCCTCCACTGAAATTTTCTTCAACCTCCGGACACCCGATCATCTCCTGCAAAGAATGGCTCGAACTAAAACACCCAAATCACCACTCAGTCCACCATTTGATCCAGTGAAGATCTTTTCTATATTTTCTAAACATTACTAATTACATGCATTCAATTCCATTTTCACGCATGCATGAAACTAAATATCTCGTGTGGCCAAAGTAACCGAAGGTGTGAGGCCACATCATGACACTCAATCCATCAAATATAATCATTCAGGCATTATAAGATTCATTCATGTGATGTTTTCACAAGAATGAAGGAGTCCCCATTGAAGAGAAATGAACTGATAAATATATATTATATCTCATCCGCATTTGAAATATTCAATACTGAAGATCTCATACGTTCAAAGCATCGATCCTATCGGCATATCTCATAGGATTTTATGGTGGGGAAATGCTTATATTCAGTTATAAATAGAGATGATTCAAGAATGAGAGAGGCTACCATTCACATACCCAAGATCCCTAGTTTCTAAAAAATAGAGAATCTCTGTTATGGATTTGTGAAGGATGGGAAGAGGTTTCTATGCAACCATGCTACATGAAAAGAAGATAGATACTACTGACATTCGACAAGTGTTATACAATCATGAAGTGTCTCACAAAGAAGAGATCATACACATCCTTTACAATAAGTATAATGGTGAACCAACTTTTTTCAAAAAAGATACAATGCCCTATATGCGAAGAAGAAACACAAATATGCAACGGGTTCTCTTGAACTATATCTTGGGTTTCATGAGGAACATCCCTCAAATAAACAGCTAGTGTACACACACAATTTTTATACCTCTATGAATAAGGAACTACAAACCACCCTTGGATCTGTGGAGGATATACTTTCACACCAATTATGCGAAGAAGAAGAACTCAAGCCATTCAGTTTCACAAAAAAGAAGAAGTAGGGGATTCAAAGGTGAGGGGAGTACATGTTGAGATTCAATCATATTCCTAATATGAGTAAGTTTGAGGCCTTTGTGTGATTGTGCAAAGAAGAATTCCCACAAGGGAAGAGGCAATACATGCACACATGCACTCATATGCGAGAATAAGATAGGAAATGCATGCACAAAGGACTCCATCCATTCAAGTGAACAAGAACAAAGAAAAACCATGGACTACATCTATTCATATTTGAAGAAGAACATTAAAATAAAACATAATGTCACCCATACCTTGTGTGTGAGAAGATAGAGAAAGAGAAAATGATAAATAAGAGATATTGAGTTGCACCAAGATTGGAATACATGCCCATACAAAAAACACATTGAATCCAAATTTAAAGAACCAGTGTTCGTGTATGAAAGATATAATAATTTTTTACATATTGAGAAAGATTAAATTGAGTATAAAGTGCATGTTTAATTAAATGACCCACTCACATTGAACCTAACACATTGATACAAGAGAATAGCGTGTTCACAATTTTACAGTAAAAACATCATACATGCCTTCGTACATGCATAATCACATCCATGTGTGAAGATAAATGAGATACCCAAAACAAGAGGTATTGAATGCCATGAAATCTATGCAGTAAGTGAATGCGAACTGAGACTAAAGCCAAGATTAATTAAAAACGATCTTATATTTGTGTTAACAGTATTTGAGAATCCAAGAAGGAAGACAAAGATGATATTTTTCCGAACTATTCTAGCATCCATGAAGTTGTTGTGTGCACCATTTTCACATACATAAGTGAGGTTCGGAGTTCATCAAAAAAAAATAATTTCTCATACTTTGTTGAGACTGGGGACTTATCATAAAATTGATCAGAGTTATTGAGCAATGGCAAGAGACCTTACCAAAGGCTATTAAAGATGATTGAGTAGATATACAATAATGTGTGATTCAGAAATCTTGTGTGGAGAGATTATAATATCATCTATAGTGAATAATCAATTAACAATGAAGTAAGCTACTCATGTGAATCGAGAGATAGACGGACCCTATGAGATTCAGGGAGGAGAAGCAGTCTTCAGTGGGACTCTGAAGTAGGCCAGTGGACTCTGGTAACACTATGGGATAAAGTAAAAAGACCCTCATGTGGGACTCAGGAGAGATACTGTGAGACTCTTTATCAACCCCTATTATTGGTAAAAATATTATAGTGGAGAATCTTTATTGTGGGGAATAACCAGCACAACAAGGAGTAGGTCTTTGAAACAAACCTGCTTAAATCCTTGTGTTCAGTGACCCTAAATTTACTGCACCATTCAAGGTAATGATGAGAGACACAAGAATAGTGGATTAAATCTTTAACCAGATATATAGGTTTAATTGAAAAGAATATATTAGTAAAAATAATTAAACTGATAATTGATTTACACCCTCTCTATCCCAGTGATTGAAAATGATCTGGGCACTTCAATTGGTATTAGAGAAAAGGGTACCTCTAAAAAATCCATGGTAATCATTATAAAGTTCATATTTGGGGAGATAAGTGAAAAAACTCAAATGGATATACCCTATAAGATTCCAAAGAATTGAATGAAGAAACGAGAATGGAAAATGAAGAATAAGCTTACTTTTAATGGGGAGAGACCTTCTACTGAAGGTAATCTGAATGTTACGACATCTGATAATTTGTTTTATTATTATTACTATTCTGATGAAGCTTCTTCAAGCTATGATGATGATAGATGAATTAGTGATCTTCAAATTTCACTCAAACATCTTCTGAAGAATGTCCCTAGAGAAGTGGAAAGACATATTGCTTCAAGAATCGTTTCTCTTAGAGATGAAAAATTACAGCTGAATGAAGAACCTAATTCCATGGAAGATACATTAGCTAAAAGGGTTGGAATATCCAAAATTCTAACAAAATGTGTGAAATAAATGTAAGAAACAATTTCTCTTGTCAATAAAGGAATTCAGGAAGTTAATGAATAATTTAAATGATGTATTTTTGAAAAATAATTCTTTGAGAATGTGTTTGTAGAAGCCTTCAATGCATTTGAAAAGTTACCCAAATTTTCTAGGGTTGTAAAGCTTCTCAAATGGAAGAAAAAGAAAACAATGTAAAGGAGATTGACTTTTTGATATAAGAATTAAAAATAATATAGGATGAATAATGATAAAGATTAAGGATAATTTGTAAATCATTGTGATATCAGTTGAGTAAGAGAAAAAATACCTTAACTTGAAGTGTTTAGAGATCTAGGTGATATTAAAAAATCAGCGATCACTTTAAGTTAGAACATCCCAAATAGATAAAATAAGATATTATTCCACTCAAGTTTTTATTGAGGAATGTGATTTCAAAAGGAACATCAGATTATCCACTAATCCAATGGAGAAATCCCCCAGGAAGAATGTATCTCATAACATAGTTATTTCTGTTTCTACTAATGCAGTTGCATCAGCATGTAGAGGTTCAAAGATAAAAGCTGGGAAGATGTGGATTGATAAAAATTTTAATAGATCCATAAAAATTTCAAGGAAGGACTATGGTATGATTAAGAAGAAAAACTCCTAAATGGATTCTCAAATGAATTAATGAAAATTCCAAAAAACAACAAAGCACTGAATCTATATAGACAAATGCTAAAAAAAGAAGGAGATTTATTGTCAACTGTTGGTGTTTCTGGAAGTTTAGGCATCACACCAATGATTTCTGGAATAATACACTAGAATAAGAAAATTATTAAAGGACAACATAAAGGGAATGTATATTTAAAGAAATAAATCATATTGCAAATCAAAGGCATAAAACACAGATGAAGAAGAATCTGTCTATCAAGAATAGATTTGAGTATCGTGAAGACTTCTGTGATAATTTCAATATAAGATGTCACAGTATGATGAGTGCTAGTTTAGTCCTAACATGAATTAGTCATATGTTGATAATAAGCATAGAACACAAAAAAGGTAGGTTGAATCAAAATAAATTGAAAAATATTTCTTTAGGAATATGCAATATAAGGATGTAGACAAAATTGTAAACTAAATAATTCCCAAGAATATGTTCAAGTCGGATTCCTAGAATTTTATATCAACAATGAAAAGATGCTTCTATTATAGAAATAAAGTAAAAACCATGGATAAATGTAATAAATCCATGAAAATAAAGGGAAGCAAGATGAAATTAAAAGGAAAATCAATCGAGAAACAAGATGTCATTGACTAATGAAATTCCTAAATATAATCTTAATAAGTTTCCTAAGATAGGTAAGCTAAAGATAATGAAGAATCCATATGGACGCTCCAAATAAAAAATGTTAAGAAGGAGTGTATAGTTATCTGGCCTAATCAATTGCAAATATCTATATAACTTGAAATAGAAGAAGATGAAGTACTAGATAAAGCAAAGGGAAAAGGGGAACATTTCATCCCACATGAAGGAAAATTCAAATTTCATAAGATTTTGTTAACACATGACAACCTAAGTGACTCCAAAATAATGTGTGGATGGTGAAAAAAGGCTTGACATCATGAAAATAAATTTATAAATATTCTACCAAGAAAATTTATATGTTGAAAATTTAAAAAAATGCACAAATGGAAGTTACTTAATTACTATCAGAGGAAAGGGAAAACAATTAACACAAGCTGAAGGTGAGTGGAAATAAGGGGTATATGCTGACAATGAATGATTAAAATTTCAAATGGAGAGGAAATGCTATCATGAAGAATACCAGAAACTCTAGAGTTACAAGGAATGGAGTTCTTATGTTGGGAGAAAATTCTCAACCGTAGTGCTTCCATTAAGAATCTCACAAGTGTTCTATCTTATTCCCTCATATTTTTGTTATATACATGTACTTACATTTCCGGGAATTAATGGAGAAGATCATCCTTAAGATTACAATTGGATGATAAAAGTGGAGAACTACATGTTCGACTCATTATTCATGATTTGATAATTAGTTTAAGTGATCAATTGTGGAGGATTATCAACATGTATATCTTCATTATTAACCAAAGATATTCTGCACCATGGTGAATCAAAGAGAGTTCACCCATTTAGGGGGTGAAAATATAATGGATTTGATATCAAGGATTATGTCATGACAACCCATTAAATTTATATCATATCTTGAAGCTGAAACTGAGGTATTCTAATCAAACATTCATCCGTTATTCTTAATTTTATTAATAATGTCAATTAAGGGGTAGTGCTTGTTTAATGATAGGATGGGATAAAAGGGGGATCTTTATCTTTTCACTTGAACTTTTAAATTTGTTTGGTGAAATACGTGCAATATTTAGCATTTCATTGATAAATCTGATTATCATCAATCCCCTAGTCCAGAATTGATACACTCTGACCATGATTTCACATCTATTGTTTCTTATGGAAAACATTGAATACCGTGGTAATATCTCCCTAATTTTCTACATCATGTTCTCCCATGTTTATTTAGAGTTTATTTACTAAATGCACATTTCTAATTGAACCATGTGACATCATACCTCTCTCGAAAATATTCAAGAAGATATTCCTTAAAGGGAGGAGGCCATGTTTTTTTATCAAACCCTATTACACTTTTTCTTTTTGTGGCCAATAAGGGGGGGAAGATTAGAACACATATTGACCCTTATAAAATTGTGTCTAAGGGATATTGACAAGAAAATACAAAGGGTGATATTTTGGAGCATACTGTTTCATTATTTTTTAAATAAGATGTCAATAAGTCCATGGAAAGGTGATAATGGAAGTTGTGAAATGATTGAAGTGGCGAGGTTATTAATGTAGTGAAGATCCCACATTGATTAAGTATTATGATTGAGTAAATAATTCAGATAGTTTTTTAATTGGTTCTATGTTCCTTAACTTTTTTCAAGGTGATACATTGTCACAACACTCGTAGAAGTCCATATAATAATCAAATCCATGAGGAAGGAATTAAAGATCTATACATAGTCACTAAACAGATGAAGTGTTGAACATCCATCAAATAGATTCTAATTGGATGAACCTGGTAAACAAATCAGATGATTGTTTGTGTTGATCCTCAAAGAAGAATAATTGTGTTTAAAAGAGAACACATCACTCAGAATAATGATTCCATGCATTATGCTTTATTGCATGAGGTGATAGAGAGTTCCATGAATCACCTGTTAGTTAATTAAAGTTGTAATATGGAAGATCATTGGAATCCTTATTCCAAAATTAATAGAAGAAATAATAATGAAGGTTGAAGATGAAGAGGTGTAGTGCATGGGGCTTAGAATGAAATCTACTAAGTACATTTCCCTTGAATTGGATTAGTAGGTAGAAGGTGTCCATGCACTCTTAACCATTTGGTTTTTAACTATGTATATATGGACATATATGAAATAATAAAGTGTCCAACCATGTAGGCCAGATGAAGCCCTCACCCAGGGTATATGAGGGACCTAAGGGTCAACTGCACCCACATGGAAGGCCTCGACGCCAGCCCGCAAGAGTTTTAGGAGCACGAGACAGTTATAAGACCGATGGTACGCGTACTGTGATCAACCCATGTGCTAGGATGCATAGTGGGTCCTAGGGGTGCACCTGAGGAGCAAAGAGTGCATGAAAAAGTGCGACTACATGGTGAACACTATACGAGGAGGTACTGTGAGAAGAGGAGGAGAAATCTGGCGATGTGCTTCCATGAGTTCATATTTATGCCACTAAAAAATCTGCCACGTATTTTTATGTGGGACAATATTTAAAAAACATGGAAGCAATCTCTTCCATCCAATATGATCATGATATAATCACGACCATTGATCCCTCAACGACACCCAGTCTACCCTATGATTAGTCATCTCTTGATCTGGTGCATCACGACCATCTGGTCTCCTCTACCAAGGTTGTATTCAACCTATGGACACTCGAGCTTCTCCTGCGAACCAGGGATCGAACCAAAAAAACTAACTCACCACTCTGGCCACCGTTTGAGCCACTGAGGAGATTGTCTATATCATACGGGAATAATAATGTTCATGCATGAAATTCCATTTGCACACATGAATTAAACTGAAGATCCCACTGGGCTGAACCGACCAATGGTGCAATAAGTGATGTCACTCAGCCGAATGACAGACCAAACCGAAATCCACGCCCAATAAAAATTGAAATAAATTGTGAACCTTTGATCAAACATTCACATCACAAGTCACACCCAACCAATCGGGATAGAACAACAACACAAGAATGAGAGTATAACACAAGGGAGTTCTCCCTACTAAAAGAAGTCAACTAGAACAAAAACATTAAAAATTCAAACAACACGACCATGAAATAAAAATTAAATCTACTATGTAGATACCCAGAAAATTGGGACCTCAAGAACTAACTAAACCTCTCCACACTCACCAAATAACACATTCACACAACCAGAAAAAAAGAAAACTATAAACAAGAACTCCTCTAACTTCTAGAACACTTGTTAAACCACCCCACAGTTGGTACTAAGGATTCCCCATTTGATCCAGGGCACTAACACAATGGTATAAATACAGAAAAACATGAACTAGTCATCAAAATCGATCAAAAAACAGATACATTAATTTCCACAAGTACCAAAATCTCAAAAAGAGGAAAAATAAAATCAAAACCTATAGATATAAAGGAAAAGGACACCTATAAGAAAGGCGAGAAATTTAATGTGTAACATTCAAAACACAATGATGATATTATTAAAATATAGTATTTTTAGGACTCTTATATAGATATAAAACTCCCAACAAGAAGAAAATTACAAAGGAGACTATAGTTTTCTCCACTCCAACACCGCAGAACAAAAATTGAGCCCGGGTTTTTTCCCCTATTGAATTTTCCTGACCTTGAACAATTTTCACTCTGAGGCCTATGGATGGAGCCTTAATGACTGAAGCATGTCCTATCTCATTTTCCGGAATTATCTTCCTCCATCCAAGACAATCCTTTCTGAATGAAGCGACTTTTAGAATATCCCCAAGTGACCCAGATAGCCACATCAATGACAAGAATATGAAGGATTTTCACATGACAACACACATAATCCTGAACTAGACACACTAGTGTAAAACAATGGAGTGGTATGATGAAGTGGAGATCTGACTCAATGATGGAGACACTTTTGAAACATTCTATTCTATCACACTCATCTCTCCAGATAAGGAATATTCATGGAAAACAAGATACCTTGAATTTTCATCATTATTTACTTCAGTAACCAACTATGCTAAAAATGTCTCATCCACCTACTTTCTAAATAGATCCTCTAATGCTACCTCCAATGAAAACGAATCCAACTCCTCAATCATGTTAACAATAAACTTCATCATCGACTGACCTTTCTCAACACTAATGATCCATGTCACATATATCTCATTTAATTCCTCATGCACACATCAATAGATAAATTTGGTCATAATCAATCCCTAGGACACCCCAACATCCTATGACACTAGTACAACCACACTCCATCAGTCTAAAGTCAGAAATCTAAACAAACTTATAAAATCTTGAACCCTCACCACATCTGGAGTTCTAGAAATCACATTCTACTTCCTTGAGCCACTCCATTACATCTAACAATCCTAGACAACCCTAGAAAAAGGAAAAAAACCCAAATGAACTCAATCCCACCAATCCACTACAAGTATAGTAATGTACAAATACCGAACGACACAACAAACATCTATGAACGTTCTAGGCTGCATACTCTAAATAACAAAATAATACAAAACATAGTCAACACCCAACCCAATATAAACAAAAAAGAATATAACCAACCAAACACTAAACTCGTATACCAACACATCATATGAAAATTGTATTCAGGTCAAATATCAACCCAAATTAAACAAGAAAAATGTAGAGACCAAAAGCTTGACGTACATGTACATTACATTACTTTTGCAGAATACTTAATACATAACAAACATAGACACACATGGACCTTAATTGTTTAGTGTATTTGGAAACTCATAATGTAATCTTCTAATCGTGGTGAAAGATCTTCAACATCTCCCATAATGATCTTCCCATTTTTTTTCTTACCTAAAACCATTATTTAAAACATGGGGAAAAGAAAACATATAAAGGGTGATCTCAAATGCTCAGTAAGGGTAATCATAGAGAACATAAAACAATCCCAAAACATTTTAAAGAAAAAACATGAAAATGAAATTTAACATAAAAATTTTGAGAAAAGACATAAATACTGGAAGTATGTAAGGCACATATCATAATCGAACACCAACCATGATAAAATATAATGGGAATAAAACATGTAGTTGTGGAAACCATTCAGCACATGTGATGATTTCTATAGTAGCCAAGACATTGCTTCCAATACCATCTTAGTGGACAAAGTCCCTTTCTGAATCGAGTTCACTCCTGGTTTTAGTCCTATAACACTGAACCAGATTAACGTACCGTTCTAGCCATGTCTATCAAATTAGATATAAATCATTACCAAATGAATTATAGGGAGATATAGGTCTCAACCATCTCATAATTAAATCATTCTTACTTGTGCCACAAAATAAATTTAAAACATTCATCATAACCCAAAGAATATAATGGGTTTCATAAACATCTTCCCATCATCACATAATTCATAAAGAACAAATGGATATAATTTCATAATAAGAAAATTTAATCCATGAAAATCATAGAGACATTATACTTGAAACATACACATATGAAATAATGTCATCTTGTTGAAAGTGGGTTCCCTAGACCCAACTTGTTTTTTACTTTGATTATTGTTACATGTATTCAGTTTGTTTATACATGTATTTATCTTTCCAGGATAGTGTAGATACTTCTGTATCCATTTTATTAATGGCAATGTCCTTAGACTACATGTCAAATCAAATTGTTATAGCAGGTCCAAGGATATAATGAGAACCCTAAGATTCCATGACAGTAATCATAAAGTAACGTCCTATGGTCCAGTTACATCATTCTGAAAGGACCCAGATGATGTGTGGCCATCAGGTGCTGGGGGATCATAAGCATTGAGACATTATCTCATGAAGTTCGCACTTGATGATCTCTATCTAAAGATATTATGAGGACATGCCCGCTTAATAGGAACACCACATGTTTCTGGTGTCATTGGTTGTTCCTATCTACGAACATGTGTAATGGTCTCCTGACTTGAGAGTTTTATCAATAAATGTCATTTAATTACGTACATTTGATATAAGGTGAAAACCATGGCGACAAGTCGTGGTGAGGTAGTTTATATCGGGTACGTCATTATTGGCATGGCATTGATTGAAAGATCGAGAAAGGATTTTTCACTTCTGAATTTAGGGAGAGATATCTCGGGCCTGGTTGATTAGGATGGTTTCCACTTTATTAAAACCATGGCCATGGTAGTGGAAGGTAAGACCGTCTGGTCAAATCAACAAACAAAATAAAGCAAATGATGAATGATGACACTGAGTATGCATTCTTCTTTATTGAGATATTGATGATGAAGAGATTTGATTACACAGACTGTGTTCGTGGGAAGGCAGTCATTTCATTGACTTTGCCTTATCTCTATAGGGTCCTCGATGGGTTTCTATACCCCACTCTAGGTTGGTGATATTATTCACTGCTATTGAGATAAGGGCCTAGAGGGTCACACAAAACACCACTTTGAAATTTTGACCTATTCTGATGAATAGGTTTATAGGGTTTGGTGGGCCCCACCATGGGGTATGGGTATTATCCAAGTCATATCGATCACCAAGTAATAAATAAATTCTTTTATTCACGTTTGGAATAATTTGATGAATTTATTTACAACATGTATTTATGAGTGATTAAGTAAATACATAGATAAATATTAATCGGAAAAATATTTATATCTTCGATTTGATTAATATTGTCAGGAGGTGCGGGTCGAGTTAGAATCATGTTTATCACGTGATAAATATATATATATATATATATATAATTAAATAAATTGTAGTTTAGTGATAAATAATAAATATTATTTATGGCATAATTTAATTTGTCATAAATAATTATTTATAATATAAATATATATAGTGAATGTATAATACAAGGGGGGCCAGAAACCCTTACCGCGTATTTTAGATATTCCCAATATATATTTAAAGAGAGGCTCTCCCCTTGTGACTATTCATCCATTGGAATTGGGAGCCTCTCTCACGTCTTGAGTTCTAGAGAGAGACTCTCTCAAACTAGAAAGTTCATCATGTTCCGCCTCCACGGATCGAAGATGCTAGTTTTTTGGTGATCAACGCTGCGTCGAAGTGTGCGTTGAAGATCCGCGCTAGCTCCCGGATCTTGACGAATGACGCACATGCAGATTTGCGAGGTGTGTTTGGATGATCTAGAGGGCTTTGTCATCGGAGTCTTTGAGCAACGATCGTCGGCGTCCTGCACGTCAATTCTGAACAAGGTAAATGTTCAAGTTTATTTTTGTGCTACTAAAGAACCTTCTGAGATCATCGGACCAAGCTGGGACAAGATCATCGGAGCTGACAAGGTTTTGTCACTCCAGTGAAGCAAAAAAAATTCTAAAAACCCGGCCCACAGGCTTCTGATGCGCAGTCCCGGAACCTAATAGTGGTATAAGAGGGAGCGCAAGGTTTCTCTGAGTCAAAAACATTAAAATTAATTAAATTTAATTGTGGGGTGTTAAAACTGTTCATTCGGATTCGACTGCATGTCGTTTCGATTTCGAATGATCAAGATACGATCATTTAAAATTTTAGTCAGATCGACGTCGCATGTTTTTTTTCATATGATGTTAATTCTCAAATTGAGATAAACATCAAAAATATATATTATTATAATTTTTATAATATATATGTTATTATATTTTATAATAAATATTATTATAATAATAAAATAGATAAAATATCATTCCACAAAAGTGTGTGGAAAATTTTTCTATAATAAAATAAAGAGGGCCAAGACTTGGGGTCTTCCTAATATTTGTTTATAAAAAAAAGGGGGAGTTGAAAAGTCCCCAAAATGGGGTCTTCTCTTTTTTATAAAAAAAATATAAATATGGGCTGGAAATTTTTTTTGTCAAAGAAAAAAAGGGGAAGTGGGGAGGAAGACCCTTACAGGTCTTCTCTCCCGCGGTGCACCAAGGGAGGCTGAAAACCTAGGCCTCCCTTCCTCAGGCATTCCAGCGCCACGCCGCGCCGGCCTTCTCCGCGCCGGACCGACCTCGCCCCAGCCTTCCCTGCACCAGACTGACCTCGCGCCGGCCTTCCCCACGCCAGACCAACTTCGCGCCGGCCTCCCCCGCGCCGGACCGACCTCGTGCCGGCCTACCCTCGCCAGAAATCCCTCACGTCGGCCTCCCCTTCTCCGGACACGGTCCGCGTCGGACCGGCTCCTCTCGGCAGCCGCCCGCCACGCCAGAGATCTCCCTTCCGGACCGCTTTGGACAGCCCGCTCCCCAACCCCTTGCCGAACTTCCTCCGGGCCACACCGGACCAGCTCCGTCCGGCCGCCCCGGACCATCACCAGAGTAGCGGGCTATCGGGAGATGCAACTGTCACGGGAAGCATTAGACGCCGCGGTTACGCCGCGGTCATTCTTCGGTCACGCCGCGGTCACGCCGCGGTCACGCCGCGGTCACAGCATGGTCACGCCGCGGTTCCATGACGACATCCCGCGGCGGTACACAGACCTTCCAGACTCCTCTCTGGTTAGAGGTAACCTACACTGAATTAATTTTAATTAATTTAGTTTTTTAAAGTAAATTAATTGGAATTGATTTAGGGGGTTTATATTATTTTAAACCGAAAATATTAATTTAATTTATGTTTAGAATTAAATTAATTGTTTAATTTAATTTAATTTTTGGAATTAAAATTAAATTAAACAAATGGAACCGATACAAATAAATTATTTGATTTTAATCAAATTCATTTAATTTATTAGAACACACTCGCATTATTTAAATTTATTGCAATTTAATTTTTATTGCGCTTTTACCCCGACTGGTCTTGAGATTTTGACCGACCTATTTATGACTGGCATATATTTATTTATTTATTTATGTATTCAATGCGTGCGATTATTGTAATATTTAATTATATAAATGACGGTCTTCGAATCGTCTTTTAATTCAAATATGTATAAAGGAATGCGTGTCCATTGCACCACTTTTATTTTGTACCCCAGACCCCTCGCCTACGTGCTTGTATACTTTTATTTATTCGATGATGATCCGAGAGGCAGACCTCGCCAAAATGAGGTAGTAGTCCATACATGAGTTGGACACTTTTCACTGGGGCCAGCAGCGACACGAGTCTTGTATCGACTCAGGTACGGGTTCCCCTAGGTGATGATTGATCAGTTATTGATCAATCATTATAGAATTCTCAAGACCGGTTGGAATGCTTGATTTTCTTTATGCACAGTTTATTATTTTATACGACTGCATGATTATTGCATGATCACATAGGATAGTGAACAAGAGGAAATGCATAAAGTTGTGACGAATAAATACTCTATTGAATGTTCATTTGTGAGCGCAACAACCCAGTTTGAACATAATAAATAGAAAATGGATTATATTCGTCAATTAATATTTAAAAAATCCCTCAAAGATATATTAAGTCATAATGCCTTCCATTTCTCACATCTAAACAAAACCAGCTTTTTGGGTGATCATCAGCCTTAGTTGAGAGTGCATCTTACTACCGGGCTGTTTCCATGTGAGAAATGGGTCGACTTAACTAAAGTAAGTAGTCATATATTAGCCTTAGCGAAATTAGTATCACTATAGAGGCGAGAGGTTGAGGGAATCATGTTCAGATTCCAAAATTTGGGACTTTACTCAACTATACAAGGAACCACAACAACAAGTGGTTGGCCAACATTGAGCCTACCTTGAAACCCTTCATGTAGTGTCATATCCCTAGATTGTAGATTACGAAGGGGGTTTAGAGGATCCTTGCCACTAGAATTATCAATTGATAGAGTCTTCTGAATCTAATGGTGATGGCTATTAAGGTTCGTTAAAATAGTGGGAGACATTAAATGATATAATAATTTATTAATCATAAAATGTCAAAAATGTTATCAAGACAAAGTACTAACTGTTAAATGTTTATCTGATGTAGATTCAAAATGGAAATCACCAAGACCACTAGTACTTTATCACTGTGATCAATCTTGGATAAAGAAAATATCCTGAGCGACAATAACTTCTAGGAGTGGTACATGCGCTTGCGCATAGTACTATGCCAAGAAAGGAAGTTATATGTGCCGGAATCCCCAATTCCTACTGAGCCTCCTCAGGGAGCAAGGAAGATGGAAAAAGATAAGTGGAAAAAGCATGATGACGATGTGCTTGATGTACAATGCATCATGCTGTCATCCATGTCCACTCAATTAAAAAAAATGCAGGAGGAGGAGGATGCCTACAAGATGCTTTCACATCTCCAAGAACTATATCAGGAGAGGGCTAGGCATGAAAGGTATGAAATATCAAGTGCGCTTTATAAGTGCAGGCTAGGAGAAGGTCACCAAGCTGGTCCTCAGGTACTCAAAATTATTGGGTATATTGAGAGGCTTGAAGCCCTTGGGTTCAAACTGAACCAAGAACTAGCAGTGGATCTCATTCTTGTCTCTTTATCGTCAAGCTTCTCGACTTTCATTGTCAACTATAATATTAATGATATGAAAAATCCTCTCCCGGATCTTTTGTCTTTAGTTATCCAAGCTGATAAGGACATGAAAAACACCAATACATCTATCCTTATGGTGAACAAGAAAAACAAGGGCAAGGAAAAGGGGCCTAAAGCCAAGTCAAGGCCAAAGAAACCAATGCATCGTCCTGCAAAAAAGCCAAACATTCAGAGGCAAAGTAATGAGCAGGAAGATGTCTATTTTGGATGTGGCAAGAAAGGCCACTGGAAAAAGAATTGCAGAGCTGGGAAGAAGAAGAAAGCTGACGCTTCTGCTTTCAGTATTTTTTTCATTGAATGCAATCTATCTTTAGATACAAGTTGGGTATTGTATACAGCATGTGTCTCACACATTTGTATTCATATACTGGAACCAAGTAGGTTTAAGAATATTTCAAAAGGTCATGTGGATCTCCGAGCTGCAAATGGTGCAAGTTTGGAGGCCTTGGCAGTGGAAGACTATCACTTGACATTACCAACTGGTTTTGTTCTTATTTTAAACAATTGCTATTATCTACCATCTGTTACCAGAAACATTACTTCTATGTCATGTTTATACGCTATGGGTTTTTATTTCATGTTTGGAAAAAAGTCGTCTCTTTTATAGGGATAATATATGTTATGGTATGTTACATCTTAACAATGGTTTATATATACAAGAACAAGAAAACTCAATAATGGCTATCAATGAAAAAAAAAACCAAAATGACTCAAATAACACCCTCCTATGGCACTTCAGGCTTGGTCATGTAAACGAGAAGCGATTAAAAAAATTACATCAAGAAGGGTATCTAGACTCGGTACGGTTAGAACCCTTAGATGTAAGTCAAGATTTTTTACAAGGAATGATGACCAAAGAACCTTTCTCAGGAAATGAAGAAATATCCAATGCAGTACTGGTATTAATACATACCGATGTATGTTGTCCATTTCCAGTAGAGGCAAGGGGTGATTTTCTATACATCATCTCCTTTACCGATGATTATAGTAGGTATGGCTATATCTACTTAATGCAATATAAATCAGATTCCTTTCGTTTATTTAAGGAATACCAAAATGAAGTAGAAAACCAACTTGGTAAGAAGATAAAAGCACTTCGCTCAGACCGAGGCGGAGAATTTATTAACCAAGTTTTCATTGATCATTTGAAGCAGTGTGGGATAGAATCCCAAATCACTCCTCCTTATACACCACAATAGAATGGTGTTAGTGAAAGGAGGAATATGACCTTGATTGACATCGTCAGATCAATGATGATTTATACAACTCTCCAACTATCCTTTTGGGGATATGCCTTGCAGACGACAGCATATACCATTAACCGAGTACCAACTATAGCCACCGATGGGATTCCATATCAGTTATGGTTTGTAAAGAAACCCAATTTGACACACATGCGTGTGTAGGGGTGCGAGGCATTTTTCAAGACTTTACCAAGTGACAAATTAGCATCAGAAGCACTAAGTTCATCTTTATAGGTTATCATAAGGAAACTATAGGATACAAACTATATAACCCTTTAGATAGAAAAGTCATTGTGACAAGATACACCACATTTCTAGAAAGGGTTCACATTTCTACTGGAAATAGTGGGAGAAATGTTGACTTCGATGAAGTTAATGCTCCAGATGCAGAAGAGTTGGGAGAGGAAAACACTCCACAAGAATAGCTGGAAGAAGAAATTGTTCTTGAGACACAAATACTGCGTAGGTATACGCGAGAGGTTAGAGAACCAGAGCGTTATGGTTTTCTTGTCACCGAGTCAGGTGACACAATAATCCTTAAGGATGATGAACCTATAACCTATAAGGAAGCAGTAGAAGGCAAAGAAGCTGCTATAAGGAAGGAAGCCATAAATTCTGAGATGGAGTCCATGTACCAAAATTAGGTTTGGGTTTTGGTAGACCCTCCAGCTGATGTAAAACCCATTGGTTGAAAATGGGTATTCAAGAAAAAGGTGGACATGGATGGTAAGGTTAATATCTTTAAAGCAAGACTGGTTTCAAAGGGTTCCTGACAACGTCAAGGCATTGACTATGATGAAACCTTCTCACCAGTGCAAATTCTTAAATCCATCAGAATACTGCTTGAAATAGCAGCCTTTCATGATTATGAAATACGGAAAATGGATGTCAAAACTGCTTTTCTAAATGGGAAGTTGGTTGAAGACGTCTATATGACTCAACCGTAAGGGTTTGTTAAGTTAAAGAATGCCAGTAAAGTATGCAAGTTGCAGAGATCCATTTATGGATTGAAGCAGGCATCAAAATCATGGAATGTACGATTTGATGAGGCCATAAGAGATTTTGGTTTTTTCAAAAATGAAAGCGAGCCTTGTGTCTATAAAAAGGATGAAGAGAATGCTATCGTTTTCCTAGTTATATATGTTGACGACATATTAATCATGTGAAAAGAGGTGCAAGTCTTACAGTCAGTTAAGACTTGGTTAAATGAATGCTTCTCCATGAAAGACTTAGGTGAAGCAGCCTACATCCTAGGGATAAAGATCTATCAAGATAAACCTTAAAGGATGCTTGGACTATGTCAAAGTACATATATTGATAGGGTACTAAAAAGGTACAATATGGAACAATCTAAAAGAGGATTGTTACCTATGCCACATGGTGTAAATCTCTCCAAGAAAATGTGTCCACAAACACAGGAGAAGATTGAATGAATGAGTAGAGTCCCATATGATTTGACAGTATGTTCTATCATGTATGCCATGCTATGTACTAGGTTTGATGTTGCCTTTTCTTTAATTATGGTGGGTAGATATCAATCCAATCCAGGAGAGCTGCATTGGACAGCTGTTAAAACTATCCTTAAGTACTTGAGGCATACTAAGGATACGTTCCAGGTGTATGGAGGAGATGAGGAACTAGTTGAGAGGGGATACACTGATGCTAATTTCCAGACAGATCATGATGATATGAAATCGCAGTCAGGCTACATCATTTTCCTGAATGGTGGTGCAGTGAGCTGGAGAAGCTCCAAGAAAGCTGTGGTTACTGATTCTACAGCAGAGTCCGAATATATTGCAGCTTCCGATGAAGCAAAGAAAGTAGTCTAGATGCATAGCTTTATCTCAAACATTGGTGTTGTACCTAGCAGTGCAGGCCCTATTTCAGTATATTGTGACAATACTACTGCAGTGGTGCTTGCCAAGGATCCCAGGTCTCGCCAGAGGAGATATCATATTCTTTGGAAGATCCATCTCTTACGGGATTTTACTCAAAGAGGTGAAGTGACAGTTATCAGAGTAGCCACAGAGGACAACGTGGAAGACCACCTGACTAAAGCCATTTCTCAGCAGAAGCATGATTCACATGTGAGAGCTAGCGGATTGAAACCTGTTAGTAGTAGGCTCTAGTGCTAGTGGGAGTGGTGAAAGTGGGTTCCCTAGACCCAACTTGTTTTTTACTTTGATTACGGTTACATGTATTCAGTTTGTTTATACATGTATTTATCTTGCCATGATAGTGTAGATACTTCTGTATCTATTTTATTAATGGAATTTTCCTTAGACTACCTGTCGCATCAAATGGTTATAGCAGGTCCATGGCTATAATGAGAACCTTGAGATGCCATGACAGTAATATTAAAGTAACATCCTATGGTCCAGTTACATCATTCTGAAAGCACACAGATGATGTGTGACCATCTGGTGCTGGGGGATCATAAGCATTGAGACTTCATCTCATGATGTTCGCTCTTGATGATCTCTAGCTAACGAGATTGTGAGGACAAACCCGCTTAATAGGAACACCACATGTTTCTGGTGACATTGGTCGTGCATATCTACAGACATGTGTAATGGTCTCCTGATTGATATTATTATCAATGAATGTCATTTATTTATGTACATTTGATATAAGGTGAAAACCATGGTGACAAGTCGTGGTGAGGTAGTTTATATCGGTTACATCATTAATGGCATGGCATTGATTGAATGATCGAGAAAGGATTTGTCACTTCCTAGTTTAGGGGGAGATATCTCAGGCCTGATTGATTAGGATGGTTGCACCTTTATTAAATACATGGCCATGGTAGTGGAAGGAAATACCGCACAGACAAATCAACAAAAAAAATCAAATGAAGAATGATGACACTGAGTATGTGTTCGTCTTTATTGAGATATCGATGACGAAGAGATTAGATTACACAGACTGTGTTCATGGGAAGGCAGTCGTTGCTTTGACTTTGCCTTATCTCTATAGGGGCCTCGATGGGTTGCTAGACCCCGCTCTAGGTCGGTGATATTATTCACTGCTATTGAGATAAGGGCATATAGGGACACACACAACAGCGCTTTGACAATCTGCCCAATTCTGAGGAATAGGTTTATAGGGTTTGGAGGGCCCCATTATGGGTTCCGGGTATTATCCAAGTCCTATCGATCACCAAGTAATAAATAAATTCTTTTATTCATGTTTGGAATAATTTGATGAATTTATTTATAACATGTATTTATGAGTGGTTAAGTAAATACATAGATAAATATTAATCGGACAGATATTTATATCTTAGGTTTGATTAATATTTTTAGGAGGTGTGGGTCGAGTCAGACTCATGTTTATCACGTGATATATATATATATATAATTAAATATATTACAGTTCAGTGACAAATAATAAATATTATTTATGGAATAATTTAATTTTTGATAAATAATTATTTATAATATATATATATAGTGAATGTATAATACACGGGGGGCCGGGAACCCTTACTACGTATTTTAGATATTCCCTATATATATTTAAAGTGAGGCTCTACCCTTGTGACTATTCATCCGTTGGAATTGAGAGCCTCCCTCACCTCTTGAGTTCTAGAGAGAGACTCTCTCAAACTAGAAAGTTCTTCAAGTTCCACCTTCACGGATTGAAGACACTAGTTTTGTGGTGATCAACGCTGCGTTGATGTGTGCGTCGAAGATCCGCGCTAGCACCCGGATCTTGACGAACGGCGCGCCAGCAGATTTGCGAGGCGTGTGTGGATGATCTAGAGGGCTTCGTGGTTGGAGTCTTCGAGAAACGATCGCTGGCGTCCTGCACATCAATTCTGAACAAGGTAAATGTTCAAGTTTTTTTGTGCTCCTTAAGAACTTTGCGAGATCCTCGGGCCAAGCTGGGACAAGATCATCGGAGCTGACAAGGTTATGTCACTCCAGTGAAGAATAAAAATTTTAAAAACTCGGCCCACAGGCTTCCGCTATGCAGTCCCGGAACCTAACAATCTTAGATGGAAAATGGTTTTTGATAAAACACTTGTGATGAATTCTTGAGGAAAATATCCTTTCTTCTTCAAAATCATTTTATTTTCACAAAATGCCATGAAATTTTAAAAGAAAAGGATTTTGTTGAAAATAGTAGTGAAATATTATAGAGTAAGATTCATGAAAATGAGGTGTTATGAAACTGTAAAAATCTGTTCACGCCGTATAATTTAAAAATAACATTTTTCTCGTACTTTTTTCAGAAAAGTCAAAACTACCTCGTATGGTAAACAAAAGAAAGATTCCATCCATACGATGTGGTAAAAGTAAAAAAGGGTAAGAATGAATTTAAACATACATAGAAGAAAAGTAAACATTTTATGAAAACATTTTGAGAAAATATGGACATGGATAATAAACATAACCCCAGTAAATACTTACGAATAAACAATCTCGGATAAGAATGAGATTGGAATAATTATCCCTTACCTTATGTCCGATATGCTTCGTATGTATCTGAACCCCCTGTATAATGATTTAAATAATTTCATTGACTTATTATAGAATCATATTCATTATTATTATATCATATATGGTTCACTTAGGTATTTATATTACCTGTTTATTTGTCAATTCCATGTTAATGTAGCGTTTTGGGTAAAATTGTTTCATTTATCGTACGTGTTTGGAATTGTTGTTATTGATATTATTATTACTTATATCATGATTTACTAACTTACATAATGTAATAAATGATTTATATAGCATATATATTTAGTATATATATATATTATATAGATAAGTGAAATGAAACACACCGTTCATGGAGATTGTAGGCCGTACGTACGCATTAACGCTGTGTTCCTTTCTTTATTGACTTTAATTGAAGTAAGTAGATGATATATATATATACATAAATAAACTAGCTTTATTATGTCTTATATTTCATTATTATTCATTATATATACTTTATAATCATTCCTGAATGGTTAACATTGATAATGACTCTCATCGTGTCGTGGAGACGGTAGTCCATACGTACGCACGAGCTATGATATCATTCCCATGATCATGGATTTGTATTGAAGTGTATGTATAATATTTCAGAATCAAATTCACTTTAAAATAATCATATATGGTTATTTATTTACAACATTATACCCATCTACGTATGGTGGTGGTCAAAAACAGATTACACCACGGTGTGGAGACAGTATTCCGTACATACGCACGCGTAGTGATTTTGTTTTCTATACGATAGATAGAAGGTGAAATAGGGTTGTCTAATATTTAAAATAACATATCAGTATATAATTAATACTGATGTTGTTACTTTATAATGAAACAACTAAAGAAGAAGAAGTATAAGAACAAAGAAACTTGAAAGAATCAGAAGAAGAGATTACCTCTTCTTCGACGCACCTCCTTTAAGAATCCTATTAAAGAATTTGAGTAGGTCTTTTGAGAAGACAAGAACATCCATAATGTTTATAGGGAAGTGTAGAAGAGAAATGGGCAGGTTTTGGCCGAGCTTCAATGCTCAAATGTGTGTGAAGAGAAGAGGTAAGGGGTGCCCTTTTTATAGGGGAGGAGAGGGGCACCTATGGAAAAACATAAAATATTATTTTATAATAAAGTCATATTTTGTTTTTAATAGCTCTAAATTGATTTATTTGGAAGATAAGGTGGGTATGGGTCAAAATACGCTCAAAAAATATATTTTAGATAGAGTTGGGGCATTATATTAACCTTATTGTTTAGTTTTAACTCATAGTTAATTAGATTTACATTTACCATTTAACTTTGTATTTTAATATTATATAGTTAATAAACATACCATTTACATCCAAGAGACCACCTAAGTGGTCCATTAAAGATAAACCTATCATGATATATGTATCTTGGCCGAACCGAAGATTTTTCTAATATAATAACAATTAATAATATAATATTTGTTTTTAAAAATTATTTTATGTCAATTTTGACAATATTTGGTAATTGATTTTTCTGAAACCCATAAGAGCATGATTATTTCAAAAAACGTTAATTAAATAACTAAAAACATGTCATATTAACCTATAAAATTAGTGGAGTTCATAAAAAGTCTCAAATTACATTTATTTGGGTATTTATAATATCCATTATTTTAATATTTCATTATTTAGGTAATTACTGCATCACCATCGTGTCAAAAATAACATGAATTATTTAACGTATAAAAATTATGAATAAAATACCATTATGTAGGATATAAATTTATGTTTCTAATGAATATTTATAGTCTAATTTATCTTATGCATAACCATATATTAAAAATTAATTAGTTATTAATGTTTGATTTTAACTATTTTAACCCTTCTTTAAATAAATTAATAATAAATGTCCTAATCTAATCCATGTGGACCTAAATGGTCATATTTTATTCATAAGGTTGTTTTTGGTCGAATTAAACTTATCCAATAGAATTAGGACATGTTTTAAGGTAATAATAATATCATATTTACCCTTAATTACCCTATTTACTTTTAACCGTGGTAAATAAAAGTAAAAAGTTACTATTCACCAAAAATTATTTTCATCTCATTGAACCAAATTTTAGTTATTGATATTAATCTTTTCTCTCTTATTTTCCAAATTCCACTCACAGAAGCGGTAAAATAATGTTTTATGTATGTTTGCAAAAAAGATCCTTAGAGGTTGGTAAAAGACGGTGAAAAGTTCAATAAAATTTTTATATATCGAAAATTATTATAAAATGACTCCATTGAATTACATTGAACTTATATGGGTATTATGTATCAATTTTGACCTTAAATAAATTTAAATAAAATAAATAATTATTTAAATAAAAAGTCGGTTTTTAATTAGTAACTCAGTGCATTCACTATTCATCAAAAATTGAAAGTTTTCAGAAAAATACCAAAACGTCACCCTAGGAAAATTTCGATATTAAGAATCCAAAAATGAAGTCCATTTTGAAAGATAAAATTTATAAAATTTTAAAATGTGGTTATTACTATTCATAATGGCTAGTTTATATAATATTTTAATAACATATCATTGTTTAGTGAAACTCGATATTGCGTACAACACACGCTATCGTGGAAGGTCGCGATTGAATGTAAAGAAAGCCATGTCAGAGATGCGTGTAGTTCAAGCTCCTTTTGGTGTAGTGTACAACACAAGACATCAATAAAATTAAAAAGGATATATTTCAGAAAATCACGAGGTGTTACATTCTACCCCCTTAAAATGAATTTCACCCTCAAAATTCGTTGGGGGTTATAAATGGTTTATTACATGAGATTTTCATTCATAGAAACCCACATCGTAAAAAGGAATACCAAAACTTCATTTTAGAAAGGAACGTTAGAAACAAAACAGATACCCAAATAACTCATCACTGGGTTTCCACATAGGAGAACATAGGTGAAAATATGGATATGGAGGAGAAATCTAATCATCATGTTCTGATGGAGAGTGGTAGATGACATGGCTATAAACGATCCATTATTCAGAAAGCCATAAATTTGTGATGATATAAGGTACTATATGATTCATCGAATATAATGGCACTAGGAAAACATTTTTGGTTCTCACGATCATTTCCCTAAAGTTGATGAAATTGGAATTAAAAGAAATACTTTTTTGATTTTGGTACAGTCTCACCATTTGTTTTTACTTGGACAATTTCCACTTCATATCTTAAAGAAATGAATTTGAATTAGTCATTCATGAAGTTTTAGTAGATCATGTGATAGAATGATGGGTCATTCCATCTGTCTCAAACAATAGGTTAGAAAAAGTTATCAAAAATACATAAGTCCATCTAGAGTGAGGTTAATCGTATATGGTTCCTAAAATAGACTTATATATCATATAATATACTTATTAATATAATAAAACTAGTTTCTACTAAACAGAGACTTCCTATAGGAAAGTGGTAGGTAATAAAGGCATGCCACACTTCAGTTGTGGGTTCGATTCCCACAACCTTGTCTGATGCGATGGGTTGTCTCTCGTCCTGCATGTTGTCCCTTTTTCTAAAAATACAATATAATAACATTCTTACAATAAAATAGAAAAAATAATATCTTATGTCTAACTTAATTCATTTCAATCTTTAGGCTTATCCAGAATACTTATGTCCAAGATCATAGTATAATGAAAACAATTACTAGAAATTTCATCTACCAGGCATGTGAATACCATCATTTATCCCCCATATATCATACTATATATCTTTTTGGCCACATCCCAAACATCTTAATACCTTAATCATGTATTCTCTTGAACCATTGTGAAAACATGAATGCTGTCACAAGGTAACTCTTTCCATATACCAAAATCCCAAAATTTCTATATACTCAAACCATGATATCACTTTTTCCTTATATTAGTCATGAGCTCATTAATACTATCAAACATTTCATTATCTCCTTATCCATTATTTATGCACATATCATCAACTTTGCAAAAATATTGGATTCACTTTTCATGGTTACCTGTACCATATAATTATCAAAAACCACAATAAACCATTACATAGATATTCCAATGTTCCATCATACAGTAAATGAGATTCCACAACATTATTTTTGAATACCTTTACATAAACACATAATCATTCCACCAGATCGTTTTCATACTCAGCATTGCTAATAGTGATCGCATGTGACTTCCCTTTGTCCTTTTCCTTAAGAGGTTTCTCAAAATGATCTTAATTAACCCTTGGATTAGGGCATTGATTAACATAATGCCCCATTTCCTTGCACTTGAAGCATTGAAGTGTTGGTGGTGAATTCTCTGCAGTCTTTTCATTATTCACATCATTAGAAACCCTTTTTTACATTACTTCGACACTCATCTACTCGATGAACTTATTATCCACACTTAAAACATTTTCTAGTCCCTTTAAGAAAATCCCCCCCATGAATCTTTCCATACCTTGAGCATAAAGAAACATTCATATTCTTTTCAACATTATTCTGAGATTTCTCCTTGAACTCCATATTTCATTTCTTGTCAAAACCATTAGATGGATATGTTACACCAAATTCC
The DNA here is from genome assembly GCA_963277665.1 of Viscum album. Taxonomy (NCBI): domain Eukaryota; kingdom Viridiplantae; phylum Streptophyta; class Magnoliopsida; order Santalales; family Viscaceae; genus Viscum; species Viscum album. The sequence continues at coordinate 1,411,650,036 of OY728134.1, forward strand.
AGTTCTACCTTAATAGCCCAAAGCACAATTTCTTCATAGCAACTAAAGTCTCTTATAGCTAATTCCCTTTGAAGACTTGGTTTTAAGCCACTGAAAAATCAATCAACATTACTTTCAAGTTGGATGGTAAAGCCAGATGCATACCTTGAAAGTCTTGTAAAATTCACTTCATTTATACCAACAGATTCATCATCCTTGTACTTAATCTCAACAAACTCCTTTACCAACATTGTTTGAAGAATACGAGGGATGAACGTACTGAACAACCAATTGTTGAACTCGTCCCATTCTATGGATTCAATTTCATCATGGGGCCTTGTATTCTTAATTAGAGTCCACCACTGGTCTGCTTCACCTTCTAAACGTTAAACAGCTAAAATTACTTTTTCATGTTTTGAACAGTGAAGTATGGAAAATATCTTTTCAATGATACAGATACATTGTTCAGTAACAATTGGATTTGAAGACCCATTGAAAGACGGTGGGCGTGGCCTCATGAATGACTCAATAGAATATTGTTCCCTTCACTGATCATTTGGAAATCCAGAATTATTCATAGATTGTGTAACTATAGAAATATGATTTTTCACAACATCTCCCATAAAATTTGGTTTCTCGGGAGGACATTCATTGCATTTTCCATTACATTGATAAACACGGTTCCTTTGGGTTCCAACCATCATCTAAAACCAAAAAAGAAGAGTCTGAGATGCCAAAATCATGCTAGGAAAAAAACATAATAAAGGGGGAGTACCTTCAATATCTAACTTCTTAGGTTTAATTCTAATATGGTTTCTGTAATTCTAGGACTATAACCTATATGTATACTTAACCTTAGGGACATCCCTAGACAAACCTTAGAAATATCTCTAAGGATCTCACTAAAGTTTTCACATCCTAGTTTTCAAAGGTTAACTAAACCTTTCCTTTGATACCAACTGTAGAGACCAAAATCTAGACGTACATGGACATTACATTACTTTTGTGGAATACATAATACATATCAAACATAGACACATAAGGACCGTAATTGTTTATTGTCTTTGGAAACTCGGAATTTAATCTTCTAATCGTGGTGAAAGATCTTTAACATCTCCCATAAAGATCTTCCCCTTTTTGTTTTCTTACCTAAAACATTTCTTTAAATCTTGGGGAAAAGAAAACATATAAAGTGTGATCACAAATGCTCAATAAGGGTATGCATATAGAACATAAAACAATCCATGAACATTTGAAAGACAAAACATGAACATGAAATCTAAACATCAAAATCTTGAGCAAAGACATAAATCGTGGAAGTATGTAAGGCATATATCATAATGGAACATCCAACATGATAAAATATAATGGGAATAAAACATGTAGTTGTGGAAACCATTCAGCACATGTTATGATTTCCATAGCAGCCAAGGCATTGCTGCCAAGACCATCTTAGTGGACAAAGTCCCTTATTGAATCGATTTCACTCCCCGTTTTAGTCCTGTAACACTGAACCAGATTAACTTACTATTCCATCCATGTCTATCTCATGAGATATAAATCATTACCCAATGCATCTGAGGGAGATATAGGTCCCACCCATCTCATAATGAAATCATTCTTAATTGTGCCACAAAATAAACTTACAACATTCATCATAACCCAAAGAATAAAATGGGTTTCATAAACATCACCCCATCATCACATAATTCATATATAACAAATGGATATCATTTCATAATAAGAAAATTGTAACCATTCAAATCATAGAGACATTATACTTGAAACATACACGTATGAAATAATTTCATCTTATATGGAAAATGGTTTTGATAAAACACTTGAAATGAATTCTTGAGGCAAATATCCATTCTTCATCAAAATCATTTTATTTTCACAAAATACCATGACATTTTAAAAGAAAAGGACTTTGTTGAAAATATTCATGAGATATTGTAGACTAAGCTTCATGAAAATGAGACGTTATCAAACTGTAAAAATCTGTTCATGCTGTATAAGTTAAAAATAACATTCTTCTCGTACTTTTGTCAGAAAATTCAAAAGTACCTCGTATGGTAATCAAAAGAGAGATTCCTTTCATACGATGTGGTAAAAGTAAAAAAAAGGGTAAGAATGACTTTAAACATACATTGATGAAAAGTAAAAAATTTATGAAAACATTTTGAGAACATATGGACATTGATATTAAACATAACCTCAGTAAATACTTATGAATAAACAATCTCAGATAAGAATGAGATTGGAATAATTATCACTTACCTTATGTCTAATATGCTTCGTATGTATCAAAACATCCTGTATAATGATTGAAATAGTGACATTGACTTTTTACAGAATCATATTCATCATTTTTATATCCTATATGGTTCACTTAGTTATTTATATTACCCGTTTATTTGTCAATTCAATGTTAAAGTAGCGTTTTGGGTAAAATTGTTTCATTTATCGTACGTGTTTGGACATGTTGTTATTGATATTATTATTACATATATAATTATTTACATACTTACAGGATGTAAAACGTGATTTATATATCATATATATTCAGTATATATATATAATTGATAGATAAGTGAAATGAAACACACCGTTCATGGAGACGGTAGGCCGTACTTACCCATGAACGATGTTTTCCTTTCTTTATTGACATGAATGGAAGTAAGTAGATGACATATATATATAAATATATACATAAATCCAGTAGATTAATTATTTAATATATTTCATTATATATACTTTATAATCATTCTTGAATGGTTAACATGGAGAATGAATCTCATCACGTCGTGGAGACGGTAGTCGATACGTACGCACGAGCGATGATATCATTACCATGATCGTGGAATTGTATTTAAGTCTATTTATAATATTTAATAATCAAAATCAAATTAAAATAATCACATCTAGTTATTTATTTACACCATTATACCCATATATGTAAGGAGGTGGTCGAAATATATTACACCACGACATGGAGACTGTATTCCGTATGTACGCAAGCTCGGTGATTTTGTTTTCCAAATGACGGATTAAAGGTAAAATAAGGTTGTTTCATATTTATAATGACATATCAGTATATAAATAATACTGATGTTATTACATTATAATGAAATAACTAAATAAGAAGAAGTATAAGAATAAGGAAAATTGAAAGAATCGGAAGAAGAGATTACCTCTTCTTCAACACACTACCTTTAAGCTTCCTCTTAAAGAAGTAGAGTTGGTCTTTTGAAAAGACCAGAACCTCCAGAATGTTTCTAGGGATGTGGAGAAGTGAAATGGGCAGGGTTTGGCCGAGCATCAAGGCTCAAAAGGGTGAGAAGCGAAGAGGGAAGGGGTTCCCTTTTTATTGGGGAGGGGAGAGGCACCTATGGAAAAACTTAAAATATTATTTTATAATAAAGACATATTCGGTTTTTAATAGCTCCAAATTAATTTATTTAGAATCTAAGGTAGGTATGGGTCGATATAATCTCATCCAATAGATTTTAGATAGATTTGGGTCATTATATTAACCTTATCGTTTAGTTTTAACTCTTAGTTAATTAGATTGACATTTACCATGTCACATTGTATTTTTTTATTATACAGTTAATAAACGTACCATATACATCCAAGCAACCCCCAATGGTCCATTAATGATACCCTATCATGATAAAAATATCTTTTCGGAACCTTATATTTTTAGGAATATAATAACAATTAATAATATAATATTTGTTTTAAAATTTATTTTATGTCATTTTTGACACTATTTGGTAATTCATTTCTTTGAAAACAATAACAACATGATTAGTTCGAAAAAAGTTAATTAAATCAATACAAAAATGTAATATTAACCTAGAATATTATTGTAATTCATAAAAAGTCTCAAATTACATTTATTTGGGTGTTTATAATAAACATTTGTTTAATATTTCATTTTTAAGGTAATTACTGCATCACCATTGTGTCATAAATAAATTGAATTATTTAATGTCTAAAAATTATAAATAAAATACCATTAGGTATTATATCGTTTTAGATATCTAATGAATATTTATAGTTTAGTTTATCTTATGCATAACCCTATATTAAAAATGAATTAGTTATTAATATTTGATTTTAACTATTCGAACCCTTCTTTAAATAAATTAATAATAAATGTAATAATCTAATCCATGTGGACCTAAATGGTAATATTTTAATCCTAAGGTTGTTATTGGTCGTATTAAACTTATCATATAGAATTAGGACATGTTTTAGGGTAATAATAATATCATTTTTACACTTAATTACCCTATTTACTTTTAACCGTGGTAAATGAAACTAAAAAAACACTATTCACCAAAAATTATTTTCATCTCATTGAACCACATTTTAGCCCTTGATATTAATAGTGTCTCACAGATTTTAGAAGTTACACCCAAAAAAGCTATAAAATTATGTTTTCTGTAAGTTTTCAAAAAGCTCCTAAGAGGTAGGTAAAAGACGTTGAAAAGTTCAATAAAATTTTTATATATCAAAAATTATTATAAAATGACTCCAATGAATTACATTGAACATATATAGGTATTATGTATCAATTTTGATCTAAAATAAATTTAAATTATATAAATAATTATTGAAATAAAAAGTCTGTTTTTAAATAGTAAACCAGTGTTTTTACTATTCATCAAAAATTGAATGTTTTCTGAAAAATATCAAAAATTCACCCTAGGCTAATTTCGATATTCCGAATCCAAAAAATAAGTCCATTTTGAAAGATAAAATTTATAAAAGTTCAAAAAGTGGGTCTTACTATTCATAATAGCTAGTTTATATAATATTTTAATAACATATCGTTGTTTAGTGAAACTCGATATTACGTACAACACACAATATCGTGGAAGGTCGCGATTGTGTGTAAAGCAAGACAAGTCAAGGATGCATGAAGTGAAATCTCATTTTGTTGTAATGTAAAACACAAGACATCAATAAAATTAAAAAGAATATTTTTCATAAAATCTCGGGGTCTTACAAAAAACATCACAAAACAAACCCCTATTCCTCTTTTGAAAATAATAATTTTTCAAATTCATGCACTTTCAAATTTAACCCTCTTTTGAAATGAAAAATAATTTTTTCATATAAAAGATCATTAAAACACATCCACATAAAAATTCTGAACATCATCAAAATTTTCACTTTAAACCCACAAATCTATTTAAAAAGGAAGCCTCTTTTTTATCAGAACCGATTTTTCTTTTCAGGAATAACTTTGGAAAACCATATTAATCATTGATTTTAAAATACTCAAACATAGTATCCTATGAACCATCCAATATATTGTGTCCCCATTTCTTCATATCTCATTCACACATACATTCCATCATAAACTTTCCATACTCACACACATATGTAAATGTCCATAAGAATCACCAAGGGTCAAACGTACCATTTATCCATGAAAACCAAGCATTTCCAACTTAGTTCTCATTTCAAATTTCATAATACCTTTCAAAATTAAAAATAGTTTCCCTTCTAATCAATAAACAACCCATGGTTTTTCACATTGGACATCCAACCTTTGCAAATCAAGTATCATTTCAAAACTGAAGAAATAACCCCAAATCAAATTCAAACCAATACAAAGAAGAATCAAAATCTCCCCAAACCCATTTTAAATTTACACCAAACAAAATTAGACCATGAAACAACCATGTAAACATAAAAAAATAGGGAACTAGTTTCCATTCATATTTAGGAAACGTTGATTAGCATACCATGCTCCACGGAAGCACCAACTACTTGGATTTTCTGAAACCATACCGTTGGGATCCACATGGGTTGCCACTCCATGTAAGTCCGTAGTGAAACATCAGCTCACTCACTTGTTCATCCCCCATAAACACAAAACAAAACCAAAAACTCAAATCCTTGACTACCCCTGGAGAATAGAGGATTTGAATGAGGAAGAGTTCGCGACGCTCTTCCTGTACCAACCTCTCAAGTCCCGAAATTCCTAGTCAAGAACTAACTGAGATCCCACAAAAATGCCTCCTATGATACTATTTTGTCCCAAATGAGCATATGTTGACCCTGAACCTGTATCCCAAGATACTCCTCAACATGTCCCGAGGGGCGTTCCAAATCCCCTTGGGATGGAAACTAGTGTTGGGAATAAAAATAATGCTATTAGGAATGATTTGGACAATAAAAGAAAAATACAAAAATCCTGAATAAAAAGAACAATAAAACTAAACTCTATCAACATATAAAGAGTAAAACAAAATGGATAAACATACCTCCAAATAACCTCATGGTTCAACACCATCCCCAGAACCAATCTCATTTATATAGCGATCCAAAACTAGGAGAACATAAATATGAAAATGTGGAGTAGGCGTGACCACTGAGATGATTAATAGGGATGAATAAGATAAACCACACCATAAACCTCACATTTTAAATGAAAACCATTCCATCGAGCATGAAAATATGATTTATACAAAAATTATGTTTTCATTCTTTTACCAAAACAATTAATAGGCTTTTACTTTTAAGAAAATTCCCTTTTTCATTTCAATTTCTGATAACAATTTTCAGTGCATGTAATTCATTTTAATAAATTTATTTAAATGAAAATTAATTCTAGAGTAGTTTTTTTAAATATGAAAAACAACGTAAAGGTTCCATGATTTCAAATAACCAGATGTTCCACAAAATAAGGAAGATAATATATGTGTTTAATCATGGTTATTTCCTAAACGTATTTAGAAGAAATTCATAGACATACTCATTTTGTAACCACCTACAAACTTACGGTTAATCCCCTATTTGAATAACCAATGGGCTTCCCTAACCTGGACCCACCCGGGGCACATCCCTCCTAGCATGTCGACATCTCTTAGAGGGTAGAGACACTTCTAATTGAGGCTGATAAGCAACAATTACACAACTATCTAGATAACGCCTAGGAACCCCATGATATAATTAATAACAACAATAGAAGTTGTCAAAATGCTAACTAGCCACCACAGCCAACAATGTTCTCATACACGAACATTGTGCACAAGCCACTAGTGAGGATCTTATCCAAAGTGATAGTGGTCTCAAGATATAATCTAATCATCAAATGAGTTTCAAACCATTTTCTAAAACATCTCAATGTGCCAACTGGGACATAACGTTTCACAAATCAATTCCACATTCCAAATCATTTTACAAACACAATATTAATTAAAACAACATACTTTAAAGGTTCCAAATGGGCCTTAATATCATTTATGTGCCAAACCGACATAGAGGTTCCAGACAAGCCCTGATTTAAGAAACACATTTAAATAATTTCTTTTGAGTTCCAGGAAATGCACTTTCACATGTTATGAATAATTATATAAGCCATTATAAAACAGTTTCTATGTTCCAAAAATAAAAAAACTCTAAACAAGCTTTGATGAGTTACATAAAAGAATGGACAATTAATTACATGGGAAGAAATTAATTTTACCAGACACCTAGGCTTGTATATTTATGTATGAATACTACCTAAATATAAAAAACACCATTTTGAAAATACCAAGCAATTAATAAACTCAAATTAATGGTGTGGGAATAGGAAAAATACTCTTCACGATTTATCATTTGAAACTAATTGTGCATTATAAGGGTATTAAATTTTCTAAACAAGGTAAAGAGCATGTATCAACAAGAATATTTCACATTAGAAACAAAGAAAAATTTTGAAAAAAAAATCAGAACTATTACTAAAAATACAATAAGATTTCATAGCTTCTACATATACTACATAAATATAAAATTTATTTTTAAAAGAGTATATCAATTGTGGAATTAAAATTATAGGGCTAGGAATATGGATCCTACCTCAGGGTGGTACCAAACCGAACATTCAGATTTTGGAAATTTCTAATGAGAAGCTGATTCTCCCCCCAATGAGCATATGCACCTCCACAATCATGTATGGAGACCTAGCCCCTATGAACTCACCCACATGGCCATGAACATGAACAAGGGGATCCTAACATCTTTGTTTATATGTATATACCCATCTCCACTCACCTACTTGGGAATTTTCATATATATACATGAGAACACATATCCCCATACATGTATATCCACTTCTTTTGATGATAATACACATAATAAGAGAACCCACATATATATATATACTTACCTATGCACACACACACAAGTTGCCTTAGACCCGATGAATCGAAACCACAAAGGATAGACCAATGGAGTACACATTAATTATAAGGAATCGAATGTTATATTAAGACCCTAATTTGGACAGTGCAATACCAAACAAAAAGAATAAATGTTTCCCAAAAAAATCATGCAGTCCAAAACCTCCCAAACCACCGCACACTCGCACACACATACATCCATATATATATAGACCAAGGTGTGTATTTCCTACTTTATGTGAGAATACACTCGAGGGACAGAGATATATATATATATATAATACTTACCTAGGAATGTTCGTGCAGACCACCAAGGATAAATAAAACTCCCTATAATAAAATTATGGACTCGATACACCTTATGATTAGAAAATTACGGGTGAAAAACCAAAAAACAAGGAAAATTGTTTCCCCAAGTGATTTCATCTTGGTGAAATGATCCAATTTTCTTCACCTTTGGTAGAAGATGTTGGAACACGCCGAAATATGACCAGAGGACACCATTGCAGGCCCATAAAATAAGTAGATCATTAAAAAATCTCCTCATACGAACACCTCGGGTTCTTCTAGGACATACCAAGAAATGAAGATATCTAAAATCAGCCAAATAATGAGAGAGTAGTGGTGAAAAAGGATAACCTCAAGGTCCCGGAAAAGAAACTGAAAGGAATCCTGTTATTTCATCTAAAAAGAGAATGCCAAATGAGGGGGTGGAACGCCAGATCTCAGTTGAGCCATACGAGTTGGAGGCTACATGAGGGATAGACATGCGAGTAGGAGGCTACATAAGGGAGGGTCACCCCATGAGGGAGAGCTACTGGAGGAGGTGTGGTAGTTGGAGTAAGGGCGTGTCAGCATGGGATTAGTGGGCAGGTAAGGGAGATCATGTAGGCGTAGTTTGGCAGGGATGATATAGGGATAAAATAAATTATATTGAGATGGGAAATTGGTTTCTCATGTTTGGAGAGATAATTTTATGGGTAGAAAAATGATATGGGGATAAATGGAGAGAAATAGATTTCTCTCCTCCAATTGTTTTTAAATCACCCCAAGATTGGGATGAATTTGAATGAAATGGTGGTGGAGGGATTTTAATCTTTTAAAATTCCAATTTTATCCTAATTTTCTATATGTATCAAAAAATAATTTCTTTTTCATTTCCTTTAAAAAGATTCACAAAACAATAAGGAGATAAATCCAAATAATTTATTTTATTTTATTAAGTTATTGATCCAAATGCAAGGAGAGAAATCACAATCATTTCATTTCATTACTTTTGTTTTATAAAATATCAAATTATTTCATTTATTTTAATAAACTCTCACAAAACATAGAGGTAGTGCAACATAGGGAGAGGGGAAGGGGAAGTCACATGGCTTTGGAAAGAGAAATAGGAGAAAGAAAAAAATAAGAGAGAAAAAAATAAAGTAAAAAAGAAAAATAATATAAAACCAGACATGAAAATAATATAAATAATAGTAATAAAATAAATAATAAGAATAAGAATAATAACTAAGATTATTATTATTAAACAAAGGTATCCTGCACGTGTGACACAAGGTTACCACTTACCCTGTGAGTTAGTTGTGAAAGAATAAAATGGTTTCAAATTTGTTTTAGAAAAAAATTAACCTGCCATGAAATGAAGACAAAAATAAAGACAAAAAAATTAAATGATTAAAATTGTTGATGTTAATGGTCAGTGTATGAAAAAATAATTTGATCAAGGAAATTATATTCTACGATAATTCTGCAGACTAAAACTAATTTTTGGTAAAGATAATTTTGACAATGATGGTAAATTTTATGTCACTCATGTCCATTCTTTTAGACTTGAGTAGACTGTGATTAAAGAATATAATTAATTATTTTTGATGATCATAGATTGAATATTTTCCATGGAAACGTTCCCCAAGATCTATTCGGGGAGATAAAAATCATCAAACATATTTATCAGTTAAGATCCATCAGGTTTTACCTCCCTATAACACATAATTCTTTGTTAAGATTACATTAAAATTCTATTTTATTCATAATTCCATTAAATTTCATTGGGGAAATTTCATATTTTAAGTTTGAGGGAGTTAAAAATTGACTCATTATCATTGAATATTTTTCATTATATAATTGGGGATAATTTTCAAATTTAATATCTTTCTCATATTTTTTTATTGTTTTTCAGTCATTGTTATTTATATTGAAACTTTAGGAGCATAATCTGAGTTCCCCTGCAAAGCATTTAATCTATTCATATTTTAAGTAACAAATTTCAACATTTTAATCACCTTAGATGAATTTTAAAATGAATTTTTTCAAATTAGATTTCATTCAATGTCATGGAAGGTCCAATGATTTTTCAATCCCATTCCATTAAATATTATCACATATTTTTAATCTCTTGACTGAAATACTAATGAACCTATTTCGAAACCTTTTTATAAGGATACCTTTTTATAGAACCAAGGTTTTATTAAATAAATATATCTATATGAGTATTATATTCAAACCATTAATGTAGTTTTGGAAACTGTTTCATAAATTATTGAGGCATTTGTTTGATAAAAAAGTGTCATTTTTCAATAAACATTATTATCTTCCCTACCTAGACATTTGAGCTATAAATACCATAGTAAACATGATTTATCATGTTCCTTAGAAAAATAATTTTTCAAAAATACTTACCTTACATTTAATAGTTTCTGATGAATTATCAACATATAATTCCTTTGGGTAGAAAAGGTAATAGTGATATGGAGTGGGTTTTTTTCATAATATTCTTGAGTTATGTGATAAGTATTGAAACTTTGTTTCCACTAATTTGTAACAAAAATAATTTTTGTATTGAAGTAATGATATTTCAGATACTGTCAAATTTTTGTATAGAAGTCCACCACTATTTTAAGTAAAAAATTTCTTCTCTTTACCTTTGAAAACTCAAATTTCTAAAATAATTCTGAAACGTATATATGATTTCAAGGTGAAACAAATTCATTAAGTGGTAAATGGAGATGAAATATATCCCTAATGTTGATTTTATCAAATTTGGAACACCAAATATTGTGAATAAGTGTTTAGAGGACAATTGGAGTGGTTCAGAAGCTATAAATTTTGTACAAAATGGGTTGTACCAATTTTGACCAGTAAGATATATTTGAAATTGAGGGATAAAATATTTAAATAAAATTCATTTAATACCTTAAAATTAATTTTAAATACATTATAATGTAGGGAAAATGATGCTAGTACTTAATTGAGAAATTAAAAGTCTCTCTCTACCTTTAAAAGGAAACTAAAATTTTAAAAACACTTACAAACTATTTTGGGAAACAAAAAGTGGTGTTATTATAATGATGAAATGAATAACATGTGGAATATAATTTAGAAATTCAGATGGGATGTGCAGAAATAGGGTAATGAGAAGAGAATTTATTAATTCATTCTTAATGGAAATCCTAAATCTAGAATTATTATTCAACAAAGATATGAGACTTCTAAACCATCCACATGATTTTGAAAAATGAATCTACCTTCCCATGAAAACATAGAAAAAACCTAAATATCATTGAATATATGAATAAATACATAATCTATAATGAGGATATTATGATACTCATCAATCAAATAGTGATCTTTTTTAGGAATAATTTATAATAAAATACATTATTGATATTCATAAATGATTGATGAGAGGAATATTCTAGGAAAGGTTGCTATAAGTGCACATGAGAGGATAAATAAATTTGTAATTAATTAAATGTTTATAATGAGTAAAATTTAATTAAGTACATCAATGAGTCTAGATAATTTTAGAACCACGATGTTTAAAATGGTACCTCACTTTTAATATTGTTTGACTATTGATTTAGTAATATTCATGATGTTCCCTTGTCTGTGAGCCCAAGGATTTAGTGAGGGGTAATTAAAATTCTATAAATTCAAGATATTTTAATGATATATAATTCATTTTATTACCTAATATATATTTATTAATTGAATCCTAATTATTTTTTTAATTAACATGTAAAATAAATTGATTGTAAAAATACTTGTTAAAATAAAAAGAAATAAAAATCTTATTCATATTCAGGATTTATAGAATATTTTTAATGGAATGATTCTAAATATAAGTTTCTTTATTTTTCATATTGACTTAGATTATTGATGAGAAAATTTGTGACTTGATTTATTATAAATATTTTTATTAAAGTGGTGATATATAGTGAGTTTTAATATACTAATTTTCCCTAATAAAGAATGATGAATTTTGAAAGGTATATGTTTTTATGATTGGATTTACTTGTATGCATGTGTTATTTTAGAAACATATATGTGTCCATTGAATATACTTTTGTGTGATCTCACCCATATTACAAGTCATTCCCTCTATATTTGTTAATCGGGTCAGTATAAATGTTACCTTGAACATGTATATGAGTCATCATAAAACTGTGTATGATTTATCTTGAACTAGTATGTGTGTCATATTTTAACTACATATGAGTCATCCTAAACTACATATGTGTCATTTTCCATTTACTATGATCCATTAATTAATGAAAATTGACTATAGGATGATAATGAGTAGACTTCATAAGACACCCATTTATTTAAATCCATTGATTTTTTATGCCACTTCATCATGAATGCATCTAATTAGAGGATTGAACATGGGTTTTAGTATGAAATCTAATTTTGTAAATAATTGGAAATGAAATATATTGATTTTGATGTAAAATATAATAACATATGAGAAATAAATTTATGGTAAAATGAAACTTTCTACCATTAATAGAGAAGGGGTCTCTGAGGCTTGACCACTGATAAAAGAGATTAAATCTAGGGGTATAAAAAATGAGGACGATGCAAAATGAGGAAGATTGTTTAAAATGTATTCTAGGAGGCTCAAGGAAAATTTATAATGGTATTTTTTCTTGCTTATTATATATTTTATTATTTATTTTGTCTAAATCTGTAAATATATCTTTTTTCCTATTCATCCCAAATACCCGTCAAATAGAGTTATATTCATGATTCTTAAGAGAAAATTAATTTTATCCATTCATAATTCACGAGTCTTAAAAAAATAATAAATAAAAATAACCATTTATTATTAATAGGTTTCAATATTTAGTATTATTTCTTGATATTATATGTGATTGTGTTTGAATTGATTCTTTTCATTGATTATTTTCTAGGATAATCCCTTAACTCCCTCAATTTTGTCCTAGTATATATATAATGGAATATTAAATGAATATGTTGTGATGTTCTTGATGATTATTTGTACATTTCAAAGTGGTAGTGGACACTCTTTCATTTACTGGGAAGAAAAAAACCTTATAGGTTATTGCCTATGTCCACTTGGGTGATTCACTATAATAATGTATCGCATCGAAAGGAGGGTGGATTATGAAAAAAATTTAAATGTTCCTATTATTATAAACACAATATATATGTGGTGATATGGTTGGTGATTATTAATCCACTAAGTTATAAGTTAATTGAGAGAATTTTTGAATAATTGACGGTTGAAGATTACATTTCAATTTGAAATTCATAAATTACCTAATAAACCATCTCATAACATTTAGTTTAATATCATACATTCATTTCTTAAATGTGAGAAAAATAAAAAAACACCCTTTCTCCAAAACAAAAATTGGACACTAATTTTGTGCACTCCACTTTATAGGTAACTCTAGGCTTTTCACTAAAACATCATTTATCCTAGGAATAAAAAGAATTTTTAACTACCCAATGACATATTGAATATGCGGTGTTTAATTTTACTGAGTTAAATTTATTTTAATGCTCACTCACATAGGTTAATATAAAAAGAAAAATCCACCATAATTTGACTTCATTCCATAACAATCAAATGACCAATCATCAGTGTTTAATCCAATTAGTCTATTGTTCTCACCATTCATGTACATCATCCCAATGTTTAATGTTCATTTAATATTCATGATAACTCTTGTGTTATCTATAATTGTTTTTATTTTGGTTACCTTTAGTTCCTTTCGCACAATCTCACTATATAGAAAAAGTTTGGTCTTAATGTAGTGAGATAGAGTAAACTATCAATCAGTAATCTAAACACTTTTTGATTCACATGTTTTTATTCATCATACTTCCCATGCTTCATCTGTATGTGTATGGGTTTGTAAAATACTTTAGATTTGTCCATTCAAATTATCTTCAATAAATATATGGAATAAATTAATTTGGAATGAAAAATAAACACTTTCTTTTGCTGGTCCATGAAATTTAATTATTTCTACCTTCATTGATATCATCAAATAATTATACATTTTTCTAGAAACTTTGTTACAAGAACATGATTTTCACATTAAAAATATAATATCATCAATATAAAAAATTACAAAAAGAGTGTGTAACCCCATTAACCTAAAATAATGGTTATTATAATCCTTTACAATAATGAATTTTGTCACTCTAAAGTATCAATCAAGCATTGACTACCATGATCTAGGATACTATTTTAACCCGTACAGAGAATTATTAATCTTTAAACCCATTATTTTATCATTTTCTAGAAAAAATACTTCTGATTTTTTAGTGTAAACTCATACTTCCACTTTACAATTCATGAAGGATTATTTTAGGTCTATTTTATATGTTTTTGACAACTTGGATGGTACATATTATATAAACATTCTAAATGATTTTTGACTTCAAAGTGAAGAGATGGTCTCTATAAAATCTACTCCCTCAACTAATGAATATACTTTGAATACATGTATGTATTTATTCCGTTAAACATACCCATTTCAATTCCAAAAATTTTTAAATACCCACATGGTTTTGATATCATTTTTTTATTTTGTTATTGGGATAAGATCCTAAGTATAATTCTATTCTATCTTATCTTTAATCATAGTCATATAATTAACACATTTTTTATTTTTAATAGCCTTGAAAATTGATTGTGGTTCAACCTATGAGATATAATATTTCTAGATTCATAGTTGAAACCTCTATCTAATTATTACATGATAATTACAGTATCCTATTTTATTCTATTATTTTTCATGATTCCTTTTTCATTTAATATTTTAATTGTTAATTATCATCCACTTATTCTTTATCACTAAGATAATAAAAATAATATCAACTACATTTGGATTATTCTATTATTGATCCTCACTATTTAACTCAAGAACCATTTGTTTTCCTTCATTTGAATATTTTCAATATATATAATTTATTACATTAATGATGGGT
The DNA here is from genome assembly GCA_963277665.1 of Viscum album. Taxonomy (NCBI): domain Eukaryota; kingdom Viridiplantae; phylum Streptophyta; class Magnoliopsida; order Santalales; family Viscaceae; genus Viscum; species Viscum album. The sequence goes on from OY728134.1 coordinate 1,411,665,452, forward strand.
TTATGTTTAATTACCACAACTTCATAACATTTTACCATCCTAGAAAACCATATATTCGATCATACGTATCCATTATATTTGATAAATATCAAAAAATATAACTTCCTATACATTCTAAATTTAATTTTCTCAATTTTTTTTCTTATTTTAACCAAATTGGGGTTTAAAAAGACTCTAAAGTAATTAAAAGATTATTTATTTTCAAAATATCATTAGAATTCATTTTTTAAATTGGGTTTAGTAAAAATGATATTTGAATATGAAAAACTGGGAATATGATCTCTCCCCAAAAAATACTTGTCCTATTAAACTCAAAAATCATTATTATTCCAATTTAAAAAAGGTATATTTAATATCTTAGAAAAAAAAATTATTATGGACTGTTAGGATCAATAAACCAGTGTTTAATTCCATATTTATCCTGGCAGAATTCAAAATAAATTCATTTGTACTCCCTTTCATTTTAAACACTCAAATTCTTGTTATAAAACCCCAATTAGAACTTAGTTTCTCTTCTAAAAATTTTAAACATCATTACTAACATGCAGTTGATATTCAAAAATATAATATTTTTCATCCTTAAAATTTCCAAAATGATTCTGATTAGTTATAAGTAACCTCTAGTGGATTTATTCCCCAATGATCTACATAAATATTTATAGATTAATTAAGTGGACTAGTTTATATGATTTATACTATTTTAGGTCTTCCTGAAACTATATTATTCATTTTAAATTATTCAAGAACATAATATTTATCTCTCCTTAATTAGAGTGTTGCTATTAGACCAAGTTATTTTTTATTTTTTCTCAAACTATTATAAACAATTTGGCTATGTCTTCTGTGCCAGTGATTGATTTTTAATTTTAATTGAGGTATTAGTAATTTCATGGATCAATAATCTAAAATAGATGATAAATCTTCCATTCCCCAAATGTAATGATTATCTTGTTGTATAAAATTTATAATAAACAATTATTTAGTTTGAAGACAACTTACTACCTTCATAATACAGTTTACTCACACATAGAATGTTGTCTTTGTGTTCATTGATGTGGATATATTTATACATAGTTTTGCCACATCTTTTTACTTAAATTTTTAATGGTTTAATTTATTATTTAAGTACTTTATACTAAATAATTCTACTCTTGTATTTTTTAATTAAATTTTTTAATTCATCAATTTTTACAATTAATTACATATTTTTAGTCTTTAAATTTTTAATTTTAATATTACCCTAATTTTAAAATTTAATTATTTCTTATTTAGAATGGTTAATTTAAATGTTTATTACTTTTAAATTAACTAAATTTTTTTAGAAAAAATTATTTAATCCTCATAATTATATTTAATTAAATTAGACTTTATTTTAAGATTTCATATTTTAATTTAGTTTCATTAGAATAGGTTAACAATGCTTAATATTTTTAGTTATCATACTAATTAATTAGCTAATTTGTTTTAGTTTTAATTAAATAAAATAGTTTGTTTTTTATTTTATGTATTCAAATAGATGTTTAATTAATTGATTGATAGTTTTAAAACATTAATTATTTAATTCAAAGAATTAAGTTACAAATTACTATGTAATTAATTTTTTAGCCTGCCTATGGGATAGACAAGAGTCACATGTGACCCTTATTTTGGTGTATCGTTAATCTTTAACGACATCGGGGCCCTTTTAAAATTAATGATAGTATTTTATTTTGTTCTATCGGTGACCATTGGTTCTATCAGTAACCTTAAAGTGCATCATTGGCCTTTTTTTCCATCAGTGTCCTTTTTAGTTTACCGCTTTAGTGACCTTTCTTTTTTAGTCATGGATGACCCATATTTTTGAAAATCAGTGACCCATGTGTGCATCGATGACCTATTTTTCCATTGGGGACCCTTGGTTTTTCAGCCTACCATTGACCTTTAATAACCTTCATCAGGGATCTTTTGTTCCTCTACTGGTGACCTAGTTATTTATTTGCACCGATGAATTATAAATTTGTTTCTAACTGTGGGTTTTTAATTTTATATATTAGTGACCTTTTCTTAATTCAGCATATCGGTGACCTTTTTTGAGGCACTGTTCAGCCTTATTTTTGTCTATCGGTATCCTCCCTCACTGATAGACATCCAATGGCATTTTTTTCTCCTATACACCTCACCATTTTCCTTTCACCCACAGTCTATCGATTCAGCATTTCCTTATTAGTATCTTGTGCCAAACAGATGGCCTTCACCATTCATCACCTCAGCTTTACCATTGCATCACATTACTCCAACAACCACTATCGCACACTAACCCTGAGACCTCCACGCCGTAGTTGTGTGTTGTTGTACTTGAGACCATTTTAGTGGGAAGTCAAGGAGGAGGCCATGCTTAGTCGCACCACTGGAGGTGGACTAGGGAAATGAGATCAATGTGCGTTGTCGCTTCCCTGTTAAAGAAGCACAGAATTACCCCACCTTTGTTGTGCTGATTTGGGGGGGAGAAGAATATTATAAAGAAATTAAAATTACATATTAAAAAACATAAAATAGAAATTTTAATTTTAAAATCAATCTAAAATATTAAATAATAAGACTTTTAAATTAATAATATTTATAAGATAATTAATAAAACATGGCTTCTAATTTAATTAACAGAAATTAAACATTTTTTCAAAACTATATTAAATAGTCTTCTAATTTAAATTTAAATTAATTATTATATAATGTTAATTAATTATTTAATTAGAAAATAATTAAAATACTTAATTGTAATTTATAATTAACTAAAATAAATTAGTGAAATTAGTAAATAATTTTAACACCCAAATTAATAATAAACTTATTGTTTATTATTTACATTAATAATTTTAGTTAATAAAAATTAATAACATTTAAACATTCTGTGATGAGTCTTTTATTTATGTATTAAATGATTATATTTAATCGTTGATTCATCTATTTATTTTCCTATTCAAACTATGAAGGTTTATTCGAGAGATGGGAACACGTCTATGATCACTCAACTAACTCATCGGGAGTTAGTAACAAAGGAAAATTTAGTGCAACGTGCTAGTGGTGAAAAACCCCACATGAGTGGTGACTATGTGAAGGACACTTAATGTCTGTGGAAACTAAGCGATGATAGGAATAAAAGAAAGTGGCAACCTAATAAAGGCAAAGCAATTGGTTTTTGGGTGAGACACATATTCATCACATTCAAGGATCCAGGTCCGAGTAGAGGGAGTCCGTAGGGTGACTCTGGAACCACTTCCTAGAGCTAGAAGAGTTCAAGAATAGAGTATCATCCTGAAAGTTTATCTCCCGCCTTAAATATAGTTTTTTTAAATTTTTATAGTTTTTTTAGTTGTTGGAATAATATTAAACAAGTTTTTTAGCTACATAAAATAGTTCAAGGATAATTTGAAGTTCTACTGGTTATCTTTAGTTGTTCTTTTTTCACTTCATCATTAGATGTATTCAGTATTGATCGGCGCGAACAACACTGAATTCATTCAATTGCATTTTTCCACAAAAATTTAATTCCAAAATTTCACAATCAATTGGAGATATTGATTGTCAAAACATTATTAAAAATATAATAAATTCTTAAGACTACAAGACTTACAGTGACTTCTTCATATTGTCATTTTTAAAACTGTCCATAGATGATTTATTTTAGAATAGAGAACTCCAGAATTGATTGGCTAGTGTGACTTAACTCATGATGAGGGATGTAATTCATACTCTTATGGTGGAATTATGCCGTATATTTTATGTCAATTGAATTGCTTTTAGAACCAGTATAATGAAGATTTTACCCTAAGCGTTTTAATAAATATTTTATTTATCTGTGTATTATATCTCTGTGTCTCTATATTTTGTACTATTTCTATATTCAATTTAGTTTTTATATATGTTTTCAAATGTTTTTTTTTCAATATACTTCTATATAAAAAGTGAAAAATATAAAAATTAAGAATTAGAAAAGTTACGTTGCGGCTGACAACAATGGGGTCTTTTAGTAATTTTTTAGAAGAATAATTGTTAGAATTTTCTTCCATGTGGGTTCAACCCTGCTTGATACATATACAGTAGATAGTAGGATTATTAATTTTAAACTATCTCCTAATTCATTGATTGTTCATTTCATGTTTTTGGCACTGGTTCCGATGAAATCATGAGCTATTTCTTCTAAAAAATGAAAAAAAATACACATATAAAAACATAATTTTTTTTAAAAATATTGAAAAACTGTTTAAAAAAATCTGTTCCTTTTTATACTTAATTGATATGGTTTTCTGTATTATTATTCTTTTATTTAGATCTACTATTTGTTGCATGAATTGTTGATATACTTTGTATGATCACAAGACACTCTAATATTATATTAGATCCACTGATCATAGAAATAGATAAATATTTAACTGCTCTATGAAAGGAAAAAAAATTGAAATGGAAAACATAGATGATCGAGTTCATGATAACAACTTTCAAAATCAACCATATATCTTAAATGAAAATGAAAGGCCTAGGATGAGGGTATTTTAAATCCCTCAAGTTTCAAGAAATCCATTATCCATTATTTTATCTCTAAGATCTAGAAATTATGAACTTAAATAGTCACACATTTCATTGTTTCCTTCTTCTAATGGACTCTCTAATAGATACTCCCTTGCATTCATTAGATACTTCTGCAATATTGTGCAATAATTACCTATTCTAGGACTCATAGAAAATGAGATAATAATGGGATTATTTCCCTTCTTCCTTAAGGGGAATTCTAGGAATTGTTTTTTGATTCTTCATCACAACATTTTCAACAACTGGGATCAATTGTACAACTCTTTCATTATGAAATTTTATCCTCATAGACTTAAAGGTGAACATAGAACTAAAATAACTAGTTTTTATCAAGAGGATGGAGATTCATTTCATGAATCATGGGATATTCAAGGATCTTCTTAAGTAGTGTCCCCATCATCAACTCCCATCTCACCTTTTCATGGATACATTTTTTGAGGGGATGTTATCCTCTGAATAGAATCTAGTTGACCAAGCTACTGGGGGTAATTACAATGATGTGACTGATGAATAATTGAGACAAGTTTTTAATAGTCTTCCACAGAATTCACAACATAAAAATTTAATAAGTCTATAGACCATAAGCTTAACTTACATTGACATTACATTACTTTTGCGGAATACTTAGTACATAACAAAAACATACACATAAGGACCGTAATAGTTTAGTGTCTTTGGAAACTCGGAATATAATATTCTAATCATGGTGAAATATCTTCAACATCTCCCATAAAGATATTCCTTTTTTTACCTAAAACCTTTATTTATATCCTGGGGAAAAGAAAACATAAAAGGGTGAGCTCAAATGCTCAGTAAGGGTAAACAAAAGAAATATCAATCACATCATATTCATAAGAACATAAAATTTTAGAAATCTGAACCTGCAAAAGAGATCATAATATCATAACATGGGATAAATCATAGTAGTGAAATCTAATCCCAATAATCAAAACATAAAACATGAAACTTTCTGTCATACACATATAATCATAGAGAATCATTTCTTGTTAGTCAATACTCATTTCCAAGACTATCTTAGTGGACAAAGTCCATTTCTGAACCGAGTTCACTCCTCGTTTCAGTCCTATTTCATTGAACCTGTTTAACCTAACGTTCTAGCCATGTCTATCTAATGAGATATAAAATCTTTAGCCAATGCACTGGAGGGAGACATAGGTCCCAACCATCTCATAATGATACCATTCTTATGTGTTCCACAAAATTAGAAACCATACATCATAGCATAACCCATGTAATAAAAATGGGAATCTTAAACATCGTGACAACATAAAAAAATTCATATAAGATAAATGAATTCATAAAAATATAATTCCATCACAACATAATAAAATAAATGTAATAATAGTGATAGAAACATAACCCTTTATTATCTTATAGGGAAAATAATTTTGATACGACACTTGAACTCCATTCTTGAGGAAAATATCCTTTCTGCTTCAAAAACACTTTTCCTTTCTTAACATGTCGTACAATTCTGAACTAAAAGAAGTTGATTAAAAATATTCTTGAAAACTTTTAAAGGAATATTCTTGGAAATAATGTGTTATAAATTCATTCATTCCATATAAGTTAAAAAACATTCTTCGTACTTTTTTCGTAAAAGTCAAAAAGTACCTCGTACGAAAAACGACAAAAGATTCATTTCTTATCCTTTACTAAAAACTCACCAAAGGGTAAAATTGGATCTAAACAATTGTAGGTGTATGGAAATAATATTACATATTGAAGAAACATGAATGTGGATGATAAAATACACCCCAATAAATACTAAAGTATAAACAATCTCGGATAAAAATGAGATTGTGATATTTCACTTACCTTAGGTCCGATTTGCTTCGTAAGTGTCCGAACCTCCTGTATAAAGATTTAAATAATGTCATTTACTTATTCCAGAATCATACTATTTTTTATTATATCATATATGTTTCACTTATGACTTTATATTACCCATTCTTTTGTAAATTCCATGTTAAATAGCATTTTGGGTAAAATCGTTTCATTTTTCGTCCGTGTTTTGACTTGTATTTATTCATATGATTACTTAGATCATGATTACTTAATTACAGAATATAAAACATGATTTATATATATCATATATTCAGAATATACATATATATAATAGATTAGTAAATTGGAAAGAAATACACTGTTCATGGATACGGCAGGTCGTACGTACGCATGAACGCTGTTTTCGTTTCCTTATTGAGTTGAATGGAATTAATTAGATGAAATACATATATATACACATAAATAAAGTATCATTATTATGTCATATATTTCAAGATTAATTATTATATATTCTTTATAATCATTCATGAATGATTAACGTGGAGAATGTATCTCATCGCGTCGTGGAGATGGTAGTCTGTACGTACGCATGAGCGATGATATCGTTCTCATGATCATGGAATTGTATTGGAATGTATGTATACTATATCAGAATCAATATAACTTTACAATAATCATATATAGTTATTATGTACACCATTATACCCATCCAATTAAGGTGGTGGTGGAAAATAGATTACACCATGGCGTGGAGATGGTATTCCGTATGTACGCATGCGCGGTGATTTCGTTTTCCGTAGGATGGATAGATGGTGAAATAGGGTTGTTTCATACTTATAATAACATATCAGTATATGAGTGATACTGATGTTATTACTTAGTAATGAAACAACCTAAGAAGAAGTAGTGGAAGAAGAAATAAAGTTGAAAGAATCGGTAACAGACATTACCTCTTCTTTGAAGCGCCTCTTTGTGATATCCTTTTAGGGGACTAAATTTGGTCTTTTAGGAAGACCAGAACCTCTAGTATGTTTCTATAGAAGTTGATAATGGAATTGTTCAGGGGATGGCCGAGCTTGAAGGCTCAAAGTGGTGTGAGGATGAGAGGGAGGAGGTTCCCTTTTATAATGGAGGAGAGGGGATCCTTTGGAAAAACTAAAAATATTATTTTATTATAAAGACAAATTCGGTTTTAAATAGCTCCAAATTGATTTATTTCGAATCTAAGGTGGGGATGGGTTGAAATACTCTCATCACATAGAATTTATACATGTTTAGGTTCCTATTTTAACATTATCATTTATATTTAACATTAAGTAAAATAATTTTACTTTTACCGTGTCTTCTTGTGTTCTTATACTATAAGGTTAATAAACTTACAATAAGCAGCCAAAAGAACCCCAAGTTGTTTATTATTAATATATATAATGTTATATAAGTCATTGGGACGAACCATAGATTTTTAGGAATAAAATATCAATTACTAATATAATATTTGTTTTACAAAATATTTTTTGTCAATTTTGACACTATTTAGTAATTGATTTTTGTGAAAATCATAACAGAATGATTAGTTCGGAAAAAGTTAATTAAATCAATACTAACATGTCATATGAACCTATAAAATTAGTGCAATTCATACAAAGTCTCAAATTATATTTATTTGGGTATTTATAATAACAATTATTCTAATTTTTCACTATTATGGTAATTACTACATCATCATTGTGTCATAAATAAATTAATTTATTTAATATCTAAAAATTATAAATAAAATATAATTATTTAGGATATCCTATTAGATTTCTAATTTATATTTACAATCGAATTTATCTTATGTATAACCCTATATTAAAAATGTTGTAGTAAATAAACTTTGATTTTAACTCTTTTAACTCCTCTTTGAATTAAATAATAATAAATGTCCTAATCTAATCCAAGTGGCCCTAAATGGTCATATTTTATTCATAAGGTTGTTTTTTTTCGAATTACACTTATCTAATAGAATTAGTACATGTGTTAGGGTAATAATAATATCATTTTTACCCTTAATTACCCTATTTACTTTTAACCGTGGTAAAAAAAGTAAAAAGTTACTATTCACCAAAAATTAATTTCATCTCATTGAACCACATTTTACTTACTGACATCAACCGTGTCTCTCGGATTTTTTAAATTCCACTCACAGAAGTGGTAAAATTATGTTTTATGAAAATTTCATTTTTTTAACTACCACTTAGTGGTTTCACTATTCATCAAAAAATGAAAGTTTCTAGAAAAATAACAAAAATTAGGCCTAAGATATATTTGATATTATGAATTGAAAAATGATTTCTATTTTACCAAATTCCAAACATATCAGTTGCATTAATTAATTTAAAAATTAATTCCCTTCGTCAAAACAAATAGCGTGTTCTTAAGAGATAATAACTATCAAGAGATTGACATTTTTTTATGTCTGGTTTAAATGTGGAATTACATCCAATGAACAAAATTGTATTAAATTGAAAAAATATATTCTAAATATAATTTAAAACCACTAAAATTAATAATTTATCACTATTAATTATTTCGATTAAAAAGGATGTTTTTAATTAAAATTTAGTAATTTTCACTATTCATCAGAAAATGAAAGTTATCCGAAAAGTATGAAAATTTCAACCTAAGGTAATTTCGATATTCCGAATCCAAAAATGAAGTCCATTTTGAAAAATAAAATTTACAAAATTTCAAAAAGTGGTTATTACTATTCATAATGGCTAGTTTTAATAATATTTTAATAGCATATCATTGTTTAGCGAAACTCGGTATTGCGTACAACACACGCTATCACGGAAGGTCGCGCTTGCGTGTAATGCAAGGCAAGTCAAGGATGCGTGTTGTGGAAGCTTCTTTTGGTGTAGCGTACAACACAAGACATTAATGAAATTAAAAATAATATTTTTCATAAAATCTCGGGGTGTTACATTCTACCTCCCTTAAAATGAATTTCGCCCTCGAAATTCGTCGGGGTTACAAATGGTTTACTACTCGAAATTTTGTTTAATAGAAATCCACATTGTAAAAAGGAATACCAAAACTTGGCGTTAAAAAATAATGTATGAAATGTAACGGTTATCCAAATTAACTCATCACTGGGTTTCCACGTAGGAGAACATAGGTGAAAATATGGATATGGAAGAAAAATCTAACCATCAAGTTCTGATGGAGAGTGGTAGAGAATATGGCTATGAAATATCCAACAATCACGAAGCCATAAATTCGTGATGATCTAAGGTACCATCTTATTCATCAGATATAAGGTCACTAGGACAACATTTTTGGTTTTCAAGATCATTTCCCTAAAGTTGATGAATTAAAAAAATACTTACATGATTTTGGTACAATTTCACTATTGTTCGTGCTTTGAACAATTTCCACTTCATTTCTTAAAAAAATGAATTTGAATTTGTTATTCATGTAGTGTTAATAGATCATGTGAAAGAATGATGGGTCCTTCCATCTGTTTCAAACAAAAGGTTAGAAAAAGTTATCAAATATAAATAAGTCCATCTATGGTGAGGTTACTCATATACGATTCCAAAAATGAAATTATACTTCATATATCATACTGCGTAATAAAATAATACTAGCTTCTATTAACCATGGACTTCCTTTAGGCCATTGGTAGGCGATAAAGGCCAGTCACACTTCGGTTGTGGGTTTGATTCCCACAGCCTTGTCCGACGCAATGGGTTGTCGCCCGTCCTGCAGGTTGTCCTTTTTCTAAAGCTATATTACTATAACATCCCAACAATAATATCAAAAAAGTTCTATCCTAACTTATGTCCAACATAATCCATTCCAATCATTTGGCTTATCTAAAATACTTCGGTCCAAGCTCATAGTATAATGAAAATTATTACTTGAAATGTCACATAACAATCACATGAATGCCATCATTTATCCCCCATATGTCATAAGATATATCATGTTGGTCAAATTTCAAACATGTGAATACCTTAATCATGTATTCTCTTGAAAATGAATACCCATTAATTGAACCATAGTGAAAACATGAATGCAGTCAAAAGTTAACTCTTTCCACATACCAAAATCCAAAAATTCTATATACTCAAACCATGATATAAACTTCTTCTTATATCAGTCATGAACTCATGAATACGATCAAACATTTCATTTTCTCATTTTCCTTTCATTATGCGCATATCATCTTTTTTTCCAAAAATATCTCAATCACATTCTATGGTCACCGGTACCATTGAAAACCACAATAGACCAATACAGAAATATTCCAATATTCCACGATACTATATACAACATTATTTTGGAATCCCATTACATAAACACTTAATAATTCCACCATATCGTTGTCATATTCAAGATCACCAATAGTGATCGCATGTGACTTCCCTTTGTCCACTGCCTTAAGTGGTTGCTCATGTCGATCATCACTAACCCTTGGATTAGGGCATTTATTCACATAATTCCCCATTTCTTTTCACTTGAAGCATTGAAGTGTTGGTGGTGCGTTCTCTGTAGTCTTTTCTTTATTCACATAATTAGAAACCCTTTTTCCATTACTTCGACACTCAGCTACTCGATGACCTTCTATTTCACACTTAAAACATTTTCTATTACCTTTAAGACAATCTCCACCATTCTTCTTTCCACACATTGAGCATAAGGAAACATTCATCTTCTTTTCACCATTATTCTGAGATTTCTCCTTAAACTCCATCTTTCTTTTCATGTCAAAACTATGAGATGGATAAGTTACACCAACTTCCATTTCTACCTTGATAGCACAACGCACAGTTTCTTCATATCTACTGAAGTCTCTTATAGCTAATTCCCTTCGAAGATTTGGTTTAAAGCCACTGAATAATCGATCAACGTTACTTTCAGGTTGGATGATAAATCAAGATGCATACCTTGCAAGACTTGTAAAATTCAGTTCGTATATACCAACAGATTCATCATCCTTTTGCTTTAGATCAAGAAACTCCTTCTCCATCTTTTTTTGAAGAATACGAGGGAAGTACTTATTGAAAAATATGTTCTTGAACTCGTCCCATTCCATGGACTCAATTTCATCTCTTGGCCTCATATTCTGGATAAGATTCCACCATTGATCAGCATCACCTTCCAAACGATACACTGCTAAGATGACTTTATCATGTTCAGAACATTGAAGAACTGAAAATATCTTTTCAGTAGTACTGATCCATTGTTCAGCAACAAGTGGATCAGAAGACAAACTGAAATAAGGTGGGTGTTGCCTCATGAATTACTCAATAGAATATTGTTTCCTTCTCTGCTCATTTGGAAGTCCATAATGATTCATAGCTTGTGTAAGTATAGCAATAAGATTTTTCACTCCACCCCCATAACATTTGTTTGTTCAGGAGGACAATCATTGCATTGTCCATTACATTGATCAACACGGTTCCTTCGGGTTCCATCCATCATCTAAAACCCAAAAAGAATAGTGTGAGAGGTATAAATCATAATAAAGGGGGAGTAACTTCAATATCTAACATCTTTGGTTTAATCTAATATCATTACCATAGTTCGAGGACTATATCCTATACATATACTTATCCTTAGAGACATCCCTAGACATACCTTAGAAATATCTCTAGGGATCTCACAAATGTTCTCGCATCCTAGTTTCCAAAGGTTTACTAAACCATTCCTCTGATACCAACTGTAGAGACCTTAAGATTAATGTACATTGACATTAAATTAATTTTGTGGAATACTTATTAGATAACAAAAACACACACACAAGGACCATAATAGTTTAGTGTCTTTGGAAACGTGGAATATAATCTTCTAATCATGGTCAAAGATCTTCAACATCTCTCATAAATATCTTCCTTTTTTTATACCTAAAACCTTTCTTTATATCCCGGGGAAAAGAAAACATAAAAGGGTGAGCTCAAATGCTTAGTAAGGGAAAACAAAAGAAATATAAATCACATCATATTCATAAGAACATAACATTTGGGAAATCTTAGCCTATAAAAGAGATCATAATATCATAACATGGGATAAATCATAATATTGAAATGTAATCCAAATAATCATAACATAAAAAATGAAACTTCGTGGCATACACACATAATCATAGAGAGTCATTTCTTGTCAGTCGAGACTCATTGCCAAGACTATCTTAGTGGACAAAGTCCATTTCTGAACCGAGTTCACTCCTCATTTCAGTCCTGTTTCACTGAACCGGTTTAACCTGCCGTTCTAGCCATGTCTATATCAAGAGATATAAAATCATTACCCAATGCATTGGAGGGAGATATAGGTCCAACCCATCTCATAATGATACCATTCTTATGTGTGCCACAAAATCAGAAACCATACATCATAGCACAACCCATGTAATAAAAATGGGAATCTTAAACATCGTGACATAATAAAACAATTCATATAAGATAAAGGAATTCATAAAAATATAATTCCATCACAACATAATCAAATCAATGTAATAATAGGGATAGAAACATAACCCTTTATTATCTTAGATGGAAAATAATTTTGATAAAACACTTGAACTCCATTCTTGAGGAAAATATCCTTTCTGCTTCAAAAACACTTTTCCTTTCTTAACATGTCGTACAATTCTAAACTAAAAGTAGTTGATTAAAAATAAAGGTGAAAACTTGTAAAGGAATCTTCTTGGAAATAATGTTTTAAAAATCCATTCATGCCGTATAAGTTAAAAAAACATTCTTCGTACTTTTGTCGGAAAATTCAAAAAGTACATCGTATGAAAAATGACAAAAGATTCCTTTCATATCCTTTACTAAAAACTCACCAAAGGGTAAAATTGGATTTAAAAAATTATATGTGGATGGAAATATTATTAAATATTTAGGAAACATTGATGTGGATGATAAAATACACCTTTGTAAATACTAAAGTAAAAACAATATCGGATAAATATGAGATTGTGATATTTCCCTTACCATAGGTCCGATTTGCTTCGTAAGTGTCTGAACCTCCTGTATAATGATTTAAATAATGTCATTTACTTATTCCAGAATCATAGTCATTGTTATTATATCATATATGGTTCACTTATGACTTTATATTACCTGTTCTTTTGTAAATTCCATGTTAAAGAGCGTTTTGGGTAAAATCGTTTCATTTTTCATCCGTGTTTTGACTTGTAATTATTCATATGATTACTTAGATCATGATTACTTAATTCCAGAATATAAAACATGATTTATATATAAGATATATTCAGAATATACATATATATAATATATTAGTAAATGGAAAGAAATAAACTGTTCATGGAGACGGTAGGTCGTACGTACGCATGAACGCTGTTTTCGTTTTCTTATTGAGTTGAATGGAATTAAGTAGATGACATACATATATATATACACATAAATCCAGTATCATTATTATGTCATAAATTTCATGATTACTTATTATATATACTTTATAATCATTCATGAATGGTTAACGTGGAGAATGTATCTCATCGCGTCGTGGAGACGGTAGTCCGTACGTACGCACGAGTGATGATATCGTTCTCATGATCGTGGAATTCTATTGGAGTGTATGTATAATATATCATAATCAATATAACTTTACAACAATCATATATTGTTATTATTTACACCATTATATGCATCCACGTAAGGTGGTGGTGGAAAATAGTTTACACCACGGCGTGGAGACGGTATTCCGTACGTACACACGCACAGTGATTTCGTTTTCCGTAGGATGGATAGATGCTAAAATTGGGTTGTTTCATACTTATAATAACATATCAGTATATATGTGATATGGATGTTATTAATTCATAATGAAAGAAACTAATAAGAAGAAGTGGAAGAAGAAATAAAGTTGAAAGAATCGGTAACGGACATTGCCTCTTCTTTGAAGCGCCTCTTTGAGATTTCTTATTAGGGCACTAAAATTGGTCTTTGAGGAAGACCGGAACCTCTAGGATGTTGATATGGAAGTGTAGAATGGAATTTGTCAGGGGTTGGCCAGATTGAAGGCTCAAAGTGGTGTGAGTTAGAGAGGGAGGAGGTGCCCTTTTATAAGGGAGGAGAGGGGCTCCTTTGGAAAAAATAAAAATGTTATTTTATAATAAAGATAAATTCGATTTTAAATAGCACCAAATTAATTTATTTATAAGCTAAGGTGGGGATGGGTCGAAATCCTCTCATCCAATATAATTTATACAAGTTTCGGTTCCTATTTTAACCTTATCATTTAGATTTAACATTAAGTAAAATAATTTTACTTTTACTGTGTCTTCTTGTGTTCTTATACTATAAGGTTAATAAACTTACTATAAACAGCCAAACGAACCCCAAGTTGTTTATTATTAATATATATAACCTTATCTAAGTCATTTTTAATATCCTTATATTTTTAGTAATAAAATAACAATTACTAATATAATATTTGTTTTAAAAACTATTTTATGTCAATTTTGACACTATTTAGTAATTTATTTTTGTGAAAATCATAACATAATTATTAGTTCTAAAAAAGTTAATTAAATCAATACTAACATGTCATATTAACCTAGAAAATTAGTGTAATTCATAAAAAGTCTCATATTATATTTATTTGGTTATTTATAATATCAATTAATCTAATTTTTTACTATTATTTTAATTACAGCATCATTATTGTGTCATAAATAAATTAATTTATTTAATGTCTAAAAATTATAAATAAAATACAATTATTTAGTAAATCGTACTATATTTCTAATGTATATTTAAAATCGAATTTATCTTATGTATAACCCTATATTAAAAATGTTGTAGTAAATAAACTTTAATTTTAACTCTTTTAACTTTTCTTTGAATTAAATAATAATAAATGTCCTAATCTAATCCAAGTGGGCCTAAATGGTCATAATATATTCCTAAGGTTGTTTTTGGTCGAATTACACTTATCCAACAGAATTAGGACATGATTTAGGGTAATAATAATATCATTTGTACCCTTAATTACCCTATTTACTTTTAACCGTGGTAAAAAAAAGTAAAAAGTTACTATTTACCAAAAATTATTTTCATCTCATTGAACCATATTTTACTTACTGACATCAACGGTGTCTCTTGGATTTTTGAAATTCCACTCATAGAAGTGGTAAAATTATGTTTTATGAAAAATTCATTTTTTTAACTACCACTTAGTGGTTTCACTATTCATCAAAAAATGAAAGTTTCCAGAAAAATACCAAAAATTAGGCCTAAGATATATTTGATATTATGAATTCAAAAATGATTTCTATTTTAACAAATTCAAAACATATCAGTTGCATTAATTAATTTAAAAATTAATTCTTGTCGTCAAAAAAAATAGCGTGTTCTTAAGAGATAATAACTATCAAAAGATTGACATTTGTTTATGTCTTGTTTAAATGTGAAATTACATCCAATGAACAAAATTGAATTAAATTGTAAAAATATATTCTAAATATACTTTAAAACCACTCAAATTAATAATTTATCACTATTAATTATTTCGATTAAAAAGGTTGTTTTTAATTAAAATTTAGTAATTTTCACTATTCATCAGAAAATGAAAGTTATCCGAAAAGTACCAAAATTTCACCCTAAGCTAATTTCGATATTCCGAATCCAAAAATGAAGTCCATTTTTAAAAATAAAATTTACAAAATTTCAAAAAGTGGTTATTACTATTCATAACGACTAGTTTTAATAATATTTTAATAGCATATCATTGTTTAGTGAAACTCGGTATTGCGTACAACACACGCTATTGCGGAAGGTCGCACTTGCGTGTAATGCAAGGCATGTCAAGGATGCATGTTGTACAAGCTTCTTTTGGTGTAGCGTACAACACAATACATTAATGAAATTAAAAAGAATATTTTTCATAAAATCTCGGGGTGTTACAATAAGAAAAAGTGTCAATAGAAATGTTAATTCAAACACTGGTTCAATGAATGAATCTCAAGCTCAACTGGATAAACTCACCAAACAATTGTAATGTTTAATGAACCAAAACTCAAAACAAACTATTAACCAACTTGGCTATCAAAATACCAACCAATATTTAAGGGAACAATGTGTCTAGTGTAGTATGTTTGGTCATACTAAAAACTTTTGTCCTAACTTTGACATGCCTGTCCAACAATAAGAAAAATTAAACATTGTTAACTATGGTTCTAGGATGGCTACCAAAGAAGATCTATTTTCAAATAAATATAACCAAGGCTATAAAAACCCCCCAAATTTATCATGTAATGTTTAATGCCTAATTAAAAAATCCAATGCCCCTAATTACTCTAACCAACTAAGACAGAATTTTCAAATTCAACAAATGGGTGGGTCTTCCAATACATAAGGAAACAATGATAATCAAATGCCTTCTATGATTGATCTAATATGGAACAAAATTAACTCTCAAGAGGAAAGATACATTACTCAACTAACCAAAAATCAATATCAATTTGTGTTGCATAAAATGAAAACTGATGTGAGAATGAAAATCATGGAAACACAACTTGGACAACATGCTAGTGATTTTTCATCTTGGGAAAAAGGTATACTTCAAAGTACCACTGAGCATAAAACTAGAGATAATTCAATGGATTTATTACCTAGAAGTGGGATTAATACTAAATCTGTTACTAAAAAACTCACTGAAAATTCCCAAATGAAATTCTACTTCAATATAGAAATAAAAATCAGCTCTGCTCACATGCTAAAAATTTACAGAAAATCCATTAAAATGAAGAAAATATGAATTTTTCATCATAAAATCAAGCTGAAAATTCATCTAAAATCACAATAATAAAGGAAAAGAAAAAGTTGGGGAAGAGGTGAGGGATATACCAACTTTCCTTAAGAAAATTTCCCCACCCATCAATTTCCCTAAAACATTGAAACCACAAAGTAACACTAGGTCTAAACTTATTCAGTTCCTTGGTATCATTTCCAAACTTCTAGTAAAGATTCATTTCATTCATGCCTTAATACAAATCCCTTTTTACTTGAAATATCATAAATATTTTTTTTCAAACAGAAATACTCTAGAATAATTTGCTACTTATAGCCTCACTGAAGAGTGTAATGATGTACTCCAAATGATAATTACACCTAAATTGAAATTACTAGGTATCTTTTTCATTCCATGTTCCCTAATATATTCTGTTCAACTAAACTATTTTTGTGATTTTGGTGCTAGTATTAATCATCTTTGATATTCACTGTTTCAACAATTGAGATTGGGTGACCTTCAACCCACCACAATTCTACTATAGTTAGCTGATAGTTATTTTATTCATACTATGGGTTGGTTGTATGATTTTCTAGTTTGATTTGGGAAACTATTTTTCCTACAGATATTTTAGTTTTAGATATAGAGTGTGACCAAGAGGTTCACATCATCTTGAGTATGCCCTTCTTTTCCACAGGTGGTGCTGTTATTGATATTTCTAAGGGTCAATTAATTTTCAAAATTGAAAACAACAAGAAGAGTTCAATGGGTTTATAAACATTAAGTGCCACCTTAGTTTGAAGACTGTTTATAAATTGGGTATCTTGAAGCTGAATGTTCTTATAAAAATCAACATGAAAACGTTGAAAATCTGAAAATAAATCCACTGCTAAAGAAAATAATTTTGAAACTGAAAATCTGGTTGAATCTGTCTTAGAAATTGAAAATTCTGCTCAAACACCTAATTTGGAAAATTTTATTGAACTGGACAACTGTTCAGTTAGTACTATGGAGGAATCCACTATTTTTTACCTTAGGAAAATTTGGATTGAATTTGATGGTGTTTTTGTCAACACAAACCTTTCTAAACACTGTGACGATTCTTAGTAAGAACTTATAAGATAACTAGATCATTCTTCTTTGATAAACATGTTGAATTCCGATTTGGAATGTCTGGACAGTATGCTGCCCACTTGGGACAGTAGCACTATTATTTCTGAATTTAAACATCAAATTAAAAATGTTTAATCATTTTAACTACATAAAAGAGATATTTTGAAGACATTAGACCTCTTGACCCTAGAATTTTTTCTTATATTGTATAACCACCCACTCTTGAACTGAAACCCATCTCTTCCCATCTCAAATATGCATTTTTGGGTAAGAATTCGACTTTTCCTGTCATAATTTCTAATAAAATTATTGAAAACAAAAAGGAAGGATTGTTAAATGTATTAAAGAAGTTTAAATCTTCCATATTTTAGAACATAACTAATATTAAGGGTATTGTCCCATCATTCTGTATTCATAAAATACCTATGAAGCCTAACCATAATCCTAGGGTAGATTGTCATAGAAGATTAAATCCAAACATTAATGAAGTAGTGATAGAAATAGTGATCAAACTGCTGGAAGCATGAATGATATATCTCATTTCTGATAGTGCTTCAGTCAACCCTATCCAGGTTGTCCCCATGAAGAGAGGATTCACTATTGTTAAAAATGAAAAAATGAATAAATCCAAGTTAGGAAAGACACAAAATGGAGAGTCTATATAGATTAAGGTAAGCTTAATGAATACATAAGAAATAGAGATTTTCCAATTCCCATCATCGATTAAATGCTTTAGAGTCATGATGGAAAATGAATATTTCTATTTCCGAGATGGGTATTCTGGTTACAACCAAATTCATGTTGATCAAGAGGATTAGTAAAATACCACTTTCACATGCCACTTTAGATTATTTGCCTACATGCGGATGGCCTTTGGGGTGTATGGAGCTCCAGCCACCATTCAAAGGTGTAAGTTGTATATTTTTTCAGATATGATTGAAATAATCATTGAGGTTTTCATGGATGATTTCTCTATTGTGGGTAATACTTTTGATACTTGTCTTGGAAATATTGAGTTAGTCTTGTAGATATGCTTTGAAACCAAAGTTGTTATTAATTGGGAGAGGTTTAAATTCATGGTCATAGATGTTATAGTTATTGGTCATAATGTGTCCAAGAGAGGTCTAGAAGTCGATACTACTATGATTGATGTTATTCAAAAACTACCACCTCCTTGAAATGTTAATGGTGCCAGAAATTTTCTAGGGCATGTTAGTTTCTAGAAGAGATTCATAAAACACTTTTCAAAGATAAATAATCCCTTTTGGTCTTTTATTTTCAACATTGAACCTTTAAAATTTGTTGAAAACAACTAAAATCATATAATCTTCTTAAAAAGAAACTCACTACATCACCAATCATCACTGCACCTGATAGGAAATTACCGTTTGAACTTATGTGTGATGGGAGTGACATGGATGTAATAAACGTTTTTAAGAAGAATATCTTAATATGATTTAGAGTTCCCAAAGACGTTATCACTGGTAATGGAACACACTTTATGAACTATAAATTTAAATAATTGATAGAGAAATATGGTTGTGTCCATAAAACTAGTACTCCTTATCATCCACAGTCTAGTGGATAGGTGGAAATCTCAAATAGTGAACTAAAACAGATACCTTAGAAATATGTGTTATCCACTAGAAAATACTGGACTCTTAAATTGGATAATGAATTATGGGCATATATAACTAAATTCAAGACCCCAATAGGTATGTCTCCTTATAGGCTGTTGTTTGGGAAATGTCTTCATTTACCGATGGAGTTGTAACATAAGTATTATTGGGTAGTTAAGGTTCCGAATTATGATTTTAAGAGTCATAGTGGGAAGAGATTACTTGAGCTATGTGAACTTGATGATATTGGAAGAGAGAGTAATGATAATTCAAGGATTTATAAAGAATGTACTAAACTATTTCATGATTCTATTATTCAAACCAGAGTTTAAACCTAGACAGAAGATACTTTTCTTTATTTCTAGACTTAAACACTTTCTTGGAAATATAAGTCCAAATGGTATGGACCTTTTACTATAGTGAGAGTGATGAATAATGGAATTTTTGAAATTATAGGTGAAAAAACCCATGTTAGTTAATGGGAAGAGGGTGAAGTTTGTTTTTTGAGGAACAAATGAAGGGCTTTGCTTCCTTCATAGTCCTTGAGAACTGAACTTGAATAAATTTTGGATGAATACTTTAAAACATAGTGCTACATGGGAATCAACCCATGGTTCTCTTGTCTTTAGTTTGTTTCTATTTTAACCTTAAATAATGTTCTACTTGTGTGCTCTATTTTTGGGAGGACCTTGTTACTACCTATTCTTGGTATCTTGGTTCTATCTAAGAATGCTACTGCTTGTATCAATAAAGGAGTGGAATTCCCATACTAGAGGGAAATTGAAAAATATATTCCTGGAAGTACTCAACTCATAATTTATACATTTATTTTTATGCTTTAATTGAAATTAAGGATAATATTTTCTATATGCTTCCGTGAAAAATCAACTATAAATCATACACACTAAATGTTTTTACAGCATGTCACTATGCTGAATAAAATAGTTCTGCACATTCCTCCTTGCTAAATTATTGAATTTATCTATATTTAAAATAATTTCACAAATTTAACCTAAGTGTGTGGGGAGTACATTATTCTATTTTTTGGTAATCTAGTTAATGTTGGGATGTTTACCATGAACTTTGTCTATTTTATTGAATATTCAACTGAATAAATTCTGCTAAAATAGTTTACACCCAATTAACTATGCACATACACTTCAATTGTTATTTTTGAAAAATATTGAAAATTATTCCCTAGACTTAATTGTTAATGCTTGTACTCACTTGTGAACATGCTATAAATTAATTATTATTGAAAATAATATTTTTGAACATCAAATATTCCCTTTATACATGTCATAAATCTGCTCTACTGGAAATCTATTTTGACCCTTAACTATTCAATTTTTCTTCTCCACTTTAGTAGTCTTATTTAGGATCAATGTTGGGTTTTAAGTGTGGGGGACGGGGTTAATTATGGCTATGATAAATTGTGATTAATTTAAATCCCACCAATTCCCACCACAACGTCAATGTTTTTGTAAAAATTGTTAAAATGTTTTAAAATTCTTTCATAATTTTAGGCTTTACAGTATACTAAATTGGGTCATACCTTTGAACAGTGTTTTAATTGCTAGTTAATAATTATTGTGAAACTGAAATTAATGTGGCCAGATGATTGCTAAGTGATCTTGTTTAGTTATACAATTGAAATATGATATAGGAACTATTTTTTATTGTGATATGGGTAACTTGTTAGTGGAATTATGACCATAATCATTGGAACTGGTAGTTTGATGTTGATTCAAGGGAACTCATTTCCTATTAAATATAAAAAGTAATAGCCTTGATGAGGCAAAGTAAATGGTTTTAATAGAATTATTTTAGAACTGGAGTAGTCTGGGCATCTTGGATCCCATGATGAATCTCTGAGACCCTATATGCTACGTGCATATCTATTTACTAGAAGCCCTATGTACACTATGAATAAGTGAATTTGAAAACTGCTTAGTACATGATACATGGCTTGGGAAAAAATAAATAATGTTTTTAGGGTAAAAAAAGAGTTCATTAAGGTGAGGGAAATTATGAACACTAGATGATGAATGGGTCAATTAGTTTATATGGAATTCATTTAGGTTGTTTCATTAGGGCGATTAACAAGAAAAATAAATTTATTTTTTCATACCTAAGATAAAGTCAAAGTAAAATGTTCCTCTGATTAGGTTTTTAATTCCACATAAATTTAACCTCTTGTCACACATGATATTTTGAGTTTGGATTAAAATGATCATTAAGGAGAGCTTTGTATGAGGTGTGACACATACTTTGATTGGGGAATCATTGCGAACTTAATTACTTTTTGAGTACATGTTCGAGACAAGAATTTATTTGAAAATAACTTTTCAATAGCCTATTGACATGTTTCTGTCCTGGTTTCTATACGCTTGACATGTTACATTCTTAGAAAAGTCATAAATACTCTTAATATTTATTCAAAGATGAAAAATCATGGGATTGTTTGAGGAAAAACAATTCTTGAGTGTGGGGGAATTTGATGTGGCTCTATTTTTACATTGTTTTTCCATATCTTTTTAATTAATTTTTTAATGGTTTAATTAATTATTTAATCACTTTGTACTAAATAATTGTACTTTTTTATTTTATAAATAAATTTGTTAATTAATCAGTTTATATAATTATTTATTTATTTTTTGTCTTTAAATTAATAATATTAATCTTACCCAATTTTTTTATTATAATTATTTCTTAATTAGATTGGTTAATTTATATGTTCTTGACATTTCAAAAAAATAACAATTTTATAAACAATTATTTAATCATCAAAATTCTATTTAATTAACTTACTCTTTATTTTAATATTTTATCTTTTTATTTAGTTTTATTATAATAGGTAAACAATGTTTAATATGTTTTGTCATCCTACTAATTAATGAAGTAAATAGTTATTGTTTTAATTAAATAAAGTAGTTCGTTTTTTATTTTATGTATTCAAATAGTTTTTTAATTAATTAATTGATAGTTTTAAAATATTTATTATTTAATTCTAAGAATACAGTTAAAAATTATTAAGTCACTAATTTTTGTTTTTATCCTACTGGTGAAATAGACATGATTCACTAGTAACCATTATTTTGGTGTGTCATTTACATTTAAATTTTTCGGTGCCCTTTTTAAATTAAATGTATTATTTAATTTTGTTCTATCTTTGACCCTTGGTTCTGTCAGAAACATTTAAGTGCATCAATGGCCCTTTTTTTCATCAGTGACCTTTTTAGTTTACTTCTACAGTGACCTATCTTTTTAAGTCACCGGTGGCCCTTATTTTTGACTACTGGTGACCCTTATGTTCATCAGTGACCTTTTGTTCCATCAGAGACCCTTTGTTTTTCAGCTTACCACTGAACTTTAATAATCATCATCAGTGATCTTTTGTACCACTACCATGGAACTCTTTATTTATATTCACCAGTGACTTATAATTCTTTTTCTAACAACGAGTTTCTAATTTTGCATATCGGTGATCTTTTCTGAATTCAGCATGTGTGTGGCCTTTTTTTAAGCCACCAGTTACCCTTATTTTTGTCTATCGGTAACCTCCCTCACTGATAGGCATCCATTTTCTTTACTTTCTCCTTTACACCTCACCATTATCCTTTCTCCCACAGTCTATCAATGCAGCATTTCGCCATTAGTGTCTTGTACCATACCGATGTCCTTCCCTATTCATCACCTCAGCTTTACTGTTGCATCACATTACTCCAACAACCACCACCACACAAAGATCCTCATGAATTCATGCTAAAGATGTGTACCGTTGTACCTGAGACTGTTGTAGTGGAAAACCAAGGAGGAGGTTGAGCATGCCGCACCACTGGAGGGGGAGAAGGGAAATTAGATCGCTATTCGCCATTGATTCCCTGGTGAAGACTCGCAGAAGTTCCCCACCCATGTTGCACCGATATGGGGGGGAGAATAATATTATAAAAAATGAAATTCTGTGTTAAAAAACATAAAATATAAATTTAAATATAAAATATAATTGAAAATATTAAATAATAAAACATGTTAATTAATAATAATTATATGATAATTAATAAATCATTACATCTAATGTAATTATCATAAATAAAACTTTTTTTTAAAATAATTAAACAATATTTTAATTTCAATTTAAAATAATTATTAAATAATTTTAATCAACTATTTAAATACAAAATAATTAAAATACATAATTATAATTTATAAATAACTAAACTAATTTAGTTAAATTAATAAATTATTTTAACAATCAATGTAATAATAAACTTATTATTTATAATTTACATTAATAATATTAGTTAATAATTATTAATGACATTTAAACATTCTTTATTGAGACATGTATTTATGCATTAAATGATTAAATTTAATCATTAATTCATTTATTTATTTTTCTATTCTAACTATGCAGGCTCATTCGAGAGGTGTGAACACGTCCAAGATCCCTCAACTAACTCATCGAGAGTTAGTTACAAGGGAAAATTTAGTGTGACGTGTCAGTCGCGAAAAAATACACGTGTGCAGTGACTATGTGAAGAACACTTAATGTCGGTGGAAACAGAGTGGTGAAAGGAAACATAAGAAAAAGGATAGTTAATATAGATCAAGTAACGGATTTTAGGGTGAGACATTTATTCAACACATTTTAGGATCCATGTCTGAGCAGAGGGAGTCCGGTGGGTGACTCTAGAACCACTTCGTAGAGGTGGATGAGTTTGAGAGCATAATATCATCTTGTATGTTTAACTTCTAGCTTATATAGATTTCTTTGTACTTTGTTATAGAATTTTTTAGTTTTTTAGGATATTAAACTTGTTTTTAGATAAATCATATTGTTTAGGGATAATTTGACGTTCCCTTGGTTATCTTTAATTATTCATTTTCACTTCATCATTAGATGTATTCAGTATTGATCGAAGAGATCAATACTGAATTTATTCAATTGAATTATTCCACAAAAATTTAATTTCTACATTTCAAAAAAAAATTCTATATTTATTGTGAATACATATTTAAAAAGATAAGAAATTCTTAAGACTACATGAGTTACAGTGAGTTCGTCTTGTTGTCAATTTTCAAACTGTTCACAGTTGATTTATTTTTGAGTGGTGAACTCTAGAATAGATTGTCTAGTGTGACTTAACTCCTGGAAAGGGAGGTAATTCATAATTTTATAGTGCCACTCTATGATATCTTTTAAGTCAATTAAATTTCTTTTAGAACTAGTAGCATGGAGATTTGTGCCCAATGGTTTTAATAGATTATTTATTTATTAGTGTACTAAATATATGTGTCTCTATGTTTTCTACTATTTCTAGCTTCAATTTAGTTTAGATATATGTTTTCAAATGTTCTCTCACTCTACTTCTATATAAAAAGTAAAAAAATATAAAAATTATGAATTAGAAAAGCTACTCTGATGCTGACAACAGTGGGGTATTTTAGTTATTTTTTAGAAGAATAGTTGTCAGAAATGCCTTCGCTGTGGGTTCGACCCTACTTTCCACATATATAGAAGTTAGTAGGATTATAAATTTTATACATTGACCGGCTTCAATGATGTTTCAAGTCACTCATAAACAAATTATGGAATATAATATTTCAAATTTTGAGGTTCAATTTTAGTCGAACTAGAAGATTTGATCTTTAGAAACAATTAATTTCCAAAAGTGACAACACCACTAATAGGTTATTCAATGTTATTTAAATTCCCAATATCTCCAGTCTTTCTTGATGATCATATACTATTAAAAATCCATATATTTCTCCTCTTTCATTCTTTGGGATCCACTTTAGTAAATAATCCCTTATTATTTTATCTTCTTCATTGTGACATCATAATATTATTAACCAATTGAGATATTCTATGAGAATTACCATACAATGAAATTTCTATTTATATTATCCATGTATCTCCTATATATAGTCAAATATATTTTCGGATAGAAAACTGAAATTAACATTTAATAAATGTTTTCTTCTCCTTAGACTACCACATAAAATTCACTAGATATATCCCTCTAAATTAGTTATTTATATTACAATATAAAAGATACATGTTGAAATAGAAAATTTATTATTTATTATCAAAATCTCTATAAAACTGAAAATTACCATTAAAATCACTAATTCCATGAAATTGATGACTCCTATTGTGAATTTATGTTTTTTTATTGTACATATATTGTCTTCATTTTCATATGATTTGGGAAAATGTTAAATATTCACACTCCTTAATTTTAAGATGAAATACAATTTATATTATCATTATTTTTCTGAAAATAACTTTTTCTATGATTTTCTTTTTGAACCTTAACTTTTAGATGAAATAGATTTAGCATTATTCTATGTCATAAGTGCAATTTCTAATTATGATTGTATAAAAACCATCACATAACTTGTTGATGATTCTAAATTTATTTAAATAAACTCATCAAAATAATTTATCAATATTTTTGTGTGTATTATACGACTTAATAAACCATGAATATGCTATAATTTTATTTTTCCTCTTTTATAGTAAATAGGGTCTCAAACTCCTTCAATATCATATCTTACATGGAAATTTTTTCCTTAAGAAGTATTTTTTTTTCAACATAGTCATTATATTTATTGTGTAAATCGGTTTTATATTTATTTATATTTTAAAAATATTTCATTAGATATTTTAATTCTATATTGTGTCATATTTTTCATTCAAGTAAATCTTAGAGATCATATTTTTACATGAGTTACATATAGATTTCGTCTCCTTCTTCCTCACTACTAGAACATTATTCTTTTATTTAAATATATTCAATGAAGTTAATAGCTCTAATAATATATTATTCATCATAATTACTACTTGATTTGGGTTATTCATCCTCTTACTTACTCAACGTAATTATTCTTTTTAATTCTTGAATATTTTCAATATTCTCTCTAAATTTATTATCGAGTTTAACACTTTTCATCTTATATTTTTCAGGTAATTTATTCATATTCGTCATATTATTATTCCACACTCTTCATTCATATAAAATCTTCTTAAAAATTTTCTAATTCTGAACACAAGAATATTTCAATCAAAATATTTTAGAGATGTTGTCAATTATTCTTTTATTGTCCTTGTTATTATCATATTAGTCATTTAATTCACTTAAGGACTTTCTTTTCACCTATTTAATTTTTAATTTTTTTGTTTAATCAGTTGATTTATTTCTAAAAATAGAATTCTTCGTGATCTGATAGTTGAGGATAGTATTATGAAATTAATATAGAGATATGAATTCATTCTCATATTTTACATATATCATTGGTAAAAACATGCTAGTAATGTTTACCATTAACCTCATGGAACCTAACTATTCTTCAAATGATTCAAAAAATTCCCATTATGTGAATGAATATTTAATTCACCCACTTTATAGAGTCATAAGTTATCACTCCTTTATCGACAAATATTTATTCAAACATATCTCTCGAAATTCATATTTCTGTTTACAAATATTTCATTTATATTTCATCTATGTTCTTAATATTCTCCAACATATCCTTAGATATATATTGTTCCATTAATTATTTATATTTCTTATCATAAAAGGAAGATAAAATTTCATTAATTGGGTTTACATCCACATAAATATTTCACTTATCTATAAATGTCATCAGATCATCTCTTCCATGGGGTCAAAAATCCACTACAATAGGATGACTCAAATGATGTCCTTGTTATATAATATAGATAAACAACTTATTTTTGCAATGACTAATATTATTACCACTAAAATAGGAATACCCATTATGTTTATGTAAATCCTCAGTTTTTATATTTCATTATAATTATGATTTTGGTTTTAATTAATATTATATTATTATTATTTTTATTATTATTATTATTATTTTATATTAAAATAATTTTAATGTTCAAATATATATTATTTCAAAAGTCATGAAAAATTATTATAAAATGTTCTTTAATATATTTCAACTAGTCTAATAAACTTTAATCAATCATAATTGGTACATTACAACAAAATCACACAAAATTATGTTCCTCACAGCATGTATTATTACACATCATAGACATAGTAAGTCCATTAACAGTGTAGAAATTTATAAGGGAAAATAGATAGGGAAGAATAATATATTCATAACTATAAAATATCATGCATTATAGTCTAAATTTAGGATCACCAATAGAAAAATAATTCCTAAAATGAGAAATAACTCCATTAAACGATAAAGTATTTCAAAAAATATATAATATGAAATATGAATTGTGTCATTCAATGTGAAAGTAAAATATATGAATGACTTAGTAAGTCAATATATAGGAATAAAATATGATTGTTATAAATATATCAATTTCAAATATTATCATAGTCCATATAACCCAAATTTATTTTTATGTCATGTATAGTTAGGCTGTAAATATAAAACAATATATCTCGCAATGAAAAAAATATGACATAAAAATATGTAAATATATTTTCTTATATGTTACATATAAATATTAATTTTATTATTATTATAATATTATAAGATATATATATATATATAATACACATAATTATTCTATTATTAGTTGATTATTTTAAATAAACTTTTGATTAAAAATTATTACTCTTTTGGGTATTTGTTAATGTGTATGTAGTATAAATGTAATGTTTATTTCTTCCAAAGAAACATGTGGTTAATTATTTTATATTTCATCCTTCTAGATTAAAATAACTACCTTTAAAAAATTATATATGAAATAACATAACAACATCATATTATTTTCATAATTAATGTGAAATAATATTATGAAAACACAATGCTTAAAAATGATATTTTTTTATTGTTGGAATTTTTCATTATATTTTTTATTTTTATTTAAAAGTTAAAAATAAATTATGGGATATGAAATACATAAAAACAAATTATTTTTTATAATTTCAAAAAATAACATTGAATTAAATTTTCCAAATTTTTCAAAATATTTAATTTTTTTATAAATAGTGAAAATAAACGATTTCACAAAAATTTTAACATCTATGAAATTATTTTACAGTAAATCCACAAAATTTTCTAAAACCCTATATAATATAAAAAACATTGTTTAATATTGTTAAATTATTTATTTTAAAATAAAATATTTATATATAAAATTCACATAAAACATTTTAGAAAATTTTGGTAATGTTTTAATGAAAACTGTTTTATATCTATTTCTCTTAAAAAAGTTGTCACGTAGTGGAATTTTTATTTTGAATTATTTTAAATTTAATTCATAATAATTTATTAAAAAATTAATTTAAATATAATCAAATACATTCATAATTTTTCTCTCAAATTATTTTTCTTAAAATACAGTTTTAATAAAAAATGGGATTTTGCGAGTTACATCTGCTGATGTTAAAATTAATTTTTCATAAACATAGAAATTTTATTTGATAAATTGGGTTTAATATTTATTATCCATGCGGGAAAATTATTTAATTAATTTCATTTTATTTTTGTTATTTTAAAATAAATTTATTAGTTAGTAATTAGTTTCATTAGTAAAAATGAAAAATATAAAAATCTTAAAATCTATGAGTAAATTAATTAAAATCATATTTAAACCATGATTATAAAACTATGATTCTGGATTGATACAACTTATTAAATAACAATATCTATTATTTGAAACATTTTTTTCACATTATATGTGAAACATTGGCTCCATTTTAATTAATGTGTAACATGTGCCAAAAAAATCCCTTCTCTTCAATTATAAATGTAACCACCTCCCAACAACCTTTCTACACAATGAATGATCTTTATTGTCTCCCAAAAATCTACCCTATTCATTTCTAAAGCCTCTCACCATGTATTAGTATCTCTAATCTTCTAATGGACCAAGATAAGGTGTCTTACGTCTGTGGAGAGTGGAGAACATCCAAAGCGAGGGCTAATAATTTCCATCGTACCTTCTAAATTATTTTCTAGTTATACATCCCCAAACCACTTCTATCAATGGGAGTATGATAAAACCATTATTATTAATATTTTTATAAGTTTTTATACTAAAGTAACATACATTTTATACCTTTCTCTATACTAAATGACTATAATAAAAATATTATCATGTGTGTGTGCGGACTACCACCTCCATGAATGATGTGTTCAATATTCAATCACTTCCTTTGATGGTAGGTTGAAATGGTTATTTAATAATATAATTGGATATTTATAACATTTTAATAACTATGGAACAATATTATATATCATTTTATAAATTGTCAATTTTTTACAAAATAAGAGCATCTTCTGTGTGTATGTGTAGACTTCGGCCTCCACCTAATGATCTTTCCCATTCATTTTACATACCTACTAATATGCATGAAATAAAAATTTAATTTAATGAATAAAAATATTATTTAATAATCCATTATCATTTTTTATGCCAACTAGTTTAAATACCCTAATAAGGATAATTAGGGTGTGAATGATTAAAATAATTCTCCCATTGTATCTTGTTTTGTTGTTAAACAAAATACACTTCTCTCCATTTCCCATGTAAATAGAAGAAAATAAATGAATGCATTCCTAGAATATTGAAATTTTCTTGGTTCACTAGAACTGGGCTATGTCGAAGGAGAAAGAAAAGTAAATGTTCATATGTAACAAATCCACTAAATCACATTTATGTAATAATTCTCAGAGAAGATTCATTGTCCCTTATAGTTTACAACCAGAAACAATATAAAACCACCCTACTATCTTAATTGAATAATTACCACCACTTCTTCAGAATTTCAACATTTGATTAGTAGAATAATTATGTTTCACATCTCTTTTAGTTTTCTATTATGTTCTAATTTAATCCAAATGTTGATTAAAAAATGGGAAAAAATCTACTGGGAAATCCCTTTTAGTTTACACATTATCATTCACACATCATTTTTCTTGGCTTGCACACATCATTAACACTTTTCATCCATCATTTAACTTTCATCATGGTAGTAAAACATGAACACAACATTAAATCTTATGTGAAACTCCCTTTTTCATGTAGTCATAAGTTTTTTTTTCACACAAAAAATATTTTATTCATTTCTTCAAACTACTCTCTCTGTATGCATCTTTACAACATCAAGCACAACACTTACACGATTCATAACCCTATTTTTTATACGGGTTGATCTTATGATATAAGGGGGTAGCTTCAAATTTGTAAACCCATCCAACCTTATCTGCAATGTCCTTACTCACACACATCTTTGAGCATAAATTTTACATGAATGAAAATATGCATAATTGATGGAACATTTGTAACATATCTCTCTTTCGCTCCAATTACATAATCTTCATTTCACAGGTGCAGATGAATTTACAAATGTCACATAAGTTCATCTTTCACACAAATTCTGATCATGAACCCGACTCTTACCTTTTCCATATTTTTATACAGTGATACTAAAACATAACATGAATAAAAAATTGAGAATGATTGTCAACCTTTCATGTAACTTTTTACATATTCATGAAAATAACTCTTTTTCCAAAAACACATTTTCCATCCTCTAGATTTTAGACCCCAAAAATTTGGAAAATACAGGGAAACTGCACAACCCTATAAAGGCATATTTCTGTAATTCCACTGGAGCATCCATTCCTTTTTGTTGGATCATTTTCAATATAATTTTTGAACAATATCTTTGGAACACCACAAATAACTATGAAAACCTACATTTTCATCAATAAAAACCAACCCAAAATTACTATAATGTATCCTTCAAGGAAGTTTTACAAAAAATCCCACCCATTGCTTTTGTTTAAAATTCATCACATTTTCATACCACCTTGAATCTTTTTCCATCACCTACCAACACTCACATAATGGGATTAAAATTGAAAAAAGTATATACTAAACACATACTCTAATCCCACATGATCCATGATAATTGTGAATAACATGATTATCATGAAATGATTATCAATGAAAAACTTCATTCCTGAAACCAGTCAACTACTTTCGTCATGAACTACATATGTGGTGATATATATCCTTTGATTAACCTCCTTTATGACAATTTGATTTAAAATTCCCCCTACATCACTACTTGGGTTCTCATGTTTTGGAGTGATTAAATATTTCCATGCTAATCTCTGATAGCCATGAAATATTTCCCAATAGAACCTCACTCTCATAGTGTTATAGAAACATTGTGTGGTTTATCAAAAAAAATACAACATTTAAAACATTGAATCTCCTCCACCATCATAGGTCCCCCTATCATCTTCCCCTACAATCTTATTTAATCCATTTTCTTCCGTTTAATAGCCAAAAATCCCCCCCCCCCCCCCTTGTCAATAAACATGAACATCACTTCATTGTGGTATGGAATAGGGTAAGGAGCACTGATCACCCCATTATGGAAAAACACACCACACCTTAGTGAGATGGAATCCCATATTCACACTTTTTCAAGTGTAGGGAGTCGACTGAACTCCTAGAGCTACTTGATGTTGTTCAAATTCATCTTTGGGTAATGCCTTCATTTGATTTTCTACAACCTGTAATTATGTAGGCACATACTTCAACTTCACACGATCATTCTCCATATTCTCCTTGTAAGATGATATTTTATTTTAATGTTATTTTTACTTGAGTGATGGAATGTATTTCTTATAATAGTTATATCACTTGACTTATCACAATGGATTCTGGTTTTAGACTACACTTCAACACCCATATCATAAATCTTCTTCTTTATCCACAATAATTGAGTGCACAGTTGAGTAGCTAAAATATAAAAAGATATAGGAGTGGACAATGAAATGAAATGTTGTATAATTATTACATAAGAAATTCATAATATTTCTATATAGAATGAACAACCTGAAATTGATTATATATCATCACCTGATCCAACCTAATATGTATATGTAAATCCCAATAACACTTTTTGAGATAAATTATTGTAGAGAAATTTAAAATCCACAATGACATTTATATTCCAAAGTATTCCATCACCATAAAAACTGAATTTCCTTGGGATCATTTTGATACTTTTCTTCTTAGCATGTGTTGAAAACAATATGAGGTCCAGTTGATGTCACATACAATAGACTCTAAATTATTTTCTTGTATTCTATTACATTAAATTCATTTCCTTCATTATCCCATGACAAGTTTATCTTGGTATCCACATGAGTCATCATTTCTTTGGATGTATCTATTCCAAATATTCTCAATTCCTCATTAGAATGTTTTGATTGAAAAATAAATGTTCAATTATCTACTTATTTAACCAATAAAAAAAGGAAAAAAATGTACGATCACCAATCATAGACACTTCAAATTCACTTTTATTGAATCCATGAATTTTTTTCACTATGCTTCATATGATCCACCAAATATTTTGTCATCGACATATACCAGTTCCATAATCCTTTGATTACTACAATTTTTTACAATGATATTTTAATAAACATCACTATGTTTAAAATCATGCTTCTTCAAGTATGGTTAGAGTATTTAATACCTTATTCTCGGTGCATTCTTTAGACCAAAGATATTATTCCTCCACCAAAATATTTTTCTCTCATATTCAGGAATTATAAAACCATCTGGCTTCTCAATGTAAACATCTTCAAGAACCCCATTCAGAAATGCTGACCAGACACCCATCAATAAAAATTAAAACATTATTTATAGAGTAATGGCCATGAATAATCTGAATATCTCTTTCCATAAAATAATGAAATAGTTTCATAAAAATCAATATCCTCTATCTGGATGTAACCTTTTCAAAAAAGTCATTCTTTGTTTCGAATCACTAAACTATATTATTTCATCTTGTTTTGAAATACCTATTTAGTCTTCATGAAATTATTTTCCATTGGTATTGAAATATTTTCCCATGTATGGTTCTTCTCAATTTAGTCTAGCTCTTCATTATTCCCCAGAAACCGTTTTTCATCACCAGCTACATCATCAAAAATTATAGTCTCTACTTAAGATAAGAAATATGTGTTTTGTTAATAATTTATTATTTGTTTTTGAACTAATGTTACCTGGTCACAATTGATTTTTTTAATTTAATCTCTATTATTTACTTCTATGTAGATACATATTTTAATTTCTCATACTCATGATTAATATCTTCTTCTAAATTATCATTTTTATCTTCTTCTCCCCTTGTGTTTCTTACCTCCTCATAACTTTCATCTAGAAATAGTTCACTATGTTGTTAAATATTCTATTCACATTCCACTATAGTGACATCATTGATTTCAACTATAATTTTCATAAAATTATTACATAAATAGTATATTTTTTTATTTCCATGGTTTTCATGTAATATCCCTGTATCTCCACATCACAATAATTTATTGTCTTTCTTTTTATTTATAATAAAATACTACTGTCCAAAAATTTGAAATTATTGCAATGTTGGATTCTCTCCTTACCAAATTTTATATATAGTCTTTTATTTCTTTGGACACAATATATCCCTATTATATATGTAGATAGATTTTTTTGAGAAAAGTGATGACATGAACTAGTTTCCTAGTTCATGCCATCAATGGAGTTTATTAAAATAAAACAGTTCCAATACAAAACATGAGGAGTAATGAGCTTACTCTAGCGGGGAATTAAGGGTTACAATGATACTCAAACTAGAACAAAACCAACAGCCAAAATGAGCACCTTCAAAATGCAGAGGGATCTTCCATCCAGGATCAGCCATCAAAGATCTTCCCATCAAGAACTAAAAAGATGCTCCATCAAGGGCATATATCTGCATCCTCATCAAAGAAAACCACCAATCAAAATGTTAGATTCCGATAAAAAATATCAGAAAATGAAGTAGTATGAATAGTATATTCCATCCCTTCAATACGTAAAGGGAGAAGATAGGTCACAAAATCATCAAACCAAGCAGGAAAAGTATCTAATATTCTGAGAAAATTCCAAACCAGCAAACAGTTTGAAATCCAAGCAGCAAGTGCAAACCAGCCGAACCAATCCATATTGTAGAAGTCACCAATCTGCAACAGAAACCAGACAAGAGCCCATCCTTGAAGCAATCATCAGCAAGCAAAAAGATAATCCAGGTATAGAGTGCACTTTCCAAACCAAAATGCAGCATTATCAAGTTGTCAACCATAATATAAAAGTCACCAATGTGCAATAGAATCCAGAAAATAGCCCATCCTTGAAGCAATCATCAGCAAGCAACAAAAAATCCAGGTAGAGTGTGCACTTTCCAAACCAAAATGCAGAACTAAACCAGCTGTCAACTCAAAATCATTGGCAAAGCTGAACAGCATGAGGTCAAAACTCCAAGAGTGCAGAAAAAATGAAACCAAACTCCAAGAGGAAACTGTCTTTCAATTCAGAACAGAAACCAAAGCGGCAGTGATTCATCCATCCAACTCATTCACATCAAGCAGAAAGAAAACCATATGATTCAATCTGCTAATGCATCAGTGAAGCAGACCAGATAATCCTCTTAAAGCATCACAATAAAAAACCAAACAACCGGATTTAGAAGTCCAGTTTATGTCATAAATCAAAAACCAGCCTTAAAACTGTTTCACAATCAGTAGACTGGTTGAAAGCAGCAACTCAAAAAAACAACAAACAACCATCAAGGGTTCCAACAAAATGTTTAAAACGACCACAGGAAACAGGCCAATCCAAGTTGAGAAGACAAAGATATAATCAGGAGGAGAGTAGTGCAGAGTTGAAAAGGGCATAGAAGTTCCAGCAAGGCTAAACCCATTTGGCTATCCACTGAGCAGATCAGATCCAGATCCAAGAAGAATTCTCTGAAGCAGAAGGGAACCAGAATAAGAGTCACTTCCATGTTATGTTCTTAAAATCAAAATTTGGATTTTTCTCAAATTCCTCAGCCATTTTGATAAACATTCTTTTTCTAATATCAAGATAAACCTCAGCAGTCAATTCACCATTTTGGTAACTTCTAAAGGAAGTTGTATCATGTGAGACAATCTAGGAGTCAAGATACTCTGAGAATTTCAAAGACTCCTCAAACTGATAGGCGTCCCTTAGAGCAGGATCATTATTATCCTCACTTGATGATGAATCTGAATCCGAACATTCAGAGGATTGTGAGGGGTCAGGCAATTGTTCAAGAGGTGCAGGTTGCAGAGGGACCTCGACCTCAATAGCCTTGACAGCAAGTGATCTTGTGATAATAGTCCTTTCACTATTTGCATTACCTAGATATTTTCGGGTTTTCCTGGGATGTGGAGTGATAAAACCATCAGAATCAACTATAATTTTTTTTCCTTTTCGAACCATCATTGATTCAAAATAAACTTCTGAAACCTCCTCATTAGTGCCCCTATACTCAAGTGATTCATCTCTTTTAACTTCAGATGTGCTGATTGAATTGTTGTGATCCTTTCTAATAATTTCAGAAGTCTCATGATGTTGCAATTTATCCTTAAGAGCAGTGGTGTTATCAAACTCTGTAATGGCTATGTTAATAAAATCCGAAACTTGCTTCCTAGGGACTTGTATGGTCCGGTCCACACTAACATTTGCTTGAGAGTCAGAGGGGCCAGCTTCCTTGTGACTGACGTTAGCCTTTTCAATCCATTTTGATTTCAATTTTTTAGAGCCTAATTCAAAATTTCCACAGCTGAGAGAATCATGTCCCAGCCTAAAACACTTCATGCAATAGTCTGGAACTCTCTCATAAACAACCTCTTGTAAGAATCCTAAGTCACCACTCTGAATCCAAATGTTCGAGGGCAGTGATTTTGAAACATCAATGTCAATGCATATCCTGGCAATTGAAGGTCTTGAAAGAGTTTTTTTAGCTGCATCTAGCCTCAGAGGATTGCCAATGAGTCTGGAAATAGGAAATAATGCTTCCTGTTTGAACAAGTGCAAGGGGAGTTCTGGAAATCCTTCCCAAGTGGAGACTATCGGAGGTTCAGAGTAGGGATTAAAATCCGGTGTCCACTTTAATATTTTCATTAGACAACCTCCAAAGGACCAAGAACGTTTGACCCACAGTCGATAGTAATCCTCTTCAGAGAGATGTTAATACATATTCCTTATATAATTTCTCTTGTATGCCTTCTTCAATAAGAATTGTTATGGACATGTTATTGATAATATCATTTCTCCTATCAACAACTACAATTTAGTGAGTCTTTCTCAAAGATAAAACATGATTTATTATCCCATTTTTTAAGATAACCCTACAAATTGTTATTTATAAATTCTATAACATTATCTCAACAGAACTTCGGAATTTTTTCTTATGAATCCTTTTTGATTCCCTATGATATTGTTTATAAAACTGAACACATTGGTCTTTTGGGAAATTAAAAATACCCATACCATGCTACTAAAATCATTATTGAAAAGAATGTAATATCTCTTACCTTTGATGGATCTTGGTAAGATAGGTCCACATACATCTACATTCACATATCTGGGTTCTTGGGTTGACTATTATTCTTTTTCCTTATATAACTTTCTAATGATCTTCCCTTATTGACATGCTCCACATGTATGAGTATGATCACATGGTAGCTTACAGAGGTCTCGATATACATCCCAGTTGACTAGATCATACATGGATGGTTGGAATATATGGCTAATACATTTATTCTACAACCTGTATATAATGACCCAGATTTAAACAACCACTCGAATAGTGCTAAATGGTTCGGGTGTAACTACCTTAGGCGCACCTCCCCGAACGCCAAAGACTTCTGACTAGTAGCGATGGTCTTATATCTATAGTGGGGAGGATAAACCCTATCATAGGATAGTATTGGTACTAGTTCAAGTATAATAATAAATATGCGGTGGAACAACAACTCCATAGAGTGAAACCAGGCCCGCAGAGTGGATGAACATCCAATAACGATAAACAGCGGAAGATAAATATATAAACAACAGTAGAAAAATGTAAAAAGAATAGCATGATGATCACTTGTAACTACTACTAAACAAAAGAACCTGCATCCAAAACAGGTCACACAAATCCATATATTTAAATGGTTCCAATGGATAACTATTTGTTGCTACATAAAAAGTATGCATGATGATATAGGAAAGAAAGAACAACAATGTAAAATCCATCTAGGAAAGACCTCAAGGTCTATACCATCTCCATGTAGTAGCTAGTACAGTTTAAATCCTAAATCTGACCTCTTTCTTGCACATAAGTCTATAAAGTCTACACGTGTCCCAAAGGGCCCGTGTAGGGTGTGAGATGAATCTCAATAGGATACCACCTAATGGTGCATACATAATATAAGTGTTTAAGAAGACTTTCAGTTTTATGGAAAACAATAAACAATACGATGCAAAAATAAGCATAAACTTCAATGGTTCTCAATAGCCACCATAAATTTTCACCTTCTGTGGCCATCTCCAGAATATCTCTCATTTAACCTTGCACCATGTGCCCCCTGACACAGCCTTTCTCAAGTACCAACATCTCAAAGGCACGCCCAAGAAATAGTAACTCGGAGGACCAACGATTTCTATCCTCAAATAAGTAACCAGAGAGACAGTGATGTCTACCCTCAAATAAAGTAATTGGAGTGACAACAATGTCTTCCCTCAAATAATGTGATCTGAGCGACAGTGAAGTATGCCTTAAAAATATCGATAAGCCTCTTCCCACAACCCGATAGCCTCAACGTTATCCCCTGAATGCTCCTCACATTCAACATGGATTCCTATGGAAAGAACCCAGCACCTAAAAGTACCTAAAACAAAACTAAATGGGGCCTCTACCCACACATGATGTCAAAACCACCTCATCATAGAGACTCTCTATGTGCACACTACTCAATGTTTTGGGTGAGTGGTAATCTCCACAATAGTACCCAAGCAACAACACATCTCACACATTGTGTCCCTGTAACCATGCCGCTCAAGTCTGATTGCCTCTCCATCCATGTAAATCAGGCCATGCCCAACCTGATAGTAATCTTGCCTCAATCCTATGTCCATGACACCCAATCTTGTGATCGGAACCACCCAATTTCACCCGGGTCAAGCCCAACCTGTGATCTGAATCACTCAAGAACATTCAGGACACACCCAACACAACCACAAGGGTTCCAGCATATGAAATTTAGCAATTTCATATAAAATCAAAAGAAACAATTTTAAATAGAAGAAAAAAACTAAACATTAGAAATTCACTAACCATGTGTTGTCCCATACCAGAACTGAGGTCTTTAAGGCTTCCACTAATTTATATCAAGGTTTAATAAAATAAACTCAATAGTTTAAAACAAAACAATTTTCCTATAACCATTTTTTCATCCGCTAGCCACAATTCCTTAATGAAAAATTGCAACTCTACTGGTCCTTATAATGAAAAAAAGTAATAGGGCATACCCAAAGGCATCCCATGGGTCAAATAAACAATTAAATAGGCAATACAAGATAAAATAGGGTCTTACTCAAAATATACAAAAACGCGTCAAATGTCACACAACCCAAAATTATGAAAAAAACACAAAAAGAGGTATGCACCAACTACCTAAGACTTTTAGATATATTCACATCCAATATTGACCTCCAATTCAAAGTATATCTTGGTAGATCTACGTTTCCGTCAAATCCCAAAAACATTACTCGAATGGAATTTGTGGTGTGTGAGACAGAGAATCATGAACGAAAAAGTGTGTTGGGGTTTATCATCGCATTTGGGATCTCACAGCCACTAAAAGATTGAATAAAATATGAAGGATGATGATTCTAGGGTAGGAAAAGTTCTTTGTATCTTTGGAAGGGACTTGTTCCAATGATGGGGAAAACGAAGTCGTTTTTCAATATAAGGCACGATTCAATTTTATTTAAGAGAATAAAAATAAAAATACACATCACTTACAAAAGTAATACATTCTGTGTAGCAGTCTTGTCTATACTCTGACTTAAGAGGAGGTACCCACATGGCTTGGAAACTCCACACGGGTAGACACACAATTAAAACTCAGCTGGTATGCATAAAGGATGATACACAACGTGGCACGCCACACTACATTCTGGGTAGTAGGAAATTCCTAAACGGTCATCACGTTACATGTACTCAAGCGAGAACATGGCTGGTACGAGCCTTACCCATACACGACATTTACATTACATTACACGACGTGTAGTTTGGAAATTTCCAGAACTTAAAATTTTTCCTAGTTTTCTCAGAAACAAGTCGAAAATTTTCAAACAGGGTCTGAAATTTTTACCCTTTCAAAAAACCTGGGTTCTTAGAATCTCTCCACCATAACATAGCTCATCCAAAATCTATCAAACGAAACCTGAAGATGGCGCCAAACATACCACCTTAATTAAAGTATCTCAAACCACCCTGATCTCAAAGGTTCTAGCAAAATTCCTTAAGGGGATCGCCACATTAGGAACTACGTGGCTCGGTCTCAACCTGACAAAACTCAAAACAAGAAAAGGTTAACTAACATATTTCTGGAC
This sequence comes from Viscum album, assembly GCA_963277665.1. Taxonomy (NCBI): domain Eukaryota; kingdom Viridiplantae; phylum Streptophyta; class Magnoliopsida; order Santalales; family Viscaceae; genus Viscum; species Viscum album. The sequence goes on from OY728134.1 coordinate 1,411,705,763, forward strand.
TCTTGGTTCTCTAAGGATGAATCGTCACACTTGTTCCTTACTGGTGCTCCCGTGTAGTTTCTGGAACCCAATGGTATCCTGCACTACATCGGTGTCCACCTCCATGAGGTCCTGTATCCCATGGATGCTCAGAATGAACCTAGTGCCTAGCAACTCATGTCACCCAAAATGTTGATCTCCCGATGACCACAAAACCTCAAGTAACCCACATCCTCGATGCCCCGATGCCCAATGCACATCAACTAAACCATATCCCTGATCCCCCAATGCTAAAAATCTCATACATATATATAAATATATCATGCACCCGATATAGGGCCAATCCCATTGACAAACATCTAGTTAGTCCTCATAAATCTTGTGCAGCTTGTGCAATAAAAATGGACTTCCCTAAATTGGTCATGCCATAGAGAAAAATATAAAGTAACAGTCACGCTCTTGGTGTTCCTCTAACTATCATCGGCTCACCAGCTTACTCAACCTCTGGAAGCTACACAACATGCACCTATCCTGAAGTATGGATTCCTGATGCCGGACCTCCCTGTGATGCTACTCCTTTCACCAGGCATTGAGCCCTCAGCTAGGTCCTGTTGTCTCTGTCACATCCTCCATGTGCAGATTAAACTCGGCTACCCTCTCATGGTACTGAACTTGATCCAACCCCAGATGTCACAATCTGTCATGGTCCCTACCTGTCGGCTATTTGAGATGGATTCCTGCAGAACCTCCCAAGATGTCTGACCTATCCACATGCCTGGTACTCCTTTGGAAGACTATTTCACTGAGAATGAACATGTCATAGTTTCCCACATAGAAATAAAACCACTTGTGAACTTTTAATAGGTGTTCTATTTGAGTCTATGGCCTGACTACCCTGCTGGAACTCATCCTATCCTCACTTCCTGCTATCTGAACCATCACATGAATTCATCACCCGTCCAACCTAGGGAATATCCCTCTGGTTTCCCTCCACTATGAGTGCCTGATTCACCACCTCTAATAATTAATCCACCCAAACGATATTCTCCTAGACATGAATGGTGTGTTGTAATCCATCCTCAAAGCGCCTCACCCATGTCGTGCCATCGCTTATAATACCAGGTTCAAAGCGAGACAACTTAGTGAAAGTAGCAGCATAGTACAAGACTACATGTCCTCCCACTAAAGGCTCAGGAACTCTTGAGCTCTCTCATCCCTCAATTTCTCTAGGTAAAAGTGCTCAAAGAACCTTTACTTGATGTCTTCACATGCTAGTCCCTCATTCTTGCACGCATGAACTTGTACATCCCAATAGCGCTTCGCCGGTCCTCTCAGCATGTAAGTCACCAACTTGACCCTCTGCCCTAGAGGAATCTTGAGCTAATCAAATATCATTTTCATGCCCTCTTTATAGTTCTCATCCACCTATAGACCACCCTCACCCTGAAAAAGTGATGGGTGATGTGACTGGAACTCCCGTGTCAGATATACCATAGATGGATCTATACCCTGTGAACCTCTGTTGATCCCCTATAAGACACATACTAGGCAAGCTCTGAGCTTCTCATTAAGCCATGTTCTGAACACTGCCAAACCCGTCTGTTTTCCTACCTACACTGGATCCTAGACCAATTCTTGTCCCTGAGCCTGTACTTGCAGCTCATGCTCTACCTGCACCGAATCTTGAACCAGATCCTGCTCCTATGACAATGTACCATCTACCGCATGACACTCCATCTGAGTTGCCTAAAAGGAACCCAGTAAAAAACATAAATGGTTAGACAACCCATATATATATAATATATATTAAACGTAGATAATGAAATCAGAAAGAATTTATCATAAAACAACTACCCTTACTCACCCTATCGCATCCCATGCCCATGGAATCCCAACCTCATGGCCTCCTTACCCACCCTCAACAGAGCCAAGTATCAAAAGTACATCGGGCCATGCCCGTCCTGAAAAATAATGTTGCCTCAATCCAATGACTGAGTCACCCAATCCTAGGGATCAAAATCACATCAACTATAGTACCAGCCGACTCTTACAGGAGCCATACCCAAATACCCTACCACATTCAATTCAACAAATATACAATACATGGCATATCACATTTCAATTAACAAAAACTTCTACTGGGAATTTCATCTAATCACATTTTAAAAGAATACAAACAATGGAAATTGATATTATTAATATGGAAATATCATTTCAGAAAGCTTTCATGCAGTTATGAAATTGAAATGCCCTAAAAATGTGCCTATCAAAAGCCAAACAATCACAACTTTCCATACCGATACAAGATCCAATTCTCCCTTAGTAAACCTGGTCCCTGGTTACATATCACAATCAGTAACATCGCACACTATGTGAGCCACCAAGGTAGAAATCATAAAAACTATAACCTGAGAAAAAGAAAACAACAATTCCCACCCATGGAAACATGGTCCATCCCTCATACCTGGGGCTGCAGGCACCCAAGTACATGTTTGAATCCTAGTTCCTGTAACAACCTATCTCCATTCTATCATATACCAAATATTAAAACCAGTATAAATAAAAAGAGAAACCACAATATAATTTTTATCCAGCAAAACAATACTACTAAATCTTTGTCAAGAACTCCATTGATACCACTTTGTAATGACCCAGACCTAAACAATGCTAAACGGGTCAGGTGTTACTACCTTAGGTGCACCTCCCAGAACACCAAAGGCTACCGACTAGCAGCGAGGGTCTTATAGGTATAGTGGGGAGGCTATACCCTCTTAAAGGACAATATTTGTACTGGTATGAGTATAATAATAAATATCTAGTAGACAAATTACTCAACAGACTCGAACCAGACCCGTAGAGTGGAAGTACATTCAATATCGATAAATAGTGAACGAAATATATATAAACAACAGCAGGGGAATGTAAACAGAATATCATACTGATCACTTTTAACTACTACAAAACAATAGAACAGGCATCCTAAGTAGGTCACACATATCCATATATATAATGGGAACCGATGGATAACAAACTTTAGCTACATAATAATTAAGCTTAATGATACAAGAAATAAATCTCAACAAAGTATACTCCATATAGTAATGACCTCAATGTCCATGAAATCTCCATGAAAAAACTAGTACATTCCATCTCTTGAACACAACCTCTTTCATGCATGTAAATCCATAAAGTCTACTCACGTCCCGAAGGGCCCGTGTAGGGTGTGAGACAAATCTCAGTAGTATACCACCCAATGGTGCATACCTAATATAAGTGATTAAGAAATCATGAAGTTTTAAGGAAAAAAATAAACAGTATGATGCACAAATAAGAATGAACTCCACTGGTGCTCAGGATCCACCATTTAGTGTCACCTACTTCGGTCAATGCCATAATCTCTATCATGTAACCTGACACCAAGTGCCAACATGACACCGTGTGTCTCATGTACCGATGTCCAAAAGGCCCTTCTAAGAAATATTCACTCATAGGAACAACGATGCATGTTCTCAAATAAGTAACCCGAGGGGAAATGATGTCTTACCTCAAATAGAATAACTGGAGGGAAAACGATGTCTTCCCTCAAATAATGTGATTGGAGGGACATTTTTGTCTACCCAAAAATATCGGCGAGCCTCTGCCCCCCACCCAATATCCTCAATGCTACCCCTTGAAGGCTCCTAACCTTCTATGTGGATTTTTAGAGCATGCACCCCCAAAGAAAAAGTACCTAAATAATAAATAACGGGGGCCTTTACCCACACAAGTGGTCAAAACCGCCTCATCACAGAGTCTCTCTGTGTGAACACTACTCAAAGTTCTGAGTGAGAGATAATCACCAAAATACTACCCAATACACAACACCTCTGAAACCTCGTGTCCCTACGACCATGCCGCTCAAGTCCGATGGGCTCTCTATCCATGTTATCCAATGCATGCCCAACCTGACAGTTATCTTGCCTCAAGCAGATTTCCATGATGCCCAATCTCGTGGTCAAAACCACCCAATGTAATATGGGCCAAGGCCAGCCTGTGATCGGCATCAGTAAATAACATTCAGTCCATGCCCAACACAACTGCAAGGGTTCCATCATATGAAAGTTAGCAACTACATATAAAATCAAAAGAAACACTATTAAATAAGAAAAAAAAAACTAAATAGTTGAAATTCACTAAGAAAGTGTTGTCCCATACTAGCACTGAGGACTTTAAAGCCTCCAATAATTCATATCAATTTTTAGTAAACCAACCTCCATAGTTTAAAACTATACAATTCAAACATAACAATTTTGGAAATCCCCAACCAAAATTCTCCAATGAGAAATGGTCACTCGCCCGACCCCGCTCAAGAAAAATTGGTAATACTTCATACCAAAAGTCATCCCATGGGTCAAATAAACAATTAAATAAGCAATAGTCGTTAAAACATGGTCTTACTCAAAATACGTGAAAATTCATCAAAGGTCGTCCCACCCAAAAGTCTATGAAAACCCAAAACGAGGAATGCACCACCTACCTGAGACATGTATATGTAGGCACATATAATATCGAGCTCCAATTCGAAGGTGATCTGCGTAGATCTACATTTCTGTCAAATCCTAGAAAATTTTATCATATTTAATGTACATTGTGTGAGACAGAGAATCAAGAGCAGAAAAGGGTGAACGAGTTTAACCTCGTTGTTGCGATCCCTCAGCCACTGACGGATTGAATAACGAATGACAGATTATAATTCTAGGGTAGGAAATTATTTTTGGAACTTCAAAACGAATTTCTTTCGAAGATGGTAGGAAGAAATTGTTTTTTGAAATATGAAGTGACACTATTTCATTTATACGAAAAAAAATACATTAGTTGTACAAAATGACTACACATTGTGTATTAGTCTTGTCCATACTCCGACATAAGCAATGGTACCCACACGACTTGGATGCTCCACACGGGTTGACAAATGGATAGAACTCAGCTGATTTTCATAAAGGAGGATACATGGCGTGTCAAGAAACCCTACATGCCTTGTAGTAGTAAATTCATACATAGTCATGACACAACATGTACTCGGCGATCACATGGCCGGTATGATCCTAACCCATACACGACATGTACTTTAGAGTACATGGCGTATAGTTGGAAATTTCCAGAACATCCTTATTTTCCTAATTTTATAAAAAACATGTAAAAAAATTGAAACATGGTCAGAAATTTTAACCTGTTCAACAAGCCTGGGTTAATATTTTCTTTTCAATTTTTCAATAGAAATTTCATATACATCTTACATAATTTCTTATTCTATCTTAAAATTGTGGTTATATATCAATCATATTATTAGGTAATATTTAAAAATATTCGTTCCTATAAATGAATTCTTCTAATATATATCCTTCTAATTAATTATTTTGAATGCTTGAAATTTTATCAACTTTATAGATTTTGAATAGAAGGTCTCCTCGTATTTTATACTTGAAATATTCATTGGAGAATTTTGTTTCACAAAATTCTTGTACATAATTCCCAATGATTATTCTTCTCCCTTAACCAATTTCTATGGTATTCTTTTTTTCATCATCATTATATTCGTTTTTATATGAGCATGTACCATTCTAAGGACCACCATATTTTATAACATCACAGATACATTCACATTTTCATATTCCATTAGGATTATTCATATTCATCATTCAAAATTTAAATTGCTTCTTCATGTGATGATCACACACTCTTGATATGTTCTTCCACAGGTTAATTTCATTTAGATAATTTTACAATGAATTTAAAGAACAATGATCGAATCTATTATAAGAAAAACTATGGAGGAAACACCATTGTATTTTTCATTCAATTGTATGATGTTTTTTGTCTTCTTTAAAACATTAAGGGATCTTAATGGGGATCTGGATTTTTGACCTTTTGTATCCATCAATGATAAGGTTTTAGATTTATTTTCACTTTTAATCATACAATTTGGTACAAATTTTGGATTCCAAACAACATTGTTCTTGAAGAGAGATATAGAAACATTATTACTAGATTGTATGAATTATACTTATTTATTTTCACATTCTTCAAATAGATTAATGAATTATGTGATGATCTAATTCTCACATGTTGGATATGTTTTAGTATTATAATCCTCTAATGATAATTTTCTAGCATTATTAAAATTTTCATTCTTCTATAAAGACTCAATATGTCTCTTCCAAATTTTAACAATCTTGATATACAATTCAATAAATTACATATTGATTGTGTTTTTCTGATCCTCAAGCCTAATAACATTATCATTAGAATCCTTCATTATTATTTACAATTAAACTTCATATTTATTAACCTTATTTTATATCAATGTTTCAATTCCATGATTTTATTGAACTTTATTCCCAACTAAAAATCCACGACATCAATGTTATTCTTCCACATTTTATCAATTTTATGGATCTTCTATTCTATAGAATTTTTGGATATATAATTTTCATCAAATTAATTAATACATTTGAATTTTAACTTTGAGGATGTTATTTCAAGCTCAAAATTTCTTGATTCAGAGTCTCTAACCTATTTGGATAGATTTATATATTCTAAAACATTTTTATGAAAATAATTATCCATCTTCTCTACTTAATCTTTTTGTTGAGACCACTTTGTGTATACGGGTGTATTTGTTGTCAATAGTTTTCAATGAAGATCAAATTGAAGGAGATAAAGAAGTACTCCAATGAAATGGAGGAATAAAAATTCAGATGATTGTTGTACTGATCATAAGTTCAAAGAACTTGTGTCAAAGGTGGCACATTGTTTACAATAGTGAAGAATGGTGAGGCATAATCCATCTGCGGATGAAGAGGAATACATGACGGTTGATGAAGACCATGAAATTCTTCATTATTGTAGGAGAACCATGAAAGAGGATTATTGAAGAATAGAATCGAATGATTTGTATGATGTAGAGGAATGACGGTTGAAGAAGACAGTGTGGAAGGGATTGGAATTCTGAGATGGTTATGCACTTCACATTGTCTCAAAATATGATGATGATAAATCTATTATTTCAAAGGATATATATCACAATATTTGAGCTTGTGATGCATGTAGAAGAGTTGTTGAAGAAGCCAAATCACATAAAAGAAGCATTTATGAAGTGTTGTGATTGTTGAAAATGGAAACAATGACATACAACATTATTGACAAAGGGGATTTCATGGTGGCATGTCGAGTTTGAGGGATATGGTTAACGATCCATGTTTGATTCAAGAACTTCGAAAAACAGTGTGGTGTGCAAAATAGTGGAGCGATGTTTTTCAGGCGAATAATGTTTCAGAATCAGAACCTTGCAAAACGGTAATGGCATGGTCTGCGCGAAAAACCCGAGTTGTGCGCGGAAAAATTGGAATGTGCGCAGAAAAATGTTGTGCGCAGAATTGCTGGGTGAATTTTTCATGCAAGCAGTGTAGCGAATCAGAAATACAGAAAATCAACAAAGTCAAGAGGCACGCGAAATTTCAGAGACGTTCATGCCATGTGTGCCGAAAATCAAACTGGTGCGCGTAATGTTGGTTATGCGCAAAATGTGGGTTTCAAGTATTATGAGCAAGAGGGGATTCATGTTCAGAATGATGAAAAATGTAGAAGTAAGGAGATGAACGAAAAACCAAGGAGGTTCACGATAATTAAAGGAATTTTTTTCTAATTCAAAGATCTGAGAGACAGTTCTATGCACAGGAAGGGGTTTTACACGCAGGATCAAAAACACCTATAAATATGAGGTGAAACCCTCTCATTCAGGGTGGCTCGACACTTAGACAGATCCTGAGCTCTGTCATGTGTAAAAATTGAGGTATATAGTGGTGCTCAAAAAGAAGAAGGGTTGCGCGAAAAAGAAGGTGTTGCGTGAAAAAGGTATGATTTGTGAGAAAAAGAATAGTTGTGCGAAAATCCTTTTACATGACAAAAGTTATTTTTATGTGCAAGGTTTAAATTTTAAGTGCAAGGCACCGGGGAGGGTGTGTGAAAATTTGGGGGTTCCGCAGGGCTTTGACAAGTGCTTAGCACTCTCAAATCTGCTTTGTCAAGACAAAAGAACAGTAAACCATTTGGTTTTATGAAGAGAAGTGGTACCACAGACACATGACGGGTGTTTAACATCCTCATTGTGCTTTGCGAAGAGAAGAAGAACGGTTTGTGAAACTAAACTCGGATCTTCATAGAAAGAGGGGAATATATCAATATAATCAGGAGTTAGTATTGAGAATCAAAGGAAGAGAAGAAGAAGAGCTAGTTCATTTAGTCATTGCACTAAAGAAGAAGGATTGACCTAAAAATAACATCAACTTTGATCCCTGATGCAAGAAAAGTCTCATGATGAACATGAGACAAAGAACTTCATGTCTATCTATTGAGGAGACCTACACATCTATAAACTGAGTGGGACTTCACCAAAGGCAGTGAGCCAGGGAGAGTCAATGGGAGTGACCTGAGGGAAGCAGTGAGCTATCCCTGAACCTTTGTAAAGGCAGTGAGACTGAGATAGAGTATCTATACCCGAACCATGTAATCCATAGCTACTAAAGTATAGTAGAATTGGGTATGACCGGCAACTTGTCGGCATATGCTCCTTGGATATAGCCCTTAGTGGTGAACCAAGTAAAAATTGTTGTGTCATCCCTTTCCATGTGAATGTTTCATTGCTGGTCATATCCATCATACAGGTTTTACTAGTTCCTACCAATGTGGGAACAATATCCAAAACTGTAAGAATAAAAAGTTGACACCCTGATTCACCCCTCCCCTCTCAGGGTCTCCCGGGGTCCTACACTAGCTAGGTGATCACATCCATCATACATTGAATGAACCTATAAACAACAGAGACTATTTATGTTGCGATGAAATGAAATATAGATTCCATAGTACTAATAGATATATCATGAGAATTTGTAGATAGATCGTCATAACTACTGAATCCAAAATAATATTTATGAGGATATTTGTTATGTAAATTTTTAAAAACAACATGATCAACGAATATTATTCATTCAATGAAGGTAGATATTTTTTCCTTCTCCTTGGTGGTAACCTTTCCATCATACTATTTAATTTCAATGAATGATTTGTATTCATTATTATCATATCATAGAGATACTAGTATTTCCTCTTATTTAATCAATATGGATATCTTATTATTATTTATTTTCCATTTATTACTAATGTTCATCATGGTCATCATATAAATATAATTTTTATTAAAGAAAACTGGAGTATAAAAAAAACTTCACTTCATTTTTAATATTGGAATTGAACTGAAATATTAAAAATTGAATAGAACCAATATAAGGACTCTTATAGAGGTGATTTAAACCCTTCACATACTAAATACAGACTGTAGTGGTGAATGACTATTTCAAACATTTTATCAAATTATATATTTTGTACCACTACCTCTTAGACCACATAAGATGATTATTCTCGTTTTATATTTTCCTTATCCCACAAATATTTGAAATCATATTAATGAATACACATGATATATTACATGGTTCAGTACTCAATAATAGTATTTACTCCATTCAACATACGGTGTTGTCCAATACACAAATTCCCATATATGTCGCAACATGTAATATTGGTTTTCTAGAAAAGAGTCAAAATACTATGTCTGATTCCATACACATTAAGATGTTGGGGGATAAGAAATAAATCCTTATTACTAATATTGGTGATGAACTCCGCTAACTTATAGCTCCATGATGTCCCTTTATACATTCTTTATAGATATTGTACATCGTCATATTTAGATACTTTTATCACCTAAAAACTTTTCCAAATATTTAGAATTATTTTTGATGACATAGGGATGTATTGTTTTCCACAATTTTCTTCTTCAACTACTAGTTTCAAAAAAGTAATCATGAAAGTTTCCTTCTCCTTTTCATTTAACCAGAAAACGTCAATCTGATCCTATCAACTGAACCTAAAAATCCAATAAAAATATGATTAATAATAGTTCAAATTATAATTTCTTCTTCTTATTCAAACACCTATACTTCTGGAACTATCCATCCAATATGTGCATATCAGGTGGAATATAATCTAATACAGAAATATTATTTTTTTGGGATTGTTTCATCTTAGTCTTAAGTGTGATAAAAAATGAGGGATATAGTTCCTTACACTGGTCCCAGAAATCCTTAGTCTGACTACCTAAAAGAACTGAATCAATTCGATGGTTCATATAACCGAAGAACAATCTTTTTACTGTCCTTTTATTTTGAAATTGTTGGATAGTCGGGGAGTTTTCATCCACATAAAATGGATTTCCCGAAAATCCCCAATCCATTATTCATGGAAATCATTGTAAGGATACAGATAGATCTGACTAATGACATTTGGTGGTGAAAGGACATTTCTCGAGGTTTTTAAGGGGTGTGTACATTAATAATACCTTCTCAAGTAATCAATCCTCCCATGGTTTTATCATATGTGGATTTATCTCATGTTGGAAGTTGGAATAGTGGATAAAAAGGATCATTAAAATCAGATCCTTTGCATAATAGTTATGAAGTGGTGTCCCACAAAACTTGGGAGGGAGGTGAAACCTACTACAAGGATCAATAATTGTATGATTTTGAGGATGGATTGTAGTTTAGGTGAAGAACTATAAGATATGTGCCAACTATCAAGATTAGAAATAGCTTTATTGGTTTGGATATTGAAGGGATAGACCAAGGACATGAGGTTGATCAGGAAGCATATTTTAATTAATAATGGAATTTTAGGAATAGAATATTGTTAAGAGTCTTACATTACATTTCCAAAAAATAGTATAGAAGCACAGTACAGTAATGTGCCACATAGTTCGAGATGGAGGAAGGTCTAGAGGGGACACCTTGATTCATGGAGTTGTATCATGGCTAAAAAGAAGTGGTCGAAAGTGAGAATGGACTAATACTATTTTCCTCAACCAATGGATACACAATCATACAAAAATTTAATGTCCAAGGTCATGGAATGTCAGTACAATTCCATTAACAATAATTTAAATGTTTCAATTGATCCTAATTTCTCAGATAATGATGGAGCATTGTTGGATAAATAGTGGCTAGAAGTCCTAATGGTGGAAAACCTATCTAGAAATGCCATCATGGATTGGGCTAAGGAGGATTCCAATAGTGAATTATGGTTACTTGTTATCATTTATAAGTAAGAAATTGCAAGAGGAATCGCTTTTGATTATTTCATCACAAGAGGATGTTGATCTGATGACTGAGTGAATACTACTTTTGGACACTAATAAGGAGAAATAAAAGTGGATCAATATGAATGATTTTATTTTGGTTAGATAATTAAATACAAGGATGTTAAATATAGAGGATTACATACAAACATGGGGGAAATGGCCTATTGTTTTAATGATAAATACAAAGATGATCTTTCTAAAAAAATATATTTCCAACATTGTATTTTTTGATCCATGTTTTGGTTAAGTCCGTATATTTCCACATTTTGAGCAAATTGAAAGAAAAAATGGATATAGAAGCTGATCATGAGAATTCCATGGGAGGCACACACAAGATTCGAAGTTTTTGTGCAGGATTGAATTCGGAATGAAAAATTATTTGTACTGAAGGCTATGTTAAAGTGATTCTTTTGTAATGACATCTTAGAAATAGACCGATCAGAGGTACTAAATAAATCAAGTCAGAATGCATGAAAATGGACCACACAAAAGATCTTGAGTTAAAAATGAATCATTGAACCCATCTTCTGTGTAGACTACATTAAGAATCGTTGTTGATGTTTTTTCCTATAAATATATGTGCACCCCTTCACTCAGAGGTACCAATCTGGAAGACGAACAATCACTCTTGTGCACATAAGATCTCCCCTTATACGACTATGTTAAATAGATGGACTCGTAGTACTATATCTTGTGTGACTGGTCTCTTAGTGGTCCTTATTCAGGTGGGTCCACTTGGGCTTCACCATAACCCATTTCATTTTACTCTAATGAAAATGCACACAAAAAAACCTTCTTGCACATGGGTTTTCCATTATGTCATGCCAATCTTGCACAAAAACCATACATTTTTCATGTAACCCCTCATCTTTTGTGAAATAATTCAATATTGTGTGCACACCTTCCTATGTGATTCATGTGTTGTCCTTACCCAAAGGCACTATGCCCAAGCCCCTCTTGCACGCAACACCCCTATATTGTGTTTAGCTCCATTATGTAGCCCTCCAAGATTGCACGTTGTGATTTCATGGTCCCCCAGGTAGAGATTCATGTTGTGGTTCCCTGCCTAATTCCTCTTTAGATAGGCACACTAATGGATGTTGCTTCTTCATATAGACAAGATAATGTGGACCCCTCAATGGATCATTCTACAACCCTGTTGTTTCAGGGAATTTATATTTCCTTCCCAGCTCCAAGTGTGTTTGGTACAAGTTATTTATATCCAAGTGGTGAGGATAATGTCATCATTGTCTGAGTTGTAGGATGTTAAACTACTATGAACCCTTGTCCTCAAAACATGACATTAAACTGTGATCACCGCATGTGTGGCTATCCCGATATGAGTCGATGAAGGATGAGAACCTGAGCCCTCTCACACACACTCTCTCCTAGTGTGCTTTGTCACCATGTGTTCCCCTGACAGTCATTACAAAATCCCTGTCCCACCCTGATAGGTTTCTCATTGTATGAAAACTATATCCTCCTCATACATATGGAAACCCACCTCACACCTCAGGCTACCCATGAAGAGTGAGTCCCAATATTCTTCTCTATGGGCCTCTATCCACGCATAATCCTCACACCATCACTCGCGATTGCATGTTTCATGACACCATCGTCAAGCCTATTTCTACCTCTTGTTTCTCACTCTGAGAAACACTCATGTGGGCTTAGATTAAGAATTGATAATGACATACTACTTGGGCCGCTCAAAAAGTGTAAGCCCCAATCCCCACTACACCAAACAATGTGGACATTGATCCTTATACTCTAAAAAATGGTACATAGGAATCCTTTATGTGGTTCGAGCCTATAACTCCCCACTATCTGTACATTCTGACCATTTCACATCAATTCACTCTACAACATGAATTAGGATAAACTATATTCTTTTTTCAATCATTTTAGGTTTGGAACCCTTTTGGTAATATTGGATTCATTTCCAAGGTTAAATCCCAATCAACTGTAAACTTTGGTAACCCCTTTGTTAGGACACAACTTGTTGGTCTTCCCTTTAAGGAGATAGATCACCTCTAGCTAGCTAAACATGAATTATACACAAATTCATTCCATACTCATCCAACCAAGAGTTTACCTCTAACAATGGCCTTCTAACAACATGTAATACCTACTATGTGTCATGGATTTTTTCCTTTGTTTACACCACAATTCAATGCCCATTTCTGGAACTATTTGGACATTGATCTTTTCCTATATTAAGAATGGTACCTAGGAAGCATCACAATGGTTTAAGACCATGGCTCAAGTCACATCCTGGTCTCTCGCACAAGCCTTCGTGTTTCTAGAAGATCACTACATAATTCATAGATTCCTTTTTTTCAGGTCTCATCCATGCATCCATTCTCTTAAGCTTCCTTATCCAGTTACTCATTTCCCCATTCTAGAACTATGTTACTTTGATCCTTTCCCTTTTTGAGAAAGTTATGTTGGATTCCCCCCTAAATTTTAGTCCCATCACTCATGTCCCATCCCGGTTTCCCTCTTAGGCCATTGTGTTTCGAAAAGATCATGAACTAATGTGGAGATTCTATTTCCTTCGAGCCTTATCCATGCATCTATTCTCATTATCCACCTTCTCAGGTGACTCATCACCCCATCCTGAACTATTTGTACTTTTATTCCTTTCCATGAGGTTTAATTAAGAGGCTTCCATGAGGTTCAATCCCAAACTATCACCTTCACACCAGTTTCCTCTCCATTCATTCAACCCCTAAACACTCCCTTTATATTCTTCCTAATTTTACCCTAGCTTTCACATCACTGGGAAATCATGAAATCCTCAAGAGAACTTAACCATTCATTATCCCCAACAATATTTTCCAGCATCACCCATCTTATGGTGGATTTAACATAATTCAATGGGAGTTAAACCATTTGTAAGGCCCAACATGCCTTTGGGTCTCTATCTTTTGTGTAAACCCCAATTACATGCCTCACCTATTCGAACTACGTGAGGTTTGATCCCTTTTTGGGTGCATAGGAAACCGCTTTGAGGTTTAATCCCATCCAATGGTAAAACATGGTGTCCTATTTGATGGGACCCATCTCCTATGATTCACTATATGTGGTGTCTAGATCAGCCTTCATAGTGTGGAACCTTTGTTTTTTGGGAATTTCCATCTAGGGTCTGTCTTTATCAGATGTTTTGATCCATCAATCTGGTAAACGTTCTTAGTACTCCATTGTACGAGCATACCCATCTGATATTCTCTCATTAGTGTTCTGATTAGTCCAAAACATCTCCACAAGATGTTAAAATCATGTCATACCACATGTTAAACATGGGAAACAAAGAAAAACCTCAAAGACATTCCTCTGGCATACAGTTCCCTACATTTGACATGGGATTCCATGGGCTTATGTGCCCTCGATAATCCCTATCACAAGGAAACATTATGATATACCTCTATTTCGGTGTCCAGAACTATCAGTGATGCTCAACATGACTACTCCCATGACCAAATGTTGATTCCATGTCTTGAACCTTTATAATGTATTCACAGAAGTAGTGTAATTACACATCATCGACAAAAATATGAAATCATGATAGTTTTCGCAAACTACTACTTAATCATTAAAGAAAACCTGAACTAGGTGATGAGTTCTGGGGAGGCATCCATGAAAGGAGTGGCTATCATCCTGTAATCACATTTCAATGAAAGATATATTATCACTGAAGAAGCAATGGTTGTTGGATGCCTTTACAATGTGGGAATGTGGGTTACAGCATGATCATTTTCAAATGTGAATATGCACAGGTGGCATGCCTTAGCGAAATCATTGGAAATTTAAATGTTTAACCCAACATGAAATTTTCCACCATAACATGTGGATTAATAGAATTTGAGATATTTGTAGATTATAATTCCACCAGATCCAGATATATAATGCTTGGTCTCTCAAAGAAAATATTTGGCCCAACATGGAACTCACTAGATCTTTCGGAAGTAAAATGTTGGGCATCCTGATCTGCAAAATTGTCAATGTGGATATTTTCATCCCATCATAGAAGAATGAACAAAGCAATGGAACTAGGAATTACATTTCTATTATCTATACTAATGGGAAAATCTTCATTCTTTGTAGGACCCAGACTACAACTATAGGAAACTAATCACCTCCTGTCCACAAATGCAGGTGTAGGGGAAATGTAAATACAGAAATTGTGCATGGCCTCACCTCTTCTAATATAGCTCCTATGACCACAACTACCAAGAGACCACACCCTATATCACCCTACAAATTTATTCAACTAAGGGTGATAGATAACCTTGTACGACAATAAAAAAAGATGGGATAATCCGGACAAGGGATATGGCATGTCAAGACACGAAGGTCTCTATGCCCTGCAAATGGTGTCGCGCACAAATATCACACATGGAGCTACTTATACCGACTTTAGTCTTTTATTGTTTCATGATATTATACTTGTAATGCTATTACAACTTTCTATCCTATATCGATGAGGTCGGGGGCGCCCGAGTTATCCTAGCTATTATTTTAGCTCATGAGCCACCGTGGAGGGCTCCCACCAGGATGCATCAGCACCACCAACCAGTCCCATAGACTATGGAGAAGGTGTTCTATGTCGCTACATTTCCTTTCTAATTTTATATGACTGGATGTCTACTTTGCGAGAAATCTGAGTAGGATACCCATCAAGGGGCATCATCTTATACTACTCTAGTGGCTTGTTCCACCGCCAACATGGTTTATCATCTCCCTGTTACTATTTAGTATGCACACCTCTATTACCAACTGAGATTGAGGTCCAAACCACCCCATGGGAAGGTTGGGATTACCCTTCTGGTCATCGTCTCATGAAAAAGTCATAACAGGCTGACCCATGGCAAGAGTGTTCAGTAAAAAGGTCCTCCACATACCACAGTCAACCTGGGTGGGGGTCATCCTCACTCCCACATTAAGCATGGTGGTCATCCCCATACCACCACCGCTAGTCTAGATGATGGTCATCCCCTTTTTGTTTATTTCCAATGGGAGGGTCCTCCCAATGCCTAGGGTCTAATGTTTTGAGGATTCCCCCATGTTTCATGTTTTGGGTTCAAATTCGCTCCTCGAAATATCATCCATCAATGTGGTTGACTTCCCTATGTAATATGTGGTTAGTATGAAGTCCCTCTTCATACCATTGCTTCTAGAGATGTCCAGTATAGAGATAATTCCCATGCTATCGGAGACCACCACAGAGTTCCTCTCTATGCCCCTTCGACAAATTCCTAGGTTCACTTCTCACCCTATCACCAAGACAAAGGCCCTCCCTATGTTGAAAAAAAATTAATATAAAGGACCTCTATATATCCCATCTTGCTCGGGCGGTGGTCCTCCCCACTCTAGTACCAATCTACTTGGAGATCCCCCATGTTTAGTGGATTTACCTTACCCTGAATAATTTTCCTAGGGTAAGAGGATGGGACCTTGCCTCCAGAGGAAGATCCCTAAGAAACTCTATATTGTGGTCAACCCCCTCATTTGTTTTGGATTCGAAAGCAGAGTAGAACTCAATGATGGATACCTCCCCCAAATCCTAGATATTAGGATCTGGGGGAATAACGTTCCCTATCAGCCTTGTCCTCCTAGAATGTGTGGTGCATCGAATCCCCAATATCCACTACAGATATATACAGGAGGAGTATTAATCGGTCCTTTTCAAGGATCTTAGTGTGAAACTCTCTATATTGTCACCAGGATCCTTCTATAACATGATAAATGGACCTAAAGAGTTATTTTAGGGATTGGTAGGTGGTGAGCACCAGCCTGATCCACCACCAATGATGGTCACTCTAGAACATGATGCAGGGTTCAGTACCACATATTAAAGGGATGTGGTCATACAGTTCATACAATCACCAAGAGACAGCCCGATATATAGTCCTATATCGGTTCATGCACCATACTCCCCATTGACCATCTTGGAAATGCAATGGTCAACATCAATAACATTAACAGTTCCTCATCCACCTCTATTTTATGAATAGGGAAACCAAGGACCAAATAATGATACTAAGTGGATATGCTTATGGAAAATTATCAATGAAAATCGTGTCCGCGAAATGTTTTGGCCAATTTCCACCTCAGACTTCACCATCCCATATACCCTCACCCAGGGAATGGTCATGGGACTCTACCAAAAACACTGGCCAATGCATCATTGCCATCGAGGTAGATAATTGACTTACCCCGAGATCCAGGAACACATTGATTACATTGTCCATCAATATCACATGGTCATCTTAGTTGTGCTTCATATCTCCTGACTCCCCGTATCTCCCGGTTTCATCAGACTCTCCATCACTGATGTGTTCAAGGATTCATAGTGATCCATAAAATCATTAAGAAGGCTTCCCCCCATTTCGGGGACCATGTCTAGGGGTATTATGATTCTCTTAAAATCATTCTTATGTATCACTATCCATACATTTGTGGTGATATTGAGGATATGCCTTCAGGCATAGTCACAGTTAACATGGATAACCTTACAGAGGAGGAAACCATGATAGGAATCATTGAAGAGTAACTACCCCTCGGGGAAGTGACACAACTATTGGATCCTTTTGGAAATGGTAACTCAACATAATATAAACTTTCATGGCCATTCTCAGCCTTATGACTCATTACCTCTTGGTTGGTACCACATAAGGTTAAATAGAACACCGGAAATGTCAAACCCTCTACCCGTCTGGCTCAGTGCATAAGATAGAGGATGATCCTGAAAAGGATGTGTTGTTTCAACATCATGAAGTTAAATAGATGATGGTTGATGAGATCCTTGCAGAATGTGTCCCTGAATGGCTGCCAGATTACAATAGTCCTTCACCGGGGCAGCAGGGGAATTTATAGCTCCCCCCAGTGAGTTGTCTCTAAGTTATCCCAATAACCCTACACACTTATAAAAAATAGAGGATGGTAATTATATAAAATGGCCACAGTATTAATCTCCAATCCCACATGAGTTGTGTGAGAATATTATTCAAAATCTGACTCTTTGGGATTTTCCCCCAGTAGCTCTGCTAGTTGCTACATAGTTTATCCCTCTAGTAGCTCCTTAGGTAATTCTACCCAACCACTCCACAACCTACTGGGCCGGCATACCCTGATGAAGAGCCTACCAATGCATAGGTGGACAGGGATCCTTGTTAGGATAGGATTCCCCACATGGATGTTCTAATGGCCACTATCATTAATCACCCTAATGCTCTTGAAACACAAATGATATAAATCACACATGATGGTAAACCAAATCTGAAATGGGTGGATTATATTCCAGCAAATCCAGGTTTCTAGAACATTATCTTCTACCCTTTCAATGGGATAGGATACCCACTAAAGCATTTATCCCATATCATTTCGAGATGTAGACCCATGCTGGGAACTCCACCATAGTAAGAAGCCACCATAATTTAGCATTTCGTGCAGAAAAAAGAAGGGCCCGCATTCATCTGGTAAAACTAACCACCCATTGGGTCCATACCTAGTTGGGAAGATCCTCACAGGCCGTTTCTTTACTTGTTATGTTCCACCACTTGGAAGACATGTATGGAAAATGTATCGAATTTCATGCAAAGGACATATGAGTTCATTGAAGACTTTTTTGCTAGGTGGAAAGGACTCACATATTCGCTTGACATACCTCTAAGTTAGGGTAAATTTCAAACTATATATGTGGGGAACAGCAATACAAAACTATCCACTACCCCATATCATAGAAATTCATTGGTGGATTCTGAGACATCTATGATAATTCTAAACAGTTCGAGGAAGCCTTGCAGAAAACCATGCAGGCGCGACCGTTGCCTCCCACGACTCCTGCAAGAAGAACCACCATTATTGAGAAGGCATTTGTTCCACATATAGACACATCTAGGCCCATGTATTTACTATCGATATATCCAACTCCATAGCCTCAGGGATGCACACATCCTTAGGCTCAACCTCATCCACAACATCTCCCACCTCAGAATCAGAAGGCATAGCCACTGCCTAGGCGGGATAACCAAGTTCCTCTTCGTCAGTCTCATCCTGCACCCTGATAGGGCCCAAATCTGACTTTCCTCCCCCCGGATAGGATAAATCGGAACTAATAATTCAATGAGACTAAATTCTCTAACTATTTCCGAGTGTCTTGGATAATGGAATCCTACAATTTCCAGAGTGAAGGAGCCTAGAAGAGGTTGATCCCATGGATCTCCCTAACTATTTACCCTATCACCGGTTCCTAAGGAACACCCTCAAAAAGTTCTATGTGTTTAAAGACTGGATTCAGGACTATGTTAATAACAATATAGTCATATTGGGTTCAACCCCATCCAAGGTGGAATGTGTGTGTGCAAGGATTGATAGTGATAATGAGGGTGAATGTGAACATTTCTCTAGACACATGTCTCATTAGTATGAATACATGATGGCTAGAATGGAATTAACTAACTCTCAAGGAATTATTCATTCCTGATTAAATCATCCTGATCCTTCGGATGCTACCATCCTACGTCCACCTACTACGTCTGCATTTACATCTCAGCCTTCAACTTCTTAGGAGAGAATGTACTGATGATGCAAGGGAATTAAAATCCATTTTCCAGTGCAAAATACATCCAATAATCTCAGTTATTTCATGCCCCTAGAGGTTGGAGTCACCCCTAGAATCCTCCCAACAATGGAGGATTCCTTGAGTGATGATTTGGAGTATGATTCGCTGAATTCCGTTGAATTGGTGGACTCTTACATGGTTCCTATCGATGAGGAATACCAGGATGATTCCCCTAACATCCCCCAATCAATGCCAATGTCAATGAAGTCATGCGGATACAAATCTCTATAATGCATTTTCCAATGCTTCTAGCCAAGACAATCATGATACTGAGAGAAGACAGAAGGCCCAGTATAGAGCTCAATATGCATAGTCCTCTCATCCCATCTCATCTGAATGACTCCCACCATTTTTTGTGCTACATGACCAGGGCGATCCACCATGATTGTGCTATTATCAAACTCGTTCAGTTCTGGGAAGACCACAGTCGTCTGACCATCAGTCAATGGTTAATTTGTATTGTTCGACTAGTGAGAAGTTAGACATTCCCAACACCGTCCAGAAACTATTCATTCACCAAACAACACAAATCATACCTCCTTCCATATAACAACATCCTATTTCTATAAATGTGCAACTGAAATAGATTGATGATGTTCTAAAACTACTTTCTATAATTCCTATAAGGCTGTCAGTCCCCAAGGCTCTACACATATCTAGATAAATGAGAGATTCCCATGCAGTAGCATTGAAAATTCCACTCTATTTCAAAATAGTGTTAGTGGACACAGAATAATTCCATGCTGAGGAAGTCGATCATGTAGAATGTGAGGCCATCCAATCATTCTCATCAAAAAATAATGATTCTCCCATGAAGGGGAATATTCACCTGTTGTACATCACTGGCGAGTTCAATGGCGTGGAACTCCATCACTGTCCTGTCAACACCGATCATCAGATCAATCTCATCATTACCTAGACACCCCGTAACATGGGATTGACTGAGGTTGATTTGTGTCCCTCTGACATGGAAACCCAAGGGCATGAAAAGATTAAACATACACGGGTTGGTAAGATCTACCCGAAAACCCAATTTGATAGCTCAGTTGTCAGCACCAAGTTTATGGTCCTCTCATTGGACATGTCTTATAATGAACTGATGGGTAGACCGTGATTTCACCTGAATTGAAGAGTTCCCTCTTCATATCACCAATGCCTCATGTACTCCTATAATGTTCGAGTGGGTGTGATATAAAGTGATGCATCTCATTTTTCTTCATGTTATTCCCACTATTTAGTCACTGAATATTAATAGATCAAGTAGAAACATGTTCATTCCAATGAGGTTGATTGTGCTATTGATGCCTCTAACTCGTGGATAGACTTGGATGATGCCTTCATTATCATGATTTGTTATTTTTAATCCAAGACCCTAGATAAGGTACAATGATTATTTGTCTCCATAAGAAGTTGAAGGCATGTTCCTAAGTCTAAGGTTTGTTGAATGATCACCTCGTACTCATATAAAAATCCAGCTTGAGTTATCCAAGAACCCCTTCCCTTTTAATGTATTGGGATGTTCACCCTAAGGCAAATACAATATTTCATACTTTCTTTTTTCACCGTGATGGGTTGAACCGACTCAAGGTGACATTCCACTATGGAATTGATATCATTAAACAAAGCCCATTGGGCTGAAGGCCTGATTGGATTGGTTCAACTGATTTGGTCACCATGGTTTAAATAGTGTATGAGTCTCTCGATGAAGATTCAACTGTCTCCCAAGTCGGCACCAGAATTTCTTCAGGGTTATACGATTCCGAATAATTTCCTCCTACCAATGATCCTCTCATTGAGTATGATTATGAGGATTTGGAAGATTCTCACCCCTGATTTGAAGAGGGAATCTCCACCACCAATGATAAGTTAGTAGAGGTGAATCTCTGTACCAAGGAAGATTTGAGACTAACGCTGATCAATGTAGCTACATCCACAGAATGGAAATAGTAGTTTGTTGATTTCTTGAAATAGGATCAAGATTAATTTTTATAGTGCTTTGATGGGATTCAGGTCAAGATCATCAAATCTCCATCCACCATCTTGGTCTCCCATTTTTCCATCGTGGGTTCAAACTGTCACCCTAAATGATGATCTCATCTCACGTTTCAATGGTCAAGGAAAAAGATGATAAAATCATTAAATCCATCTTCTAAAAGGAAATATATCATCCCAAATGATAGCCATAATTGTTCCCATTATAAAGAAGAAAAGATATATCAGAGTATGTATCAACTTCGGGGACCTCAAGCATCACTGTTTGAAGAATGATTTTCCCATTCCCATGATAGAGATATTGTTGAGGCTACCACTAGATTACAAGATATCCCCTTCATGTATGGGAATTTTTGGTATAATTTATTTTAATGACCCTGAGGATGAATATTTCATAGCCTTCCTAGCACAAAAGGGCACCTTTTGTAACTAGGTAATTCCTTTTGGTCTGAAAATGTAGGTTCCAGCTATTGGAATTCCATGCACCACATATTCAAACAAATCCTCGGAACATTAGAGGCATGAAACATATATGATTTGGTTGTAAAATCATGCCCGTTGTAAGACCATATGAGTGAAATTTTGAATGTTCTCGGCTTCCTCCACTCTTTCCACATGAAGATAAACCCCATGAAGTGTGCCTTAAAAGTTATCTCTGGAAAGTTCTTTATCTTCTTCGTCAGATACAGAGGAATCGATATTGACCTAGATAAGAACATGTCCATTATCTAGATGTCCCCTCCAAGAAATATCCAAGGGATATGAGGATTCCAAGCCTACATACCCTATATACGTTGATTTATTGTGAACCTGGCCCACAAGTGTAAGCTCGTTTCACAGATTATGAAGAAAGGTGTCATCTATTAGTGGGACAATGATTTTCCGAGCACCACCATGGAGATGAAGTAGTATTTGTTTCCACCTCTGGTTCTAAAGCCACCCATACCCAGGAAACCTCTTGTCCTTTATGTGACCACTCTATAATGATCCCTCCGCACCCTTCTCACCATGAATAACAACATAGGGATAAAGAATAATTTATACCACCTCAGATGCAAGCTCCTCGAAAAAGAGAAAAGATATTCCTTTATCTAGAAATGCTACCTTGTGCTATTTTTTATAGTGTGGAAGTTGGGGAATTATTTATAGAATCATGAGATATTACAGGTATCCATTGTCGGTATGCAAAATTATATATTAATGTATCCCATGTTGACCAGCTATATATCTCGGTGGGTGGTAATCCTTCAGTTCGACATCTCGTTCATTCCATAGAAATCTATTAAGGTTCAGGTACTGGCGTATTTTCTAAATGCACCTCTATATCCTGTAAAGATGGATTTGGAGAATGACATTCCTGATGATGCTATCATCTGAATGGATCATGCAATACCATGTTGGAAAATTAACAACAATGGAACCTCATAGAGCCCAACCAATAGAAGGATCAAAAATCTGAGACTCAACAAGTACATGCTAACATTCATCTTTATCCCACCTATATAGGCCATCTTTCCCTTTTTGTTCTTATTTTCAAAAGGATGTAACCAAACAAGGCTGATTACAAAGATCTTATCAGTTGTCTCGAGATGTCCCTAACGATTGACATTCCATACCTACATGTGATGGGAAAACGTGTTCTAGTCATCAAATAGATAAACAATGACTATATTTCTAGGATGCAGAAGCTTGTACCCTTTCTAGATCTCACTCTCCATCTAATGAGATGTTCCCTTATCAAATAGAGGCTACTCATGTCCCTAGATCACTAAATGGTTGAGCAAATGACTAGAAAATCTTTTTACCATTTATTGGATAACTTGACCAGAACGATTTGATTATCCATGAGGTGCAGCGATGATTCATTACTCCTGTCACTTTAGACGATGATGAAAGCTATCAGGTAAGTAATATTTCCATCTGTGCTTCCACGTCGAGACCTTCAGGGCCCCCTTTTATGGAATAAGAGACCCGTAATTGGACAACTCCATTTGTTGAGTTCCTCCATCACAGCAATCTCTCGATGGATAGAGCCAATCTTGAGTGAACCCACCAGTACAGAGTCTAGTTCATGCTCAAGATTTTAACCACCCTTGAGAAGATCTTCTAAAGACATGGGTTCCATGGGGTTATCCTCCATTGAATTTGAAAAGACGTGATTTCCCAGGTGATACAGTAACATCATGCAGGCTCCTGCAGAGCTCATTAGGCAGGGCTGAAACTCTCCCCTCATATCGAAATTCAGGGCTACTTCTAGCCCACCATAGTTTGTGACTACAACGAGTTACCTAATAGGTTCCACACAAGTCAGATTCGTGCTAACATTGTGTATCGACCACCAAATCCTCTTAATACTACTAAGTACACTTGGCCCTTTTTGGTTTGGGGACTCGATGTCATCATTCTGTATCAACCAGAAACAAATCACTGTTTTAGGATTATCCTGACCACCCCAAAATTCTTTTCCAAGTTAGTATAAGTGATCCTACTCGTGGATGTTAAGGCGCGTTCAACCAAAAATTTCAGAATCTCCAATATCATCTACTATTTTTGAGTTTCTCACACTATCCTCGTCGATAATGACACCATCCTTCAGGATGTTGAACTGAAGAAATTGATCACTAATTATAGTATTCATTCAAACCATACTTCTCATTGTCATGCAAGATAAAATGGGTATATAGAGGGGTTCACCCAGACCCTAACTAAAATTTTGTAGAAAATGGTTGGTTAGAACATGAAAAGTTGACTGTAAAAACACCCCAATGCTCTCTAGACTTATCGGAAGATGACTCGTAATTCTACCTTGGTGACTCCATATTCACTGGTATATGAAATAGAGGAATTCCTACCCATTGAGATTTATTAACTATCTCTTTTCATAGTCGTCTATGATCATCAAATGTTGGGTAAAATATCATAATTTGGTCTGTTTGAACTAGAATCCCTCAATGAGATTATGATATAGGACATACAAAACATGAAAAGGCATTATAAAAATATAGCTAAAGCATTCAATAAGAAAGTTTTTCTTTGATCCATTAATCATGGTGACACGACATGGGCTCTGAGGATGAATATGATACCCAGTATGAAACCACCAAAGTTGGAGCCCAAATGGGAGGGACCATGTATAATCCACAAGGATAACCCTAATGGTGCCTAATCACATGTTACTATGGATGGTGAGCAGATAAATCTTACCACCAATGAAAAATTTGACAAGAAATATTTTGAATGATTGCGTATTATCAACCCACATGACAATAGACTACAAACCAATCTGAGTCTTATGATCTTACACTTAGACCCCCTTTCGTTATGTATGATGTTAAACTATGGTCTTCTGGTAAGATAAAAAAACTACTCATCCTCATCCTCTTCATACAATGTTAAACTACATGAACTGTCTTAGATAAAGATGAAAAACTACCCAATACCAAAATCCTTCATGAATATAAATGGAAGTACTCATTTCAGTCTCATGACATTAGGATCCTTCTGGGGAAAAGTGGTGTGGTGTGTACTTCTCCCGATCCTAATTCACATTGGGTTTTCAATAACCGCACTGTGTGCCTCCCTTAGGAATACCATCCTCCATCATCATCCCTACTAGGTGACATTAACCAGAATGAAATTTTGAGAACTATGTGTGGATTGCTTCCAATACTCATGTGATACGTATGAATGCCTAGGCACATTGTCTTCAAGTCTTGCCTGTTTTCATCCATCTTTCTGGCCTTTTGTCATGAGGTTACCATTGGGGATGCATGGTGTGATGTGGAATTATTTTCCCTCATTTATATCAGATTCACTTTATCACACCATCAATATCCATTTCAGAACCCCATTCTCTCCACATGTCCTTACCGCGTGACTTTAAAAAACATGACATTTCAAGAACAATGTGTGTCTTAATTCCCATCCTCATGGGATACATGGGAACGGTCAGTCAATTATCCTTGGGTCTAGCCCCATTTCCCTCGACCTTTTTAGCCCTTTCCCTATGTGGTATTCCGAGTTCCATGACCATAACCTAAGACCGCTTATCTATGCCGCATGATGTTAAACTGAATGACACCTTTCTGAAAACCCATTCCATTAGCCCCTTGGCCTAAGACTTTTCGTGGGGATATGTGGTATGGTGTGGACTTCTTTGGACCTCTTTCATATTGGTCTGATATTCCATATCATACACAAACCCATTAAGATGTAACTTCTCCCCTTCGTCCATTCTGTATGATGTTAAATTATACGACATCTCAAGAACTGCATACATATTGATTCCCATCATTATGGGATACCTAGGAACACATGAACATCAAGTCAAGCCCTGGGTTCACCAACACATTTTTCCTCTTTATTTGACTCATCTTCTTGATCCATATCTCCCTAATTTGTGTTCCTCAACCTCGTTCTTGCCTCATTAAGGTGTTTAGATGCACTATAGTTTATGAGCTGGAGTGTGGGGTTCTACATGGATGTGCCTTTGTTCCATCTCTATGCTTCATATGTCCCTTTATTTGGGTCCCTATTACCTTTCATATCTTAAGGGACCCCGTAATGTTATGGATTCTCAACTTCAGTGCTCACCTACCATCCAAGGCCAATTTCCACAAAGATCTTAGATGACAATCCGATACAGGTCCCCCAACACTATACGGCTAGTAGTCGATCCCCATTTGTTTATTTCCATTCCAGGTCACATGATGTGGATACTGATTCTCAAACATCGTTAGCATTTATCCTCCATCATTTTCACCAATCTCATTATGCCCCCAATTTTGTTCTTATGACTCACATCAGTTTTAACCTCCTTATGTCTATGAGCAATTTTAACACATCCGATGATTCCCCTCTGTACACCATTGCATGTAGGGAGAATGGACTATCATGTTTGGTTTATACATGGCCTCACACCTTTGTTCCCATACTATGTAGTCTCATGTATTGCAGGGACCTTCTACACCCCTTGTTTCTCACATCAAGCATGGATCACATGGGCATATGGTTTTGATATGGTTCATACCCACATGAAGGAATTACATGTCTATGGGCCAAACACTATGACTTTAAATTAGGTGTTCTAGTTCTAGAGTCCAATAATAATTAATTTGAAGTATGTCTATTCTCTCAGAATTTGTGGATGGGTGCAGACTTCTTTGTACTCTTTCACATATGTCAACTTCGAGAATCTTACCCTTTCGATCTGAACACTATGACCAAAAAATAAGATCTCCTTCATCCTTATTTTATGGTGTTAAACTATTATTTCTAGATCCAAGATACATGATGGAAAACAAACCAACTATTTAATTTCTTAATTCAAGAAAAAATTAATTATTTAGAATTTCCCATATGTCGTGAAATATTTTAGAACTACGCATGGATTGATTCTCGCCCTTGTGGGATTCATTTTGGAACCTGGTTATTCAAACCTTGGGTCCAATAGCATCATCATGAGCCCTCTTCACCCATTTTTGAACCTATATTTCTATTGGGAGTGTTTTTGTTGTTTGGACTTCTTTTGTACTCTTTCGCAGCGGGTATCCATCAACAGCACCATGTACATCCCCCGTGAACCCTCATTGTGTTCGTCCTTATCACCTAACGATAAACATCATGGTCATTTTCCACACATATGACATTAAACTGGGCACCTCACTATCCCAACACTAAGATCCTTAAACTATTATTCATACAGTCTAAGTTCTCATCAGATCAAACAGCAAAAAAACTGCGATTTTTCTTGGTTGAGAGGATACTTTCCCTTTTGTTATAGGATTTCTGCCATGTCACATTCATGAACTATGTGTGGCTTTATTCTCACTTTTATGGGATAGGTAGTGATAACCAGTCCTCATATCTATAGTCATGCTATAACCACTTTCATCTCTTGGACACTTTTTCCTGTGTTCCCCAAGAAGTACGTGGTATGTTGGACTTCTCCCTAACTCATTAACGTTGGGTTTATTATAGTCATCCCATTTACTCCCTTAGATATTACCACTCCTTGAATTTTTCAATGCCGTATGATGCTTAAACACGATGGGTAATGTCTACGCATTACACATTCCTTCCTTTAAGCCTCCATCATCTTTCACATCCAAAGGGACCCCCAATGGTATAGATGATAGACCTTAATGCCCACATACCATCTAGGGCCATTGTCCTAGGGGATTTCGAACAAACATTTGATACAAGTCCCATGTGGTAAATACAGTCTGCAGTCGGTCCTTATATGTTTATTCCCATCCTAGGCTAACATGATGTGGATATTGTGCTTCGAACATGGTTAACAATTATCCTCTTTCATCAAGAAATTCCAATTACGTCCCAGTAATGGATTTTGTTCATATCATTTTTTCTATTCCTATTTCCATTTTATATATCTTCAACACCTGTATTGTTATTACACCGTGCATTTGTGTGTGCCTAGTAGGAATGTTGGCATGTTTGGGAGTTTCTGCATGAGACATTTCTGCCCCGCTACTGCATACTCTCATGTGATGGGGAAATCCTTACACAATAATTATTTCTTTCAATGATCATGGATCACATAGTCTTAGGGTTTTTATTGGATATACCCATAAATAAGGCTATCTGCCCTATTGATCTAAGATATATTACTTTAAACTAGGTTCTTCTTCGTCCCTACCAAATTCCATTAAATTGCACAACATTTTTGAACTGTGTATGACTTGATTCCAACCATATATGTAGTGACATCCTGTCATTTCACCCCCGGGTATTTCCAGGGAATTTTATACTCCCGTTTTTTGCCCTTTTGTGGACCTAGTTCCCCTATATAAATGTGTCGTGAGGTGTGGACTCATTTGGTCCTAATTCAAATTGGGTTATGTACTGCACCACACATCATTCCATTAGGGATCCCATGTCTATCAGTGCTTCACATTAAAATGAAATCCTACCATGAACATGTTTTGGATTCCCCATGATAATTGTGGGATGATTTTTCTTACCCATCGAAATTGATTTCCCCCATCAGTATTGGTATCTAACCACAGTGTTATTAACTAACTAAATTCTTCTGGATTCCCATACATATGGGATACATTATGGCTCCCAATAATTTTGTCTTGGGCCTAGATCCAGGTTCCTTAACCTCCCAAGATCCTTACCTCTGTGTTATGGTTCAAACATTGTAACCTTAATATAGGACTCCCCAGTCTGTGTAGAATGACGTTAAACTATTAACTAGGTTCCATAAAGTATGACCTTAAACTATCTGTAACGTCCTAACTCTATGATGATAAAACCACATGTCTATCATCCTAATTTATATGATGTAAAACTACATTATATTATAGGACTTTGACAAAGAGGTCCCTTATGGAAGTAGGTTTCATCTTTATTCAAGCCAATACTTACATCCAATGTGCTTTCATCACAGTAGTGTAGTTTCAAGAGTGTTGGACTCCTTAAAATAAAACATCACGCCATTTCCATGATTTTCATGCCCTCTATTTCATATTATCATCCTCTTACACATCCAAAGGAACCCCTAACAGTATGAATGCTCAGACTTATGGATCTCCTAATATTTCAGGATTACATTCAAGAAGATATCGGACAACACTTCATGTTAAGGCCTCATGATTTTGAGTTAGTCAGCAGTAGAACATTATTTTTTGTTCCCATTTAGGGATAACACAAAGTGGATGATGCGGTTCAAATGTGGTCTCTAGTTATCCTCTATCTTCATGCCACCCCCCCCCCCCCACTATATTTCGAATTTTAGTTTTTTGTGATTCACACTTCTAATTCCCCACTGTTCGGACCCACTCAAGCACCCGTGGGATTATCCAGCTCATGCATGAGACCATGTTGGGAGTGGTTTGTTAATCTTGAAACCTTATCTTCCACGTGCAACCTATATCTACCAGAATAATTTTGTTGGTCTGTTAATAATCAGAGACCCCACGTATTCGAATGTTAGCAGGGTCTCTCATAAAAAAAAGTGAATAATTATGTAGTCATCCCTAGTTTCTCACACTGGGTATGTCCCATGTGAGCTTAGAGATTTATCACTAGTAACCTCAAAGTTATGATTGATATGTGATAATTAAAATAGGGAAATAATTATAAATACATGCACATAGTTCAGGATGAGGAAACGAGGATGAAAATATGTATCCTGAGTTCTTCCAAATCACAACCCCTATAGATTAACCCATTTAATGGTCTACCCCTACACTTCGACATTATGGAATGTAGCCTCCAGGATTGTCTACTACTCAGTGAGATAAATTTATTCATTAGAAACTACAAAGAGGAGTTCGTTGGATTTGACCTGTATTCTCTCCTTCTCAGCTTGATATTCATCCATTTTATAGCTTGCTAGCATGGATTCCTCTGGGGCATCTTCCATCTTGGTTTCAACCATAAAATGTGTTTGGATTAGGTTGTGATCAATGCAGATTATTCATTATCCTTCCCTTCAAGGTGTTGGACTCCCTGCTCAAAATTAAGAAACTTCTGGTTATTCTCTGATTTCTCCTGACACCGAACAGCATCAGAGTGTTAAATAGTATATCATATATTCTCATCTATATAATCACGGACCGTCATATGGAGATGGAAAGAAACCACCACTATGGAATAGAGAAATTTCATCCACATACAATGTGACCGCATCCAATGAAAAAAATTCTTCCTTTGGTTGACTAAGGAAGAATTTGATTCACTTCCAAACCTTTCTCTCTATCATGATACTCTCTTAGAAAATTTTGGGTTTGGAATCTTTTATCTCTTTAGGATCTATCGTTAGGTATTCATGGTAAATTTAATTAAGTTCCACAGTAGGGTCCTCTTCTAGAATCCTATATTATTAAGTGACCTCACCCCCGCCAACCTAAAGCTAAAACATAGTAGTGGAATCACCTACGATTGATGCTTCATGCACACTGGGTACTAGTGTTGGACCAGTTTGAATGGTAGGTTTTTCATGGACTGGTGAAATCAATAGTTGGTATCCCGTAGATGTTCTGAAATTAATAGTTTTTCGAGCCTCCAAAATTTCTATCACTATATAAGGAATAGTTACCTTGGTTAGTCATGTTCTCCAATAACAGATGCAGTTCTATAAATATTGATACATACATGAGTTATGTGTAGTAGCATCAATCATGTGAGTCACTACAGGAGCTGTCTCTATGAGATATCCCTTAATTCTTGTTAACTCGATGATTGGAACCAGCTTCTTCTAGACAGAAATAAAATCCTGAGACACTGAGGTCTCCACTTTATCCCCTCATCTTGGATCACCATTGACCACATCATCTATGGTTATCCCTGCATCCACTAGAGTTGTGGTCGGTCCTCTACCCTACTCAGTTCTAAATACAGGTTCATGGGAATGTCTGTTCATGTCCATTAGTACATTTTCATTCCCTGGGGGGATAATTTCCTGAAATTCATCAATGATGTGTTCCTAAATATGAAATATTTTGGTCAGTAAATCAGAATTATGAAAAGAGAAATGTCTTGTAGCGGTATGAGTTGAGAATGACCTCAAGTTGTTTGGCTAGTTTCACATCAGAGGCAACAATATTTCAGCTCTAACATGGGTTCCCCTAGTGGGATGATGTCCCCTGAGGTATTCCATATCCATCTCTCTCACCTCCAGGTCCCTCATATCCATATTCCTCTTCTACCAAATCTCATTCTTCTTCCCATTCTTCTTCTTATTCTTCTTATTCTTCATCATCATCTTCATCATCATCCATAGGTGGTTTTTTCTCTAGGTGATGCTCTTGGTTGAGCATCATTTTCACCAGGAGATGTGGTTTTTCATACCACCCCCATTGGCATGCATAAACATCCATAGACATCAATTACACATGTCAGTGATGAAATTCCACCTTGTCCACCACACGAATATGATGAATATCCGGTAGGTCAAGTACATTGCATACCAATTTCTATTACAAGGCTTCCGAACATAGACTTTATCATAGCGTCCTCCATGATGACCATAGGGATGGGAAGATAGCATCAACGGTCAGCTGCAGGTGGTACCCAACCAATTTCCAGGGATTTCCCTATATTTTCCAAAAGGTCGACTATAAGACCATCAATATTTAGAAGGAGGAGGAACAACCACACATTACAACACTGATTCTACAGAGGTTCGAGCCTATGTCATCCTAGATGCCTAGCTCTCCACTGGTATCACTTCCATAACAGCACCGCATCCTCTCTCTGATTTCCCAGACTCTATGCATTCTTATGTGATCTATTGAATGCATTGCCACAAGATTTCTTCTAGATACGCCGCCACCCAGTGGTCTGCTTATCCTGTCAACACACTAGCATTAATATTTGATGGGTAAAAGGTAATAACTTCATGAAAGCGAACATTTTAGAATATAATCCATAGTTAGAAAAGGATGCAAGGATTCTGATCCTCTTGAACCCATGTATATTATTTCTTTATCATTCACTTCCAGCACCCGAACATCCTGGAAAACCATTACGGCGCATAGGGTTCAAAAAATAATTTCTCATTGAAATGGGCTACCAGCACAATCCCCCAATTACTTTCAAGTATTCCCTCTAGTCCACCAGACCTTCCCAATCGTCTATCATTTGGACAGTCGGGGTTTGAATTGGGATAAAGTCAAAATTTTCATTTCTTAAGATCTTCATATTTATCCCTTCCTCACTTATCATCAGGGGCCTAATCCTAGTAATTTTCAAAAGAGGTAGTCATAGATCATCACCTAGAGGGTGGATGGTGTTCATTATGTCATATCTAACACAGTGAGCTGCGACCTAGCTATAGACAATTTCTAAAAGGCAACAGATTCTCCAGGGCATTCTTCCCCTATAAATACACCCCAGAATGTCGTACAACCTAGCCAATAAAGACACTCCCATGTTGAATCTATGATTGGATTCTATGATCACATCCATCAATAGCATTGACGAACTGACTCCTATCATTGTGTCCCTTGCTGGTAGTATCCATAAACATAGTAACATAGTAAGTAAATCAAAATACTGAAAACTTTGATCTCAGATTTTGTCCACACAGAAACCCCATGATCATTATTCACCAATATCCAGGACCATACAGTATGATCCTCTTTTACTCCTCCGAGATGCGTTGGGTAACTTCTTTCCTCCCCCAACATCTTCATGTTTACATAACTCTTTAGAAACTGGCAGGACAACTTAGACAATAATATCTCCTTTAGAAATTATTTTATTCCTAGATTATCCATTTCCAGTTCCAATTGGTGCAATGAAAAACTGGGAGTCCTTGTCCTTTCTCCCAAGACATTGTCTATGGGCTCAATATTTTCATACCAATATAGTTCTAGGGGGGATGCCTTTGATACAATTGATATCTGAAAGGTTGATACCAACGACCCCATTATAAGGATGGAATGTATTGGTATCAGGATAACATCAACTCAACAACTCTGACACCAAGTCTTATTGATGGTTGAAGTGGAATTGTGATGTCCACACGGCATCAAACAACCTTATGTGTCAGAGGATGATGTGTCGCAGCCCCTCTCTGAACTCCACACATGATTTTTGTACCTTATATTCCAATTCCCTTTCACTTGTAATGTTTTTACATGAACAAATGTCTCATTTGTTACAACCCTTAGTCTCCTCACTAATGTTGCTCCTAAAGATGCTTGCAAAATTAGTTGCAGATTCCTCAGCAACTAGCTCACCTCTTGTGACTTTCCAAGTCCTCGGGTTTTGATTGAGAAATACTATGTTCATAGTCTCCAAAGTATGGTGACCATTATACTTATTGTTATAACATGAAAGGTAATCCTTATACATCAATCACGATCATGGAATATCAGTCACAAAACCAGGAATTAGTACTTATTCAAGAATACCGATGTTCCATATAGGTATACTATCACTTAGAACATAGTCCTTTTGAGCCTGTGTCAACCTAATAAAGAGAATCTGATTGTTGGATATGAATCTTCACAAATAATGAATCTGAGGCTTTGTGATCATCTTGGCCCTCTGTGCAGCAAGAATAACCTCCCTTTCAGTGTCGGTCTATTTAAGGGTCATATCCATCTTCTCTCAAAAATTTCAAAGTGTATTTTTCGGAATAATGGTGGTTTGGCATGAAATATATGAGGATGAGTTAATGATGGAAGAAAATATTACTAGAAATTTTTTTCATGTTATATGCACGCAATATCTAACTTTTGTGTGAACGATTCTGTGAGGGTGTGAAATATTCAATGGATACTCAGAAAAAACTGAAACAATTTATGGGTTTTAACTCAAAATAGAGGAGCTTTTGCACATTAGAGAAGTTTCACCTATCATGTGTGAAAACCATGTTATAGAGTTGGGATGCCCTATATGTATTTGTATTTGTAGACTTTCCATTTCATGCGAGTGGAAGGGTTTTGCATGCCGAATGGGAAATCTTGCATGCCCCGACATTCAAGAATTATTCACATTGGAGTTTCCCATGTAATCTGTCCTTTTGGTCCCAATTTAGCTTATATTCTGAGGGGGGAATGTTTTGGCGCCGATTTTTGGTTATGTCCAAAAATTGACAAGTTTTGAGTATACCGAAGGCTTATTTGGAATCATCTGATGATCTTGAGATGCCCAAGGGAGGTGCAAACAAGACATGAAGTATGCACGCAAGATTCAATTTGGAATGTTAGATCTTCCATGATGAAGGTGACATCAAACAGATTCTTATGTGATGACCTCTTGACCATTTCCCAGTCAGAGGCACTAAAGAAATTAGGCTTGCATGTAAGAAAATGGACAGCGCGCAAGAACTTTCACAAAAAATGTGACGTCATGGCCATATTTTGCGCAGATCACCTTGCACACCACTTCTGAAATTGTTTCATATAAATAGAAGGGAACCCCTCACTCAGGGGTATCGTTCCAGAATGTGACTTTTCATTCTCATTCACGTAAGATGACCCCTTCTATGACCACATGAAACAAATGGCCTCAATGTAATAGATCTTTCACGACATGTCTCCCAGGGGTTCTCCTTTAGGTTTGTCCAATAGGGTTTGACACTTTCCCATTTCCTTTTACTGTAACTAAATTGTGCACAAAATATCATTCTTGTGTGCATATTTTCCCTTGTATCG
The DNA here is from genome assembly GCA_963277665.1 of Viscum album. NCBI lineage: Eukaryota > Viridiplantae > Streptophyta > Magnoliopsida > Santalales > Viscaceae > Viscum > Viscum album. Next base: position 1,411,740,723 of record OY728134.1, read on the forward strand.
TGCCAATCTTGCGTGGAAACCCTCCATTTTTCACACAACCCCTCATATTGTGTGTACGACTTCAATATTGCATTCACACCTTTCTATGTGCTCCATGTGATTTCCTTACACTATGGAACCTTGTCCAAGCCTATCTTGCACACAACACCACAATATTTTGTGCACCTCCACCGTGTAGTCCTCCAAGCTTGCACATAATGATTTCATGGTCCCCTAAGTGGTGCTCCATAGAGATGCTAACATAGACCCCTTAATGGATAAATCCAAAACCCTATTATTTTTATAATTACTTATGCCTTCAGGCCCCCCATGTGTGGGATGGTACAAGTTATGTAAGTCTTAGGGGTGAGGAGTGAGTCCTCATCGTCCGGGCTATAGGATGTTAAAATCCAAGTACCCTTGTCCTAAACACATGATGTCAATCATGGATCCCTGCATGTGTGGATATAATAGGATGAGTTGATAAAGGATGAGTGCATGCACCCACACACACACACACTCTCTCTTTGTGTTTTGTCACCATTCCTACCCCGGACAGTCTTTAAGTCAGCCATGAACCACCTTGAACGAGGCTCCAAGTATGATGACTATATCCTCCTCATACATCTAGACATCCTCCTCACTCCTTGAACATCCCTTATGGAGTAAGTACAATTTTCCTCTCCCTAGGCCTCTGGCCACACATAATCCCCACACAATACCTTGTGACCGTTCCTTTCATGACATGATCATTAGGTATATTGCTGCCTCTTGATTCTCACACAGAGGAAGACTCACATGGGCTTAGAGTAAGTGTCGACCATGATATCCTATTGGGGCTGCTAACCTTTCATGACCCCTGAGCACCTATCCACCAATATACGTGGACCTTGATCCCTATCCTCTAAAATAGGTTATGTAAGAAGCCTCTATGAGATCCAAGCCCCTCAGTCCCCACTATCCATCTGTTCGGACCATCTCATATCGGTTCACTCTTCATCCTTGTTGAAGTTAAAAAACATGCCCCTTTTGAAATTTGATGTTTTGTTCCCTTTTGGGTATGTAAGATGTCTCTCAAAGGTTCTATCCTAATCAACAGTATACTTTGGGGTCAGATTTTTTGGGACCCACCACCATGTTCAACCCATTGTGGTGTTAGATTAGCTCCGGGAATCTAACCACACATAAGCCCCACATTAATAAATAATAATCCATACCAAAGTGTCCAACTTGTTATGGGCTACTAACCACACATAGAATCTAGTAAGTTTCCTGGTAGTTGTACTTAGTTTACACCCAGATTCTATGACCCATTCTGGAACTACGTGGAATTTGATCTTCTCCCTTTTTAATAAAGATATGTAGGAAGCCTCCCAATGGTTCAAGACCGTCTATCGTGTCCCGTCCTAGTCTCTCCCTTTATCCTTGGTGTTTTAGGAAGATAATTGACTAATAAGAAGATTTCATTTCCTTCATGTCTAATCAATGTGTCTGTTCTCCTTCTCATGTGACTCATTTCACCATTATTAAACTACACAGAAATTGATATTTTCAATTTTTATGTAAGGTACACAGGAACCTTCCATGCTGCTCAAGCCCATTACTCATGTCTCTTCCTGATATCTCCCTTGAGCCTAGGCATTTCGAAAAGATCATGACCTAATTTGGAGATTGTATTTCCTTAAGGTCCCATCAATACTTACATTATCATGAGTTTCCTTCTAATGTGACCTATCAGCCCATTCTCGAACTATGTGGATAGTGATTACCTACCATGAGGATATGTAGGAATCATCCCTAAGATTATATCCAAAAACCATCACTTTCACACTGGTTTCCTCTCCATTCATTCCACCCCACAACACTCCATCCATATCCTTCCTGATTTTATTCGGGCCGCCACATCCCTGTTAAATCATGCAATTCATATTTGTAGCTAACCATTCATATTCCCCAACCATTAGGTCCACATTCACACTTATTATGGTGGAGAAACATCATTAAATGGGTATTTAACCATGCGTAATCCATGACATGACTGCAGGTCTCTATCGTTTATGTACAACCCCATTCTATGCCTAACCTATTTGAAGTATGTTGGTTTTTCTCCCTTTTTTGGTATGTAAGAAAACTCCTTCAGGTTCTATCCCACCCAATGGTATCCTTGGTGTTCCCTTTACTGGGACCCATATCCTGTGATCAAATCTTTTTGGTGTCCAGATCATGATTTATGGTGTGGAACCATCTCTTTTTGGGACATGTCGTTCAGGGCCTGCCTTTATCAAATGTTCTGATCCATCCATCCAATAAACCATCTATGTACTCCCTACTAGGGGCGTACCCTTCTGATCCACTCTCATTAGTGTTTTGATCAGTCCAATTCATCTCCAATAAATGTTAAACTCTTAGAATACCCCGTGTTAAAAATGGGAAGACAGGGAAAACCTCGGATACATGCCTCTAACATATGGTTCCCTGCATTCGAAGTGGGATGATTCTGGATTTTTTTCCCTCACGAAGTCTTATCCCAATGAACAATTCCGATTTAACAGTGTTTCAATGTCAAGACATGCCAGTGATGATCAATGTAAATACTTCCATGACTAAAGGTTGTTTTCCTAACTTTACCCTTTGGAATGTTTTGACAAATGTTGTGTAATTAACTAGCAGCCACAAAGAGATGGAACCAGGAAGAGTTTCATGAACAATGTCATAATCTTTAAGGCAGACCCAGGCTACGTGATGATTTCTGAGGATGAATCCATATAAAGAGACGCCAACATCCTAGTATCCCATTTGGATCAAGGAAAACAAATCCCTGATGAAGCGATGTTTGTCACCCACCTTTGGAAATAAGGAATGTAGGGTACAACGTTACTATTTTCGAACGTCAATAGGCTCATGTGGAGTGCCTCATTGAAATCATCGGATACAGAATTTATTTATGAAGATTTTTTCTAATAGTCTAAAATTTTATTCCTATGGTTCTGTTATCTCATATGAAATTTATGATTTTTATTTTTTACTCACATGGGTTCTCACTTTTCCTAAATGTGTCTTAAAAATAAAAAAGTTAATTTTAATCTAGGAACCCCATTCTTCAAATAATACTTCTTTAATAAACATATAGAACCAAATTAGAATTTCTCTCAACCATTATTTTCGGCACATCGTTACGATGATCTAACTCTTTATCATAATTATCAACCACAATATTCATTATATTTGTTAAATATCCACTTCAATAAAATAGGGATCCATCTAGCTATAATAATTCCACACAAACTCTCGATGCATTAACCACCCTTTATGAACGAAATATTTTTATATGCTTATAGAGTGAGGTATAAATTTTATATTCAAACTTCCTTCTAAAGTTCTGTTATTCCAAATCAAAACATATTCTATTCTAAAATTCATTCAAACTTCTTAAAATATGTGATTGAATAAATATTCCCAGGAAAGATCATTTGATCTTAGTGTAAAAACTCTTGATTAATCCAATTGAAATGTCGGCCGGAATCATGATTTCCCATTTGTGTTTATTGAAATTTTGATCATCCATATCAACATCACTACAATTAATAACTTAAAAAACATCATAAATTTCATTAATCATTCTGTAAGATATAAATTCTTATAAATTAAACCATCTATGAAATATAATTTGGTTTTTCACCATCACTGTATAAGATAATCTAAAAACCCATCATAACATACTTTCTCTGACCAATAACTTACCCAACTAATCCTTATCTATTTCCATTTGTTAACACCACTAAAATATGAAATAAAATTAAGACTCTTTGTTTTAGGACCCTATAAAGGTTCATTTAATTGATGAATAACATTTCTTCTTCATCTAACATCATCTTTCTGGTTCCACTATATGGAAACATTAGTTCAATGAACATCACTTGGAATAGTTTTTCTAATTACATATTATAGTGACTTTTATTTGTATCCTTAACTTGGAATATTATTTCTGATGCCTTCAAAAACACATTACCTTCTGATGAATGAGAAACTATTATCTAATAATTCAGTAATATATTTATTCAATGATCATCATGTGATTCATCTGTCTGAATGTCTGTATTTTTAAACATCCATTTTATCATCATGAATTTTCTATATGATAGTGTTTTTGTAATATATCACCAATATTGTATGAAAGAATTTATACTTAGGTTAATTAGTTAAAACCTATTCAAAACATTCATTATTTTTTATTCAAACATCATTACCTCACATACCAGTATTTGAATATTTTGGTCTGATTGAATTTTTACTACTCTTCATTTAACATCAATTTGCACTTCCCAATGTTTAGGAAACATAGTTTCCCTATTTTCATCCACAATGTTATATCTTCAAGACATTAACATTGCATATTCACTCTTTAATCACTGCTTTGAATATATTATTATTGAACTATCATTCAGATACTTATCCCTTCATGTAAATTTCATCTTGAATCGTATCCCCAGGGAATTGCGATGTTTGATTAATGAAAAAATTTAACAAAGAATAAGCTTATTTTATTTTTCTGATCATTATATGTCTATTTTAACTATTAATGTAATCAATAAAACATTTATTTTCATTTTTATCCCAATCGAATTAGTCCATTTATGATAGTCCACTATTATTATTATCATTCAATCATTGGTTTTACAAAAATCCCTCTATCCATTTAGACATTACAAATTTGTTCATAAGTTGTACAACATTAGATTAATTGCAATTCTTTGTTGGATGGAAACTCTATCCCAAAAAATATCCTTAAACCATCATCATATTACCTTAGCCTGATTAGCTTCATTAGAAAAATGTAGTGTGGTCAACTACTTCCGATCACCTATGTATGATGGACTCTATCCAGTAATCTTTATTTTCTCCATCCATTTGGCCAAAAACATTATTAAAGAAACTCCATTAGGAAAATACATAATTTTTATAACAGAAATGACTCTCCAATAATCATATCACATGTTTTGGACATTAATATCATCTTATCAATCGTCATTAGTAAACTCAATATCTTAAAATAACATTCTCCATTCATCTAATTAATATATCAATCTCCACTTATTATAAGTATAACATTGGACCAAACACTCCCACACCTTATACGTTATAACATCATGGACATATTGAAATTGATGTAATCATTCTATTTCATTAACAACCATTGACATTCAATGGATTCCATTGTTAAAATATAAAACACATACACAATGTGGTCTCATCAAAATTGCCCATATTTTGTTTCTTATTCGATAGATTAGAATAAACCAAAACAAGTACTATAACAAAGATAATGGAAATTATGTTTATTTTTTTGTCTTATTTAGGGTATGAATTAATCCTTGATTATAAATAAATTTAAAAATATATTTTAGTATTATAATAATTTTCATGATACATTTGGGATATGATGGCAATGAGGTATGCTATATTTGGATCAACAAAATTATATTTTTTTCACAACGAATGAATTTATCTTTCTCAATAATAAATTCAAAACAAAAATTGGTGTACATAAAGGAATAAATTATTCCATATTAATGTGTTTATAAACCTTTTTAGTTTAATTACATTGATTAAAAATAATACCACTTGGCATATTCTCAATTTTTAAGAAACTTTATTAGTTTCTCCAAATGTATTTCATTTTAAATTCATCCGCTGATTTTCTAATTACAAATTTGATCGATTTTTAAGTCATGATGTTATTTATATCATCATAATAAGAATAAATTGTTGCACGTAAAAAATAGGTTCTTACTAAGAACACCGGGTTACACAAGATCATTTATGTTCCCTTTATATAAAAAAATATCTTCCAAGCCATTATACCACATTAAATAAGATTTCATTAATCTATATTAGGTTTTTTACAATTTTAGTGAATATAGGTCACTATGTATTGATTTCAATGTTTCATGTATTTAGAATCCCTCAGGGATTTTGATATATGTACTGTTGTAAGGATAACCATTTAAATAGCTTGCTAAAACATCCAAAAAATACATATTATCCTCTTAAAATACTATATGGGTTATTAGATATTGAAAAATAATTGAATCCATAATAAGATAATATGCCTCGTCATAATTAATTACGAGTATATAAGAAAAACCATGTGTGATAGGGTGAGATTTTTATCTTAAAATATCAACATTCTCAATATGTTTACAAATAAATACCCATCAATATCCAATTTTTTGGGCAAGAATCCCTCAAGGTCACATTGATGAATTTTTAGAATGATTGTGTTTATTGATAAAGCAGGTTTCCATGATGAGATATGGACTTCCAGAGATATTATTAACAATATATGTGATAAAGATCCAAGGCAATGGAATGGACACACTTAATGTGATAAAAAAGATAATATACAAGGTGTCACCATTTCCTAGTGTTTTCTAAATTTTTATGCCTCAAAATCGATAGAATGTAGAATGGTATTTTTTGGGGAAAGTATGTTGGACACATGATATAAGGTACATTACAAATTTTCACACATGGCATGTTTTTGGATCACCACATCAAAAAATGGAAAAGGTGTGAAGCTTGTGAAATATTTGGATTATGTATGAAAGGTGAGGTTGCACGAAAGAGGCATACTCAACCAATGCTATGTTAAATTTGGTTTTGCATTCCTAAAGAGGATCTTGCATGCGAAAATGAATATGCATCATGATCTTGTGAGAAGGGTCAGTTGGGCCAATAAAAAGATGGTTACCCTTCTCATTTCACAAGCTCAACAGTAAGAGAGATCTGAGGATCTGAATCGAATCAGAATTTCATTTAAGGGGAGTTGTGTCCATGATGGAATTTTCTCAAAATTATTTTTCTATGAAAAAACATAAATGTTGTGAACATGGAATTGAATTGGCACACAAGATACACAAATGGTTACACCAAAGATTTATGTTTCATAATATTTCATTCGTAAAGAGGTATTCATCAGTTGGATGAATGTGAAAGGTAATGAAACACTAAATGAGGTGTAAAACATATTGATTAAAGAAATAAATTGAGTATCTTTAGAAGAAGGAGTGATCTCACTTTTAATGAGAGAGAATTGAGATTTCATTTTTTGATTGGTTGTAAACCAGGATGGATAGTGAGTCCTCTCCGAACATTGTTAATAATAGTGTGATTTTACTAGATTCGGTACATCATCACATTAAAGTTGTATTCTCCTTGGAAGTATCCTAGTGAGGGTTGATGAATTAAAATTTATTATCCTCATGACTAATTTAATTTCTATTCACAAATCTATATCGGAATGATATAGAAGAGATTTTTGTTTAACAATGAAACAAGATCTGGAGGGGTAGTTGTTTTAATCACGAAAACCGTGATTTACCCACCACCACTCACAGTATTTAACCTAGTCCGGCCTAAAAAATATTCTTCATTGTATCTGTCATAAACAGGATATATATAAATTTCATTCATTAATTAAGGTAATTTATTTTGACATTCATTTTTTCTTTCCATGTATTCCAATCAAATGATTTTTGATATTACATCAGAGGTCTTGGTTTGAGATCTTCATTATCTATATCAAGAGTATTAGTATATGAAAATATTTTATTGATTCTTCACAATTTACTTATATTCCATATATCACCTATAGTGTAATAATTAAATAACTCATTATTTAAAAAACTCTAATGTTTTAGATATTCTATTGATTCAATTTATGATCCTCATCATGTTTTTCTTCAATAAAAAATACATTTCTTATTCCTTATGGGACACACACCACTATAGTGGGGTTTTATATTATAGTAAAACAAGTCATTTTTTGATGATTTATATCCTTATATCCAATTAGTAATCCAGGCTTTCAACTTATTTTTGACATGTTTATAACAATATTATTCATTTTCCCCATTGTAATTTCAATTATAGATAGTGCATTTGAAACTAGTATAAATTAATTAGTCCTAACCATTGTATCTAAAACATCACCATTCGTCATATTTTATAGTTCATGAAGGAGTAAAATATTCTTTTCACTTATATATCACACTATTAGGTGGTAGGATATAGAAATAATAATATTTCCAAATTCCTTAAAATATCTTTCCCACAATTTATTTCGTCCTTTAATAGTGGTAGCACTTATTCAATGAAGATAAAATAAAAAATTATTTCATCAATACGTCACTAGTTCATGGATCAATTTATTAAATATTTGGTGGATATTTATATTCAAAAAATATTCCCAACCTCCATTGATATCCCATTTTTATAAATTGTTAGAGAGTGGTCGGTAAATATATTATCTACCAAAAAATTATTAAATTGAAGATGTATCGAACTTTAATAAATTAAAGATAGAGTAGAGAGTGCTTATAATGTTCACTTGGTATGATGTGAATATTTTTGAAGTAGGTAAATTTGTAATAACCCATACTTAGATTAGTGTAATTATTTTCATTATCAATGGTCTCGCAATAACATTCATGAATTTTCTAATTAATTCACCTGAACCATTATTTTATGAAAATAACTGACTGTATACTCAATATTAAAAAATCATTTCGATGTAGTAATTATTTAATTATTGAGAGTTAAATTCCAATGAATTTTCAATCCTTGGTTTTATGATGACATATTCATTTAACTGTGATATCAGTTAATTACTTGTGTTGGAAATAATAAAAATGATATATTATACATTGAAAGAAAAAATATTTTTGAACATGTACAATATGCATCAATTAATACCAAACAATATTTAAATGGCCTACATGAAGCATGAATTTACCTTATTATATTTTTATAGATTAATTCATGAATTTTAATCATTTAAATATTATTTTTAGTGTGTCACGATGACTCACTGTTCATTCCTTGAAAACAAATCTCGTAAGGAAATCATAGTGGAATGATATTTGAGATCATTTTTTAATTTCAACGAGAATTTTCTATTATTTTGGAAATAATTCCTACTTTAGGATAACAAATAATTGAATCCAAATATAATATGTTTTGTATTATTTATGACCACCATTTGTTTTCCAATTGACTTGTAAATGTAAAGTTCATGAAGATGATCATTTTGGTAGGTTTCTTAATTTATGACTATAAAAACATTTATTAATAGTAATGAATATATATTTTTAATATTTTTATGATACATCATGTATAACATACATATGATGACATGTTCTATTGATATATAAATATTTTCATTTGGAATTTTTGGAAACAATGTATCTCATATAAAAAACATTGTCCCAATAGGTATATAAAATCCAACTTCACCATACCCCTCTATCAAGTCTATATGACCAGACACGATATTCAAAAACATTCAAGTGTGTTTAAGAGGAGACAATTATTATTTATTTGTATGAATTGTGTGTGTTGTTTCCATATCCAATATGATAATATCCATTAAATTTATGAAATATATATAAAAGAGTCAGATTAAGGAAAATGACATTAAATTTAATAAAGAATATTTCATAATATTTTAGTAATTCGACATATAAAATAAAATTTTACAAAACAAAATTATATCATATATCAAAACTATTATATATTTAAAATATTTTTTCCATATATCACCTCATGAAATTCTATATTTAAATAGACTTCATCAAATAATGATAAATAATTATTAGATGGCTTGTTATTCGTATTAATATTCTACTCCTTTTATATTAATACAATGTATTTAAAAATCATTTTAATTATATATTATTTTCTTTAAGAGAAATTTTATAGATATTTCAATGGTTCTCTAGGGTTGGGTAGACTTAGGCCCAATTCCCTATAGAACCACATCTATAATATGAATATATAAGATTCTTTAGAGTAGTTGACCTAGAATTTCATGGGTTCTAAAAATTATTTTGATCATTCCCATTGTCATAAAAATGTCCCTATCCATTACTGCTTCAAACACTACTTCCATAGTCAGAATAATTTCCTCAACAACATCCTATCCCTTGATTAATTTCATTGAATGTTGTATTTTCCGTAATGAATTATTCTGCAGGTCTAGTTGAGAGATAATTATTGTATTTCAAAAATACATAATTATTAATTAGTAGTACATAAATGTTGGGAAAATTAGTATTAATAAAAAAAATCAGTTAATTTATTATTGATATTTTTTTATCACAAATAACCTCATTATTTTATTAATTAATTTACTTTATGTGAATTTCAGGATTATATTCTTGGGAATATTTATAATATTTCTATTGAATACATAAAAAATCAATTAATTTATTTATATTATATGCATTCTAGATTTTCTGAAGAATTTTGCAATCATTGTTAATATCCCTACCTTGATGATAAATGTTAGGATTCGAAACCTAACAATTGATAAGGATTAATACATTTTCTATATTATGTTTTGCTTATATATTTGGAATAGGAACCATAATTTTTGAAAAACCATATGGTTGAGGATATAATTAATGGTTGGTTATACCATCATTTATAAATAACTTTAAAATATAAATTTTACATTTGAGTATTCGATACATAGAACAATCCCTATGTTGAATCCTTCATCTATGTATTTTAATTTCTAGATATGTTCATAGAATTTAAAAATATTTTCACCAGAATAAATATCTCATTACATGTTAATAAAATTTTGATCCACATGCTCATTATTTATGGGTTAATATGTTCTAATTTCTAAGGGAATTAAAAATAATAAATGGGTATTTTATATAAAAATTTCAATCACACATAGATTATTGTACATTAATATTTATCTAGAGATAGTTATACATCTACTTGACTATAATAAAAAAAAATTATTATTTATTTGGATGATATTTTATACTTAAGATAGATAGATTCATAAATAAATTATTAAAAATACATGTTGTATTTACACTTTTTATAGATTATACTAAAGTATCTATCTTCATAATCATTTTATTCTATTTATAGATTTCTTCTAAGGAATAAACATTTGATATATACATATAATAATTGGATATTGTGTGTTTGTCCTGCTACATAAAAAATTTATATATTGATTTATATTTTCTTTAACGTTATTATAAAAATTTATCCCTTTTGTTCTATAAATTCTTAACTATTTTATTCTTCGAAGAATAATATCTATATTTTTTTCATTGAATGATCCAAATGTGTGTTGAAACTTCTTAAATATCTACATCTGATCTTATTCATATAATGTGTCGAATGATTGTACATAGAAATGGTGGAGTGTCAGGTTCTAATTCAATGTTTTTGAAATCAAGTATCCCTAAAAAAGAATAAATTATTGTAAACACTATGTTTTTTGGTCCCTAGTAAAATTACATATTTAGAAAAATTCACCATGCATGTGAATAGAGTGACAATGGAGTAGATTATGGGATCTTCGTTCCATAATCCACAATGATAATTATTGTGTTCTAATTCTTATTTATCCACTAACCATTGTATTTTATTAAAATTACTACCGCGTCATCATCCATATCACCCAGGGGGATTAATTTTAATTATCCATGTGTCTTTAAAGTGGCCAAATCAACCCCTTATTATGTCTTTATGAATATTTCGACCAAAAATTTCAATCAATGTTGTTCTTGTCAAACAATACTACTGAGTTCATAAAATATTTATCAAAATCTTAATATGAAGAGATATATATATAGAGATAAAATCAAAGAAGTAATGTCAAGGATTAAATGATAATATTCTAATATAGAATACTATGGATATTAAAATGCATCAATGATCATCTATATAAATAATATTAGTTTCAATGTTAATATATAAATTGTTAAATGATTTGAAATTCTTGGATAATCAGAGAAATTTGGTGCCACAACAAAAGAAAACATGGTGATAATTGAAAATCAATGAATTATATCATATACAGACATAGTCCTAAGAAGGTTATTAATGTTTCTTGATTGTATATATCACATAAAATATGAAGGTCAGTAGATTTTGCATAAAAATGGAATAAAAATGTCATTCATTTAACAAAAAACTCTTCCAGGTAAAAATTTTACACTTTTAGAATGTGTGATAGATAACGTATCAATCATATTAATATAAGATTAATAGAGATAGTCAATGTTATTATTTCATTGGTAACTCAAATTCTAGAACAAGATAAGCTATTGAATGATCAGAGTTTTACCCACATAGTGGAATATAATTCCTACATCTATTAGACATACTACACCTATGTAAATTAATACAGTGATGGAACTGTATAGTACTATAATGATATATGAAGATGAAATGAAATATTAATTAGAAGACCATAGAATGATCAAAAGTGAGAATACTACTCTAAAAGTTAATTCCTTAAAATGAGAAATGAATATTATTGTGGGTATTGTATCCTTGAATGAATCTAGATGTTTAGACTCTGGAGATGAAATAGATCACATATACAAAAGATTCAAAAGTTCTATAAGAAGTATAGAGGATTTAATATATCATAAAATGATACTATAAAGAGTGATCATGAACCAAAAAAGGTTTGGTGCTATAAATGTATGTAAATAAACCATATTAGTTCTGACTACATATAATTGAAAGAGGTAACACAGAAAAAATATAAATGAAATAAATGAAATGTGTAATGAGAGATGATTATACATGGAAATCAAATAATGGTATAAAGGATATGTGGAGTTATTATAAAGACTATATTAGTTCCCTATGTTTTCATTAAAAAATGGAGAAATACAATCTAAAATAAAACATGTTCATTATGGCTTCGGAAGATGAGATAAAATCATGCAACTCTTATAGTTATAATTAGGAAAACAACTGATGTCTCAAATAAGTTGAAAATTTTTACATTCTAGAGGAAAGATATGAATATTTGTATAAAATATTAAATATTTTATAAAAATTCTCATAATGTTATATTTGGGGGAAAATATTTCATGTTAAAATAAAACCATGATTTAAATGAAATTTATTGTAAATCTAATTCATGTTTCTCTATGAATGAAACTATACCTAAAAATCTATCAGCTAAAGTGGAATCCCTTAAATGTTATTCATGTTTATTTACCAAGGGACTATAATATATAAATCCAATACATGTAATGAATGGGTGAATAAAATTAACAATATAGAAGCATAAATAATGTTGAAAACCCGATGTTTTATATAATCTATTTTATTCTTATCTCAAAAAACCATAACATGTTTATAGTTTCTTTTTTTTCTATAGAAAAAATAGGCATTATAAAAATAAATTTTATTTATGGGATGCATTGATTAGAGGTGTAATGAATTCTTTTATCACTAGAAATTCATCTAAATAAAATTATGTATACTCTGGAAAATTTTAACAGTTTTGGATTCCTAGATCATTTTGGGATGAAATTATAGCACCCTAAAGAACTAGGGTACAAGGGATGTAATTTAATTAATATATTTATTGGTGAAAATGAATAAAGATGAATGTAAAATTTGGAACATAGAAAATGGATGATCAAGTCATATTAGTGGAGACTTTTCCATCTTACATGCACTACAAATAGTATATCGAGGCTTGGTTATCTTTGGAGAAAACTCTAAGGGAAATATCATTAGAGTTGTATTTGTGGGAGATCCAAAACAAAATACCGATCAATAATGTTCCCTACATTCAATGGTTGAGGAAAAATAATATAATCATTTCTAAACTCTCTGAAGAAGGATTTCATATTTATTTTTCTAAAAGTGTTTATTATTTTTCTAATGTCATGATTTTCATAAGTAGAGCACCCCTAACTGAAAACAATTATAATTTGGACATAAAAACTATTGTGAATAGAAATTGAATTTTTTACTAACTAAAATAATTTATTCTTTCATATAAAATAGTATATATGGACAATGAAATATATTTTCTGTATAAAATTTTTCAAAGATTCATTTAGTTTTTATTTTCATATCCTCAAATTCATTCTGAATAGATATTATGATATATTCAAAATAGGAAACAATATAATTCATCATTAAAATTAAATAACAATTTTGATATATCCAATGATCTCAAACTCAACCACATGAATTCTTCGGAACCCTAAGAGTAAGTAGCTTGGTAGGTAGATTATTTTTTATTAGATTTAATCTTTTCAATATTTTACATGGTTTATTTTCTATCATTTAAAATATAATTTTTCTATATTAGAGTTTTTATAAATTTGTTCAAAGTAAAATATATTTCAAACCAGTTTCATTTAGATTTTATCATCAAATATATTTTTAGAATAAAAAATTTAATCCATTTTACTCCAATATTGGAATTAAAATAACTTTATATTCTCCATAAACACCTGAAACTTTTTAATTATAGAATGATAAAATATAAATATTTTGGAAATGGAATAGAAAATTTTTAATGAATATAGTCATCTTAACTATTTTTTGAAGATGTTTTTATAGTAATTTCCATATACTAAATAACGGTATAATGAGGTTTTTTTCAAAAATAAACCATATGAGTTAAGGAATTACATGAATTCTGATTTTTGATGCCATAATGTTTTTTGAGGTAATGTATATATTATTGACATTAAATATGGCCTTCAAAATTATGATCTAAATGCTAAAGATGTAATTATACTTTGATATTTTCCTACTCTGAAAAATGTTTTAATGTTTATTAAAAAGTAATGTATTGTTGAAGAATATTTTCATGTGATTTTTAATGAAAGGGATCTATTTGTTCACAAAAAAAATTGAACAGTTGAATTTAATGTATCATTGAACAAATTGAGACATGAATATTCTAATGAATTTTTTTTAAAAAAAATTAGAATATGTCCAGAATCAATCCAGATTAGACGAACATAATTCTAGGGTACCTGAAAGTATCATATCTAAATAAGACAGTACCTTAAAATACATCCCTTTTAAGAATTTTATAGATGGAATAGATAAAAGTTTTAGGACTATAAAATTTGTAGGAAAACAATGTGAGACCTATACATTCATATCCTTATTTGATCATAATATTATAGAATAAGAAATTGATGATGAGACCTATGTGATATAAATTCATGAATAATTAAACAAGTACAGTGGAAATAATGTTTGTGAATTAGTTTATTGGACCTCCATATATCCAGTGAGGGGAAATAATTGGGTACTTAAAAATAAAAATGATTATTATTGTATAATCACTTGGAAGAAGTCCCTAGTAGTTGCTAGATGTTATAGCTAGGAGGGTAAAATAGATTATGAGTATAAATTTTAATGGTTTCAAGGCTAGCATCTATTAGAATAATATTTTCTTCTGCCTCGCATATGAATTTAAATTATACTATATGGATACCAAATAAATATTTGTTACTCAGTTTAGATTAATATGATTACCTTGTGAAACTTATAGGTTTTGAAAACCCTCAACTTCTAATTTTTTTTATGCATACTAAATATTTTTATGGCCTCTAATAAAAACCATGTGCTCTATTTGAATGATCAAGTTCAATAACATTGAAAAATATTATTTTAATGTGATTTTATTATCCTTATCTTTTTATGAAAAATGTTACTTGTGATATTTTTTAGTCCAAATCTATGTAGATGATATTATTTTTGGGTTAACTAATCGATGGAATTTTAATTAATTTTCAAGATTTGTGATTTGTATTATGAATGTGTGATGGGAGAAATTATTTATTTCTTGCTTTTGTAGATATTCCATAATATTTTTGAAATTTAATGAATCAATTGAAATATTGCATTAAATTTTTGAAAAAATTTGTACTTGAATATGTCATCTCAAATGTGGCACCCATGTGTAATAATGTTAAACATTACTTCAAGGAATTTGGAAAACTAGTGGATAATAATTCATACAGAGGTATGATTGGTAGACTTCTATATCTTATAGATAAGAGAATGAAACATTTGTCTTCGAGTAAAATTTCATTAAACACCAGCAGAATCCCATCTTAATTTTTTTGAATGAATTTTTAGATATTTACAATGTACTTTTTTAGATCATTACATTATCCAAAAAATTATGGTTCTGATATAATTTTTTAATCAGATACATCTTTTGGTTGGTGTAGAATAGATTGAAAATTCACCAATGGTACTTTTATCATTATAGGAAGATACCTGGTTTAATTGTATATGAAAAAGAAACATTTTGTTTTATTATTCATTTCTAAAGCAGAATATATATCTACTAGATGTTTCTATAAACATTTGTTTGGGAGGACTCACACTTTTTAGGGTTTTGGAATTAAATTCAATCATATTTCTATTGTATGTGATAATAATAGTTCTATTATTGTTTTCAAAAATATATTCAATCACTCTAGGACTAATCATATTGATCATAGAAATCATTTGCTATGTGATCATGTCAAAAAGGTGGATATGTATTTCAAATTTTTAAATGATTAGAATCAACTTGCTAATATTTTTACTAAACCACTCCCATATGTACGTTCTAATTTGGTAAATGGGTGTTATGATTTAAAAATTTTAAATAAACCATATAATTTTACTATATTACTCTCAATTGATTTTCCTAATTTTATATACTATAATATTTTTATAGATTATGATAATTATTTGGTGTGTAATTTTTTTGGTTTGAAATTTTTTATATATACAATTTTCACTAAATTTTTTTCAATTTTAAAATACCAAATTATTACTGTACATATTTAGATTGATAAATTAGAACATATCTCGGAACCCTTGGACTAAAAACCCTTGTATCTCTTACACTTTATCTTACACCCTTTTGAACATCTAATCTCCTAGACTCACTCAAACTCTACTTTTCGAACCATTGAAACATTATATTCTCATGATGGCCAGGAAAATTTGAACCAATGATGATATTCTAAGTATTATAAAGAGATAGAGGAAATCTGTTTTGGAAAGAATGCTTTTACATGGGAATGTAGAGCTGGACCAAAATGGGTTTTCAAAATTCATTCAAACCACTATAGCATAAAGGATTGATGATCAAGAGAAAAAACTCATCTGAAAATATTTATTCCATGATTTTATTGAATGGAGAGATCTAATTAATTTTTTTGTAGGTTTATGAAATTTTAAATGAATAATCATTTTAAGAAATATGCAAGGAATTTATTATTTCCTTATGAATTAATATGTTCTCTTTTTCTTTAAAATAATGGACTTATTCTTACAACACAAAATACAAAAATTCCAATATGTCAATATTTTATTTTTCGGAATAAGATGCAAATTTGGCTATTTTGTAGACAAACCAAGGGTATGGTGATGTTGGTTGGTTCAAAGAAGGAAAAATAATTTGGATCTCATGGTTTGGGGGAGAAAAGGATCATAATGAAATCTATTTTTTCTAGAATAGGGGTCGAATATGATGGGTAGTATCATATTTAAGTAGGAGCTAGAGGATCTCAAGTGGCCAGATATTACAAAAAAGTTACTATTTTATTCACCTAAATTAATTTTAGTGAATTGATTAGGAAAATAGGGGAAGATAATATCACTACAGGATAAGGGAGTTCTTTATATCCACATATCATATTCAGATACTCTATAACTGGAATGTGGTGCTGGTATTCTTTAGAATAAAGGAAAAAACTAATGATTATATATCTATTGAGAAGGATGGTATATTTGTAGTGGATGTTTTCATTAAATACCTAAATGTTTCAGTTGAATAATTTTTTTAGAGGTTTTGGTGCACTTGGGGGATATTTTTTATGGAGAAATTGAACAAGTTTCTAACGTTAAATAAAACATTTAAGAAGTTTCTCTAGGTTAAGAAAAACTAGTTCAAGTTACTACTCATTCTTCAAGATCTCAAAGAATTGAATAAATTCATGATGAAGTAGCTCATTTTTTTGAACATGTGTTTAGTCCCGATTTTTACAAAATAAGTATGCTGATTGAAAATTAGTTAGCTTATATATCTAAAAGGTCATTCGATATGGAATTTAAAGATGTGTTTAAAGGAATATACATTATTTTTGAACTTTTTAGTGATGAAATTGCAATTCAGTCCCATTGATTGGTTGAGGATTTAGATCCTCATATAGCCAGAAGATGTTTTCATGAGACTCCACTGATAGATACATTATTATGATGAGTTAATGTTTTTATATTTTAAGTAGATCTCTAGTTTTCTTATAAATCATGTCACTATTTGAAATTGGAATTAGTTTTGAGAACATATTTTGAATCTCTCCTAGGAGTATCAAATCTCAAAATAGAATTCAATATAAAAAAATATTTTGATTCTTTTGAATGATAGATGGATTTTTAGATTGGGCATATCCAAATTTAATGCATGTACATGTCCTATTTTTGAGATTTGTAATAGTATTTGTCATGTCATTTTCAATATATAAAAACCAGTTCCATTCAATAACAATATTTTACTTCATGGGGTCAAATAAAAGTTGATATATAATAGATAATAGATCTGTTATCATATTTTCCTATAGTAATGAATGAATGTTTTAAATTCTTATATCATGAAAGTGTAGTTATTTACATATATGATGGAAATTCAAAATAGTTAAATAAATATTTATCCTCTTTAGAACCTAGTATTATATTGTTTTTGACTACCTGGGTGACATGATGAATATTATTTTGTAGTCAATTAATTTAGTTCTGAAATTTCTAAAGGTGACAATTGTAGAGGTGCTGAAAAGCTTCAAAGAGACATTGATATTTATGATGGAATGGACAAGTCATCTGAAATGATATTTCATGAAACTTATGGAGGAGTTAAAAGTAGTTCATATACAATTATAGATTCTATGACCATTATATCCTCGTCCTTAGAAGATCCTAATATTATACTATCTCTATATCGTTCCCTTTATCCTATTTAATCTCTTGATAAAAATTTGTTTTAATTTCAAATGATAATAAATAAGTAACTAATTTGTTAATATTATATTAAATAGATTCTATAATTTTTTTTATAGTTTTATATCTAGGAGAATTAATTTTTAAGATATCGTTATCTTTGGGTTAACATAACATTCAAATAGAGTGTTGTGCTACTTTGAAAGGTTTTTAATATATTTCTATAATTTTTTTGATTTCAAAAAATGGTTCTAATTTGGATAAATAAAAATTCCAATATATGATTTACTAAATCTCTGGTAGTTTGACTAATAATTAAAACCTATATTTTAGAATTTATATTCCTATGGGTTTTTTTATTACCCAAAAAGGGGATATTATTTGAAGTGACAATATTGATCCCAAATTTTATGTTATTTTACATTTATTTTGATTTTAAAAACACCCTCGTATGGTATAATACAGATGTTATTTTAATTTATTTTTATTTTTATATTAATTGGAATAATTACATTATTTTTTATAATTATTAAAGTAATTTTCTTTAAGTTTCTGTTTTCTATGTATTCTAGTCATTCTAAATAATTATAAAATCACTTTTCATATCCCTATATTTAATGAACAAGTTACGTATGGGAACCAAACTTTTGATAATGATCACAAATATTCAACCTTACATTTGGACAAAATGTTATGACTAAGAATAATACATTTTTTAAAACACCAAAATTTTAAGATAAAACATATGGTTTTTATAAAAACAATAGAAATAAACATTACAGTGTGCATTGTACTTTTTAGGATTCCATACATAGAGAAATACCAACGTTGAAGTAGTATTTTGTGGATTTTGAATTATAGAATTTTTTTATAATTTAATCACTTATTTTTCTTAAATAAATATCTCATTATTAGATAGTTGAAGGAAAATTCAATGGTTCTTTAAAAATGGATTAAATCATTCTTATTTCTAAGGGAAATTATGATTTTTTGGTTTTGTTATAAATTTAAATTTCAAATGACATTATCACTTTGTATATCATGATTTATCTTGTGATATTTCCTAGTATTAATGGATTGAATAAAACCAATATTCTAATTTATTATCAATGGATTTTTTTCATCCAGATATAGATTTCATTGATTCCAATGATAGTACTATACAATGGATAAACTCATTATATACCATCTATTATTGAACTATCATACGAATCATTAATTTTAGTTCATTGATGTTTTACTAGGACAACACATCAAATGTATAAATGATTTAATTTTTGGTTTTTTTCATCTTTCTAGTGGGAAATGAAATTCATTCATTTCTATTTTAAATGGAGGTCTTTCAAAATGTTGACTTCTTTGGATATGTAATCACATGAAGATATTATTATCCAAAGAATAAGATCTATATTTTTCAGTTTTTATGGAAACTATATGATAATGCTTCTTAAAATATTCATATTATCTTATTCAATGAATTTTAGATTACTTGAACTCAGTCTTATTGGATTATTATCATATCATACTAAGCTATGACTATTAGGATTCCCTGATAATGAACCTGATTTGTTGTAAGGTTTCAACTACTTGAACTATATTTTGGTGGTCCTCAGTAAAAGATCCCATTATGTTATAATGATCATGATCATCGAGAGAGGGCTTGTGGAGTAGACAACAAAATCTTTTATAGAAAACAATTATGAATATTTTTTAATATTTTTTATATATTTTATCTCAATATTTATGAAGAAAATAATAAATTTTTCAATTTCCAAATCACATAAGGTGACTAATTTTAATTTATCTATGTGTTTTTAGAAAGTCATTATTCAAACCATCTTGTTTCCTCAAGTTTATTTCAACCGAAATATTATTTATGATATGAGTTCAGATTATTTTTCATACCCACGCATTCAATATTGATGCATTTAGTTTATGTGATATGTGTTATTATTTGTATATCTATTTTCAAGAATATCGATATCTATAACCCTAAATTCATATTACTTTAACCATGAAACAATTCTATACATAAATAAATTATAATAATTTATTTTTCATAGACATATATTAATACCTATTTATATTTATCATGGGATTCATGATGAATGGTGGTTATTGTATGCTCATCTAATTTCCCATTATAGTGGAAGTAAACCCTAAAATATAGGATGTCCATCTTTATGAAATCGATTTTTTAAAAAATCCAAAAAAAATGAGTTTCATTATTTCAAAAAAAAATAGTTCCCATCATCATTCCATGAAGTGTCTTTTAGTAAGATCACTATGAGCAGTGAATGAAAGAACACTGACTCTAAGGTGATACACAGACTTATTGATCAACTATCATTTTATGAGGATTCTCAATCAACTAAAGGGGTTATAATATGTTCTTCTCTGAGATGAATATTTCTCATGAGGAAGATAGATTCAAACGATGTTCATACACATTTAAAACACTACATGATTGGATGACATCCGCTTATATAGAAAAATCCTAAGGTATCAAGTATTTATAATATAGAGTGTGTGTTTCTGATCGATGGGATATTTATTTATTTTATTCATTAAAATTTATAAAATAAATGCTATTAGTATATTAAATATAGATTTTCACTAATGATTAAACCCTCTTGGGTAAATAAATATTATACATTTATATATATTATATATATAATATTCATTAATCACATGCCTCAATAATCTATATATCACATGAATTTATTAAATATACACAACATATATAATATCGTATTATATAATTATATACCTCAGGCATAATATTCTTGTGTAAATGAATTTAATGTATATTTTATTGAACATCCAATAAGCCACAACCTTTACTACAATATCATATGGATTTTATTAAAATCATCACAACTCATTGTGAATCAATCCAAATTGTTTTGGATATGGTTTGTTCATCAATTTCTCTTCATTCTGTAAACAAAAATTATTTAATACTCTATCCTTATACAATGGAAAAACAATGATACCCAACATACCATATTATTTTTTACAAAAACTATTAAATCCCCACTTCATATATGTATTAGATGAGAAATCTCTTGAAAAGAATCAGTGCTACTCAGTATAATAAGGGTTATTGTGTGATCTTCACAATACATAGTCATAACTTTTTATGAGCCACTAAAATGCAAGATTAATCATATTAATCTTTGTGTATATATATATTTTTCTCTATGACATTGAGTTAGCACATCACATGTACATCCCATGTAACTTATCTAATTTGTTGAACACAACACGTGCGAAATAATTAATCATTGAAAAAAATTTCCATACACCAATTCAACATGGTCCATATGTGAGGAAAAATTCATTAAAGTGGTAAAATACATTATTTATTTCTATCCAATATAAAACATGATCAGAAAAATACCCAACCACCACCATAATAGTTACCTTAGTTTTCTAAAATATATATAGGGTACCAAAGTATGAATGTTTTCATAATATATATCTCACCATCCTCAAGTTATAAGGATTGATAGCATGTATAAACTCCAAAATATATGTCTTATCTTGTTATATTTCATGATATAAACATTCTTATACTAGCTCAAGTAATATTTTTCTATTTATTACCTAAAAAATCAATTCCTTTCATCTCATATACAACCCTTTGTAGCATGTACACAAATATTTTTATGCAATACATTTCATATTACCAAAAACCATTATATTTCATAAGGGTCATCAGTTATGCAATAGTCAATGTTTTTACTCTGATTGGATATTTATCATTAATTTGTTCATGTAAAATTACATTGAAGTAGATGTGAAAGAATAATAAATTGAGATTACCTTTATTATGAATGCATAAATAGTTTATAATTCATACCGAATGTATCTTATGTGTTTAATATCCATAGAATCTACATGACCATCATGTTTTATATATAGTAATGGTTTTCAAAATTTAAATCCATATAAATTTTTCATCACAAAATTATTTGACCATCTAATAAAATACTCCCACTATCCTCTTATTGAGTAACATTTATAAAGGAAGATAGTTTGAATAATGGAGATGCATAGGAATCATATTCCTTAAGTTCAACACTTTAAACATATATTCAAACTACATAACTTTATAACATGAAATTTCATCATGATATCTTATGTTTTCTACTTAGAACTCCTTTTATGTAAATTATCATCTTCCATGGAACCATTATATCATGTTATTTTGAATGAATATTTTTTATATAATGTAATTATTTATATTATCACTATAAAATAACATTATAAAACTTGTTTAGATAACGTGACATACATTTCATTATATTATCGAATGTAAATATTTACAGTTCACATTACCACCATTCCCTAATAAATTTTATGATTCAAAGTGATACACTTTTTGTATTAGTAGGTATAGACCTTTAGGGAATAGTGGTGTTCACTTCTTATTGTAAAATAATGTAGCTATCCATGGTTTTATTTACCATCACATAAACAAACCATATTTATGATATTACATAAGGAATCTATTTATCTTAGACTATTAAAATACATAATTTTATAGTTTTAGTCATGTTCTTATAGTAACTAAACATAACTATTTACATTTCTCTTTACTGTCAGATATAATCACTCATAACTATATAAACCAAATAATATTATATACTAAACTAGGTAAAACAAATTTGTAAAATTTGAACATCCCTAATTTCAAAAAAAATCTTCCACTACCCTCTTTAACCTTATATTCTCTTCCTAATACCGTTTTTTGAGACAACACTATGTAATATTTGTTTTATGAAATAATACATAATTAGATTTGTAACACCCCTACCCTAGAAGCTTGTAGTTGGCGAATTATTTTATAACATTATCATGATTACAAGGATTCAAATCTCGAAGGACCAATAATTTTAGTAGTCTTGTTATACCATATTACATTTATGATACCCATTATATATTTTTACAAGAAAAACAAAACATGATACATAATAAAGTAAAATAAACTGCATCATTGAAATATTATTCAAATTTTTCTTCTTAATAACCTAGAGAATGGAAACATAATAATGGGTTTATCTCAGATTCTCAACAATGGTAAATAGTATAGTGAAATCATAAGTAATAAGGTGTGTTGGACAAATAAAATTACACGTGCCTTTAAAATATAATCTTGAGCATATCATGGCAGGAATAAAAGTAGAATTAATAAAACTCAACCATAGATATTCTAGTCTTCGAATAATCATATAGACTACCAATTAATATTTTTATAATGGTGTAACTCATAATGCGGGACATCATAGCCAATATATCAAGGCCTCAAGAAAATAACACACATAAATGTTTAAAAACTGAAACTAATTTCTCTAATGAGACCAACCTATGCACCAAGGGGCTATAGTGGGCCACACCCAACACATACTAATTCCAATAAATTATCATATGAAATAGGTGAAACATAATCAACATATACATTCATATTGAAAATAACATGTGAAATGTAAATAACATTCCCAATTTGTAAATATAATCACTTACCATTCAGAATAATATGGGGAATGGTGCCATGATAGCACATATGTAGTCAAGATAATCATAATAAATTGATTAAAATTTGGTATATTATATAATAAAATATTTTTATCAATTAAATATAATAATTTACAATAGTATTGAACGTGATGAAAATACTCTTATAAAATCACAGAGTAATTATTGATAGAAATACTCTTTTTCTTTACAAGGAAGAGTTATTTTGAAAATTTCTTTGTAAAAAAAGTGAACTATAATTTATTTAGGAAAAAATGAGTTATTTTTTATAAATAATTATTTCTTAAAAATAATTATATAGTTCACTTGAAAATTGGTAAGTGATTTGGAAGTTCCGTTGAATCGGGCTTTTTTATCGGGAAGAATTTGAGAAAGATCTTTTAAAACATATAACTCTCCATATAAAAAAGAAGAATTATTATTGGTACATATATCTTGAACATTAAATCATATTTTATGAGTATTTAATAAGAATAATTTATTATTTAATTAGGGTGATTATTGAAAAAGAGTAACCTGAGTGAAAATGGATGTTCTGGTAGAAAACACTTACCTTATGTCCGAATGAGTTATGAAATTAACCTTATCATCTTGGATAATAAAATTAAATATTAATTAATTAAATCATATCTTTATCAAATTTTATTTTATTTTTTATAATTTTATTATGTTCATTGATGTAATTTTTTATTAATAATAGGATTTAATTCTGTCATTTTAGAGGGTCAGTTTTCTTGGATTTCATGATCGTTTCGCTTGATTATAGTGGAATTCATGTAAAATGGGTATAATTATCTATAATTAGAATTATATTATACATTTTAAAAAGAAGGATATTAAATTATTATATATTTCATTTGGTTATATGGTATGATCAAGTGTAATTGGATAAAACTTTAGTGATATTCATTTGGATTTTTTGGCAGTATTTTGATCATCACGAACAAGTTTTATCATATGAGTTAAAATTACATGTATACACTGCTTCCATAAAATTAAACAGGTTATAATAAAAATATTATAGTATGGTTTAATGGGAAAAATTCTATCAGGATGATCCATGAATAATAAATTCAAGAATTAATGTTTTTCTTCCATGAAGGTTCTATATCGAAACCTCACGAATGTTGAATTAGTTTTTAAAATAAAATTGAGATATGATGGAGATTGATGAAGTGTATTCCATTAACATGATATAATTATAGTATATATATGATACTAGAGTTATCATGATCATTTGTATAGATGAAGTTTGTAGAGAATAACAAAAGAAATAACTTTAAAAGAAAATAAAAGGAAAAGGAAGAGGATTTTACCTCTCGAATACTCTTCCTTTAGAATCTCTTAAAGGGGGTGATTTTGGTCTTTTAATGGATTCAAAATCTTATGGAAGTGTAGGAAAATCCCGGTAAAATGATTTGGGAAAATTATTGATATGCTTCATGGATTATAGGTGTTAGGATAAGAGGGGGTGTTGGTGGTATTTATAGTTGGGTAGAGGGGTGACTACTCAATATTTTGTTGATTATATAATTATTTTTTTGAATACAAGCAATAATGTCTTTTCTTAGGGGTAAATCCAGTAAATAGAGAATTGGATATCAAAACAATGGTTTCTTACATCATTAATTAATCAAAGAATAGGGTATTTATCTAATAATGTATTTTTCCCTAAATCATCATATTTTACTATTCACCAAATATTCAAGAAATTAAGAAAAATCCCAAAAAATACACCAAAACCAATTATTAATTTTTGAGTTCAAATATTAACTCCATTTTATTAATGTAATTTTTTAAATATATTAATTTAGTTTTTAATAAAAATAATCATTTCCTCCAAAAATGCATTTATTAAAATTAAAAATCATTATATAATACCGTGAACAATTAACTAAGATCTCATTAAATTTTCCTAAAATCATAATACAAGAATATATTTATTTCTAAAAAAATCTATCAAAATTAATAATCTTGTAAATCATTTTATTAATTATAAAATTGTAATTAAATATTTATTAATCACAAAAATACCAAAACCTAAATATTCATTTTTAAAATATTCATTTACTTTTAGAATGATATAATTATATATCACTTTAATTTATAAGATTTATTAATTTAATTTATACACTCATGGGTGAGTTTACCATTCATTTATCCAATTTACTATTCATAAGGGTTATATTACAATTCATAAGGGTAACATTACTATTCAAAAGGGTAAGATACTATTGACCAAAAATTATGTTGATCCTATGAGACTCTAAATATCATACAGATTGCAACTGTGTGTGTCCATTTTTTAAAAACTCCTTTCACAAAATTGGAAAAATTAAATGTAATGTCTAGTTTATAGTAACCTTACATATGTAATTATAAAAACAAGGAAGTTTTTTTTATAGAAACTCAATGTGTGTGCTTTAAAGGCTATATTAACTTTATTTTTAAATTATTTGGATGTTACACTATTTATTAGCGGTGTGTGATATATAAACTATGGTTTCTATGTATCAAGTGGTATTCTTTATTTTTTCAACAATTTATTCCCAAAAAAAGACTTCATTAAAATATTTCATGGATGGGTTTCATGAACATCATCTTAATAATTAAATAATCTGGATAAACCTATTATCATCAATAAAACAGTTTTATACATATCTTCTTCTTAAAACATGTTACTGAATATAATTAATAATTAACAGTGTCATAAATTATTCATATCATGATTTTCATAAAACTATATTTGTTAAATCCTCTTATGATATTAAAGAACCGATATGATGATGCCTGTCCTTTACATAGATTATTTAAAGATTGACAGACATCCTTAAATTCATATTTATGATGTACAAACAATTAAACTCATCACTTCAATGATTACTATAAGTTATTTTATATTTGTCATATCATTTTGAATCTTTTATATTTACATTAATAATAAAATATATTCTCGTTATAATATACTATTCAAAATCGTAGAATCAAATTTTATTACATTCATACATAATATCGATAATTCATGAAGTCTAGTTTGATGATGATGATCCTTTATCTAAAATAAAATGTATTATCATAAGAATATTATGTGTTATATATTTTCGTTAAGGTGTATTAATTCTATCTTTCTTAAAAAGATTATTGACCCATACATCATATAAATTTAGGGATCCAAGATCCATATTTTACAATGAAATTAGTCAACATTACCATTCATATCACTACATAGTAATTTTCTCAAGGAACCATCCAAATGATAACTGTTGTGACTCCTAGATATTAATTTAGATAAAAACTTATCTAAATCCACCATATGGATTCACTCAACTCTATGCATATTTTGTTTTAACAACTAGGGATTCATATATAGTATACCCTATGTGAAACAAAAAAAAACAATATAACCATGTAGAATATTGTGGAACTCAACATTGGCATAAAGCATCTGAAAAAGAAAATCCAAATTATCTTATCATTTTTTTCCTTCTAAAAGATGCTCTAGATCCACCCATTAGTTGAAAAAAAAAACTACCCAATTTGATGATTTGGGAAATTATAAATGTCTCCATTGATTGATTTTCATACTTATTTTTGTAAAGTTTTAGTATAATAAAATTATTATACATAATATATATATATATATATATATATATTAAATTCCATACTATTACCACATATTTAATCAATATATTTTCATTTTTTATTTCCCCTGTGTATAATATTTTCTTCAATTTAGTTTTTTAAATCCAAATACTAACCCAAAAAATAGGGAGGTCACACAATATTAGGGGGTAACCCATTACATAACCATTGAGTATGTGTTAATCAAAGAAAAAAAGAATCCAATTATATTCTTAAATATCCATATCCTTCATAAACAGAAGGTAAATGAATCCATTATATACAAGAATAAAATTTTATGACATTGAAAAAATCTATATGTCTAAGTTCAGTGTGATAGATAACTATGAAAATTCACTTTCTTATCCAATGAAATATTCTAAGAATATAGGTTGTCCATCCCCATGTAATTATTACTATGTATATTATACTCAAGTGAGAATTTAATTGAACAAAACCCCAACCATGAATTTGAAAAAAATATACCCAGAAACTATTATAAAGAACATAAATATAAAAACGTTTATACTTGATGATTAATAAATTTTATGATGTCAAAACTTTCATTCAATGTAAGGCTCTATTCTAGAAGGAACTTATCATCCAAAATGAATTACATAGTGTTCATATTTCAAAAAAATACTAAAGATCAATACTAATGAAATTTTAAAAAGAATGTAACAATTTATTTATTTTAAATAACAATAGACATTTATGGACTATTCATAAATAAATACAAATTATAAAAAATTTCTAAATTAGAATGAATATGAACATTTTACAATAATTAAAATATTAACACCTTAATATTTTATATTTAATAGAATATAAATGATATTTTAGGAATTATAAACATTTTAAAATTCAATATTTATCATATAATTTTTTTTATAATATAAATATTTTATAAATTTTAATACAAAGAAATTATAAATAATCTCATATGATTAATAAATAGCCCTTCTATTTCATCATCATAAGGAATTATATATAATTTATAGAAATTTTATTTTAAATATAAACCATTATTAATTAGTAATTTCTTTTGAAATGTGTATTATACAATTAAATTTAAAAATTATATATAATTACTTTATTTATAAAAACCATGAAATTAAAATATAAAAAAAATTGTTTTGTCTGGAATTGGGGATAACCTCGTTGATTGAAGGTTCAAAAATTCCAATCGGTTTCTAACAGGTTTGTTTATAGAACCAGAAACATCAAATGATTCCATATCCATTTGGAACTACTTTCCAAAGGCAGCGCTCATTAGTTGTGGACTGATGAGGCTTAGGAATTTGCATTGGTCTATAGGATGGGAGTTCAAACTCATCACACCTTTTTGAGGGAAATTATTGTCTACTCCGGGACACTCTTTATAGATTTAAGTTATGTTCGTGAATCCTTTTTACATTACCAAGTATAAAATTAGATTTCCTTTAGATCTGACAATCAATGATTAATATGTAGGAAATTTAGAGAATCTTTTATATGTATTTGAGGTTCTTCATCGATAGGGAATCATCTGTATTTGTTACAGATTTTAGTCAATGGTATCCTTCAGTACATAAAAGTCTCTTGGTCATTATAATAACCATACTGGTTTTGAAGCCACTCAGTAGGGCACTTGATGTTTATTTTCAATCAGAAGAACATAGATTATTTTATAGTTGGGATCGTACCCGCTGATGGGCTACCTACATATCCTTTGTTTTGGAAAAGGAATTAGAACCCATGTAGTTAGAGTAAGGGAGTATGATGTTTATGCATGATTAATGGCTCAAATAAAGATGTCCTGATTACTTTTACACTCTACGCTCACGTGAGTCATGATCAATGTGAGAAACAAGATGTATTGGTGAAACCAGACAACTGTGCCACGAAAGATGCAATGATGTAGGGATTATGTATGTATGACTACCCAAAATAGACAAGGATTAAGATTTACTTCAGTGAAGAAATACAGGAACAAGGCCCATAAAGGTACATGTACTTCATGGAGATTTGGGTACTCTAACTTGGGGCTTACTCCTGAGGAAGATGCCCGAATTAGGAGGGGAAACATGACTGGGTTTTACTCCTGAGAAGGAAGCCCAGATCAAAAGTAAATTAACATTGGTTAAGAGAAATTAGGACTAGAGATTACTCCTGAGAAGGAGGCCTTGGTTAAAGGGATTTTTAAATTAAGGGACTTGGGGCTTACTCTTAAGGTGGATGCCCATATTTGAGACTGGGGCTTACTACTGAAAAGGAAACCCCAGTTAAGAAAATTAAGGTTTGGGGCTTACTTCTAAAGAGGATGCCCAAATTCGGGAAATTATGACCGGGGATTACTCCTGAAAAGGAGGCCCAAATCAATGAGGACTTGGTTCTTACTCTTGAGAAGGAGGCCCAAATCAATGAGCACTTGTGGCTTACTCTTGAGAAGGAGGCCCAAATTAAGTGAGAATTCGGACTGGGGATTATTCCTGAAAAGGAGGCCCAAATTAAGGATTCTCTCATTTTAAAGGATGAGGTTGAATGAATAAAATCTCTAACATTAGTGATATAAAGATGTGAAAATCACTAGGTTTTGAGAGATATTCCACGGAACTTCTTTCGGATAAGGAATTCAATCAAGAAAACATGCCAAAAATGGCTTTGAATAGTGTCTTGAAGAATGAATCTTGAATAGGAGAGGTGGAATGGAATAAGAGGGGTTAAATGGACAGGAAGGGCACCCAAAAAATAGAAGGACACGCAAGTCCTGGTAGGCACGTAGGTACTTCATGGGTGCGCAAGTCATGGTCGCACAGGTATAGCTGCATGGCACATGGGTACTTGCAAGATCCTTGACCAGTAGAGTAAAACTTGGGAGATTATTGACCAAAGCCTTTATAATTATCCTGAGCTACTTCCAGAAGAGTGGCGCACAAGTTTCAATGAGTAGGTAAGGAGGCGCGCAAGTGTGTCCATTTCCCTTAAGGGTAAAACACTTAGGCGCGCAAGTGTTAGTGAATTATAACACTTAGACCTTATTCATCTTGTTTAGACCTTCCTTTCTAGGTAAAGAATTACCTTAGAAGTGTTCATACGACTTGAAGAAGAGACTTGGGTGTTCATAGATCTGTATCTGAATTCTGGAAAAAACTCCTCGCAAGATGTGGGCCCCACCGGGGGTATTTATAGGCTGGAGAGGACCCTGGGAAATTTTCAAAAGAGGGTGCGCAAGTCACCTGCCCACCCATTTGGGCGGCGCCCAAGTCTACTTGCATGACCATGCTGGAACATGCGCAACCTATGGGAAATGTTCTCCTTGTTCATCCCTTTCTCTTTTTTTGAAATTTATTCAAAGGATGAATCTTCCTTATTGAGGTATTTCCCTTTTCATTTCGTTTAGACTCTGTGAAGAAAAAAGGAGCGTCAACAAAAGTACCCCATTAGAGTTGGATCAAAAAAGGAATGAGGATTTGACTATGAGGAAAACGGGAAAAAAGGAAGTTAGGGTGCGCAGGGTATGGCGCCAAAATGGGCTTTGGGCACGGAGGGTTCGGCATATAGGGGTACGAACTCGTCTATATATATATATGGCCTCACATTGTGAAAAGAACCCGGCTCTCGCTTGTTTGGTTTTCTCTCGGCGCGCAGGTGGACTCCCGGCTTTCCCTCGTCTGTGCTTCTTGTTTCTTTCATCACGCTTCTGTTTAGGTATTTGGACTTGCGGGGTGATACTTGCACGCTCAACACTTGCACGACCGAAGGAGACTTTCACGCCAAATATGGGACTTGCGCGCCTAAATTCCTTATCCAATTTTTCAAACTCCTTCACAAATTTTATGAAAAATTAACTTACTTTAATAGTTAATTATTCAAATTTTGTGCAAATCCAATGGCTCCCAAGATAATCGGAACAGCTGATGAACTGGCAAGAAAAATAATTAATGATATGATGGACATCATTCTCCGTGATTACTATACCGTTTGTGAATGTACTCTCCTAGAATTAGCCAAGAACTTTAAGAAGCATCATATTAATTTCCCGCATAGCATCTATCTACCTCTGTATGGCCATGGTCATCTGCAAGATGTCAATATTCAGGAGGCAAAGAACTATCTTCCTCATTCCTAGTTTCAGTCATATACTAACTTTTCTTCAGCAAATGTCTCAATTGCAGGAATATTTTGTAATGCTGGGACAAAAAAAAGACTATATAATGCAGCATATCTCGTGTGCACCAGATCTAAAACCTCACAAACCTGAGCTGCAACAACATTATTATCCCTTAATGTTTTGAAATTCTTAAATGGATCAATCCAAAGGCTGGAAGTAGATATGGGAATTCCGTTCTGGAGGATGGGTGAATCCAACTTGGATGTGGGCATATTCGGTGCGAAAAACATGTGAAGATTTTGTTGAGGATCTGAAGGTAGCTGCAATTTTTGAAGCCATTTGGGATGGGCAGACATATGTTTATTGGAATGATAATTTTTCACTCGAGTAGCATAGCTGATGGATCCCAGAAACTAATTCTTTCCATCTGACCCATGGAGAAGTAGGCATTAGTTTGTGGGATGTCTACAAGATCTCATGGGTTCCAATTTTGGGTGATATGTATGATGAATTCATCCCTCCGAAGGAAACCCTGAATGATCTGGAGAAGACTCTGAATTTTGTTTAAGAATTATTGAAGATTTATCATAAGCTAAAAAAATCAAAGACTTCAAAGTCTCATTCTAGGAGGGATATTAATCCAGAGGAATGGATGGATATGGTTCTCAAGTAGAAGAGGGAAAATGGGCCCACCAGTACTCGTCCAACTAGCTACCCTAAAGCGGATAAGAGAGGTGCTCCTGGCACATTCTGGTCGACTCTGGAAGTAGGAGAGTTTGAGAAATGGGGGTATGAAGTGAATCATAAAATCGCAGAGAAGACCCATTTGGCAGGATTTTTAGCCTTATGCTCAGTGTCTATCTTTTTCCAGTCAAAGATTCGATTGGAGGTGTCAGTCCAGGGGCCTTTGTTATTGCAGCCAAGTTGGCTGAGAGGAAGATGGTGGGGTTGGCTACCCCATTTTTGGAAAATATTCACAGAAGAATACTCCATGTCTATATGGGTAAGTATCATTTGAGATTAGTTGGACCATTCCAAGTTTTATGGGGATGGATCGCCACTCACTTCCGGAAATATGTTGTTCAGAACGGAATACAGATTCCTAGAAGTTCTTTCAGGCTGTCTGTTCAGGACTTCTCTGGAGTTTTTCCTTTTTACCTCATTGCCTATGATATTAGGCCAAGTCTGGGTATGCATAAGGATTTCCACTTCTTTCCCTATGGAAATCCACCTACAGGGAGATTTTTTGACAATGGATTAGCCAGATTAGAATAGATATCTTACATGTTGGCCTGCAGAGTTGGTGTACTGGCCACCAGAACTGAAGGGGAAATTATATGTGAGGCCTATGCTCCATATCGATTTGAACGCCAATTCAAGTGTCTGCAGACACCTGTTGTATCTCCATCAGTGCACGTCAGGTCAGAGAAACATCCAATGGTTGCCTGGCAACTATGGTTTCTAATGGCTATGGAAAGGAATGGGGTATTTTTTGACTTTCCAGATGCTGAAGCGGTAAGTAACTTGGCCATATGGTATACTGAAAATAGGGTAGCATCATATCCTGATTCAATATTGAATAAACCTATTTACCGGGTGGAGAATAAGAAGACAACCATTGAGAAAGAAACAATTCAGGTGGCATGTGATTCTTCCACTCCTGAAGCTGGTTCACCATGTTCTTCAACTGAGGTTGATTCATCAGATTCTCAGGAGATACAACTTGTGTCAAAGCGGCCACATGCCATATATAATCCTCTGGTCAGAATCAAGAGAGCCACTCCATCAACTCCAAATGAGTTACTTTATTTAGGCAATTTAATTTCTAGTAACTTTATAGAGTAACGAGTTTTCATTCACTTTTTATAGTTGTAGGAGATAGAAAGAAATTCAAATCCATGGTTGTAGAACCCTCTTCACAGCCTTCTAGTACACCTGTATATCTATGACTAGAGGCCATCCAGACATGTTGGGATGTATACTGCGATACTGAAACTATCTGGCTGGAGCTATGTAAAGGGATACATCTTCCTAGAATAGGGACTCTTCATGCTCCTACAAATATTCAATTCAAGGATAACCCTGATGAAGTAAGAGCCTATGTCAAAGAGTTTAGGACCTATATTTATGCCACTGATGATTCTATCCCAATCACCAAGTGGGTGAAGTAAATGATGGATCACGGTGCCACTGATGATGAGTGGTATGAGTACGTGGCTCCTGAAAATGTAAGTTTTCTTTCCTTGTTTACTTTGTAACTTGATTTCAGTCAAATCTTTGTTAATCAAGGAAATTACTTCCTTTATCCTATAGCTTACAAGGAAAGGAACTACTGATGTTCCTTCACCACAGTATAGCCCTCGTGGTACTGCCATCAGGGCTGCTATAGAATCTCCTCATGAGTCGGGCGAGATATCTCCTTGCCAACAGGCCATGAATGATGTGTTGGGCATGGCCTTCCATTCTCCAATTAAAGTGCATGTAAGGGAGACTGCCGATACCTCCAAAAATCCAAATAAGCAAAGGAATCAGAGGAAGAAGTCCATAGCTAAACGCTTCATAAGTAGCGGTAAGTCCATCGGATAATCATGAATCTATACCCATGAAACTTTTGCTCATATTTCTAGGGATTTTAGGGGCCTCTTCAATTTCCCCTTTAAGGGAAAGGACTGATCCTCATTTGAGGACCACAGAGGGTGCTGTGGAACAATTGAAAATTCAGGCTGACTTGGCTTCTCCTGGAGAAGAGACACCATCTGTTCCCAGTATCCCTCCTGCGACTGTTGAAAGAAGAGAAGAACCTGCTATTGGTAAGTTAACAGTGGTTCATAAAATGATGAATGAAACATCTACTGACTTCCATTTTGTGATACTTCAGGTTGAACCCCTGCATTAAAGATTTTGGCGACTATTGGAACTGATGCCTCGATTTTATCTGAAGATGTTGTCCAGGGTCAGGGACCGCAGGATGAAGTTCACCAAGAAGACACATCAAATTCTTCCACTATTGATACTAACCATGATTCTAATATGACAATACATGAAATGATAGAACGTGGTGTATCTTTGGAAGATTTTATAAATCATGTTAAATTACCAGGTAATTGAGAAGATTATGGACGTGAGTGTTATCTTTCGTCCTATTAAGAATAACTTCTTATTACAAGTCTAATCATGATTGGTTCAAAGGTGAAGTTTTTTCTGAGCAAGCTGTTGAACTACACATGCCTGAAGGGGGTACAGAAAACCCTACCATTGTAGAGACATTAGGACAAGTGGAGCTGAACCCAGTAGAGCTTCCTCAAACAGATCCTTAAAATTCCGTCGAAGCTAGGAAAGATGGGGAGGATCCTTCTCAGGTTTCTGATATACTGTTGGGTAAGGAATAACAATATTTTTGATTGTACTTAATTTTCAAAACAACTGATTCTTTTTTTATCCTTTGAAAGAAACCAAAGCATTCAATTAATTATGCAGGGTCATCAATTGCAGTGGCTATATATGGAGGTGAGGCCACAGCCTCCGCTTCAATGGGAATTGAAAGGGAAGAAGCTCAGGTCAGGGAGGAAGGAGAAGAACATGGCACTTACCTAAGTGCATTAATCCTAGATTATACTCCCCCATGTGATAGTGACGCTGATTCAGACCCGGAAGTTCAAAAGGAGTTCAAAATTTTCATGATGCAAGGCATGGGAGAACATATGGAAAATCATATCTAAAGTGCCTCTAGAGGAGCTGCCATTGATGATTCCCCAGCTGTCATCCCTATTTGTCATATTGGGACTTGGCAGTTTTGGATATGAAAATATCCATGCCGCGGTGAAACAGGTAATTTTTAGGAGGGATCAGAAGCAAAAGTGTCACGAAGATCTGAACAGGTTGAAACTGTCAGCCAATATTAGTGAATTTGAGGCTACGGTATCCTTAGATGAGGCTGATTATGCTACCAAGATAAAGGAGTTTAAGCATAAGATCAAAGATAATGTCGTCCAGCAAGTGCACCTTCAGCAACAGTTAGACGTTGTTACTGGGGAACTTGACCAACTCAATAATTCATTGGAGGGGGCTCAAATGAATGGTATGAAGGCCATCACGAATGCCATGAAAGCACACCATCATGCCAAAAAGAGTGACGTTTTTCGGGTACATAATCATCAAGTAGCTATTGATGAAGCTCAGGATGTTGTTCATCAAGTGATGACTTATGTTGACAGCCTCTTGTAATTTCTTAGAAAAGAGAAGAGATTCCAATCTGTGGATGTCCTTCTAATTCTTGTGCATCAAATGGAAATAATTCTTTAATCTTCAATCACATGTGCACGTATTTTCCATCTACCTGCTTTAAATTTTACCTATGCCAATGGGCCTAGTAAGCATATTTTGATTTTTACTATTATTATTATAAATAACCCTACAAACTTTAAATATTTTAATTTATCAATATTACCTAAATCATAAAAAATTCTTGTTTAGTGAGCTGGAACTTGACTTTTATTCAGAGTTCCCTTGTCTTTTGGGGGCAGTTTATTCTCATGAACTTCAGAAATAAAGAGGCTAATGTTTACGGTCGAAATAGTTTGACATAATGAATTAGAATTGACTCGATTCCTTGACAATTTATCTAAATATATATTACCATACTCAATTATGAGGGAAAATATGTAAACTATGACTTAAGAAAATTTGAATCTGAGGAATGATATGAAAACGAGCTAAAAATACATTAAAAGAATTAGTTCCCAAGAATTAAGTTACCATTATTTAACAAACCCGTTAGGGGGTTGAATTATACAGGGCCACCTAAGGGCATTGGTTGCATAGTCAAATAATAGTATCTTTTGGTTGATAGGTCTGTTATGTAGACTACTTATGCAAGGCCGCCTAAGGGAACGTGCTCCATAGTCAAGCAAAATAACTCTCAGAAATTTACTTTTCTACTGCTAAGAAGCCAGTGATAGTTTATGGGGATTCAAATTTTCCAAAGTATAGAGTTTTCTATATGGAAAGAGGTACTTGAATAGGGAGAAGATATTTCCAAACAATATTATCGAAGAACTGTATGAATATCACTCATATGAAGGTCTAACCCAAATGTAGGGAAGGAAAATATAAACCATATATGTGAATACTTTCAGATCATGAAAAAGGATATGGGACAAATATGTTAAGGATGGATACTTTTTTATGGATCCTTACATATTTTTGATAAGACCAATAAGGACAAAAGAAGATTTCTTCCCAAGAATGAAGTTACCAGTATCTGAAAAACCCGTTAGGGGGTTATAATTATATAGGGCCACCTAAGGGAATTGGCTGCATAGTAAAATAATAGTACCTTTTGGCGGAAAAATCTATTATGGAGACCGTTTATGAAAGGCCGCTTAAGGGCACTTTTTGTATAGTCAGGGAAAATAACTCTCATAAATTTGACATTTTTGTGACTAGAAGTGAAGAAAAGGGTTATGAAGATCTGAAAATATTTATGTTTAGGATTATGACACACAAAGATGGGTGTTTTCCAATGTGTGCAGGGAGGCACGGATCAATGCTAACCATAATCACGTTGTGGTTGTGTCCTGAATTGAAATAATGGACTTCACTACGTATCCCATAAGGATGGGAATCATGCCATAATTAGTTCTTGAAATACAGTTTAACATCTTGTGGGACGAAAGTATTAAAGATCTTAGATCAGGGTCATAGAGTTCGGACCATTATAAGAAATACACAGTGTGTGTTTTCATGGGGACTTTTCAGCCACTGGACTGAAAGTGGAATTTGGGGATAGGCCCAAAAGACTTGGGGGGATAGATTCTAGGGACACTCGAATGTTCCTACGTATCCCATAAGGATGGGAATCAGGCCCATGTATTTCTAGAAATACCCTTTGTACATATTTGGTTCGTACATGTGAAGGGTGAAAGGGGACTTTAGTGCAATGATGGTTTAACCCAAGATAAAAGGATTAGGTATTTCCATGTATACACATAACTTTTTGAATATAACATGATTGAAAATCAATGTAAACAATGATTCCCTCTCAAGTGGGGGATCAACCAATATTGTAGTGTATTGTCATACATGACAAAATTGTTGTACAGTTTATCGTCTTATAGCAAGGACGAAGGTGAACCAATGTAAAGATATTGATTCTCGGGGCGGTTTCACGAATCAACATTGTATGAGATGGAGGTGAACCGATGTGAAGAGATTGGTTTTGGGATTGAACCATGGAAGGTTGACTACGTACCCATCCTGGAAGGCAAGATCAAAGTCGACATACTTCAATTAAAGAATGAATTAGTGATCAAGTTTTTTTGGGGACAACAACCTAAAAAAATGATGTTGGGACTTACGCGTGGTTAGTGGCCCAAAGAGGGTGTTATGGTTGAAATTTTATCTATGCTCACGTGAGTCATACTCAGTGTGAGAAACAAGAGGTAACAACAACCTTAACTATGCATAGATTAATGTCATGTAGGAAATATGAAGGGACTATGTTGTTTAAAGTCTTGTTGTTAGGACTATTGGTGATGCACAGTTTAGTGTCGTGTAGTAGGGACAAAAATATTTTTTAACATCATATAGGATGTATTAAGGGATTTCTATATAGTTTAGCGTCATGTAGTTAGGATGATAGGGACAATACTGTTTAATGTCATGTTGGACAAATAAGGGACCGTGCAGTTTAATGTCATGCAGTAATGACAAAAGAGGACACGTTTTAATGTCATGTTGGACGTATTAGGGAATTTTTCACAGTTTAACGTCATTTTGGATGAAAAAAAGAGGATATAGTTTAGCATCATGTTGGATGAAAGAGAAAATAGTTTAAGGTCATATGCATAGACCGTGGATGGTGCTGATTAACGTCATGATGGACGTAAGGGACATGAAAATTTTTTAAGTTCATTTTCATGGACCGTTGATGGTGCAGTTTAACGTTGTGTTGGACGTAAGGGACTTGAAAATAGTTTAAGGTCATATCCATGGACAGTTGATGGTGCAGTTTAACATCGTGCTGGACGTAAGGGACATGAAAATAGTTTCAGGTCATATTCATGGACCGTTGATGGTGTATTTTGTGTTCATACAAAATACTTCTTCAGAAAGCTGGCATTGGTTGAAGAAGTGATGAGTTCTCCATCCATTGAGATTAAATAATAAGCTCCATTAGAATAGACCTTATGTATTGAATAAGGTCCTTCCCACATTGGTTCAAGCAATGGAGGTTTCATTCCAGTTATCATTGGAGTTCTGATAACTAATACCAACTCTCCATGAACGAATTAACGAAGAAGAAATTTTGTTTTTGAAAGCTCGTGCTATTCGATTCTGATAGACTTCCAAGTGGGGCAGAGTGCACAATCATTTCTCATCTATCTATTCCAATTCATTCAATCACTTTTGAGATTGTTCATCTTTAAAAGATTGATCACAAATGGCTACTCTAAGTGAAGGTAATTTAACTTCAATGGGAAACACTGCTTCCGTTCCATATACTAGTGAGTATGGTGTTAACCGCATTGTAGTGCGGGTGGCGGTATGACATTCCCATAAACTGTGAAAGGGTTTATTAGGCCATGAACTCTTATATTTATCCACCATATTTTTCATAAAATTGACAGAGTCTTGTTGAAAGCTTCTATTTGTCCATTGGCCGCTGCATGATACCTAGATGAATGATTGAATTTGATGTTGTATTCTTGATACACCTTCTTCACCTCAGATGAACCGAATTTGGTGTCATTGTCCGTCAATATTGTATGAGGGACACCAAATCTGGTAATGATGTTAGACTTGATGAAGCTAACAATTCTTTTAGAACTAACTTTTTTGAGTGGTATTTCCTATGCCTTTTTGGAAAAGAATTCAGTAGCAGTAAGAATATACTTAAACTGCTTGGCCGTAGCTAAAGGGTAAGGTCCCACCACATCCATTCCCCATGTGGAAAATGGCCGTGAGTATTTAGTTGTATGAATAAGATCTGTAGGTTGAAGAATGAAGTTGGCATGTACATGGCATGAATGACACTTCTTTGTGAAATCAACACAATATTGCATCATTGAAGGACAAACGTATCCAAGCCTTCGAATCTGATCAGACAGTCTATGTCCAGATTGGTGGGCACCACAGAATCTTGCATGAACTTCTTTCATGACAGCCATTATCTCTTCACCATCAATTCATCTAAAGAGAAATACTTCAAATCCATGTTTGTAGAGAATTTTCTCTCAGTGATCTGGGCTATCATAAACAGTGAAATTGACCACACGTCGCTGGATTTGTTCATTCACAGATCTATCAGGTGAAAGTGTTCCATTTTGAAGGTATTCTTTTATAGGTTTCATCCATCCTGTAGTATGACCATATGGTTCAGAGATGGGACTAATTTCATTGATTTACTCTATTCTGGAATGAACATAAGGTGAAATTGTACGACGGTGGGAAATACTGATGTTTGTCTGGCCCTGATTTGGATCTGCCAGAGCTGTGGCTATATTAGCTGGTGCATCAGCTTGGGCATTTTGTGATCTTGGGACATAAGAAAATGTCGTTTCCGAAGAAAAATCCTCCATTAACTCTCTGATGTAATCATACAAAGGGATTATATCCTCTTTCCTGATGGCATAATGCCCATTGACTTGTTTGATTACCAGGTCTGAATCACCTTTCACTTTTAAGTGATTCACTTGTGCTTGAAGTGCCAACTCAAAGCCTGTGATGAGAGCTTGGTATTCCGATTCATCATTTGTACCGCCTCCCAACAATAAGAAGTAATAAGGTAACACTACCTTTTCTGGAGAAATGAGTACAACTCCTAAGCCAACTTTGTTGAATTTAGGATTTTCCATTTTCTTCCCTATTGGACTTCTGGAAGCACCATTGAAGTACATTTACCATGTTTGAATACTTCCTTGAATAGACAAGACTTCCTCATCAAGGAGTTCAATATCTGAAGATGTGTCTTCCACTTAAGAGTGTTCATGAAGTAAATCAGCTAGATCTTGGCCCTTTATTTCCTTTTGAGACACATGCTGATTGTCGAACTACTGCAAGATAACTGCCCAACTTTCCAGACATCCTATAAGAATTGGATGAATAAGGATGAATTTGATCAGGTTATTTCAAGATATCAATTGTACCTCGTGATGTTGCAGGTAGTGTATCAACTTTTGAACGTCCAAAATTAATGCTAGGAAGCACTTCTAAATATTTGAGTATCGGGTTTCTGCTTCAAGCATAGTCGGACTGAGATAGTAGAGGTTGTTTTCATTCCCAGCATCATTCTTCTGAGAAATAAAGGAACCCAATGACCTCTCTAAAGCTATCACATAGAGGATAAGTGGTCTTCCTTCAATAGGTGGCATAAGTACCGGTGGACTTAGAGAGGTATTTCTTGAGAATATCGAATGCCTCTTGACATTATTCAGTCCATTGGTAAGTGACTCCCTTCTTCATCAATTTGTTGAAGGGTAAACTTTGGCCTGCTGAATTGGCGATGAAACGCCGAATATAGGCTATGTTTCCATGAATTCCTCTTAATTCATTCAAATTTTGAGGAGGTGAAATACCAAACATTGACTTTTTCTTATCAGGAGCGACTTAGATACCATGATGGAATACAAAAAAGCTGAGAAAGTTTCCTGAGGTTACCCCAAAAGCACATTTTAAGTGGTTCATCTTCAAATTATGTTGTCGAAGCATGCGGAATATGAATTGAAAATCATCCAAGTGATTAGAAAGTTGTTTGGATTTGACCACAAAATCGTCCACATAACATTCAACAAACATTCCCAGAAAGGGTTTGAAGATATGATGCATGGCACGCTGATATGTTGCGCTTGCATTCTTTAGGCCAAAGGGCACTACCGGATAGCAAAACACACCCTGAGGGGCTCTGAAGGCTGTAGATTCCTCAAATTCTTGAGCCATTCAGATTTGATTATATCTGTAATATCAATCCACGAAGGAAAGTGCTCCATAGCCAACTGTCGCATCAATCAAGAGTTCTGTAATCGGGATTGGAAAATCATCCTTACGATAATTTTGATTAAGATCTCTAAAATCAATGATAAATCTAATTTTCCCATTCTTCTTTTTCATTGGGATAATATTAGACAACAACTTGGGATATTTAACTTCTCTTATGAAGTTAGCTTTGATGTGCTTATCCTCTTCAGCTTCAATTTTGGAAGCATAGGGTGGGTGTGTTCATCTAGCGGCTTGTTTGAATCCTCGATGTTCTTCCGGCAAACCCAAACGATGAGTGGAAACATTAGGATCAAGCCCTGGAATATCTTTATAGTTCCAAGAAAATATGTCTCGATTTTGCTTTAAAAAGGAAATATACATCTCTTGTTCTTCAAGAGTCATGGTTGCACTGATTAAAGTGGGGCGTGGATCTTCTTTTGTACCCAGATTTATTTATATGAGTTCATCCATGGTGGTAGAGATACCCTCTTCAAATGCTGGAGGAGTAACCCTGAGATCTTTCTCTTCCTCTTCAGCATGTTTTATCTCTTCCATTTCTACTTGCATAGTAGATGATGAAGCAGAATTTCCATAATTAAAAGAGATGTCAAAATTTGCACATCTTGAAGAAGAAGCTTCCATTTCTGCCCCGATTGATGATGAAGGGTCTTCTTTGGGTAACAAAGTGGAGATGATGGATTGAAAATCGACATCATCATTTACCTAT
Organism: Viscum album; assembly: GCA_963277665.1. Classification (NCBI taxonomy): domain Eukaryota; kingdom Viridiplantae; phylum Streptophyta; class Magnoliopsida; order Santalales; family Viscaceae; genus Viscum; species Viscum album. The sequence goes on from OY728134.1 coordinate 1,411,783,469, forward strand.
AACATTGCAATAACTTTCCCTGGTTTGATTGGTGATGTATAGGCTTGTTGGATTTCAGCAGATGAAATGAAGACTTCTCCATTTGAGCTTTTATCATTCCTTGGTGAATCACCACTTTCTCCCATGTTGTCTGGCTTGATTACCGTAATTGAAATTATGGAGGTTTCCATATGAGTATTTTGATTTGGGTCCATCCTATCAATTTTAACGATAGGTAACACATAATCTATACTCACATGTGTAAATGGGTTTACTGTAATCTTTTCCAAACCATATGGAGCATTAACTTTTGTAATCTCCCTTGTTGCAGATTTGACTTTTCCCTTTATGAGATAGAATTCTGCCTCAATGTATTGATATTCACATGTCTTGAACGGTGATTTATCACCATATAATATCCCAATTTGACCATCGAAACAATATTTGAGACATTGATGTTATGACGAAGGGATAACTACATGCCGATGTAGCCAGGGACTACCAAGAAAGATATTGAAGGCTTAATCATGATAAAAAACCATTAAATATGAATTGGATACAAGATCTCCAAACTGAGTTCTGAGTGTAATCTCACCCAGTGGTTCTTGTTCATTTTTATCATATCCTTGTAGCATCAAAGTTGAAGGAGATAAATCAGATTCCTTGAGGTCCAATCAACGAAGTGTACGAATGGGCATGAAGTTGACTCCTGAACCATTTTCAATGAAAACTCTTTGGACATCTACACCATTGACCATTCCAGATAAGTATAAAGGTCTGATATGTCCATGCACGACATCATATTAGTTTTCATCTGTGAATGATATTACTGCATGGTATTCTGCAGGATTATTCCCTACATGGTAGACTTCAGCTGCAGCAATTTCAGTCTCAAACTCATGAGGACTTGACAAAGCCTCAATGAGTGCCTCCTGAAGATCCTTTGATAAATTCAAGGCATCCAGAATTGATAACATGGCTGGTACATGGGCCAAGTGTTTAAATATATCATACTTATTATCCAAAGGTCTGTGTTCCCCAATAGTAACATGTGGGTTAGCAGGTGCCTTGGATATTGATGATTTGGAATTTGATGCATCTTTTACCAGGATAGGAGTTGGAAATACTCCTGGAATTAGATGATTAGACTAATTAGGTATATTTACATGCTGAAAGGAAGAAGATGTAACCTTCAACCAATCTTCTAGAATAGTTGCGCTAGGGTTGAGTCTGCCTTCTGTGGAAGAACTTGCTTGTTCTTGTTAAGCTCGTTGAAGGGCTATTCCACGAGTTTCTGCCACATAAACAGTTCTAGCAGGGGTAGAATTGGAATAGTGGCCTCTGAAAGATCCATGTCTTCCCTTGTATCCTGAGCCACTGTAACTTCCTCTGATTCTTCTATTTGATACAAGGAATTTGGGATCATCAAAATCAAAACTGTGACTAGCATATGGATCTGTTAATTTAATCAAATTAATAGAAACAAAGATCAATTCTTCATCCGATGAAGACTCTGCCTGATTATCCTTTTTAGGTAGTGCTGTTTGGTGGGGCGGTGCCCGTGAATTTGAAGTATATGGCATGAATTATGCCAATGTCAAAGAAAACATAGGCTTTGACACATACTCATTTTCTTCTGATTCTTTTTCTTTCTTTGAATCATGCCATTTCTTTGAGGATTTTCCCTCAGATAAATAGGGTTTTGCTACGACATTCATGGAAGAAGGCACAATTTTTTTATTTAATTGCGTTCAAAAAATGGCATGAGTTCGGTTGATCGTTTTTATGACCATCCAATCATCATATTTTTTGGAATTTTTGTTCTTGACTTCATGCCACTCACCCTCCTCCTCTGGATCTATAGCAGTAAAACATGCTACCTGAGCTAAAGAACATTTCAGTTTGACTTTTCCCATGTCAACCATTTTTTTAGGAGGTCCTTGAAAACAAAACAATCATGAATGGGATTCCACAACATCTGATGAAATGGGCAATAATTGGGACGGTCTTAATCTCCTTCCTTATTCGGCCTCTTAGGCCTTGGAAATTGAACCAAATTATTTTCCCAAGATGAAATGAAGTAATGAGGAACTTTTTTATTTTGGAAAGAGTATGTTTTTATCTTCAGATCCTCAAATTGTTTCTTTCTTTGATATCTTTGATCATCTTGACAAAACGGCCTCTGTTTTTGACACTCAAGAGGCAGAGCCCTTCGAGAAGATGAAGGCCTTAAAGTAGAAGCAGGTAAAGGTGCTTGTTTAAGCATATCTATAGCGGTAACTGCTTTACCCATTCCCCTTCTTGGAGCTGATGGAATTACACAAGCATTATCCTTAGTCTTTATAAGAGAATATTCAATCTGTTGAGTGATTGAAGTAAATTCTTGAAACCCTTTTGTGTATTTCATAGGGATCAATGGTGTGCACAACTCATCATATAAATTTTCCACAACGATTGGACACAATTACTCTTTTGGGAGTTCTATGATTAGGTAATATGTTAATCCCTTCCAGCGAGAAATGAAATTTGAAACCCTTTCATTCTCCCATTGCTTACAGTTTATAAGATCAAAAAATATTATCATTGGCAACGTTGAGCTGAACTGAAGAAGGTATTTTTGATGAAGATCCTCCCACCCAGTAATTGACCGAGATTGCAAGCTTGTGTACCAGACAAAAGCTGGTCCTTGCAATGTTTTCACGAAGCATCTGAGTTTCACTGCTTTTTGATGACCTGGAGTTCCCATCATAGGATCGCAATAGGACACGTAATGCGTAAAATACTATTCAGGATCTCCGGATCCATTGATAATAGGGAATACATTTTTCCCAAAACTTGATGGGGGAGGTACTGAATCCACCCATTCAGGGTAAGCTCCCTTTTATGGTTGAATTTGAGCATGATTTCCCTCCATAGCTTCCAACCAAGCTATTAATGACTCAATACTAGTTATTATCTTTTGAGAAATATCTGGTTGAGCCTGGACCCGAATAAGTGCATTGACTGGAGCTGGTATAGATGTGGTGGTTGGTACTAAAACTGATGGTAGCAGCGCCAATTATTATTGCACTTGACCTATAGGATTAGACCTGTGAGGGTGAACTGATAGAGGAGGATATTCTTGATCCATCTCAGTAGCTGCAAAAAATTCGCTTGGATGACTGACTCCAACATGCTTAGGAGGAAGACTACCTTGAAGTAGTTCGGCGTTCAGCCTCCTCAATTCCTTCACTTCTTCCTCTTGTTGTGAAAATATTTTCTCTATTGAGAGCGATTGACCTTCTCCAGAGGAATTTTATGTAACCTGGTTCTTTCTTTTCCCCTTATTGGACACATTTTGGAGAGGGGGAAGTGAGTTACTTGAAGGATTACCTAGGTTCTGAGTAAGACTTTGATTTCGTGTACGCACACTTTTTTCATTCGTGTCTCTGTGTACAACTTCTTCAGAATGAACCTCTTCATCTGATCCCTCTGAGTGAGCCTCATGTTCTGGAGGATCAGCAACAACGGAATTAATGACATTAATTGATGCATAACACATCGCATCCCTTCTATTAGCATTTCTGTGATATTGTCTTCTTCCATGTCTTTGATGAGACATTGTCTTTTGTTGATTTGATCCCTCCAGAACATCATTACGAACCATAATTTAGAGGGAATAACCTGATGATTTGGCTCTTCGTTCCTCTTGAGGCTTCTTCCCGAATCGAGAGAAGACTGACATTCTCTGAGGGAGGGATTGAGGATTTAAAAAATTCCTCAGTCCGGTGGATTGGGCTATTACTGCTGTCTTTTCTCAACTCCTCGAATCATATTTGTTGATTCCAAGGGTTGGTTTAAAAGAGTCCCCAGTCTGGAAAGCTGGGGTGGTTCTGGACATGCTATATCTGAGACTTTCTTGAAATCTCTCCTGATATTGGGACCATAGTTAGAAATTAGCTGGATGCATCAATCAACATCTACTTTTATCACCCAACTCAAAAGACCGTTGGATGATTTTGACACTTTTTTCTCTTGGTGATGTGCTTTCTCCAAACGAGAAGCCTGTTCAATATTCTTGTTTGCCTGATGCAGGAGTAATTCAACAACTTGTTATCTGTATGCTTGATTTTGAGAGGAACTAGTTGAAGCCTGTTCTTGGGCAAGCTTTTGATTATAAACAAAACCCATTGACTGTGGCCAGCCATGGGCAATAACATTGCATGAGACCATTTTCGTCGGGCTTTTCTGACTAGAGGGAAAAGTGAACTGTAGTGCTCCATGAACACTCCATCCTCTGACATGACTACTAGATGGGGCATTGGTAATTAACTAGCGCAATATTCGTAGTGCACTAATGCATGAACGTTAAAGGGCTCTCTGCTTCTTTTTAGCCTTCGGATATCGAGAGACTGATAGAGATACCAAGACAATTTGGCACTGTAACCCTTCAATTATCATAACATGATATTAATATTCATCATAAGATAATACTTTATTTTTCAACTGGAAAAGAGTTTTCCATATGTTTAGACGAATATCATGAATTCCATCTTCCGTCAACATCTCTGGAATGTCATACTGAGAGTCAGACAGAGGCCAAAACATGACTGGCAGTTCACCTTTCACCAGTTTTTTTTCTCATGTTCAATACTTCCTCAATATCATTCAATGTAGATTCTTCTACCTGATTAGACTAGATCTAGTGCTTAATTTTTTCTTCATCGGATTCAAAAATACTGGAAGAGAAATCATTGATCAAACTAGAAGATGAATGTCTTAGTGGTGGTTCAGAGAATGACCTACAACCTGGGCTATCTTCTGGTTGAGAAAGTATTTCACTTGCTAATGGTAAATCATCAAACATGATTGGCGTTACTTTTTTAAGTGCCTCAAGATAAGACGGTTATCTCATCACTACATTGTCTATTGGAGAATTTTCCAAGCAATGTGAATCACTACTATAGATAGGACTTTCACATAAAAATTCATCATCATGGGGTGGACCACCATGGTGTGTTACAGAAAAAGAAGAGATCTCTTGCTCCTTGATCTTCTTTCCCCATAGAGGGTTCTTGTGGCTCTCATCTGAAGATGAAACTTCGAAATCGACTGAATTATCATGAAGAAAGCCTTTATGAGAAAGTATCTGATGCAGACCTTTGGAATTAATGTTCACACTATTGGGAACTAAGAGAGAATAATCTTGAGTTACAATATATAGTTGTCAGAGTCCATCAAGAACTCCAGCATTGAGTAAGGCCTTGTTACAGATTGGCCCCTAATTTCTTGACTGCACTATGAGAGTCTTCTTCTTGGATGCATTCTTACTCAATTTGGCAGGTGTGTGTTCCTGCTCAGGGGAAATGATTAGGTTAGGCTGATTATCTCCGCTCAAACCAAGTATATGTGCTTGACTTGGTTGTTTGTATAATATGGGGGAGTACGCCCCACAAACCTCTTCAACTGGAACATATGTGTGTGTCTGTTCCAGTGTGAACTATTTATGTGTCACTCCACTGGTATGGATAGATTTATATGTCTTTCCTTGAGATAAGTTTGAAGCTGCTATAATAACCTGGCAGACATCTAGAATATGAGCAGGGATTTGCTTCTGCTCTTTCACCATTGATAGAATATTCTTGGTTACTTCAGCTTCCAGAACGGGGATATATGTCCATACCGTTTTTGGAGAAGGTTTATATGCATGCTTCTGTCCTCATTTTCCTGTCCATGAATCCTGATAGTACTCAAGTGTAGGTGCAGAGGGTTGAGTATGTCTCCTGTTTGTCGTTAGAGCTTTCCGACTAACTTTTCTGAATGCTACCAAACGAGACTGTTGGTAGGCTTGATCAATACAAGAAGGTGTATGTGGATGCTGATTTCACTTGGCCGAATGTGGTTGACGAGCTCCATCATATGTAGTTAGACGATCCTACTGACTAGCTGATGATTTATAAACAGGTGTGTGTTCCTGTCTATAGTATTCCACCGAAATTGCCTAGCGGGATTGGAATAATGCTTCCAGATGAGTCTGCTGGATAGCGGAATTAAAATAGACGGGTGTGCATGCCCTCTCGTTGCTTGACACCAAGTAAGGTTGGTGGGATTCTCCAGAGATGGAAGAGATGATAACATTCTCACTTTTGACCGTATTTCTCCTCTGGCGATTCGTCTTGCCTGCTCGGGTTCGAGGAACCTGAGTCGAATTCCTAGAGCTGATACCCTCATCATGTTGAGGGTGCACTTCCGCACGAGTCTAGCCGCCATTGTTGATGGGAGCCCTCAGGAAGGAATCATGTATCCTTGAATTAAGGCCCTGAGAGACCTACTCATTCACCTCCTCAAAATATGGGAGTGAATGGTGATTATGTTTTGGGGATAACGACCTGAAACAGTTTGAGACGGTGGTTAGCACCGCCTGCTTCTTGATGGCTGGTCATCACTGCCCAGATGACCAGGTTGAATTATTGACTTGGAGGGCTTGTCGAGTGGCCTCCAGAGTCGGAATATTACTGTTTTGATGGTACTCCTTGACCAGTGCATTTGATATCCAGTGTTGAAGACACTGACTAGGTGATGTAGTCCTCAGAGCGGATGACGATCCAGCAGGAGTAGCAGCAGTGGCATTCACATTAGAGGTTTTCACGGCAGACGTATTCATATGTTTAAACTTGAGAGAAGCCATTTTGGAAATGCAGAGGATCTTGGAAATGAGTGTCTGTTTAATATAACAGACATAATCAAGATAAGTCTAGCCACTACATCTTTTTGATGTGAAAAATATGTTATTTATTGTTTTGTTGGCCATCTCATTGAGTTTTAAATAGGGAACTAACAAATAAGAAAAGCATCAATTTAACATGGTTAAGGATTCACGTCGGGTTCACCATTTTTTTTTGTTTCCTTTGGAATTGGGGATGACCTCGTTGATTGAAGGTTCAAACATTCTAATTGGTTTCTAAGGGGTTTGTTCGTAGAACCGGAATCATCGAATGATTCCATATCCATTTGACCTACTTTCCAAAGGTAGGCACTCATTATTTGAGGATTGATGAGGCTTAGGAATTTGTATTGGTCGAGAGGATGGGAGTTCGGACTCATCACACATTTTTAGGGTAATTATAGTCTACTCTGAGACACTCTTTATAGATTTATGTTATGTTCGTGAATCCTTGTTACATTACCAAGTATAAAATGATCTTTCCTTTAGATCTGACAATCAATGATTAATATGTATGAAATTTAGTGAATATTTTATATTTATTCGAGGTTCTTCATCGATAGGGAATCATCTGTATTTATTAGAGATTATTAGTCAATGGTATCCTGCAGTACATAAAAGTCTCTTGGTCATTATGATAACCATACTAGTTTTAAAGCCACTCAGTGGGGACCTTTATGTTTATTGTCATTCAGAAGGACATGGAATATTTCAGAGTTGGGATGGTAACCACTGATAGGCTACCTACATATCCTTTGTTTTGGAAAAGGAATCAGAACCCACATAGTTTGAGTAATGGAGTATGATGTTTATGCATGATTTATGTCTAAAATAAAGATGTCATGATTACTTTTACACTCTAATATCACATGAGTCATGCTAGGTCTGAGAAACAATATGTATTGGTGAAACCAGACAATTTTTCCATGATAGATGCAATGATGTGGGCCTTATGTATGTATGACTTCCCAAAATAGAGAAGGATTAAGATTTACTTCAGGGAAGAAATCTAGGAACAAGTTCTATAAAGGTATATGTAGATCATGGAGATTTGGGTTCTCTAACATGGGGCATACTCTTGAGGAAGATTCTGAAATTAGGACGGGACTCATGATTGGGTTTTACTCCTGATAATGAAGCCCAGATCAAAACTAAATTAAGACTGGATAAGAGAAATTAAGACTGGGGCTTACTCCTAAAAAGGGGGCCCAGGTTAAAGGGACTTGAAAATTAAAGGACTTGGGGCTTACTCCTTAGGAGGATTCCCATATTTGAGACTGGGGATTACTCCTGAAAAGGAAACCCAGGTTAAGTGAATTAAGGTTTGAGGCTTACTCCTGAGGAGGATTCCCAAATTTGGGAAATTTTGATTGGGGATTACTCCTAAAAAGGAGGCCCAAATCAATGAGGACTTGGTGCTTACTCTTGAGAAGGAGGCCCAAATAAATGAGGACTTGGGGCTTACTCCTGAGAAGGAGGCCCAAATCAATAAGGACTTGGGGATTACTCCTAAGAAGGAGGACCAAATTAAGTAAGAATTTGGACTAAGGCTTATTCCTAAAAAGGAGGTCCAAATTAAGAATTCTCTCATCTTAAAGGATGAGGTTGAATGATTAAAACTCTCTATCTTTAGTGATATAAATATGTGAAAATCACCAGGTTTTGAGAGATATTCCACATAACTCATTTCAGATAAGGAATTAAATCAAGAAAACATGCCATAAATGGCTTTGAAGAGTTTCTTGAAGACTGAATCTTGAATAAGAGAGGTGGAATGGCATAAGAGGGGTTAAATGGGTAGGAATGACACCCAAAAATAGAAGGGCGTGCATGTCCTGGTAGGAGTGCAGGTACTGCATGGGAACGCAAGTCCTGGTCACATAGGTATACCTGCACGACACATGGGTACTTGTGTGATCCTTTACCAGTAGATTAATTCTTGGGCGATTCTTGACCAAAGCCTTTAGAATTATCTTGAGGTACTTCCAGAAGAGTGGTGTGCAAGTTTCAATGAGTAGGTATGGAGGCGCCCAAGTGTGTCCATTTCCCTTAAGGGTAAAACACTTAGGCGCGCAAGGGTTAGTGAATTATAACACTTAGACATTATTCTTCTTGTTTAGATCTTCCTTTCTAGGTAAAGAATTACCTTAGAAGTGTTCGGAATACTTGAAGAAGAGACTTGGGCGTTCGGAGCTCTATATCGGAATTCTGGAAAAAAATCCTCCCGAAATGGGGGGCCCATTGGGGGTATTTATAGGCTAGAGAAGACCCTGGGTGATTTTCAAAGAGGGCATGCAAGTCACCTGCATGCCCATTTGGGCGGCGCACAAGTCTACTTGTGCGACAATGCTGGAACATGCACGACCTGTGGGCAATATTCTCCTTGTTCATCCCTTTCTCTTTTTTTGATGTTTATTCAAAGGATGAATCTTACTTATTGGGGTATTTCCTTTTTCATTTAGTTTAGACTCTGTGATGAAAAAGGAGAATAAAAAAATATCCTTTTATTTTTGTTTATATTCAGTTTGTAAATATTAAACTCTATTTAATATTTAAAAGTAATTTTGAAGTACATTATTTTACCCTTACATAGAATCCATATTCTGTGTATGGGTATCCTCTCTCTACCCTTATACAGGTTTGATAAATGCAAATATGTAATTTTATGTCTCTCCTAACATTTATAAAACTTTTATTTAGTGAGTTAGTGAAATGTAATACTATTATTAACATTAAAAATATCTTGGTATGTACGTTTAAAAATGATATTACCCTTATGTGAAAGCTTCATTTATGGGTATGTCTCAGTTTACCATATTGTGTTACTACTAGGTAATGGTACTACTGTAAAGCAAACCATTTGGGTTATGATAATATAGATGTTACCAATGTGTAAACCATATATATATGGGAATAATCATTATGTAGTTTACATGTTCATGTGTAAATCAAATTGATCTTTTTTATAGCTTATGTAGGGATCTGTAATCATCCTCGAGTTTTTAAAATGGTGTTTTTTGTTTTTGTTTGAAGAATAGTAATTAAAAAAAGACAAAACTATTAAGAAATATCATCTAATAATAATGATAGGTATTAAATGATAATATCATGATTATTTTAAGTATAAGACAACCTAGAAACACATGTAATCTATCTTTTACATATTAGTGTGTATAAAATTAGAAAAATATAGTACATAGAATTCATGAACCGAATAATTTTACATATTGTTTGCACAATGTGTGTTCTATGAGGATTATAAAGAGTAGTGTATGAATAATATTTACAAATAATTTCATACAATGACCAATGGGTCCATAATCATATCATGGGGATTCCTAATCAACTGACGGTGTGTTAGGTCCTTCAAATGTGATATTGTAACGCCCCGACCCCAGCTACCCAGAGTCGGTGCATTACTTCGTAACATTGGCATGATCACAAAAGATCAAGTCTCGAAAGACCAATTAGATTAGTAGCCTTGGAAACACTAGATACATTCATAAATGTTACATTACATCATAAAGTGAAAAACTAATAACAAAGTCTTCATAGTCCACACTCATATCCCTTTCTGACTACCCCTGTAGGTCATTCATAAAATACTTCGTCACATCCTGGAAAATATTAAAACATTGAAAGGGGTGAGCTCAGATTCTCAGTAAGGATAACAATATTGCGGAAGCTTTCATAAATAAACATAAACATTTAAGGCAATGTATAACTAAACCAAAAGCCTTTTAAACTTGAACATCAACATAATATGGAAAAAGTAAAATGAGATAATGTCATTCAATTCTTCACATGGATATTCTACTGGTCGAATAATCACATGCAATATCAATAACAACTTTCATAATGAGGGAATGTATAATGCCAGACATTCTGAAACATTTTTTCAAGGCCTCGGCCAAGACGTCTAAAATGATTAAGGCCTCGGCCAAAACCATAAATCAAATTGGGAAAGGGCCTCGGCCAATTCCACGTCTAGTTGTCTCATGAGACCTACCGATGCATCGAGGATCTATAGCGGGCTCCACCCGTCACTTATTAAGTCCAATACATTCCTCATATGAATAGTTTTAAACATATCATAAACCATAACATAATCGTATCGCATAAAACATGCATAAAGGAAACATAACATTTCCAAATTTCAATCACAAGATATCAATACAACACATTGATAAAAGCTCTTTCAAAACCATTTTCAATACCAAAATAAAAGAAAGTTAAAACTTTGTATTTATTTTTCATTAAAAAAATGATGGCTTGTAGAGGAAGCCGAAACTCAAATAATGGTCACGGCGGCGGAGAAGTCGTTGTCGCCGCATAAGTACGGAAATAAAAACATTCCCTTTTGTCCTTTAGCAAAACGCTTCGTATAAAAAGATTCCTTTTGAATAAACATAAAAGTCAATGGGGTTTATACACCGTATAAAAGAAAATTGTGTATAAAACCAAATATGCCTCAATGAATGGAGATTGAGACGAAGTCCTTAAAAAGATCATTTTTAAAAAAAAATAGATCTGTTATGTGTATTCATTATAGGTACACATAATGAACGTAAAAATACAAAATAGGACATAATAATATCAAGACATAATTTGAAAGTAGGAGATTAACCCAAAGAATGGAAGTTGGGTTAAGAAATTCCCTTACCTCATGTCTGACTTGACTCAACCGTTCTTTAACCCCCTGAATAATAAAATAGAGTTAATATATACCTTATTAAGAACCATTTTTAATTTCATTATCCTTTTTATATCACTTATTACCATGTTATGAACATTATGTAATTATTTAAGTTAATAACTGTCGTTTTGTCGATCTTTGGTACTTGAGTCAACAATAAACTTCTTATAATTACAAGTTGTTTATGTGGTAGAATATCCATTATCTACAGATTTATATTCATGATTTAGATGTCATATATATCATATATATCCAGTATATACATTCATTTATAATATTACGTAACATTTAGAGGTAAGAAATGAAATGCACCGTTCATGGAGACGGTAAGCCGTATGTACGCATGAACGCTACTTTCATTTCTATTTCGTATTTAATGGAATGAAATCATAATGATATAAATTTATAATATAATTAAAGTATAATATAGTGTATAATACCATTTAATCCATCCTTTATACATCCCACATATGGCATTAACGATTCAAATCACTTTGAGGGGGTGGTAGTCCGCACTTCCTAAAATGAAATTATCACGTTTTACCCATAATGGAAATCATAAAGTATTCCATAAATGAGAAATACATAAGCATAAGTAAAACATAAACACATTATATATCATATATAAATATAGTGACATCTTAATGACCACCTTTGAAGGTGTTATATGAGTGTTGAACAATCATCGTTTCGTGAGGCAGAAATTCACCATCCACAGAAACCGTATGTTCTTTAACCATTAGATGTAGGTGTCTGTAAGTGTATCTCGAATCCTTCTTATAACAACATCCTATTATATTGAGGATACTGGTGTTGTTACAAAAGAAATGAATAAAAAGAGTTTAGGGGGTTGGAGAATAAAAATAAAACAAAACAACATTAGAGATGACATTACCTCAAAATCGGGTAACTCTTTTTGATTTGAGCCAAAGGCTTCCTTGGGAAGAATTCTGCCCAATGTGAGGCTTCTAGGAGTAACTGATGGATGTTGGGAGAGTATTTGGGCAGAGGTTGGCCTAGCCAAATGGCTTGAAAGTGTGAATTAGGTGGTAGAGGTGGGGGCCTTTTATAAGAGGAGAGGAGGGGCTCTTTTGGAAAGATTGAAATGTTACATTATTATACAATGCTTTTTCGGATTCTAAAGGTCCCACACTTATATACTTCGTGGATAAGGTGGTAAGGGTTCGAAATATCTTCATCCAATAGGCTTTGGACAAGTGTAAGCCTTGGATTTTGCATTATCTTCTCATTTTATTTAAATTGTTAAATAATGAGGTCATCGCTGCATCATAGTGATGTCATAAATAATTTAATTTATTTAATGTCTAAAAATTATAAAAAAACTATGATGTAGGAAATCTTTTTAGATTTCTAATGAATATTTATAGTCAAAATTTGGACTTGTGTAACCCCACTTAAAAACTGGTTTAGTGAAACAACTCATGTTTGTGTCAATTTAATTTTAACATTAAATAAATATATATTAATGTCATTTTCCAACTAAAGTGGCTCCATGGGGTCCCCAAGTTGACCCATGGGTTGTCTTGGTCGGCCATGACTCATCCAATAGGAGTAGGACATGTGTCAAGCTCATCTTATATTATTAAAACATTATTTTTACCTTAAACTACACTAATTACCTCTAATCGCGATTAAGAACTTAAAAGTTACTATTCACCAAAAATTATTTTAATCTCATTGAACCAAATTTTACTTCTTAATTACAACCATGTATGTCGGATTTTTGAAAATCAAAACACAGAAGTGGTAATATTTCATTTAAACGAAAAATCAGTAATTTAACTACCACTTAGTGGTTTCACTATTCATCAAAAATTGAAGTTTTTCCGAATAATGCCAAAATTTCACCCTAAGCTATAATTGATATTCCGAATTCAAAAATTATGTCTATTTTACAAAATTCCAAACATATATGTTGCATTAATTAATTTTATACATAATTCCCGCTATCACAACAAATAGCGTGTTTTTAAGAAACAATTTATATCAAAAGATTGGCAATTGTTTATGTCCAATTTCAATGTTAAATTAATTCTAATTACCACCATTGGATAACATGGTAAAAATATATTCTAATTATACTTTAAAACCACTAAATAGTATAATTTATCACAATAAATTATTTTTATTAAAAAAGTTGTTTTAAGTATTTTTCACTATTCATAAAAAAATTGGAAGTTCTCAGAAAGATACAAAAAAATCAACTTAAGATAATTTCGGTATTATGAATACAAAAATGAAGTCCATTTTGAAATATAAAATTTCTATAATTTTAAAAAGTGGTTATTACTATTCATAACGGCTACTTTGATTAGTCGCGGTGTTTTAGAACTAGAAGCTGCGTACAATGCAAGCTATTGCATTATTGAATGAGAAGCGTATCGTGGAAGCTTGGGGTGTTACATTCTCCCCTCCTTTAATAAATTCTATCCTCGCAATTTGAAATTTTTCTTTGAAAATAAATGGTTGGAAAGAGAAAATACCTTTGAGGAAAACCCACATCGGAAATAAGGTTAATAAATATATAACATTAAAAGAAAGAAAGATAAGTACAAAGGTCACCCGATATAGCCCATTCTAGGATTCTATGAAAATATGGATATGGAGGAGAAACAATCCATCAAGGTCTGATAGAGAGTTATAGAAAACAGGATTAGGAGAAAGTTTAACCACAAGAAAATCACAAACTTGTGATTGGTTAAACGGTCATTGAATCCCCGGTTGGAAAAGTTAAACGACAACATTTTTGTTTTAAGTTACCTTTTATAATGTTGAGGAATTTATTTAGGAGATTTACTAAGAACGTAAGGGAATATACATACTTGTTATGTATACTTTCATTCATTAATAAATTTTTACCACAAACCCATCTTTTACTCCAAATGGTAACGGAACTCAAAAATATTCTATTTATCCTAATTGTATAAGGTTCCAAATGTTAACACATACCATTAAGAATAGTAAAATTATTTTGTAATTACCAGGGAATTCCTGTAGGCTAGTGGTAGGAAATAAAGACCTGTCGCACTATGATTGTGGGTTCGATTCCTGCAGCTTTGTCCGACGCGATGGGCTATGCCCCACCCTGCAGGTTGTCCTTTTCCTAAAACTATAGTATCATAATATTCCAAAAATAATCTTCATAAATTTTTTAACCTTAAACATTACTTATCCAAAGACCAACTTAATTCACTCCAACCTTTGTAGTTATCCAAAATACATCTGTCTAGACTTTCTCTAAAAGGTCTCTTAATTCCAAAATCAATTTATCAGATTCCCCAAACAAAGTAAAGTTTCTCTTATTGTCACATACTAAAAATATAATTACCTTCATCATATTAAAACCTTACTGAAATCAACAAGTACTGCAGTACAATCCTTATATATATATATATCACATTATTCTAATAACTAGAATATAATCCATGAGTCCAAAAGCACCATTACATTAGTTATTCTGCTTCAACTGTAGTAATAACATAAGATTGTCCTTGATCCCTTGGCCTTTTCTGAGGTATGTTTCCCTGACGCTTAGGACATTCATTTGCATAATGACCCATTTCTCTACAATTGTAGCATTCAAATTTGATAGCCACTTTCTTCCCCTTGCAATCACGAGCCTGGTGACCCTTTTCTCCACATTTATAACAAACTCCCATTCCTTCTAGGCAAGTACCAGGGTGATTCTTCCCACAATTATCACATAATGGAAAATCCTTCTTTCCCTTTTTCCCTTTATCTGTCTCTTGTTCCACCGTTCTCTTCTTATCTTGCTTTACTTTGTTGTCATAAGACTTAGAGAATTCCTTTTCTGTCTTGATAGCACATGAGACAATATCTTCGTATGATGAGAAGGATTGTGATACTAAAGCTCGACGGAGAAATGGTTTTAACCCATCAAAGAAAACAATCAATCTTACTCCTTGGGTTACGTATATAATCGGCAGCATGCCTCGCTAACCTTGTAAAGTTAGCCTCATACTTTGCGACATTCTCATCCTCCTTCTGCCTCAAACTCAGAAATTTCCTTTCCATATCTTCTTGATGGTCACGGGGAAAGTATTTTTCTATGAAAAGATCATTGAACTCCCTCCATTCCATATTCGATACGTCATCATCTTCCTTTGTGTTTTTAATCAATGACCACCATTGATCAGTATCTCCAGTGAGGCGGTAAACTGCCATGATAACTTTTTCCCTTTCACTGCTCCCCAAAGCCTGAAATATTTTCTCTAGGGAATTTATCCATTGCTCGGATACTAAGGGATTTTTACTCCCATTTAACGTTGGTGGTTGTTGCCTCATGAATCGATCTAACATTGATCTTCCACGCTGTGGATCAGGGTGCTCCATACGGGTAAGGTTATCATTCATAACCTAAGTATGTTGTCCCAGTATGGTGATTAGCTGATCGGCACAAGTTGCATCACCAGCCCCACTATAATTATCTTGAGCAGGAGGGCAATCCCTACATGGAGTGCGTGCATTGATACGGTTTCCATTTCTTCCACTAGGCGCCATTTCTAAACAATGGCATAAACTAGATCAGTTTATGAATCAAAACACATAATCCCATACTTATAAAACACTTAACATAAATTGAACTATTTATGGATATAATCCATAATCATAAAAAATGTTTTCTTTGAGGAAGTATATACTCATAAACCCTTCATAATGATTTGTAAAGAAAATGAGAGTTGTCCTAAGCATATCCCCCGGGAGTGTCGTAACCAAGAGTGCAGCAAGGCCCGTTGTCATGCACCAGTTCTCGTTCGAGTCTAGCTCAAAGCGGTGTTTTCAAGTTTTACCCCTAGGTACATCTATGCCAGAGCCGCCTCTATCTACTCGTATCCAGACAGGGATGTATTGCTCGGAAAACTCATAACATCTCTATAATACCAAAATTCTAGGGAGTTCTTCTATACTAATCCTCAAAGTCTATCTTTGGGCTATGTGCTCTAATCAGATTTTATCTAAATCTAGCTTCCAAGGTTAGTACTAAACTGCCTCTGATAACAACTGTAACGCCCCGACCCCAGCTACCCAGAGTCGGTGCATTACTTCGTAACATTGGCATGATCACAAAAGATCAAGTCTCGAAAGACCGATTAGTTTAGTAGCCTTGGAAACACTAGATACATTCATAAATGTTACATTACATCATAAAGTGAAAAAACTAATAACAAAGTCTTCATAGTCCACACTCATATCCCTTTCCGACTACCCCTGCAGGTCATTCATAAAATACTTCGTCACATCCTGGATAATATTAAAACATTGAAAGGGGTGATCTCAGATGCTCAGTAAGGATAATAATATTGCGGAAGTTTTCATAAATAAACATAAACATTTAAGGCAATGTATAACTAAAACAAAAGCCTTTTAAACTTGAACATCAACATAATATGGAAAAAGTAAAATGAGATAATGTCATTCACTTCTTCACATGGATATTCTACTGGTCGAATAATCACATGCAATATCAATAACCACTTTCATAATGAGGGAATGTATAATGCCAGACATTCTGAAACATTTTGTCAAGGCCTCGGCCAAGACGTCTAAAATGATTATGGCCTCGGCCAAAACCATAAATCAAATTGGGAAAGGACCTCAGCCAATTCCACGTCTAGTTGTCTCATGAGACCTACCGATGCATCGAGGAGCTATAGCGGGCTTCACCCGTCACTTATTATGTCCAATACATTCCTCATATGAATAGGTTTAAACATATCATAAACCATAACATAATCGTATCGCATAAAACATGCATAAAGGAAACATAAAATTTCCACATTTCAATCACAAGATATCAATACAACACATTGATAAAAATGCTTTCAAAACCATTTTCAAAAACAAAATAAAACAAAGTTAAAACTTTGTATTTATTTTTCATTAAAAAAAATGATGGCCTGTAAAGGAAGCCGAAACTCAAATAATGGTCACGGCGGCGGAGAAGTCGTTGTCGCCGCATAAGTACGGAAAGAAACAAATTCCCTTTTGTTGTTTAGCAAAACGCTTCGTATAAAAAAATTCCTTTTGAATAAACGTAAAATTCAAAGGGGTTTATACACCGTATAAAAGAAAATTGTGTATAAAACCATATATGCCTCAATGAAAGGATATTGAGACGAAGTCCTTAAAAAAATAATTTTTAAAATAAAATAGATATTTTATGTGTATTCACTATAGGTACACATAAAGAATGCAAAAATACAAAATAGGACATAATAATATCATGACATAATTTGAAAGTAGGAGATTAACCCAAAGAATGGAAGTTGGGTTAAGAAATTCCCTTACCTCGTGTCTGACTTGACTCAACCATTATTTAACCTCCTGAATAATAAAATAGAGTTAATATATACCTTATTAAGAACCATTTTTAATTTCATTATCCTTTTTATATCACTTATTACCATGTTATGAACATTATGTAATTATTTAAGTTAATAACTATCGTTTTGTTGATCTTTGGTACTTGAGTCAACAATAAACTTCTTATAATTACAAGTTGTTTATGTGGTAGAATATCCATTATCTTCAGAATTATATTCATGATATAGATGTCATATATATATCATATATATCCAGTATATACATTCATTTATAATATTACGTAACATTTAGAGGTAAGAAATGAAATGCACCGTTCATGGAGACGGTAAGCCGTACGTACACATGAACGCTACTTTCATTTCTATTTCGTATTTAATGGAATGAAATAATAATGATATAAATTTATAATATAATTAAATTATAATATAGTGTATAATACCATTTAATCCATCCTTTATACATCCCACATATGGCATTAACGATTCAAATCACTTTGAGGGGGCGGTAGTCCGCACTTCCTAAAATGAAATTATCGCGTTTTACCCATAATGGAAATCATAGAGTATGACATAAATGAGAAATACAGAAGCATAAGTAAAACATAAACACATTATATATCATATATATATATAGTGACATCTTAATGGCCACCTTTTAAGGTGTTATATGAGTGTTGAACAATCATCGTTTCGTGAGGCAGAAATTCGCCATCCACAGAAACCGTATGTTCTTTAACCATTAGATGTAGGTGTGTGTAAGTGTATCTCGAATCCTTATTATAAAAACATCCTAGTATATTTAGGATACTGGTGTGGTTACAAAAGAAATGAATAAAAAGATTTTAGGGGGTTGGAGAAGAAAAATAAAACAAAACAACATTAGAGATGACATTACCTCAAAATCGGGTAACTCTTTTTGATTTGAGCCAAAGGCTTCCTTGTAAACATTATGCCCAATGTGAGGCTTCTAGGAGTAAGTTATGGATGTTGGGAGAGTATTTGGGCAGAGGTTGGCCGATCCAAATGTCTTGAAAGTCTGAATAAGGTGGTAGAGTTGTGGGGCTTTTATAAGAGGAGAGGAGGGGATCTTTTGGAATGATTGAAATGTTACATTATTATACAATTCTTTTTCGGATTCTAAAGGTCCCACACTTATATAATTCGTGGATAAGGTGGTAAGTGTTCGAAATATCCTCATCTAATAGGCTTTGGACAAGTGTAAGCCTTGGATTTTGCATTATCTTCTCATTTTATTTAAATCGTTAAATAATGAGGTCATCGCTGCATCATAATGATGTCATAAATAATTTAATTTATTTAATGTCTTAAAATTATAAAAAAAAACTATGATGTAGGAAATCTTTTTAGATTTATAATGAATATTTATAGTCAAAATTCGGACATGTGTAACCCCACTTAAAAACTGTTTTAGTGAAACAACTCATGTTTGTGACAATTTAATTTTAACATTAAATAAATATATATTAATGTCATTTTCCAACTAAAGTGGCTCCATGGGGTACCCAAGTTGACCCATGGGTTTTCTTGGTCGGACATGACTCATCCAATAGGAGTAAGACAAATTTCAATCTCATCTCATATTATTAAAACATTATTTTTACCTTAAACTACACTAATTACCTCTAATCGTGATTAAGAACTTAAAAGTTGCTATTCACCAAAAATTATTTTAATCTCATTGAACCACATTTTACTTCTTAATGACAACCATGTATGTTGTATTTTTGAAAATCAAAACCAAGAAGTGGTAATATTTCATTTAAATGAAAAATCAGTTATTTAACTACCACTTAGTGGTTTCACTATTCATCAAAAATTGAAGTTTTTCAGAATAATGCCAAAATTTCACCCTAAGCTATAATTGATATTCTGAATTAAAAAATTATTTCTATTTTACAAAATTCCAAACATATATGTTTCATTAATTAATTTTAAACTTAATTCCCGCTATCACAACAAATAGCGTGTTTTTAAGAAACAATTTATATCAAAAGATTGGCAATTGTTTATGTCCAATTTCAATGTTAAATTAATTCTAATGACCACCATTGGATAAAATGGTAAAAATATCTTCTAATTATACTTTAAAACCACTAAATAGTATAATTTATCACAATAAATTATTTTGATTAAAAATGTTGTTTTAAGTATTTTTCACTATTCATAAAAAAATTGGAAGTTCTCAGAAAGTTACAAAAAATTCAACTTAGGATAATTTCGGTATTATGAATACAAAAATGAAGTCCATTTTGAAATATAAAATTTATATAATTTTAAAAAGTGGTTATTACTATTCATAACGGCTACTTTGATTATTCGCGGTGTTTTAGAACTCGAAGTTGCGTACAATGCAAGCTATTGCATTATTGAATGAGAAGCGTATCATGGAAGCTCGGGGTGTTACAGATATGAATAGAGCATGGTAAGAAGCTTGGTTCAGAAACGGTTTATAAACAACAACCACCATATATGAGAGGATTTAATTATTTTTTATGGATAAATATTGGGGAATCTCATATTTATAATGAACCATTATAATTTTCTTACTAATGGGGGATTTATTTATTAAATTCACTATAAAAAATAAATGAATAGCTATTAATCTGGCAATAATTTATTGAATTTGATTAATAGACTTCCCAAAGAAATAATTAATATATATATATATATCAAAAATACACACACACACACATATGTATATATCAAATATATATATAATTTATTCATACATCGCATGAATTTATTAAATGTAAAAAAAATATTACATAATTTATTATATGTTTATATATGTATATTTTTCAAAACATTCATGTAAATTTTAGTGCATATCCATCATGAAAAATGTTTTTGATGACCATATATCTATTTCAATGTAACCCAATACAAACACATATATCATTCTTATTATATAAAAATTTTAATCCCTTATACAAAATGACCTTAGTGGATGATCATCGACTTTTCATTAATTTTAAGGGGTTTTGAATTATTTTCTTTAATAGTTTATCTATGATCCATCAATTTTAGATGAATTTAAATAATCATTTTCAATATCATGAACTTACTTGGGGTAATATTTAGATCATTTAATTCTTGAATTTCATGATTTTGAATCATGATAAGTAGGTAGGGGAAAATGTTTCAAAATTTTCAAAATATTAATAATGTGATAGTTTAATTTTTATATTTATATAAAATAATGTATTTAATAGTAATATAAAAAGGAAAATAATAGATAATATTATCGATTAATATTTTATGTATGCATATATTAACATCTCCCTCCTTAATTGGTTCATAAATCATTCACATGGGAGTTTAAAATAATTAAATCAATATATAATTTTACTCCATTAAAATATTCTACTTTATAAGAAATTATTAATTTGACTATTCAATCAGGAATCATAGAATATATAAATTAAAACAAAAAAAAATACATAAAATTGCTCATTTTAAAATATTCATTTCATGTGGATCCTTCTCTTTTTCATTCCAATCTAGGTTTTGATAATTAATTCATCCCATATTTTCTGCTAATAAATTTATTTTATTAATGTTACCTTTACTATGTATCTATTTTTATTTAATACCTAAATTTATAATGTTCATATTATTATCTCATTTGTTTTATTATAAATATAATAATATTATATTTATTTTTTGAGAATATATAGGATAAAAATCATTTTTTGGAAGGAGGAAAAAATTTATATGTTTTTATATGTTTTTATTTATATTATATTTTTTTTGATCGTGGCCCCCTCTACATGTTTTATAATATCTCAGGATATAATGGTCAAGTATTCACTAAACATTTCATATTTTATATCAAATTTATTTATATAAATTTCATTCATTTATGAGGTGGTTTTAAATGATATATTGGGTGCTCTGAAAAATAAATTAAGTTTCTGCACTATTTTATAGATTCTTTCTTTTATAGATTTTGATGGAAATAATTTTATAATGTTTAAATGAGATACAAATATTTGAGTTTAATGAGATGTGGTGATATGTATCAAAATACATTTATCTGGATTTCTGAATTTACCTGGAAGGATAAAAATTTTGTTTCAGTTCTCTGCAAATTATTTGAAGTTCTGTGGTGTTTCTGGCAAGATATAGTTTTTCAAAGTATCATTTTCATTGTAACTATTGTGATCAAGATATATAGAAGTTAGATTGAGTAAATTTCTTATCCATTGTATTTATCATAAAAATTTATAAATATAATTATTCTATATCTATATCAAAATCCTATGTTAAAATCATCTAAAAAATACTCTAAATTTGAAATTATAGGTTACATATATATTCATAAGTGAGTTTACCTTACATGAGAATTAATCCCTATATTATTTATCCCTGCATTCATGGTAGTAACTGAACATTGGTATTGGGTTAACCCCATGTTTTATATCAATATTTGGTTTGGAAACCATAAATTTAATACGTGATCCTTAAGATGTGTAAGTTGATCCCCATATTTGGATGATAAATCTCACACCACTTTCATGTCATCATTTGGTGATCAATTTCTGGGAATGTCGAATAGAACACAATAATAACCTATGATATTAGTTCTGAAAACACCCAATAGAATCATAATATAATGTACTTCATAGGTGGATCATATTAGGTATCATGGTGAAGAAAATACTGAAATAGATGTTTGGTTCATGATGTATTATTCCATGCATCGATGACATATAGGACCTAGGTGAGTTCAAGATTTTCATTTTTAATCAAACATCCTATCTACTTTAAATTTTGAACTCAATTGAAAAATTCATATAATTCTGGAAGTCAAAAATACCATGAATGAAACATTGAATCAGACTTCACATAAAATATTTATCTTAACATTATTTTATAGACACTAAAGCATACTGAATGAGGTATAATGGATGATTAATCACCAACTAAAGCTCATAAAATTTTTTATCAAAAATAATCTATTTGTATCCAAACAATTATGTATTTATCTTTAAAATTGAAAAAATCCCTTTTCGAACTCTTATGGGATGAATCCTCTTTTTAGGAATGATGAACAACACATGCTCTTTCACATGATGCTACTTGAATGTGGATGATAAATTGGTTCTAAAAATAGGATATTATATTATATTCAGGTTAAACTTGCTATAATGGTGAAGAATAAAGATTCTATATACTCTTGACATAATGAAAAAAGTAAACAGAGATTGTGTGTAACCTTTCACATAAAGAAGATGGTGGGATATTATGTATTTTGGAATTAAGGTTTTATTTGAAATTCATTAATCATAAAATTTCATATGATATAGATTTTAATATATAAATTTATGTACTGAATTATTATAAGATAATTATTTATAGAATATACAGTATTGTAGAATATTAAATTATGTGATCTTTCAGAAAATACCCACTTTAGAGTTTTAATGTTATAATATAATATAATAATGGGACATTGATTTTTCAAAAATAATGAAATAATAGAATACTTGTATAAATCATATTTTGTTTACTTTGGATGATACACAACTATGTATTTTCTTTTTTTTTGAATTTTAGAATACTATGCTTTTTGGATTATTTTTAGTGATTTACCAGTTTGATAATCAACCATAAAATCAAATTATGGTGATTAGGGATTTTTCAAAGACATTAATATAGAAATTAGAGATAAAATTTGTCATAATATTTTATCATAATTTTCCAATAGAATTTGAGGACAAAATATATTTTAAATTCATATATATTAATTTCATTATAGAATTTGTCGTAAAATTTATAGGTTTATTTAATCCAATTTGATGGAATATTTAAATGATTATTTAACTTTTTAAAAAAGTAGTATCATTAAATAGTGATGGAAATAAATCAAAATAATTTAAATATATTTAAATATATTAATTTTACCAGAGGGAAATGATTCTATGGTATTATTTAAGAAATTTTTGTAGGATGTTTACTTGGTTTATTTTTAATTTCCAGAGGTTGTGAATACAATGAAATTGCTGGATATTTTTATTCCCTATATAAATATTTTTCTACCAACCATGAAAGTGTTTCATGAAAAATATTTTTATTTTATAAAAATATTAGTTAAAGATATCATATTTCTATTGGACATAGGATAAATGGATAAAATGTTTCTCTGTATATCCTTATTTCTCTTAGTGTAAATAATAAGAAGGATTAGATGACTGTATTTATTTTAATATTTATATTTTAAGGATAAAAAGTCTAGATTATGTATAATATTTTATTATAGAAGTAATTTAATTATAGAATCCTGTGTGAAATTAATTATGATATATGATTTTTTACTTGATTTACGATCATACCATCTTTATTTTTTTGTAGAAATTGTGTGCCAAAGTGGTTCAAATATTATAAATCACATTTTTTTTAATATAGTGTAAGATTTTCATAATAAGTTTTGATTTTAATGCTACCTTGTAAATGATCAGGGAGGCCTTATAAAAGCAATGTTGTAAGTTTTTTTTTACATCCAACACTAAGTTTTCAACATCATCAAATAAAATAATATACTTAGGGTAAGTCTCAAAACTCATAGAGGGAATATTGGTGGAGTGGAATAAGGGATTTATGATACACAAATCCCTACACAAAAAGAATTTCATGATCCATCCTTTATTTATATAATGCTGCAATAATCCTCTTTAAGGGATATGGAAAGCATCTCTTTATTTCAATAGAGATGATTTGAATTTTTCCAGATTCTTTAAAAGGAAACAATCCACCCCCACTATTGTGTCTCGTTCAATATAATATGTACCAAAAAAATCATCCATGGTTGGACTACTTCTTATTGTATTAGAGAATGATTTTCATCTTTATAACCCTGAGTTAGGGATATGGATGAAGAATAATTTCAATCATTGATCTTTGGGAAGGTATATCAATGATTTATTCTTGTTATTTAAATAGTGATAAGTATTATTAGTAGAAAGATAGTATTTTTATCTGTTTAAATAATCTTGGATTGAGTATGTATTTTAATACTATGAAAATATATAATATTCAAAAATGTGAACATGGAAGGATTAGTGCCACTCATGTGGTGGAATATGATGTAAATTAATTGGATATGAATGTAGTTATTTGTGAATTTGGAATCGATGAATATAATCATGTTTCTCAAGATGGGAAAAATTATGATATATAAGAAACCATTTTATATTTCTAGTAAGGAACTAAAAATTCTTGATAATTGAGGTACTATACTGCTAAAATTAAATTTTATACATTTAAAGTGTATGAAGAGGCTATCATTTCATAGATGAATGAGATATTGATTGAAATTTTCCTTGATGTTTGTACATTGTGATCTAAAAATCTAGAATCCGGTCAGTAATTAAAATAAATTTTAATATTTGCCTCTAAATGGAAAGGAATTTATACTATTATTCAATAATCTAAACCTTTAAAAGATTAACGGATAAAATTATGGATCAGTACATTGATCATTTATGAAGTTGATATGTAAAACAATTATTCATATCATATTCCTATCCAAAAGTAAAATCCTATACTCAGTTTTCTAACGGGTGCTTTTTTTAATTTATATTCTTATGATTTGGGTTTATGTGATAATATATCATATTTTCCATTAGAATTCATAAGGTTTTATAAAATGAGAAAGGATAAATTAATATTTAATAAGTATAATGATGAAATTAGATATTAATTTAATAAAAATCTTCAATTGAGGAATGGAATCCCAAAATCAAATCATATAGGAAATAAGATTACAAAATAAAATAAAATAGACCGATAAAGGTTATATAGAGTTAATCAAAATTTTAAAGATATGAATTAACTTCAAAATATAAATCTTATAATTAAAAATAAATGATAAATCTATGTCTTAATGATTACTCTAAATATGTACCATAATCGTGAACTTAAGGTTATAATTTTGAAAATATTTTTTAGTGAAATTAATGAATATTTTGATATCCTGAAAGATAAATTTGAAATGTTAATCAAATTGAATTGGAGACTAAGAGAATATTATGATTCTATTTTTATTTAGAAATCATATTTGACTAATAATAGTAAAAATTAATGATATCATTCTTCCAAAAATTGTAGTTCATTTCATAAAAATAAAATTCATAAATTACATTATATGTTTTATTCTCATAAAAATCAATCAGAATGTTTACCAAGTGAGTGAATTATCAAAATAAAATTCTTTTTTTTGGGTAAAATTAATAATGGATATCTTGGAATTAGTAGTAAAATGTAATTTTCCAAGTTATATAGGATTTATTGTCATTCTAGGTTGGAAAGAAAATTCAAGTCTACTCTTATATGTTTAAATTACTATATTAATTGATATTATGATAACAACTCCCTTCATAGAAAATCCCAGTTTTTTGGTCTTAATCAGCTTCATTTTTTAAAAGACTTATCAAAATTATATTCAATAATTTATCATCAAAATATAAAACTATAGCTTCCTAAGTCATTAGTTTCTAACAAAGCCTGACTAAAATGAAAATGAATATCAAAAGGAACTTGTATTTCAAATTTTATAGGTTTATTCCATTGAAATTCAATATTATTGAATTATGTGGATGTTTGAAAATTATTGAAATATTTTATATTTCTAATTCTTAATTGAAACGAATTATCATCATATATATAACTGTTAAAGTCTTGATGTGTTTTATTTATGTTTTTAAATTAATTTTTATTTTAAAATTGAATAATTGTTTTATATAATATGACAAGTGATTTTAATTGTTTCCCTTTTCTTCCAATACATTTGGTTATTAATATTCATGAAATATTATATCTTTTTATTAAATACATTATTTTATATAGTTAATTAATACCATGAATTATTTTTTCAACTAATGAACATCACGTATGATCTTATTTTGTTTTGTGTTGAATTGTGTTAATTTATTAAAAATTATATTCATTTAATGATGGGATTAATGTATTACTATTTTATTCACAATCATATTCAAAATTTATATAAATTTTTATTTTATAAACATTTATATTATTACATTGTAATTTTTTAGTCACGAATTACATGTGATAAATATTAATATTTACATTAATTGGAATTTACATATTTTAATTCATTACATATCTAAAATAGAATAAGGGGATTTTATTTTAGATATAAATTATGTATTTATATATATTATTATTATGAAATTAAATAAATTGTATGATATATATATTAATAAATTAAAAATATTCCTTACTAATTGAATATTATTTACATTTTATCATGGATCATTGAGAATTACATTTAAACGTTATAAAGGAAGAATAAATTAAGGAGGATTTCTTATTGCTTAATGTATTGGGAATGTAATATATTTTGAATTATATTCTAATTTAGTCAAATTTGTTATATACAAAAATGTTAGAGGGAATATTCAGCCTTATTGATTTTTTTAAAAGTGGGAGACTATTGGGTGACTTCTTCTCATTTCCATTCTCATCTTAGTTTTGATAATTTCTACCACTGATTTGTTTCAACAAAGTTTGTTTTGGCGATTTAAAATTTACTATGTATCCATGTTTTGTACCTATATGAAGCTATATGGATCATATTATTACAAAATAAATTCTATTTTTAAAATAAAAAAATTATATTCATTTAATTTTCTTATGTAGAATTCTAAATCACATGTTTTGAAAGGTGATAATTCATTGATTATTTTATATGTTTTTAACGATATTAAAATTTTAAATTCATTGACACGTATATATTTTTAAAGATATCTAAAGATATATTAAATGGAGTTTTGATAAACATTCCGCATTGGAATGTTAACTGATTTATATAAATTTCAATCATTTGTGAGGAAGTGTAAAATGATCTCTTAGGTGCTCAAAAAATTCACCAATGTTGGTGTAACATATAAATTATTATTGAGTATAATGAATTGTATACTGAAAAATCTTCAATGATTACATAATATAAAAATATATAATTCATGGATAAAATGAATATTACAATATATAAGGAAATTATCATTATTTCATTATTTACATGGATGTCTTAAATTGTAATTATAGTTCATTACAAATTAATTGATGTTATAAGAATTTTTTATTTGATTTTTTTGAAATTACTTTTTTTCTAAATTAATTTTTAATATATCATAGGATTTTCAATTTATAATGAGTAAATTATTAATACATTATAATTTTATTAAAATTATCTAAATATATGTATATAGGACATGTTGTTGAATGCGGTGATAAAAGCAAGTAAAATTTTAAGGAATTTTTTAATGTAGATATTTACATATTTTAGATGTGAACAAACCTCACATGAAGAATCAAAACCTTATCATTGAACCCCATGTTCATGAATAGAATCTAAAATTGTGACTGTATTACCACCATGTTTGAGTTTGATGTTAGGTTCATAAACATAAGAGTTTCAAAATGATCCTCACATTTCTTAAGTTGACCCAAGAATTTGGATGATAAACCATCCGACACATTCGTATTATCCTTTATATCTATATTTCTCGGAATTTCGAATAGAACTCAAGACTCTAATAGGAGTTTGATTCAAAAAAATCCATGAAGAAAATTAATGTATAGAAAATCACATTGGGAAAATGCCAGTTATCATGATTAATATAAACCTAAAATCTTGTTTTTAATCATTCATAGTTACACCATGGATGGATGTCATACAATACCCTTTTATATTCAATATTATAATTATTGAACTTACATCCTTTCTACGATATATGAGAAACTCAATTTGAAATTTATAACTATGCTTTATTTCAAATATTCCATTAATATAACTCAAAATTAGAATTTATATGATCTATTCATCTTTAATATCTTACATGATATCTAAATAGAACATCATGATAAGAACTGGAGGTTTCATGATCTTCTAATAATCATATGAACATACATTTTGAAGAATATATTTCGATCAAAAATAATATGTGGTTATCTATCGAATTGAACTTAGCTCTTGATGAACACTCAAGAGTTGAATCCTCTTCCCAGAAAAGACATTCAATACATAATGGTACACGTGATGCATCTTGAGCTAGAAATATGAACATGAACCCAGAACATTCTATACTAATATTATGAGGATATAATTTTTGTAATGGTGAATAATGACATATCTTTATACTGTATAAATAATTCACAGGGTAACTAGATATTTTATGGAGAATGTCACATGAAGAAGATAACGATATATTAGGTACTTTATTATTAAGGTATTATTAGGAATTCATTAATCAACAAATATCCATGTATTTTGGATTTTTTATTTCATTTATGAGATTTTTTATCATAAGATGATTATTAGTATAATATACGATAATATTGAATATTAAATTTATGGATTTTTAGGGAAGTTATTCCATGTGGACTTTGAAAATGAGAATATTACTGAAAATTGGTACATTTATTTATCTAAAATTATGAATTAAATAATGGCCATTATTATGCAAACATTGGTTATTTTAGAAGGAATGGTACTATGTTTTTCTCATTTATCAATTATTAAACTAATATTTTTTGTCTAGATTATTCTCAGTAGTGTTTAAGTTGGATAATCAGTAATAAAATATAATGATGTCCATAAAAGTATTTTTGAATATTATGGTGAACATTTTTGGGTAAAAATTGATTTTATTATATTAACCACATCTTCTAATAGATTTATATGAGACTTAGTAATTTAAGAACAAATATTTTAATTTTCATATAGATTCTATTATGGATGTTTATATATTATTTTAGCAGTTTTACAAAATGTTTAGTGGAATATTTAAATAATTATTTAAGTCTTTTTCAAAGGAGAATAATTTAATGATGATTCTAAAAAATCATACCAGTGTAAATTAATTTGACTGGGTTTACTTTGATATAGTGAAATTATGTTTTGATATTTTTGGGGATATTTTTTGTAGAAGGTTAATCAAAAAAATTCAATTTCAATGGAATATGATCTATTATAACTACTAGATATTATTATTCTCTATATAAATATTTATATATATGTTTCTTATGTGATGTGTGAAAATTATGTTTCATTCCAAAAAAAATTTATAGAAACATTCTTATTGGTATTTAACATTTGATAATGTGACAATATGATTCCATGTAAATCCTTATTCTCTCATAGCGTAAATTATAATTATTCTTATACATCTCTATTTAGTTCACTAATTCTATTTAAAGATGAATAAGTCTCTAATAAAATGATGATTTTATTATTTATATTATATCATTATTCATGTTTGTGTGACATTGATGAATATATTATCTCTCTTACTTGAGGGATGGGAAAACAATTTTTCAAGTTCTTATACTATTTTTTTTTCTAAGTACCCTAAAAAATAACATGAAGACCCTAAAAAATATTTTATTTATGTTATCAATTGAATTAACTCTGTTGTAAAGGTCACCTTATAAAAGGACCTTCTAAGTGGGAAGCACCATGATCATAAACAGAGCATTGGTGTGTTATAAGGGATGTTTGTTCTCCAAACACTTATACATCATCATTTAATGCTATTATTTTAGATTTTCATACTTTTTAAGTAAACTTTTATATATAAATAGATGATCAATTTATATTAAGATAAATAATTTGAATTTTTTGTGATTTTCTTGAAGGGAAAAATTCACCTCCACTTGTGTCTTCATCTTCATCATCTCCAACCAAAAAGTGGCATCAACGGTTGTGTTATTTTAGACAATATTAAACAATCATTTTAGCCTTTACCATCATGAATTAATGATCCATATTAACAATAATTAAAACTATTGGTCTTATAGAATGTTTTTTAGGAATCATGCTCTTTATTCCAATTTTGGTAATTATCATTTTTGGATATATCATAAGATTGTCTATTTAAATTATGTTGGATTGAAATTTTATTATAAATATACAAAAAAATCTATGAATTCAAAAGGGGAAACTAGAAATAGGAATCCTACTCATTTATTTTTTTATTTAAATTAAATTTATAGAAATATAATTATTAGTGGATTGGGAACTAGTGAATTTAATAGACGTTATTATTATTATACAACTTATGAAATGTGTGAAAGATCAAAAATTTCTTTTGAATTAACTAATAATGTTAAAAACATATTAATAGTAATTATTAATGAAAAAATTAATATGTTCAGGACACTGGAGGATTAATGAATCATTTATATGAATGGGAAATTGAAAAAAACATCCATGATGTTTCCTTCATTGGAACACCAATTCAATAATTTGATTGGGAATTAATGTTACATAGAGTTACACATTGTAATCATAATGAAATTAATTCTCTATTATGAACATCCAGACCTATTAATGTTTTAAGAATAATGTAATGTATTGGATCCATGATGATTTATTAAGTGGAGAAGTGAGCTGAAGCAGGGTATCATATTTCATTAAAAAAGGAAAACTCTTTAGTCAATTTTTTAAAGGGTGAATTCAATGATTCTAATTCTTGTGTTTCGGGTTTAAGTGATTAAATATCATATAAATTTATATTATTCGTCATCGTGTATAAATATATATTGGAGAAATATAAAATAA
Organism: Viscum album; assembly: GCA_963277665.1. NCBI lineage: Eukaryota > Viridiplantae > Streptophyta > Magnoliopsida > Santalales > Viscaceae > Viscum > Viscum album. The sequence continues at coordinate 1,411,814,815 of OY728134.1, forward strand.
TTAGGTTAGATGTTTTTAATGTTAGAAGAATGTCTATTTGAGACAAAACTATTGTAGTCTTAAGCCTAAATGTAAATCTAATTATAAAATAAAAATTTATAAATAAATTTTGAATAAATAGAGTGATAATAGGTTTAATGTAATTAACCATCAGTAAACTATGAATATGAGAATGAAAAAAAGGTAAATCTATATATTATGTCTCATGCAGATGAGGTTTAACAATTATTCATTAAAATTTTTAATTCTAAAAATATTTATTTTGGTTAACATAATGTGCATTGTGATGTGGTTCTAGATAAATTTTAATCCTTAATAAATGACTATATAAAACATAGAAAATAATATGATGGTACATTAAATTGAAAACAATGTTTGACAAAGAAGAAAAAAAATTAAAATCTAATTTTTCAAAAGAATTTGTGCCTTTCATGAAATTTAAATTAATGAATTATATGTTAATGTAGATTCATTACAACTAGTTAAAAACATTTTTTTCCATACGAGGATATTATCAATATAATATTAATAGAAAAAAAAATAATAATGTCTGCCCTCATATTGGTTGTAATGGTGATGGGTATAAATTTTATGGGAAATATTTTTTCTTTTGCTATAAATAGATAATCAAGTCTACAATATGATTTTATTTTTGTGGTATTAATATAAATTATGGTATTATTTTACATATAATAAATCCTTAATTTTATTTTTTCTAAGGATTGTTCATTTTTTAAAATATTTATAAATATTTAAATCTATATTCTCTTGGAAAATTAAATAACTCCTCATCCATATGTATTGAGATTCTAACAGCGGTAGAGCCAAAATAATATTGGTAACAAAAGGCACTTGTAATTAATTTTTTTCAGGTTTATCCCACAGAAATTAATTTTTAAAGCATTATGTTGATACATTAAAAAATTGAAAATTTTTTATATTTATGGTTTTTATTTTAATATATGAATCCAGAAAGATAGAATTTTTTATATTTGTGAAGTGTTTCTTTTATATTTTAATTTAAACGTTTAATTTAAATGCACTAATATTATATATAGTTATGAAGGGATTTTAAATGTTTGAAATTATAATAATATGAGTTTAGTAATTTTTATCATTGAACTATTAAATCTCTTTGTTCAATTTGTTGTCTTATGTGATGAATTAATTCCATGGATTATTTTTTCACTAAGGACCATCAGGCATGTTCATAATAATTTTTTTGGCCTATCTTAATATATTACAAGTTTTTTCCTTGTTAGGATGTGTTTAAATTCTTATTAATTAAATTTCTATCAGGTTTAAAATTTATCCATTATTATACATGATAAACTATTATATTTTTATATTTGGTTTTTTTCCAAAATGGGATGTAAAACAATTATATTAAAATTTAATAAAATTTTATTTTATTAAATCCTTGAATGTAAGTAATATTTCTAATGAGTGTAAGAGGAGTTATTTTAAATGTTTAGAATGTGATTAAATATTATACTTTTATGAAATTAATTATATAATTTGGAAAAAAATTATTACATTTATAATCTTATCTTATTAATTTAATACTATTTTACATGTTTTTATGGATCCTTCAGTATAACATTTTATATTTTTAAGGAATACTATATTAAAGTGTGGTTTATATTTCTACATGTGTCAATAATGTATTATCTTTTTCTTGCATATTTCTATAACTCATCTTTTTTATACTTAAAAAAGATGGGGAGAGAGTTTGTGTTCTCTAATTATCAACAAATGGGTATTTTTTCGTGTATACTTGTTTATTAATTTCCCCTATTTTTTTGATATTTATATCACACCATTTTTCTTTTCATAATAATTTTGATTTAGTCATTTGAGATTTATTATCCCTGTGTTTTTAGTTTATATCTGAATCAATTTTCATCAAATCATTACTCTGTTTATTCTATTGGAATGATAATAATATTATATTAATTTCATCAATTTATGTTCAATTATAAATAAGTTTTTTCTTATATGGTAATAAATATATGAATATGTTATATATATTTATTGATATTACAATTTTTCAGTTCATGGTCACCTCTGTATTTTTTTATATCTAGGGATACAATTATTAGACATTCCAAAAACTTGTTCAAGTTGGATAGAAAAAATATTTAGAAAAATTTCATTCAATATATAGGATATATGAAATGTTATATTGGGTGCTCAAAAAAATGAAGGAAATATGTTATAAAATTTTAGGGATTCACTATTCAACATATATCTATCGATAAATTGTTTCAATGCTTATGTGATATAATAAAATAAGAATCATTATTAAATTTATTTAATAGATATAAAATAAAATATTTCAAGATTTATATAATTAACCGGGAATGGTAATAATGTATTTTTAGTGCTCTAAAATTTATCTTATGTTGTGTGATGTTTTCAACCAAACTATTATTTCTATGATTTTCTTTTACATATATATTTTAAGGAAATCATAAGTTCATGAATTAATATCGATGCAACACTTGATCCTTAGGGGTTTTTTAAAAATTATATAAATATATTTCTTGAGCACTAGTTTAGGAATCAAATTTAACAATCCTATAAAAATTCAATGAATTTTAAAATATATATTTTACTGATTTTTAAATGTTAATAAATCTCACATGAGGATTCATCTAATCATTAATTAAAAACATTTTTAATAAAAACAGAATTTTAGAATTGGATAAACCCCATTTGAGGTAAAATATATCTATGGAATCATATATTTTATGAATTGATCCTCACGTTTTGTATACTTATCCACACATTTTGAAGATGACCATCATATCATATTCTGGTGATACTTTGGACCTCATATTCTAGGAACATAATAAAAAAATTCAATACATCCATAAGAGTTTAATTTAGATAAATCAAGGAATGATCATAATATATATAACATCACAAGTATAACAGTCTAGGTATGTTAGTTAAATGAAACTCAAACTACTGGTTTTCATCATGATTTGTTTTCTCATGCATAGATTTCCTATAAGAAACGATGATTTCACGGTTGTATTTCTCAAACCAATGTCTTCAATATTGTACAAACCAAACACTATTGGAAACATTTCACCAAACTCGAGGGAAATGTAACACCCCAGATTTTTTAAAAGGAACCATTGTTTTCGATAGCATGCCTGATACTCCAAATTGAAGTTAAATGAATAAATAACTATTATTATTTAAATTTTACCATTAAACTATCCATTATAATGGTTGGAAAGAATATTATTAATTGGAATATAAATATATTGTTTACACATGTATATAAAATTCATTGACTAATTAACTCTAAATTATTGTAAATACGTTTTTAAAATAAAAGAAAATATTTTGGAAAAATGTATTTTAATGTGCACAACTTCATTTTATAAGAATAAATAATAAAAACAATATTGTTGGAGTATATTAATGAAATATTTTTTTAATATATAAAAAATTATTATTACCATTCATAATATATTTATTGTAAAAATAATATGAGATCAAAGTTAATTTAACAAAAAATAAAAGTATTTAAAAAAAATTATTTTCGTTTCCCTTTGATGGAACACTTTTTTTAAATATAGTTTTTGAAAAATTAATAAATTAAATATAGAAATTGAAAATTATTATTTGATTGTAAATTATCAAAATTTACTTTGATTTTTGTTTTGGTATGTTTCTAATAAGATAAATGTTTTGAAGAATAGTGAGAAACATAAAACATTTTAATTAGAAACTATATTTTAATAAAATTTATTAAAAATGATAAATTATTTTCTTGACTCTTTGGAAAATATATATAAATATTTAATTTATTGATAATCCATTATATACTATTTTATTTAATTTCATATTGAATTTTTATATAAAAACATCTCAATATTTCAGATGTTTTTACTTTATAAACATATTTTCTTGATCCTTCATCAGGATTAATTTTTAATTAATTTATAAGAAATACTATTTCAAATTTTTTTAAATTGTATCAAATATTATTAATCAGAAGTTCCATCATTAAAAATTATGTATCTTTTTTTACAAAATATAAATTGTATATTTGTTAATTTTTATTACCAAAGTTAAGGGTAAGTCGGGTAATTAAGGGAAAAAATAATATTATAAATATTATAAAATTGACATAAAACCTATCCAAGATTTATTGTATGAGTATATTTTTCCCATATTCAATAATGTATTAGTTACAAGACCATTTATGGCCTTTTGGATTACAATACAACCTTTATAATAAAACATTCAAACTAAATTCAACATTTTGAATCTTTTGTTTTTAACAGGTGAAATATTTTTGATATTCTGTCATATAAGTTATATTTTTTAAAAAATTATTATTAAATAATTAAAATTTAATCTATATATTTTTAATTTTTTTATTATTTTTTATGGATAAAATAATTTTCATAAATGTTGACACAATGATGATGCATTAATTGGTCAATTAATAAAAGAATCAAATAAATGATACTAAAAAATTTAGAATAAATATAATTTGATATAATTAATGTCATACATATATTTTTTGGTAGAATTTTAATTTTAATTTTTTTATTAAATAGTTTGTCTGATAATATCATGTTGTTATTTTATTTAAAAAGTCAAGTATTGAATAGTTTCAAAATAGGCATTATTGATATTTTAAAATAATAAATATTGTTTGAAGTGATATTAAAATTATAAAAAATATAAATAACAATAAATTTATTTTTACAGGTCTCTAAATATCATAAATGAAACATTTACTCATCATTAAAAATATTATAGTTAATATATTAACACTAAATGTGTAAATTACGTGACCTCACAATAAGAGTTCAAATAGTAAAATAATGGTCAAAACAAAAAGATAAGGATTAAAAAAATAAAACAAATATAATTTTTATTATATTAATGTATTTATACCTATCATAATAATCTCTTTTAAATAACTCACTTTGGATCCTTTTTGGATAGAAAAGTAATATACAGTAATTTAATATTTGGATGAATTCAACGAGTCCCCCTCCCCTCTACTATAAAAGGGAACCCATTTTCTTCTTTACATCACACATAAAAACCAATGTTTCAATAATATATGCCCAAAACTATTACTACAACTCATCCTCACATTCTAAGGATCTTATTTTAAGCATAACACCACCAATTGAGTTCTTAAGGTGTTATGAAACGGAGAACGTAAGAAGAATACATATTGTTTTAATTAAGTATTTCTATTTTATTTATTTTTCCACTTCCTAAAATTTTTTATCAAACATTATTAAATAATAAATAAAATATCTTAAATATACTTATATTTTATGATTTTAATATAATCACTTAAATCCATATCCAATTTCATCAAATGGGAAATGAATTATTTGTTCATGTGTACGGTGGATTACCACCTCACACACCAATATAATTCATTTTCTATATCCATATCTTATGAATGGTTGTAAAAATAAAATTAATGTTTATAAATGGTACTAATTAATTATTTATAATTATTAAATAATATATTATCATTTCTATTTTACCTTTCCATGGACAAAAAATTGACAAAATCGTTCATGTGTACGCGTGAACTACAACCTCTAGGAAGCGATAAGATTTATTTTCCATCAACAGATAACATGTATTACATATACAAGTATATTCAAATAATTAATATTTTATTAAGGATATTATAATTATTTTTTAATTTTTAAATAATTCTTACCTTCTTTTTATAATTTTCATAGAAAAATGGAAATCTTTCTAATAAGTACGTACAACCTACTATTTCCATGATTATAAAGTAGTTCATTTTTAATGTCCATACTTAATGGTTTGATTTAAATGTGTAATTTATGAATAAAAATGATAATAATTTCACTAATAATATTTTGGATATGATGGAATAATGACCACTTTGACTATTGACATCATACCAAATTCAGTCTTAAAAAATGTTACAAATATTGTTAAAACATCCAACATGAACCTAAATAAATAAATAATTATTATAACATGGTAAAAGGTGATATAAAATGATTAAGAAAAGTTATAATAATCTATGAAAATAAATAATTATCATAAGTTTACTAATCAATAAATTAAAGGACATAAATGATATATCAGACTAATGGTAAGGGGTGTCATTAAAAACTCATTTCATTGAGAAATAACTTGAGGTTATGCACATTATAAATTTATAAGGTGTATATATAGCCCCTTTGATATTCTATATAATTAAATTCGATAATTATAATTATTTTTAATGTTCTCATTAAATTAATTCATTATTGATTTTTTTGATTCAAATATTTCAACGTGGTATGAGACACATTGATTTAAAAATACCTTCATTACTATTTTAAAATTTAATTTCAAAACACTTTCTTCCATGTAAATATTCATAATAATATTTTTAAGATAAATGAAATATTATTTGACTTTATAATTTTATTCCAATGTTTTTAAAAATTAATCTTTTAATATGTTTTGTACAGAATTTTTTCCCAGACGACAAAAAGAATGTTATTTCCTAACATACGTAGCGACAATGACTTTTCTACAATTAAGGAAAATATTCTATTTTTTGATTCCTTTACAGGAATTAATATATCATTTATTAAAAAAATCCCTATATATTTTGGGTATTTTTTATTCAAATTTTTTTTTCAATTGAATGTTGTATTTTTGTGATGAAAATGGGATTTTGAAAGATAATGGTATCTGAAGGTAATTTATATATGCATCAAAAATATTTTTTTAAAAGATAAAATGTAATTTTACATGTTTCTATTCATAGAAATTATAAATGATGGGTGTTCCCAGATAGCATATGGTGATCACTTTAAAGCTTAAATGTTGGGGGCACCTAGATAATTATCCAATGCATTGGGTACTTCAGATATGGTAGTCGACCATATGGTTATTCTAGATGTAAAGATTTTATAAAGGCTCTTTGTTTTTATGTCCCAAGGCACCTATATGAATTTATTTTTCATACTGGTGATTTTTTATCGGTATCATTTGTTTTCAAAAGGTAAAATAAATTATCACATTCAAGGAATAGTCTTCTATTCATGGGTAAAATAATACGATTTCACGAAAAAAAAACTTCCATGTGTTTTCAATTTTTAGTGTAGTAATGATTTCTTTCATCTTATTATAATACTTACTAATATTTTGTGATCATCGGATGTTTTACAATTTTTTTCATAGGTTTGATGAAGTTTAAGGACAATCATGTTGTTTTAAAGAAAATTTTGTTCGTATTTTAGGAAAATAAAACATGTTATATTTTTAAAAAGTCTTCCCTTGGTGGAAAACATGAATACTCAGTATAAGTGTCCACCTTTATTGTATGGTTTTATTATGTACCAATTTTTCCTAATTCTATAAAAATGTAGAACTAAAATATTATTGGGAATAATAATTCTTTATTTCAGGATTTAAGATAACTTGGTTATAAATGTTTATGTTTGTGTCTATACAGTTGGTATTAAATCAGGGTATAGACAACATTAGATATCGAGATTCTTTATTAAGAGATAAAAATATCATCATGGGTTTATAATTTTATTGTTTATTATGTGTTCAATGTCCAGATGCCCATTTTGAGTATTAATGTTATGAAATTATAAAGTTTCTAACTGTATTTTTAATATTCATTCATTTTTCGTAGTTATGGGATATTTTATTTTGATATGTTAAATAAAAGGTATGATATTACATTTCAGGTAAAAAAATTATCTCTAATGATGAATTTAGTTGTATAATAATTATATAATAATTTTATAGTTTTAGAAACACTAAAACCCACAGGATGGGTAACAACCCATCGCTCCCAACATGGTAATGAGTTTTGAACCCACTACTGAAGGGAGACAATTGTTCATCACATACCAATGGAATATGTTTTGTCCCGGGTTATAATAAATATTTCTTTTTAGTTAAAAAATTTGATGTAAAAAAGAATAAGTTGTGTTTCGAAACATATATGTTATCAAATATATAACCATGGGGTTGTAAAATTATTTCAGTATTAAGTGATTAATATTTTTTGGAAGACATTCTCAATTTTGGGAACCCTATATGATCAATTTGAATAGAATACTATGTGGTTTTATTTGAAAAGTAATGAATGAATTATGTTTTGCGAAAATATATGATTTTATTGTGGACATATGGTGACTCATGTTATTTGTGGAAATAATAATCATGTCTTGGAGATTATGTGATTTTGGAAATTAAATGTTTTGTATGATACATTAAGTGTGATTGCTATTTTTGGAGATAAATATTAAAATTAATCATTAAGACTATGTGAAAAACTCGTTCTATATTGTGGGTTTTGATACATGTTATAATATATTTGATGAATTTTATGGATAGTTATTTCTTGAATGGTCTATGTTGAACTTATGGTATTACTGTAGAATTTTGGAGATTAATTTAGTTTGTTAGTATATAGTGGTTAATCCTTTTGAGAAATTACCACATATTATCATAAAATTTTTTATTTTGGTTAATATTTAACGAGAGTATAAATATATAGTTAAACTATTGTGGGTTATATGATTCTCTAAAAGTTGATTCTAGTACTTCATGCATTTTAAATTCATCTTGAATACCCATCCTTTAGAGAAAAAGGTGGGTTTTGGTGGAATTTGATTAATAGATGAAACTAAAATTGTCAAGTATGTGTATTTACTTACCTTATTATCCCAAGTAGTAAAATAATTCCTTAAATATGGGAAAATGATCTTGGAACAAAATATTTTTTCTATTTACATTTCCTTACTAAAAATCAATGACCTCTTAACCAATTACACATTTATGGTTTTCTTATTGTTAACATTTTTAATACCATGTTATGTATCACTATCTATTAGAACATGATAGTTATTTTTATCTTCCATGTCAGTGTTTTCCTACATGTAACCTTATCATGTGTTATCTCAGATGTCTTTCCATCTTCCTATTCTTTATTTTAAAGTGGATCTTTCATTGAACATTTATCCATTTCAATATTTAAATAAAGATATTTTGTAATGAAAAACCCCTTGTTTTCAATCCAAATTTCAAATTGAGAGGAATAAATTTTGTAATTTTGGGATAAGGTACAATCCAATGTTTTTAAAAGGGAAACAATATGTTTGATACCATAAATGTTATTCCACATCAAGCTTAAATGATTTACTAAATATTATTATTGAAATGTTACCATTAAATCATGTATTATAATGGATAGAATGAATGATATTACCAGAATTATGATAATATTTTTACAAATATATATATTTCATTTACAATTTAATTATAAATTACTGTAAAAACCTTTTTAAAATAAACTAATTTGTTTTCTAAAAAACTATTTAAATGCTCAGAAGTGTGTTTTATAACAATAAATAATAAAATAACTCTTTATTATTATATTAATGAAATATATATGTAATATATATTTCAATAGCATATTCAACATTTACCTTATATGTTTTCTATACATAATACAAGAACAAATTCAATTTTATGAATAAAAGAATGAGTTTTCAAAAAAATATAGTTTTGTTGCCTTTTGATGTCCCACAAGTTTGAAATGTATCTTATGAAATTTTTATAAATTATATTTGAAATAATGAACTTTTTATTGGAAATTAGTGTATTAAAATTTACATTTGATGAATTTTTTGTGTTGTTTGGATAAAATTCATTTTTTGATAACTACTGAACAAAAATACTGCATTTTAATTAAAAGATGCATTTTCATAAAATATTCTAGTAGTGTTAAATAAAAAAAATTGAGTGGTTTTTAGGTATAAATAGATAATATTTTTATTATTTAATCCTATATAGGTCATTTTAATAAAGTTCATAATGAATTTGGATATAACATCATTCCAATCTTATGAAGGTTTTGAATTTGAAACATGTTTTCTCGATCCATCAACTGGATAAATTTTTTATTAATTTCTACGGATAATTGGGTTTTAATATTGTAAAATGGATTCCATGTTTTATTAGTAATGTAAAAATTTAATAAATTTGTCTCTTTTCTTTTTGGATAAAATATAAATAGTATCTTTTGAAATTTTATTACCATGGTTAAAGTTAAATCGGGTAATTATGGATAAAAATAATATTATAAATATTGTAAAATAACGATAAAACATTTTTTAATTTTATTTTATGATTAATTTTGGTCCCGATGCTTTAAATTGTTATTTATGAGTCAATTAATGGAGTTTTGAACTCTAATATAACATTTGTAATAGAATATTAAAAGGAAAGTCAATTTTGACGTACTTTTGTTTTTAGCTAGAGAAATATTTTTAATATGGCGTTATATAAGGGATGTGTTTGCAATAAATATTATTTAGAAATGTAAAATATTTTTATACATCGTAGTCATTTATTTATATTTTTTAGTGATAAAATAATTTCATTAAATAGTGACACGATTATGATGTAGTAATTTTTCAATTAATGCAACATTGAAATAAATGATATTAAAAACAAAGAATAAATAAAAAATATTATAATTATTTTCATCCATAGATTTTACGGATAACGTTTTTCTTTTAGTTACTATTTAAAATATATTTCTTTGAGCATATAATGTATTTATATTTTATTAAAAGTCATGTTTTAATAGTATCAAAATTTACATTCTTCCTATTTCAAATTAAATAATATTTTTCTAAATGATCTAAAATTTATTACAACATAAATTTCTGAAACATTATTGCGATAAGACTTAAATTTAAATCAATGACTCATTTATTGGTTGTTCCTCATTTTATTGTAATTATGTCAACTGATAAAGTGGAAATTAACTGATATCACGGTAAAAGTTAAAAGGGTAAAATAATAGTCAAAACAAAAACATGATGATTAAAAAATATTCATGATGTGTCTATTTTTTATTTTAGTATTGTATGTTGACCCATCATTATCCTATATTAAACATTACTCAATTTTTAACCTTTTTTAAAATAAGTGTTATTTATATTAAGTTAAAATTTTGACAAATATCCAAAGTTCCCCAAACGTCTCCTATAAGAGGGAACCCATTCTTCTAATTTCATAACACTAGAAGAGCTATTTGTTTTGTTGATTATTGAAAAAAATACAAAACCTAGAATCCATCCCCATATACTAATTCTATTATTTTAGCCATAACACCACCATTAGATCTCTTAGGATGTATGGAAAATGAGATCATCCGAAGAAGGGGTATTGTTTTAATCAAGTAATTCGGTATTATTTACACTTCCACTTCCAAAAATTCATTATAAAACCTAATGAAATAACAACTCTAGTTTTATAAATATCCTGAGAATTTATTATGTTAATATCATCACCTAAATCAATATCCAATTTCATCAAATTGAAAATGAATTATTCGTTTGTTTGTATGGAGCACTAGCACCTCATGGACTGATATAATCAATTTTCATTTACAGTATCTAAGAAATAGTTAAAATATTGGAATTAATGTGTATATATATAATTTCATAGACCTATTCAAAAAATATATTTTATAAAATATAGTGTCTGTGGTGTTCATGGTTGTCACAGTTTCTCATTTCATGAGATTTCCAATTTATTGAGTTTCCAACGATAGGTCATGACGATGGGTCGAATCGGTGGTTCAAAGAGCTGGCTTGAACTGATGACTCTCCAATGGTGGGATGCACTAATTGATCGTAATTGTTAAATTCCAATGGTGGGTCACAATAGTATCTCGCACAGGTGACATTCTAATAGTGGGTCACACTAGTAGCTCACACGAGTGACTCACCAACGGTGGGTCACACTATTTTATTGACACTAGAAGCTCGCATTGGTGACTTTTACCAATCACCTCCAACTCATGAATCACTAATGGTGGCATACAGTAGTATCTCTCTATCAGTTACAATTGATAGTGACTTGCTAAATGATGAGTCATTTCTAACTATTTGAAAACATTCCATCTTTTTCCCGTTTTCCCAGTTTCTCCACTTTTAACTTTTAATTTGACATAAATTAAATTTAATACCATATTAAATGGTTTTTTGTATCATTACTAAATCATATCTATCATCCAAAAATGTGAAGCTTCCTTTTAATTTGATATTGTGTAGTCTTGGTCAAGATCCGCCTTTAATAGATTTTAAAAACCATTCTTACCATTGATTTAAGATCATTCCATTCTAATGTTGACACATTTTCATCCTTGTCTGCATCACTTTACTATTGATATCGAATTTACCTAGAAACTATATTACTTTTGGATTCATGTGTTTTGGTTATGTCCCTTAGATCATGTTTCCCTAGAGGCTATTTTCTACCACTTGTTCACCCCATGTTTTGGGGAAATAATGAAGTGTTGATAATCTGTTCATTCAAGTAGGTTATCCTTCATCTATGTTATTTGTGTGTCCTTTGGGGAAACAATAAGATTTAATTTATGTGAAAATGGTTGAATCCAAATTGAATTAAGATAACTGAATCTGTTTTAAATAAATAAATAAGGTTTATATAATGTCACAAATACTTTTCATTTTTGTTATATTGATCCATGTTTTGAATTGTATGGGATATATTCCTATTACAAATCATTTTCGTTTGGGGTCTTTGTTTTCACATGGGATGATGTATGGAATGAATGGTTTTTTCTCTTAATTGGATGCTTATTTATGAAAAAAATTAATCATGTATACCTGGTTAATTAAAATAGATTCCCTGGGATCGTACGACTTTATTGATCACGCCCTCAATTTAAAATATAGAATTTGAATAATAGAACCCATGTAAAAAATTAAACAAATTGTGTTGTGGATTTGATGTGTGGTTTTTGTGTGCTTTTCATATGGGGAATGTTGATGAATGTGGCTGTATAGCGGGACTGTAAGTGGTGTGGCATGGTTTTGTAGTGGGGTAATCAAGGATGGTTGTAATGAGAGGTCTTGATGGTTATGGTTATTAGTTAGTAGTTTCTTTGGTTTGGATAATTTATTGTTAGGGATAACTTTTTTTGACGCTCCTTTCCATCACAGAGTCTAATGACTGAAAAAGGGGAACACTTTAAGCACAAAGAGATTCATCCTTTGAAGAATATCAAAAATTGACAAACGCATAAACAAGGATTTCTTTAAGCATGGGTTGTGCATGTTTCACTATTGTCATGCAAGTATACTTTCACGTTACATATTGGACATGTAGGTGATAGGCGCACCCTATATTATTTTCGTCCAAGGTCCTCAATGGACAATAAATACCTCTTTTGGGCACCCCATTTCATGGATGAAAAATTCAAATGTCATATTTAAGCTCTCAGTGCCCTAGTCTCTTCATGAAGTCTTCCGAACACTTATAAGGTAATTTATTACCTAGAATGGAAGATATAAAGAGGAGGAATAAGGCCTATGTGTTGGAATTCATCAACACTTGCATGCCTAAATGTCCATCCCTTAAGGTAAATGGCCACACTTGTGCACCACCTTATCCCTTCAAAAAATCTTTTGCACCACCCTTTTGGAAGCCTCTAAGGATAATACTAACGGCTTGAGCCAAGCCTCGCCCAAGTATTACCTTATGGGTTAAATGTCACCCATGTAAACCCATGTCGCGCAAGTATACTTGCATGACCCAGACATGCAATCCAAAATAGGACTTGCGCACCTACCTTCTTTTGGGTGCCCCTCCTACCTAGTCAACTCTTTTAATCAAATCCACCTCTCCTCTTCAAGATTTAGCCTTCAAAACCCTCTTCAAATCCATTTTTCCATGGTTCCTTTGTTGTCTTTCTTATTTGAAAGGCAATATGTGGAACATCTCTCAAAACCTTGATATTTACATAAACTTTATGTCACTAAGGTTAGATATTTAATTCATTCAACCTCATCCTTTAAGATGAGAAGATATTTAATCTGGGCATCCTCCATAGGAGTAAGCCCCATGTTTCCTAACCTGGGCGTCGTTTTTAGGAATAAACCCCCGTCATAATTCACCTTAACCTGGGCCTCCTTCTCTAGATTGAGCCCCAACCTCAAATCCCCTTAACCTGGGCCTTCATCTCAGGAGTAATCCCCATGTCATAAGTTCCCAAATTTAGGACTCCTTCTTAAAAGTAATCCCCAGTCTTAATTTCTTCTAACTTGGGCTTCCTTCTCAGGAATAAAACCAAATCATAAGTCCCCTCTAATTTGGGAATCCTTCTCAGGAGTAATCCCTAAGATAAGTATCCAAATCTCTATAAATCACATATACCTTTATGGACATTGTTCTCAGGTTTCTTCTCTGAAGTAAATCCCAATCCTCATCTATCTTGGGCAGTCATACATACATAATACCCACATTATTTCGTATGATTTCATCTTCCGTGGAACAATCGTCAGGTTTTACTGATACCTCATGTTTCTCTCACCAAGAAAGACTGACATGAGCTCAGAGCATAAAAGTAATTATGACTTATTTCATTGGTCGATCAATCATGCATAAACTCCAAATTTCTTCAGTCGAACTACGTGGGTTCTGATTCCTTTTCTAAACAAGGATATATAGGTAGCCCATCTGTGGGTACGATCCCAACTGTAAAATAATCCTTGTCCTTATGAATGAAAATAAACTTCATGTGCCCCACTGAGTGGATTTAAACCAAGTATGGTTATCATAATGACCAAGATATTACTATATAATGTGTTGAAGGATGCCATTAGCTAATAATATCTAATAAATAAATATGATTCTTTATCGATGAAGAACCTCAAATACATAAAAAAGATTCTCTAAATATCATACATATCAATCATTGATTGTCAAATCTAAAGGAAAGCTCATTTTCATACTTGGTAATTTAATAAGGATTCAAGAACATAACTCCAATCTATAAGAGAGTACCAGAGTAGACAATAATTCCCCCCAAATAGGTGTGATGTGTCCGACTTCCCATCCTCTAGACCAATGAAAATTCTTAAGCATCATTGGTCTAAAACAAATGAGAACCTCCCTTTAGAAAGTAGGTCCAAATGGAGATTGAATCATTGGATTTTATAGGTTCTACGAATAAACCTATTACAAACCGATTAGAATGTTTGAACCTTAAACAAACAAGGTCAATCCCCATTTACATAGGATACAAAAATGGTGAACCAGACGTGAATCCTTAACTAAGTTAAATGATGTTTTAATTATTTGTTAAGACACTGTTTAATTCAATGTGAGGGCCAACAAAGCAATCAATAACATATGTGATCATCCAAAAGATGTAGTGGCCAAACTTATATTGATTATGTCATTTATATCAAACTGGCACTCCTTTCCAGGATCTCTCGGCATTACAAAAATGGCTTCTCTAAAGTTCACACCTGTGAATTCCTCTGTCGCTACTCGTGCTAGATCCTCGTCCGCTCTGAGGATGACATCACCAACTCAGAGTCATCAACGCTGGGTTTCAAATTCACTGTTTAAGGAATACAGTCAACATGGTACCATTCCAACTCTTGAAGCCACTCGACAAGCCCTCCAAGTCAATATTTCACCCTGGTTGTCTGTAAAGTGACGACCAGTGATCAAGAAGAAGGTGGTGCCAACCACCGCCTACAACCATTTTAGGTCGTTATCCCTGGAACAATATCACCAGTCCCTCCCATATTATGCATAAGTGAATTAGAAGGTCACTCAAGGCCTTAATTCAAGGAGAATAGAGTCCTTCCTGAGGGCTCCCATCAACAATCGTCGCCAGACTCGTACGGAAATTTTCCATCAACATGATGAGGGTACCGCCTTTGGGAGTTTAGCTCAGGTTCCTCAGACCCGAGCACACAAGAAAAACTTCCCGAGGAGAAATCTGGTCAAGTGGGAGCATGTTCTTACTTCTTCCCCCTCTGGAGAAGTCCATCAAGCCAAATTGATGGCAAACAACAAGTGGGCATATACACCTGTCCGTCTTGAAGTTATTTCCCAACAGACTCGTCTAGCAGTAGCATGCCAATCCTTCCAGTAAATTCTGGAGGAGAATTATTGGCACGCATATACACATGTTTATAAATCAACTTCTAGTCAACATGCTCATTTGACAACAACCAATGAAGCTCTCCAATCTAGTATGGTGGCAACTGATAAACAGGGACATACACCTATTTACAATCAATAATTCTGTCAGTAGTCTCATCTGGTAGTATTGAAGGAAATTAGTCATCTATATTTGATGAAGAATACATAGTAGGAACATACACCTTCCCATGTTCATCAATCCTTCCAACAGTCTCGTTTGGTAGCACCTGGAGAAGTTAGTCGGAAAGCTCCGATGATAAATTTGGAGAAGAATCAACTCTATGCCCTCACACATGTGTAGTGTCATAATTCACTGACAGGAAAAGGAGGACATGTGCAGGAATACACACCTACTCCAAGCATGGAATGGACATATATTCCTGTTCTGGCAGTTGAGATCACCAAGAAAATTCTGACAATGGTGAAAGAGCAGAAGCAAATCTCTGTCGATATTCTAGATGCCTATAAGAATATTATAAAAACTTCATCAGCATCACAAGTAAAGAAATAAAAATCATTCCCAATCATTGGAGTGACTGAAAGAGCGCTGTCGTGGTCACCCTCAAATGATTAGTGTGATTTTCGGGTTTATAGGTGCAACAGAGTGGCTGACCAAGGTCGTCTCTCAAAGGAGGAAGTGAATTAAAACAACTTTTCAGAGGTATTCTGAAAATAAAAGAGAATAAAATTGAAACAATACTTAAAAGGATGTGGGTTTTTTATAGTTTATAAATATAAAATATGTTTTCTAGAAGAAGATTTCATTTTTTTTTTGTTTTTAAATTTTGAAACAAAGTTTGATTAAAAAGATGCAACAGGGAGATGTTTGTTAGAAAATATTTCAAATGCCATAATCGATCTATCTCTACCTCTTCATAAAATTATTTATCATTACAATTTAAATTAACATCCACTTAATTATGTCCCCTTACTTGTTAACCCCCAAAACCAACGATAATTAACCTTACCACAATGATGAAGTTAATTAAACCCTAGGTTATCTTCGGAACATGTAATCGTAGCACCCTACTTTGATTGATGTTCTAAGGATAACTTATGATCAGTGGTAAATTAAGGCACGTATTCATTCTATAAATGAGTATGAATTGTGTTTAGGGATTATATTTTAACTCCCGAAATATATCCCGTATGGTCTTTTATTACCGATTAAGATCGCGCTCCCACAATTTACACAAAATCACGACCTCGCGTGTTTTTGTGTTAATTATTAAATCGTTTTCTCAGTTTCATAAAATTTAAAAACACAATTCAGGGATCAAATTAAGTGAATTATAGTAGCTCAATGATTCAAAATAATAAAATGAAGAGGGTAGAATATAGATCGATTACTAAAAAAACTACTCTTCCATGGGTGGTGTAGTCATCGTGGAGACGTTTTTCATGAGCAAAGGATTGAAAGGGTAGAACCCAATATCGTCTCCAAACTTCATTCCATCCCAATTAAGAAGATTAATATAAGAAGAAAAGGGAAGAACACAGAATATTATTTGAAGAAAAATTCAAGAAACAAACATGAATGAAAAGAAATACAAAGATGAGGTGGGAGAGGAGAGCCTTTTTGGAAGAGAGGTTTTCACAAAACCTTACTTTTTCCAAGAGTTGTGAAGGGCTCCCAAGAGACACCCTTTCGGCCACACCTTCCCAAAGCCTCGACCAGTCCTCCCAAAGAGTTAATACCCCCTTTAAATAGATTTTTTGAGGGCTAGGGTTACAAAACTTTTTAAGTGTGAAATGAAAAACTCGGGAAAATATTTTATTCCAAGTTTCACCGCCTATTTGACCTCCAAAACGCATTACATGGCCAGCCTTCCTGAAGGATGATTCGTGCCAAATCCTGGCCCCAAGATGTTATCAAACTTTGGGCTCAATCCAAGTCATGATGAAGACGATATTGCCCAAATACAGAACCAATGTCTATTCTGCCGAGTCCAGCCCACCATTGGCTTAATGGTCCATTTACTCCATCCAAATGCACTCTTTAGCTCAAGTTTCCTGAATGAAAGTTGTTGAAATTTAAGTTAGGAACCATGTTACAAAACAATAATTTCAAAAAATAAATATTAAAATATTTATCTTTAAAATACTACAGTACATTTTTAAAGGGTAAAATTGGAATTTTCATCAAATTTTCAAATGAATGATCTAATCTCAAATATTTCATAATTGAATATTTTTATCACAATGTGAGGAAATGAAATAATTTATTATCAATAAAATATTTAACAAAATAGTGGTTTATCAACTCCCCCACACTTACCATTTCCACTCCTGGGAAAAACCTCATGTCAAGTAAACATCAATATCTAATCAAAACCATTTTTGAAACACATATCCTTAAGATCAAAAAATTACACACCATGAAAAAAAAGATATCATGCCTCATAAAAAACAATTATTTCAAGTTCTTCATTTATTTCATTCAATATAATTCTACATTATTTATCCTCCTATGTACAAAACACTTATCTCGCTTGAATTTTCTCTTATCACACAAATATAATTTTTTTGCAATGTCTTTCTCATCCAAACTCATACAAGGGTCACCATAGGCTTGATAAATTCCTATATCGCTACCCGGTGTGATTCAAAGACATATTTTTATCATGAGGACTTTTCAGGGTTGTTCTGTGGCTTTTGGTTGGTAGGATTAAGGTGTGAAAAATTATGGGGCTGAATGAGGAGGGCTTTACTCTTTTTGAAGAAAAATTGCATTAATCTAATTTTCACATAAATATGGTCTTATCCTCAATACCCATAGTATCAATTCAGCTCCATCATCATGAAAAGACATGAAAAGTTTACACCATTCATCATTTCAGCATAAAAAATGTCAATCTTCTCAAACATGATTTTCTTGAATGCTCTAGATAGGCACAACTTTCCACCTCAATTAGAAGCTCCAGAAAAGGCACATCTTCACTTGTCGTGAAAGCTCCAAAAAAGGAACAACTTTCAATATAATGACTTTCTTCAGTAGCAAACACAACTCTTTAGAATTTAATTTTCCACCCAAAGTATCACAGAATGTGGTAGAATAGCACAAGATATATTCCCCCACACTTAGGCTCAACTAGATTATGCAATTTCACTTCAAGAGTTGTTTGGATATGGAAAATTGGATTGTAATGTGGCTAACCTAACAGGATGTGCATGGATTCTAAGGGATAAAAGGAATAAATGTTCATGGTAGGCCATTATAAAAAAGGATTATTTGAAATAGGGGCTTTAATACCAAACAAATGCCTCAATCATTTAAACATAAGTACCTCAAACCCTCATGTTTTGACAGGAATAGATCAAATTCTGGTTAAATCAAGCATGGTTTGGTTCTCTCAAAAAGTGAGGTGAATGTAAAGAATATGAAAATAATGGTTCAGAAGCCTCAAAGGAAAGTTATTTCAAATATAAAGACAGTGATATGTGGCATGGGATTCAAAATTCAGTGTACTTTTCATAAACTTACTATGTATTTGAACATGAAACGAAGTCATTTCAACATTCATTTAAGTTTAGTTTCAAGGGATAAATTGTTTCACCCATTTATATTCATTTCAAAATTTTGATGAGAATAATTTCAGCTCAAAAATTTAAAAAAACAAAACGAAAATTGAAAAATAAACACACAAAATCTGAAAAACACACAATTGTTTTTGTTTTTTTAACAGGAAAACAATTGAAGTTACTCAACTAAAAGGTTCCCTCCCCCACACTTAAAATATTTCATTGTCCTCAATGTGAACCCATGAGATGATATATGCACATGAAATGCTGAATTTTTAAATAGGAAAAATAATATAAAAGGGAAGGGGTTAGGAACTGCTTGATGTGCTCAAGTGATGATGGGGTCATGCAGTGTGATAAAATCCACTACATCAGTAGGAAGTCCCTCAATGTTTCTCTTCAAATGTTTCCCAATGACTGTAAAGCTCCTTCTAGTGTCCGATTGTGTGATATACACTACACCATAAGGAAAAACATTAGATACAATATAAGGACCTAACCATCTGGAACGCAACTTACCAGGCATTAACTTCAGTCGTGAACTGTAGAGAAGGACTTTCTCTCCAACATGAAACTCCCTTTTTTGGATCGTTCTATCTTGAGCTTCTGTTGATCATTCCTTGTAGAGCCTTGAGTTCTCATATGAAGACAATCTAATCTCCTCAAGCTCTTGAATTTGATGCTTCCTTTGGATTTCATCTTGGGCCAAATCCATGTTGCATTTCTTTATAGCCCAATAAGCCCGATGCTCAATATCCTTGGGGAGATGACATGCTTTCCCAAAAACAATATGAAATAAGGACATACCAATGGGTGTCTTGTATGCTATCCTATAAGCCCAAAATGCATCATCCAAGCGCTTGCTCCAATCCTTCCTATTTGGCTAAACGGTTTTATCCAATATTTGTTTCAACTCACAATTTGAAACCTCAACCTGGCCATTTGTTAGAGGTGGTATGGTGATGATGTTTTTTGTGTCACCCCATACATTCGAAGGAGGCAAGAAAAATTTCTATTGAAAATGTGTGTCGCTTGGTCACTGATGATAGCCTTTGGTACTCCAATCCTGCAGACAATTTGAGCCTTGAAAAAATCCACCACAACATGAGAATCGGCAGTCCTGGTGGCCTTGGACTCCACCCATTTACTCACATAATCCACAGATACCAAAATATACAAAAATACAAATGAACTAGGAAAAGGACCCATAAAATAAATTCCACATACATCAAAAATCACACAGAATAGTATGGGTTGTTGGGGTATCTTATGTCTCCAAGAAATGTTCCCATTGTGTTGGAAATGAGAGCATGACTTACAAAACATGTGGGCATCATGGAATAAGCTAGGCCAATATAATCTAGAGTCCGAAACCTTCCTAGCTGTCCGTTGGGGTCCAAAGTGTCCACCACAAGCATGTGTATGATAGAAATGAAAAATAGACTCATACTCATGATCAGGAACACACCTCCTAATGACTTGGTCACTACACAAGCGCCAGAGGTTAGGATCATCCCACACATAAAACCTAGACTCACATTTTAATTTTTGGACTTGAGGCTTCTTCAAATTTGCTAAAATTTCATAAGAAACAATGTAATTAACTAAATAATCATACCAAGGATGCGTACCTGAGATGGTTTAGAGATGTTCATCAGGGAAAGTGTCCCGAAGTTGTACCTGGTCTAAGGTGTCACCCTATGGTGTGTGAGTAGGCCTACTCATGTGATCTGCCACCAAGTTTTCTGACTTTATTGTCCTTTATCTCAATATAAAATTCCTGAAGAAGGAGAATCCATCGGATCAGCCCGAGCATTGCATCTGGCTTCTTCAATAGGTACCTTAGAGCTGCATGGTTAGAAAAAACAAATACATTAGAGCCCAATAAATATGAATGGAATTTATCTAAAGAAAATATGATAGCAAGAAACTCCTTTTATGTGGTTGTGTAATTTGATTGGGCTGAATTCGGTGTCCTCAATGCATAGGTGATCACATGTGAACATCCCACCACCCTCTGAGATAATACATCTCCAACCGAGAAGTTGAAGGCATCACACATAAGCTCAAAAGGAATATCCAATCATGGGGGCAGTATGATCGGTGGAGTGTTCGGAAACTTCTTTATCTCATCAAAGGAAGTCCTACAAGAATCATCAAACACAAAATTAGAATCCTTTTGTAGTAATCGTGACATATGAAGAGAAATATTACTAAAATATTTGATGAAGTGCCAATAAAATACTTCATTCCCTAGGAATGATCTTACATCATGCACACATGAAGGATAGGGTAAGGATGAAATAATTCCTATCTTAGATCTATCAACCTCTATCACATGTTTTGACACTACATGCCCTAAGACAATACCATTCTCTACCATGAAATGACACTTTTCAAAGTTGAGGACAAGATTATTCTCAATAAAATGATTCAATACATTTCTCAAACTATTTATACATTCATCATATGAAGACCCATACACTATAAAATCATTCATAAATACCTCCATGCAGGTCTCAATAAAATCAGAAAAAATACTCATCATGCATCTCTGGAAGGTACCTGGGGCGTTGCAAAGTCCAAATGGCATCCTTCAGTAGGAAAATGTGCCAAAGGGATAGGTGAATGTAGTCTTATCTTAATCCTATAGAGCTATAGGAACTTGAAAATATCCAGAAAATCCATTCAAGAAACAATATTGTGTTTTCCTAGCTAGTCTCCCAAGCATTTGATCAATAAATGGGAGGGGGAAATGGTCCTTGCAAGTGGACTGATTTAGTTTCCTATAATCAATACACACACGCCAACCGTTTTGTACCCTCAATGGAACTAACTCATCTTTATCATTTTTAACAATAGTAACACCACTTTTCTTAGGCACAACCTGAATAGGACTTACCCACTAAGAATCTGAAATGGGATAGATTATACCTACCTCGAGCAATTATTCAACCTCTTTTTTAACAACTTCTAAGAGGGTAGGATTGAGTCACTTTTTTGGCTATCTCACCGGTTTAACCCCATCCTCCGAGAGAATCCTATGTCTGCAAAGGGAGGGTCTAATACCTGATATGTCAACCAAGGTCCACACGATTGCCCTGATGTTCTCCCTCAAAAGATTGAAAAGTTTTTTTCATGTTCAAAAGGGAAATTGTTACCAATGATAATAGGAAATTTTTCACTAATTAAAAAGTATGAGTATTTGAGATTTGGTGTATATGGCTTGAGTTCCAGTGTAGGGGGTGTTGTATGGACGGAAACATAGAAAGAAAAAAAATATGTGCACAATGAGCATCAGTATTAGAATATACATAATCAAAATCAGAGAATAAATCATCAAATCCATCAACATACTCAACATCCATTTCATAATCAGAGTTCACAGGATCAAAATCAGAATATGACTCCATTTCAAAATCAAATATTAGATATTATTGTTCCTTAGAAATATGTGTGGATGTACTCTTAGACATCAAACTAGAACCAATACTCATAATCTCCATAAGCTTAGGACAATCCAATTCCATGGTGTTTTTAGTTGGTGGTTCAAAATGGGAGATAACAAATGCATAATGATCCTCTAAGGGGTACTTCATGGAATCCATAATATTAAATATCACAACTTCATCCCCAAATTCCATGGAAAGTGTACCCTCATTGACATTTATGATAGTTTTTGCAGTTTTGAGGAAGGGTATACCTAAGATAATGGGGGAATGAGAACTTACCTGATTATCATCCATGTTAAGCACATAGAAGTCTACTAGAATGATAATGTCTCTTACCCGGACAATTACATCCTCAAGGACTCCCACTGGATATTCCATATCTCTATTCGCCAATTAAACCACTACTCTTGTTGGTTTCATCTCACCAACCTGCAAATAAGAGAATACAGAGTGAGTCATCACATTTACGGAAGCTCCCAAATCACAAACTGCATCAGAAAAGTGAAACTCCCCTATGGTGCATGGGATGGTGTATATCCCTGGATCCTTGCACATTGTCGGCATTGCTAGAGTTTGTGTAATGGGTGCTGACACATTCCTTCCATTATTGGTCCTCTCATTTCCCATAATCCCTCTTCGATTTGTGCAGAGTTCTTTTAAGAATTTGGCATACCTTGGGATTTGTTTGATGGCTTCAAGTAGAGGAATGTTGATCTCCACACACTTGAATGTGTCCAAAACCTCTTTTTTGCATCGCCTCTTCAGACATCTTCTTGGTATGAACAACCCTGTTTGGAAAAGGAAGGGGTTTATGAGGAACATCATCAATATTTTTCTTACCTTTATCTTTCTCCTTGGATTGCTCATTTGTTGGTATGGAATGCAGCTTCTCTGGAGTTGAGGTGAATCCCGGTGGAATGGTAGGTACAGATGTATCCTTTATTTTCTTCCCACTTATCAATGTGATGGAACTAACATTCCCCTTTGGATTTGAAGTTGGTTGGGAAGGTAGATTTCCAGAATTCTTACTCACATGTTCATGGAGGGTGGTGGCAATCTAGCTCATTTGAGTCTTCAACTCCCTCAACTCTGAACCGTGACTCTTCAGCTCATTTTGTTTATTAAGAACAATTTGTTTCAAAAGATCATCAGTGTTAGAGTCTACCTTTGGTGGGGGATTCCCTTTTTTTTTTGGCTTTTTGATGCTTGAGATTCAAATCTTCTTTGGGGTTGTTGGAAACCCTGCTGGTAAGGTGGAGGCTGTTGGATGTTTGGTTGAAAAGGGGGTCTTTGTTGTTGTCCAGAGCCATACCTCATGTCCGATTGATCATTCCACCCTTGGTTGTATATTGGAAGAAACTTCTTTTGGGGATATGGTTTTTGTTGTTGTTGTTGATATGGTCTCCCAGGGAACACTGATGCACAATCTTCTGTTTCTTAGAGTTGGGGGAAATAGTCAGTTTGGTGGCTTGTCTCAGTGAAAATACCACAAGGTCGTGAAGGTGGGGGTTGGGATGTCTTTTGATCCAAATCAATCTGCCTCACCATGGTGGTCAATTATTCCAACTTGGTATCAATCAAATGACTTTAAAGAGAAGGAGTTACCTTATGTACTCCCCTGACATGTGGTGTACCTCTATCACCAAATTTTTGGGAGTTTTGGGCCATCTTGTCGATCAATGCACATGCGGATACTGGTGTCTTGTCCACCAATGCCCCTCCTGCTGCAGCATCAACCATGATCCTCTCCATAGGTGTGAGTCCTTCATAGAAGTACTGAATGAGGAGTTTCTCACTGATTTGGTGATGTGTATAGCTTGCACACAACTTCTTGAATCGCTCCCAATGCTCATACATTGACTCCCCTTGTGCTTGCTTGATCCCAGATATCTCTTTACGAATGGATGTGGTCCTTGGTGCTGGAAACAATATTTTCAAGAAAAGATGTTTTAAATCATTCCAACATGTTACATCTTCATGTTGTAAATAGTACATCCAATCCTTTGCAGCTCCATCAAGTGAAAATGGGAATGCCCTTAATTTTATTTGATCATTAGAGACATTTCTAGGTTTTAGGGTTGTGCTTAGCAAATTAAATACTTTAAATTGTTTATTGGGATCCTCACCAGAGAGGCCATGAATATTAGTAAGTAACTGAATTAATCCATATTTTAGTTCAAAGTCTGATTCAAGATTTGGGTATGCAATACAATTTGGTTGATAGTTAATATCAGGTGCAGCAAATTCTTGAATGGTTCTATTAAGTTCATTTCCATTATTTACAGCCATTGGTTCTTGTTTTATGGTTGAATTTTAATTTCTTCCAATTTCAATGTTCTGATATTGGAGTAATTCTCCAACTGGTTGAATGTTGAAACTTCCCGTAGGCTGAGAATGTCTAATTTGAGCCCAAGGCTACGTTCAATTACAGGGTCAAGATCTAAGAGATATTTGAGATTAGTTCATGTCATAAATCAATGAAAGATGAAAAGAAGGAAAGTGGACCATAGTAAAATAAAAATTAGAAATTTGAGTTGGTGGTCCAAAAATTAGAAGAATAAAATAAAAGAAGAAGAAGAAAAATCAGATTGGGAAAAGAAGGAAGAAAGAAGAGAGGAAGAGAATAAAATGTAAAATAAAATAAATACCTATAATTGGTTGAAATAATTACATGACTCCTTCACAACTGCACCAATTTGAAAGAGCGCTGTCGTGGGTGCTCTCAAATGATTAGTGTGATTTTGGGGTACTTACGTGCAGCAGAGTGCCTGTCTAAGGTCATCTCTCAAAAGTGGAAGTGAATTAAAATAACTTTTCAGAGGTATTATGAAAATAAAAGAGAATAAAATTGAAACACTACTTAAAATTATGGGGGTTGTTTATAGTTTATAAATCTAGAAGAAGTTTTCTAGAAGAAGATTGCATTTTTTGTGGTTTTAAATTTTGAAATGAAGTTTGATTAAAAAGACACAACAAGAAAATGTTTTTTTAGAAACTATTTTAAAAGTCTTAATCGATCTAACTCTACCTCTTCATAAAATTATTTTTCATTATAATTTAAATTAACATCCAATTAATTATGACCCCTTAACTTGTTAACCCCTGAACCCTATGAGAATTAACCTTACAACAAAAATGAAGTTCATTAAGCCCTAGGTTATCTTCGGAACATGTAATCGCAGCACCCTACTTTGATTGATGTTATAAGGATAGACTATGGTCAGAGGTAAATTAAGGCACATATCCATTCTGGAAATGAGGATGAATTGTTTTTAGGAATTATATTTGATCTCTACAAATTTATCCTGTATGGTCTTGTATTACCGATTAAGATCGCGCTCTCACAATTTACACAAAATCCTGACATCACGTATTTTTGTGTTAATTATTCAATTGCTTGATTATTTTCATACAATTTAAAAACACAATTCATGGATAATATTACATTAATTATAGTATCTCAATGATTCAAAATAATTAAATTAATAGGGTAGAAGATAGATCAATTACTAAAAAGAACTACTCTTCCGTGGGTGGTGTGGTCATCGTGGATACGTTTTGCATGAGAAAAGGATTGAAAGGGTAGAACCCAATCTCATCTCCACTCTTGATTCCAACCCAATTAAGAAGATTAAGAGAATAAAAAAATAGAAGAACATAGAAGATTATTTGATGAAAAATTCTAGAAACAAACATGAAAGAAAAGAAATACAAAGAGGAGGTGGGAGAGGAGAGCCTTTTTAGAAGAGTGGTTTGCACAAAGCCTTACTTCTTCCAAGAGTTTTGAGGGGCTCCCAAGAGACACCCTTTCATTCACACCTTCCCAATGCCTCAACCAGACCTCCCAGGTAGTTAAAACCCCCTTTAAATAGAGTTGGTGAGGTCTAGGGTTACATAACTGTTTAAGTGTGAAATGAAAAACTCGTCAAAATATTTTATTCCACGTTTCACTGCATAGTTGACAACAAAACGCAGAATTGGCCGGCCTTCCAGGAGTATTCTTTGTTCAAAATAATGTCCCCAAGATTTCCCCAAAATATGGGGACAATCCAAGCTAGGATGAAGATGATATAGCCCAAATACAGAACCCATGTCCATTGTGCCGAGTCCAGCCCACCATTGGTTTAATGGGCCATTTACTCCATCCAACTTCAATCGTTAGCTCTAGTGTCCTGAATGAAAGTTGTAGAAAATAAAATTTGGAACCCAGTTATAAAATATTAATTTCAAATAATAAATATTTAAATATTTATCTTCAAAATACTACAGTACATTTTAAAAGGGTAAAACTGGAATTTTCATCAAATTTTCAACTGAATGATCTAATCCCAAATATTTCATAAATGAATATATTTAGCACCATGTGAGGAAATTATATCATCTATTATCAATAAATTATTCATAAAAATATTTTTTAATCAACTCCCCAACACATACCCTTTTGCACTCCTGGGAAAAACCTCATGTCAAGTAAACATCAATATCTAATAAAACCCAATTTTAAAACACATATCCTTGAGATAAAACAATTACACACCAAGAAAAAAAAGATATCATGCCTCATAAAAAAACCATTATTTCAAGTTATTCATTTATATCATTCAATATATTTCCACTTTATTTATCCTCCAATGCACAAAACACTTATCTCTCTTGAATTTTCTCTTATCACGCAAATATAATTTTTTTTTGCAATGTCTGTCTCATCCAAACTCATACAAGGGTCACCATAGGCTGGATAAATTCCTATATCGCTACCTGATGTGATTCAAAAACATATGTTTATCATGGGGACTTTTCAGGGTTGTTCTATGGCTTTTGGTTGGTAGGATTAAGGTGTGAAACATTCTGGGTCTGAATGAGGAGGGATTTACTCTTTTTGAAGAAAAATTGCAATAATCTAATTTTCACTTAAATATGGTCTTTTCCTCAATACCCATAGTATTAATTTAGCTCCATCATCATGAAAAGTCATGATAATTGTACACCATTCGTCATTTCAGCATAAAATTGTCAATCTTCTCAAACATGATTTTCTTAAAAGATCTAGATAGGAATAACTTTCCACCTCAATTAGAAGCTCCAAAAAAGGCACAGCTTCACTTATCATGAAAGCTCCAGAAAAGGAACAACATTCAATATAATGAATTTATTCCACAGAAAACACATATCTTCATAATTTAATTTTCCACCCAAAGCATCATAGAATGTGGTATCACAACACAAGATAGATTCCCCCACACTTAAGCTCAACTAGATTATTCAATTTCACTTCAAGAGTTGGTTGGATCGGGAAAATTGGCTTGTAATGTGGCTAACATAATAGGTTGTGCATGGATTTTAAGGGCTAAAAGGATTAGATGTTCATGGTAGGCCATTATAAAAAAGGATTATTTGAAATAGGGGATTTAATACCAAAACAATTCCTCAATCATTTACACATAAGTACCTCAAACCCCCAAGTTTTGACCGGAATAGATCAAATTATGGTTAAATCAAGCATGGTTTGGTTCTCTCAAGAAGTGGGGTGAATGTAAATGATATGAAAATAATGGTTCAGAATCCTCATAGGAAAGTGATAACAAATATAAAGACAGTGAGATGTGGCATGGGATTCAAAATTCAGTGTACTTTTCATGAAATTACTAAATATTTGAACATGAAACAAAGTCATTTAAACATTCATTTAAGCTTAGTTTAAAGGGATAAATTATTTCAATCATTGATATGCATTTCAAAATTGTGATGAGAATCATTTCAGATCAAAAATTTCAAAAACACAAAGAAAATTGGAAAATAAACACACAAAATTTGAAAACACACAATTTGTTTTTGTTTTTTTTAACTGGAAAACAATTGAAATTACTAGACTAAAAGGTTCCCTCCCCCACACATAAAATATTGCATTGTCATCAATATGAATCCATGAGATGATATATTCACATGAAATACATAATTTTTAAATAGGAAAAATAATATAAAAGTGAAAGGGTTAGGAAAAGCCCGATGTGCTCAAGTGATGATGGGGTCATGCAATGTGATAAAATCCACTACATCAAAATTAAGTCCCTCAATGTATCTCTTCAAACATTTCCCATTGACTGAAAAGCTCCTTCCAGTGTCCTCTTGTGTGATCTCCACTACACCATAAGGAAAAACATTTGATAAAATATAAGGACCTAACCATCTGGAACGCAACTTACCGGGCATCAGCTTCAGTCGTGAACTGTAGAGAAGGACTTTCTATCCAACATGAAACTCCCGTTGTTGGATAATTCTATCATGAGCTACTTTTGATCGTTCCTTGTAGAGCCTTGAGTTCTCATATGAAGAAAATCAAATCTCCTCAAGCTCTTGAATTTGAAGCTTCCATTGGATTCCAGCTTGGGCCAAATCCATGTTGCATTTCTTTATCTTCCAATAAGCCCGATGCTCAACTTCCACGGGGAGATGAAACGTTTTCCCAAAAAAAATATGAAATGGGGACACACAAATGGGTGTCCTTTATGTTGTCCTATAAGCCCAAAATTCATCATCCAAGCGCATTCTCCAATCCCTCCTATTTGGCAGCACAGTTTTCTCCAATATTTGATTCAACTCATGATTGGAAACCACACCCTGGCCATTTGTTTGGGGGTGGTATGGTGTTGTTGTTTTGTGTGTCACCCCATACTTTCGAAGGAGGGAAGAAAAATTACTATTACAAAAGTTTTTCCCTTGGTCACTGACGACGACCTTTGGTACTCCAAACCTGCAGAAAATTTGAGCCTTCACAAAATCCACTACAACATGAGAATCGTCCGTCCTGGTGGCCTTGGCCTCCACCCATTTACTCACATAATCAACAGCAACCAAAATATACAAAAATCCATATGAACTAGGAAAAGGACCCATAAAATCAATGCCCCATACATCAAAAATCTCATAGAATAGTATGGGTTGTTGGGGCATCTCATGTCTCCTAGAAATGTTCCCTGTGTGTTGGAAACGAGAGCATGACTTACAAAACACATGGGAATCATTGAATAAACTATGCCAATATAATCTAGAGTCCAAAACCTTCCAAGCTGTCCGTTGGGGTCCAATGTGTCCACCACAAGCAAGTGTATGACAGAAATGCAAAACAGACTCAAAATCATGATCGGGAACACACCTCCTAATGACATGGTTACTACACATGTGCCAGAGGTAAGGATCATCCCACACATAAAACCTAGACACACTTATTAATTTTTCAACTTGATGCTTCTTCAAAATTGCTGGTATTTCATAGGAAATAATTTAATTAACTAAATCAGCATACCAACGATGCATACCTGAGATGGTATAGAGATGTTCATCAGGGAAAGTGTCCTGAATTGGTACCTGGTCCAAGGTGTCACCCTCTGGTGTGTGAGTAAGCCTACTCATGTGGTCCACCACCAAGTTTTCTGACCCCTTTTTTTCCTTTATCTCAATATAAAATTCTTGAAGAAGGATCATCCATCGGAATAGCATGGGCTTTGCATCTGGCTTCTTTAAGAGATACCTTAGGGCTGCATGGTCAGAAAAAACAGCTACTTTAGAGACCAATAAATATGAATGGAATTTATCTAAAGAAAATATGATATGAAGAAACTCCTTTTATATGGTTGTGTAATTTGATTGGGATGAATCTAATGTCCTCGATGCATAGGCGTTCACATGTGAACGTGCCTCCACCCTCTAAGATAAGACATCGCCAACCTCAAAGTTGCAGGCATCACACATAAGCTCAAAGGAATCTCCCACTGTGGGGGATGTATGATCGGTGGAGTGGTCAAACACTTCTTTATCTCATCAAATGAATTCCTGCAAGAATCATCAAACACAAAATCAGAATCCTTTTGGAGTAATCCTAACATAGGAAGATCAATCTTACTAAAATCATTGATGAAGCGTCGATAAAATACTGCATGCCATAGGAAACATCTAACATCATGCAGATATGAAGGATATGGTAAGGTTGAAATAATGTCTATCTTAGATCTATCAACCCCTATCCCATTTTTTGACACTACATGCCCTAAGACAATGCCATGCTTTACCATGAAATGACACTTTTCAAAGTTGGGGACCCTATTCTTCTCAAAACAACGATTCAATACATTTCCCATACTATTTATACATTCATCAAATGAAGATCCATACACTATAAAATCATCCATAAATACCTCCATGTAGGTCTCAATAAAATCAGAAAAATTACTCACCATGCATCTCTGGAAGGTACCTGGGACGTTGCAAAGTCCAAATGGCATCCTTCGGTAGGAAAATGTGTAAAATGGATAGGTGAATGTAGTCTTCCCCTGATCCTACGGAGCTATAGGAACCTGAAAATATCCAAGAAATCCATCCATGAAATAATAGTGTGTTTTCCCAGCTAGTCTCTCAAGAATTTTATCAATAAATGGGAGGGGAAATGGTCCTTGTGAGTGGAATGATTCAGTTTTCTATAATCAATACACACCCGCCAACTATTTTAAACCCTCATTGGAACTAACTCATCTTTCTCATTTTTAACAACAGTAACACCAATTTTCTTAGGCACAACCTGAATAGGACTTACCCACTAAGAATCTAAAATTTTATAGATTATACCGGGCTCAAGAAATTTTTCAACCTCTCTTTTAACATCTTCCAGGAGGGTGGGATTGGATCTCCTTTGTGGTTGTCTCAGTGGTTTATCCCCATCCTCCAAAATAATCCTATGCATGAAAATGGAGGGGCTAATACTTGATATGTCAGCCATGGTCCACCTGATTGCCCTGATGTTCTCCCTTAAAAGATTCAAAAGTTTTTCTTCAGGTTCAAAAGGGAGATTTTTAGCAATGATAACATGTAATTTTTCACTACTTAACAAGTATGAGTATTTGAGATTTGGTGGAAATTGCTTGATTTCCAGTGTAGGGGGTGGTGTATGGATGGAAACATAGAAAGAACATAAATATGTGCACAAAGAGCATCAGTATCAAAATACACATCATCAAAATCAGAGAATAAAGCATCAAATCCATCAGCATACTCAACAACCATTTCATAATCAGAGTTCAAAGGATCAAAATCAGAAAATGACTCCATTTCAAAATAAAATCTTAGAGAGAATTGTTCCTTATAATCAGGTGTGGAATTACTCTTAGACATCAAACTAGAACCAATATTCATAATCTCCCTAAGCATAGGACAATCCAATTCTATGGTCTATTTACTTGGTGGTTCAAAATGGGAGATAAAAAATGAAAAATGATCCTCTGAGGGGTACTTCATGGATTCCATAACATTAAATATCACAACTTCATCCCCAAATTCCCTGGAAAGTGTACCCTCATTGACATTTATGATAGTTTTTTCAGTTTTGAGGAAGGGTCTACCTAAGATAATGGGGGCATGAGAACGTACCTGATTATCCTACATTTTAAGAACATAGATGTCTTCTATAAAGATCATGTCTCTTACCCGAACAAGTATAACCTCATGGACTTCCGCTGGATATGTCGTTTCTCTGTTCTCTAATTGCACCACTACTCTTGTCAGTTTCAGCTCACCAACCTACAAAGAAGAGAATACAGAGTGAGGCATCACATTTATGGAACCTCCCAAATCACAAAGTGCATCTGAAAAGTGCAACTCCCCTATGGTGCATGGGATGATGAATGTCCATGGATCCTTTCACTTTTTCGGCATTGCTAGTGATGGTGTAATGAGTGCGGACACATTCCTTCCAAGATTGATCCTCTCATTTCCCTTGCGCCCTCTTCGATTGGTGTAGAGTTCTATTAAGAATTTCGCATACCTTGGGATTTGTTTGATGGCTTCAAGTAGAGGAACGTTGATCTCCACATGCTTGAATGTGTCCAAAACCTCTTTTTTCATCACCTTTTTAGCCATCTTCTTGGTTTAAACAACCCTGTTTGGAAAAGGAAAGGGTTTAGGAGGAACATCATCAATTTGTTTCTTACCTTTATCTTTTTCCTTGGATTAATCATCTATTGGTATGGAATGCGACTTCTCTGGAGGTGAGTTGAATCCTGGTGGAATGGTATGTATAGATGTATCGTTCATTTTCTTCCCACTTCTCAATGTGATGGCACTAACATTCCCCTTTGGATTTGGAGTGGGTTGGGAAGGTAGATTTCCAGAATTCTTACTCACAAGTTCATGGAGGGCGGTGGAAATCTGGCTCATTTGAGTCTTCAACTCCCTCAACATCGAACATTGACTCTTCAATTAATTCTGTTGATTAAGAACAATTTGTTTCAAAATACCATCAATGTTAGAGTCTACCGTGGGTGGGGGATTCCATTGTTTTTGGATTGTTGATGCTTGAGATTCAAATCTCCTTTGGGGTTGTTGGAAACCCTGTTGGTAAGGTGGAGGCAGCTGGAAGTTTGGTTGAAAAGGGGGCCTTTGTTGTTGTCCATAGCCATACCTCATGTCTGATTGATCCTTCAACCCTTGGTTGTATATTGGATCAAACTTCTTTTCGGGATATGGTTGTTGTTGTTGTTGATATGGTCTCCCCTAACATGTGGTGTACCTCTATCACCAAATATTTTGGAGTTTTGGGCCATCTTGTCTATCAATGCACGTGCTGCTACTGGTGTCTTGTCCACCAATTCCCCTCCTGATGTGGCATCCACCATGCTCCTCTCCATAGGTGTGAGTCCTTCATAGAAGTGGTGAATGAAGAGTTGCTCACTGATTTAGTGATGTGCATAGCTTACACACAACTTCTTGAATCGCTCCCAATACTCATACATTGACTCCCCTTGTGCTTGCTTGATCCTAGATATCTCTTTACGAATAGATGTGGTCCTTGATGCTAGAAACAATATCTAAAAGAAAAGACGTTTTAAATCATTCCAACATGTTACATCTTCATGTTGTAAATAGTACATCTAATCCTTTGTAGCTCCATCAAGTGAAAATGGGAATGCCCTTAATTTGATTTGATCTTTAGAGACATTTCTAGGTTTTAGGGTTGATAAAACCACATTAAATTCTTTCAAATGTTTATTGGTATCCTCATTAGAGAGGCCATGAATCTTTGGAAGTAAGTGAATTAACCCAGATTTTAGTTTAAATTCCGATTCGAGATTTGGGTATGAAATACAATTTGGTTGATAGTTAGTATCAGGTGCAGCCAATTCTCGAATGGTTCTATTAAGATCATTTCCATTATTGTCAGCCATTGGTTCTTGTTTTATGTTTGAATTTGAATTTCTTCCAATTTCAATGTTCTGATATTGGAGTAATTCTCCCACTTGTTGAATGTTGAAACTTTCCATAGACTGAGAATGTCTGATTTGAGTCCTAAGGCTACATTCAATCTCAGGGTCAAGATCTAAGAGATCTTTGGGATTAGATCATTTCATAAATCAATGAAAGGTGAAAATAAGGA
This sequence comes from Viscum album, assembly GCA_963277665.1. Lineage (NCBI taxonomy): Eukaryota > Viridiplantae > Streptophyta > Magnoliopsida > Santalales > Viscaceae > Viscum > Viscum album. Next base: position 1,411,849,243 of record OY728134.1, read on the forward strand.
AACTGGGTCATAGTAAAATAAAAATTATAATTTTGAGTTGATGGTCCAAAAATAAGTAGAAGAAAATAAAAGATGAAAAAAATTCAGATTGGGTAAATAAGGAAGAAAGAAGCGAGGAAGAGAATAAAATATAAAATAAAATAAATACCTCTAATTGGTTGAAATAATTACTTTTTTCCCCAGAAACAGTGCCAATTTGAATGATCTCTGTCATGGACGCCCTCAAATGATTAGTGTGATTTTGGGTTACTTAGGTGTAGTAGAGTGGCTGACCAAGGTCTCTCAAAGGAGGAAGTGAATTAAAACAACTTTTCAGAGGTACTCTGAAAATAAAAGATAATAAAATTGAAACACTACTTAAAATTATGGGGTTTTTTTATAGTTTATAAATATATAAGATGTTTTCTGGATGAAGATTTCATTGTTTTTGTTTTTAAATTTTGAAATAAAGCTTGATTAAAAATACGCAACAAGAAGCTGTTTTCATAGCAAATATTTTAAAAGGCATAATCTATATAACTCTACCTCTTCATCAAATTATTTATCATTATATTTTAAATTAACATCCACTTAATTATGACCCCTTAAATTGTTAACCCCCAAACCCTATGAGAATTAACCTTACCACAAAGATGAAGTTAATTAAACCCTAGGTTATATTTGGAACATGTAATCACAACACCCTACTTTGATAGATGTTCTAAGGATAGATTATGGTCAGTGGTAAACTAAGTCACATATAAATTCTATAAATGAGGACGAATGTTGTTTAGGGATTATATTTTAACTCTACAAATTTATCCCGTATGGTCATGTATTACCAATTAAGATCGTGCTCTCATAATTTACACAAAAATCCCGACCACGCGTGTTTTTGTTGTAATTATTCAACAGCTTTTTTAGTTTCTTACAATTTAAAAACACAATTCATGGATCATATTAAGTGAATTATATTAGTTCAATGATTCAAAATAATTAAATGAAGAGGGTAGAAGATAGATCGATTACTAAAAAGAACTACTCTTCCATGGGCGGTGTAGTCATTGTGGATATGTTTTGTATGAGCAAAGGATTGAAAGGGTAGAACCCAATCTCATCTCAAATCATGATTCCAACCTAATTAATAAGATTAATAGAAGAAGAAAAGTTAAGAACATAGAAGATTATTTGAAAAAAAATTCAAGATACAAACATGAAAGAAAAGAAATACAAATAGGAGGTGGGAGAGGAGAGCCTTTTTGGAAGAGAGGTTTGCCCAAAGCATTACTTCTTCCAAGAGTTTTGAGGGGCTCCCAAGAGACAACCTTTCGGTCAAACCTTCCAAAAGCCTCGTACAGACCTCCCAAATAGTTAAAACCACCTTTAAATAAAGTTTTTGAGGGCTAGGGTTACATAACTTTTTAACTATGAAATGAAAAACACAGCCAAATATTTTATTCCAAGTTGTACCGCCTAGTTGACTCTAAAAAGCGTGAATTGGTCAGCCTTACAGAATGATGATTTGTACCAAATAATATCCTGAGCTTTCCTGCACATTTGGGCTCAATCCAAGCCAGGATGAAGAGGATATGGCCCAAATACATAACCCATGTCCATTCTGCCGAGTCCAGCCCACCATTGTCTTAATGGCCCATTTACACCATCCAAATGCACTCTTTATATCTTATGTATTGAATGATAGTTATAGAAAATTGAGATAGGAACACTGTTACAAAATATTAATTTGAAATAATAAATATTAAAATATTTATCTTTAAAATACTACAGTACATTTTAAATGGGTAAAACTGGAATTTTCATCAAATTTTCAAATGAATGATCCAATCCCAAATATTTCATAAATGAAAATATTTAGAACAATGTGAGGAAATTATATCATTTATTATCAATAAAAAATTAAAAAAATAGTCTTTTATCAGTGACTCGTCAACATGTCACTCCGGAACAGATACACACCTCTGGTCTAGTCCAGGAGGGTTGTGGGGAATACTCCCCCATGTCATACGGACAATCAAATCAGGCACATACACCTAATTTGAATAGAGATAATCAGATTAACCGGACTATTTCTCCTGAGTAGGCACATACACCTACCCATAATAACCACTTTCATCAACAAGTTGTTCCCAATGTGTGTAATAAGGCGTCTAAGAAAAATACATGTCACATACATTCAAGAAATCAAGATCCAATCTATAATAAGGCCTTACTCAGTGCTGGAGTTCTTGAAGCCCTGAGACAATTATCTGTTGCAACTCAAGATTCTACTCTCTCATTTCCCAATAGTGGGAACAATAATTCTGATGTTCTTCATCATACACTTCCTCATACATTCTTTCATCATGACATTTCGGTCGATCTCAATTTATCATCTTCAGATGAGAGCCATTAGAACCATCTGCGTGGACAGAAGATCAAGGAGAAAAAGGTTTCATCTTTTTTTCTAACCCACCATGGTGGTCCTCCCCATTATGATGAATTTATCTGCGAAATTCCTCTTTGTAGTAGTAATTCGCATTTCCTGGAAAATTCTTCTAAAGATAATGCAGTAACGAGAAAGACCTCTTATCTTGAGGCATATGAAAATGTGAAGCCATTCATGTCTAATTCTTTACCGTAAGTATGTGAAATACTTTCTCAATCCGAAGATATCCTGGGATGTAGGTCATTCTCTAAACCACCACTGGGTCATTCATCTTCTAGTTTGATAAATGAATTCTCTACATATCTTGTTAATCTGATGAAGCAACAAAGAAGAACCATCTCCAGTATAATCAGGTATAAGAATATTCATCGAATGATAAAGAGGAAATGATGAATATTAGAAAACAACTGGTGAAAGGTGAAGTACCAGACATGTTTTGGCGTTTGGATGACTCTCGGTATGATATTCCAGAAATTTTTATGGAAGATTGTATTCATGATATTCATCTCAACATGTAGAAAACTCTTTGTCACATGAAAAAGAAAATATTATCTTATATTGAATATGAAAATAATGTCAAGATATTACAAGGGATACAACGCCAAATTTATTTGGCGTCTCTATTAGTTTCCCGATATCCAAAGGCTGAAAAGCAGTATAGAGACTGTCAGTGTTCATGCCTTAGCACATTAAAAAGATTGTGCCAGTTAATTGCTAATGCCCCATCTGGTTTTCATATCAGGGGATGGGGTGATCATGGAGCAATGCATTTCACTGTACTCTTTAGTCAAAAAATCCCACCAAAAATTGTTTCATATAATGTTATTGCCCATGGTCGGCCACAGACAATTGGTTTTGTTTGTAATCAAAGGCTTGCTCAGGAACAGGCCCCAACTAGTTTTTTCCAAAGTCAGGCATACAAAGAACAAGTTTTCGAATTACTCTTCCATCAGGAAAATGAGAATATCAAAGAGGCTTCTGATTTACAGTGTGCACATCATCAGGTGACAGAAGTGTCAGAAATCATCCAGTGGTTATTTGAGCCAGGTGATTTGAGTAGATGTAGGTTGATGCACCCATCCAATTTCCAGACTAAAGTCTGAAAGATCATGAGAGATTTTAAGAAAGTCTTAGATGTAGCAGCTCAAGAACCACCTCAGCTTACCAGACTGGGGACCCTTTTAACCCAACCCTTGGAATCAATGAATAGGATTGAAGGAGTTGAGAAGGAATAGCCCCAATCCATCGATCTGGGTACTTTTTCAAATACTCAATCTCTTCCTCAGTGAATTTCGATCTTCTCTTTATTAAGAAAGAAGCCACAAGAGGAATGTTGAGCCAAATTATCAGGAGATTCCCTCCAAATTACGGTTGATTAAGAAGTTCCTGAGGGGTCAACTCAACAAAAGGAACTGTCTCATCAAGGAAAAGGGAGAAGAAAGTATCGTAGAAATGCCGATAGAAGGGATGCAATGCGTTATGCATCAATAAATGTCATCATTTCCATTGTTGCTGATCCTCCAAAACATGAGGCTCGTTCACAGGGATCAGATGAAGAAGTTCACGCTCAAGAGGTTGTACACACATAGGAAAATGAAGAAGGTGTGCGTACATAAAATCAAAGGCTTAACTAGAATCTAGGTATTCCTTCAAATAACCAACTTCCCCCTCTCTAGAAGGCATCCAAAAAGTGGAAAAGAAAGAATAGGGTTACATTCCACCCTTCCTCTAGAGAAGGCCAATCACTCTCACTAGAGAAAAGGTTCACACATTAAGAGGAAGAAATGAAGGAGTTAAGGAGGTTGTATGAAAAAACTACTTCAAGGTAGTCTTTCTCCTAAGTGTGATAGAGTCATTCAGTTAAGGGATTTTTTTCAGCTACTGAGATGGAACAAGAATATCCTCCTTTACCAGTACACCCTCACAGGTCTATCCATATGGGTCATATGCAACAACAATCGGTAGTGCTACCATCATTTGTAGTACCAGTAACCATACCTGTTTAAGCTCCAGTTAGTGCTCCTTCTTAGTCCCAAGCTCAACCAGATGTTTCTCAAAAGTTAATGACTACCATTGAGTCATTAACATCTCAGTCGGAATATATGGAGGAAAAACATTCTCAAATTCAACCTAAAAAGACAGATTACCCTGAATGGGTTGATGCAATTACTCCCCCATCAAATCTTGCAAGTACCACATTCCCAATTTTTAATGGTTCAGGAAATCCAGAACAACAATTAATACATTTTGTTTCTCATTATGATCCTATGATAGGAACTCCTCAAAAATAAGAAGAAGTTAAGATCAAGGGTTTTTTACAGTCATTACAAGGGCCTACTTTTGTCTGGTATACAGGCTTTCAATCCCAGTCAATTACCAGGTGGACAGATCTATATCAACAATACCTTCTTTAATTTAGCTCAATGTTTCCAAATATGATAGTTTTTGATCTTACAAATTGTAAGAAAAGGGATAATTAAATAGATTCATATTTCATTGCTTGCTAGAAGGGATTAACATATTCTTTAAGCCTAGCACTCCCTCAAGAAGAACTGTTGCCAATCTGTGTGGAAAATTTGCATGATGAATTATGCAAACCATTGATCCCTGTGAAATACATAGGAGGGATTCGATACCTTACTTCAATCGCTCAACAGATTGAAGACTCTCTAACAAAGACTAAGGATAAAACTCATGTAATTACATTAGTTCAGGAAGGAGAATGGGGAGAGTAGAGACTACTACAGTTACACTTAAAAAAGCATTTGTACCTACTTCTACTTCAAAACCTTCATCTTATCGAAGGGCTCCACCTTCTGTGCATCAACAACAGAGGTTGTTTCATCAAGATGATCAAATAGATCAAAGACGGAAACAATTTGATGAGTTTAAGAACAATGATTATTATTTCTGAAATGAATAAGTTTCTGGTTATTATATTTCAGATCTGAAAAATAATTTGGTTCAGTTTCCAAGGCCCAAAAGGCCGAACAAGGAAGGAGATGAAGACCTTCCCAACTATTTCCCATTTCATCAGATGTTGGGGGATCCCATTTTGGAGTTTTTTTGTCTTTGAAGACCTCCTGAAAAAGATGGCTGACCTGGGACAAGTCAAAATGAAAGGTTATTTAGCCTAGGTAGCATGTGTTACTGCTACATATCCAGAGGAAGAAGGTGAGTGGCATGAATTCAAATACAAAAATACACCGAAATATAATGATTGGATAGTCAAGAAAACGATTATCCTAAATCATGTCATTTTACGAATGCAATTGAAGAAACCAATTGAGTTGTCTGCAATAAATTCCACAGCAAAACCCCCTTCATCAGAAGGAAAATCCTCAAATAAACAGCATAATTCCAATAAATAAGAGTAGTTAGAAGAAGATGAGATCGTGTCAAAGCCTAAGTTGTCTTTGACTCTGGAAGAATTTATTCCATCTACTTCAAAGCCACGGGCACTGCCCCACCAAACGAAACAACCTAAACTGGCAAATCAGGTAGAGTCTTCATCAGATGAAGATTTGATCTTTGGTTATGTTAACATGATTCATTTAAAATATCCTTATGCAAGTCAAAGTTTCGATCATAATGAGCCTGAGTTCCCTATATCAAATAGAGGAATTAGAGGGAGTTACAGAGGTCTAGGATATAGAGGAAGACATGGATATTTCAGAAGCCACTTTTCAATCCTACCACTGCTAGAAATATATATGTAGTAGAAACTAATGGCATAGCCCTTCAGCGGGCTCAACAAGAACAATAATTCTCTTCCACACATGGCAGATTTAGTCATGGAACAATTATTTTATAAGATCGGTTAATAGTTACACATTCTTCCTCTCAGAAAATAAAAATACCTATTCGGTCTAATCTTTCAAATCCAGGAGTATTTCCATCTCCTTCCCTGATACAAGAGGCATCTACTTCCCATGAATAAACTTTTAAGGCACCTATGAAACCACATGTTCCTGTTGGAAAATGCAGACCTTTGGACCAGATGTATGATGTCTTGAAACATTTGGCCCATGTACCAGACAAGTTATCAATTATGGATGACTTAAATCAATCAAAGGATCTTCAGGAGGCACTCATTGAGGATTTGTCAAGTCCTCAAGAATTCACAACTGAAATTGTTGTGGTTGGATTCTACCATGTGGAGAATGATCCTGCAGCATGCCATACAGTGATATCTTTTAAAGATGAAGATTAAGATGATGTTGTGCATGGACATATTAGACTGTTGAATTCATCTAGAAAGGTCAATGATGTAGACATCTGAAGAGCATTCAATGATAATGGTTCAGGAGTCAACCTCATCCCTATTTGTACACTTCATTGATTGGGCCTCACCCAATCAGATTTATCTCCTTCTACTTTGATGTCGCCAGGATATGATAACAATGAACAAGAACCTCTGGGAGAGATCACACTCAGAACTCATTTTGGAGACCTTATATCGAATTTATATTTCATGTTTGTTCGTCATGACACTGCCTTCAAAATGTTTCTTGGAAGACCTTGGCTACATCAACATACGGTTATACCTTCATCATACCATCAATGTCTGAAATATTGTTTCAATGGTCAAATTGGGACATTTTATAGTGATAAATCCCCACTCAAAACATGTGAATCTCAATACATTGAGGCATAATTCTATCCCATGGAGGGAAAGAAGGTATCTACAAAGAGGAGGTTACCAAAATTAATGCTCTATATGGTTTGGAAAAGATTCCACTAAACACATTCATACATGTGAGTATAGATTATGTGTTACTTATCAGTCAAATTGACAAGATAGACCCAAATCCAAATACACTTATGGAAACTTCCATAATGTCAATTACAACAATCAAGCCAGACAACATGGGAGAAATTGGTAATTTAAAAGAAATGATGAAAGCTCAAATGGATATTTCTTCATTTCATCGTTTTAAATCCATCAATTTTATACTTCTTCAACCAGGCCCGAAGAAGTTATAGCAATGTCAGAGATAAATGATGATGTCGATTCTCAATCCATAATCTACTCTTTATTTCCCAAGGAAGACCCTTCATCATCAATACGGTCAGAAATGGTAGCCTTTTCTTCAAGATGTTCATATTTTAACATCTATCTTGATCATGGAAATTCTGCTTCATTATCTACTATGCAAGTAGAAATAGAACAAAAAACACGTTTTGATAAAGAAGAGGAAGATCTCAGGGATGCTCCTCCAGTATTTGAAGAGGGTATATCTACCACTGTAGATGAACTCAGAGAAATAAATATGGGTACGAAAGATGAACCACGCCACAATTTAATTATTGCGTCCATGACTCTTAATGGGAAAGAAATGTATATTTCATTTTTAAATAAAAATCGAGATATATTTCCTTAGAACAATACATAAATTCCATGGCTTGATCCCATTGTTGTGACTCATCATTTGGGTTTTCCAGAAGAACATCGATGATTCAAGCAAGCCGCAAGAAGAACACACCCAACTTATGCCTCCAAAATTGAAGCTGAGGTTGATAAGAATATCAAAGCTAACTTTTTCAGAGAAGTTCAATATCCCAAATGGCTAGCTAATATTGTCACTGTGTAAAATAATAATGGACAAATTAGGGTTTGCATTGATATCAGATATCTTAATCTGCATTGTCCCGAAGATGATTTTCCAGTTCCGATCACAGAATTCTTAATTGATGTAACAGTAGGCTATGAAGCACATTACTTCATGGATGGATATTCTGGGTATAATAAAATCTGAATGGCTCTAGAAGATGTAGAATCTACAGCCTTCAGAGCCCCTCAGGGAGTTTTTTTCTATTGGGTAATTCCCTTTTGCCTGAAGAATGCAGGCACAACATATCAACGTGCCATGCACCATATCTTAAAACCCTTTTTAGGGAAGTTTGTTGAATGTTATGTGGACGATTTGGTGGTTAAATCCAGATAACGTTCTAATCACTTGGGTGATTTGGAAATCATATTCCACAGACATTGACAAGACAATTTGAAGATAAACCCCTTGAAATGTGCTTTTGGGGTAACCTCAAGAAAATTTCTCAGCTTTGTTGTATGCCATCGGGGTATCGAAGTCGATCCTGAGAAGACAAAGTCAATCCTTGGTATGTCACCTCCACGTAATTTGAATGAATTAAGAGGAATTCAAGGACACTTGGCCAATATTTGGATTTTCATCACTAATATGGAAGGAAAAATTTTACCTTTCAGCAAATTGATGATAAAGGGAGTCACTTATCAGTGGATGAAAGAATGCCAAAAAGCATTCAATATTCTCAAGAAATATCTCTTGAGTCCACTTGTATTAATGCCACCTGTTGAAGGAAGACCACTTATTCTTTATGTGATGGATTTAGAGCAATCATTGGGTGCCTTCCTTGCCCAAAATTATGACGATGGGAATGAAAATAGTCTTTACTATCTCAGTAAGACTATGCTTGAAGGAGAAACACAATATTCAAGTATTGAAATGTGCTGCCTAGAATTAATCTTTTTAGTTCAAAAATTGAGACACTGCATGCAACATCATGAGGACCAATTGGTATCTCGTAATAACCTGCTCAAATTCATCCTTAGTCATCCAATGCATACGTGACGTCTGGCAAGGTGTGCAGTTATTTTGCAGCAATTTGATATTTAGAATGTGTCTCGAAAGGAAGTAAAGGGCCAAGATCGGGAAAATTTTCATGCTAAACATCCTTCAGTAGAAGATAAATCTTTAGATATTGAATTTCCTAATGAGGAAGTCTTCTCTGTTCAAGATAATCTTCAAACATGGGAAGTGTACTTTGATGGTGCTTCCAGAAGTCCAACAGGGATGAAAATGGAAGATTCGAAATTCAACAAAGATGGGTTGGGAGTTGTGATTATTTCCCTGTAAAAGGCAGTGCTAACCTATTCCTTCTTATTGTGGGAAGGCGGTACAAACAATGAAGTAGAATATCAAGCACGCCTCGCAGGATTGGAGATGGCGCTTTAGGCACAAATGAACCACTTAAAGGTGAAAGTTGATTCAAACCTGGTCATCAAACAAGTCAATGGAGATTAATCCATCATAAAGGAAGAGTTAATCCCTTTGTATGATTATGTCAGAGAGTTAATGGTGTAATTTCCTTCGGAACTGACATTTTCTTATGTCCCGCGATCACAAAATGCTCATGCTGATGCATGGATAATGTATCCACAACTCTGGCTGATCCAAATCTGGATGAGACAATCATCAGTATTGCCCACTATTGTATAATGTCACCTAATGTTCACATAAGAACAGAGTAGATCAAAGAAATTAGTCCCATTTATGAACCATATGGTCATACTATAGGATAGATGACACCTATCAAAGAATACCTTAAAAATGGAACACTCCCACATGATAAAGCCGGTAAAGAACAATTTTGGTGACGTGTGGTCAATTTTACTCTTTATGATAGCCCAAATCACCTAGAAAAAATTCTCTACAAAAGAGGTTTTGATGGAATTATCTTCAGATGCATTGATGGTGAAGAGATAATTTCTATCATGAAAGAAGTATGTGTAGGAGTCTATGGTGCCAACCAGTCTAGACATAGACTGTCTGATCAAATTCAAAGGATTGGATACTTTTGGCCATCAATGATACAAGATTGTGTTGATTTCACTAAAAGGGCCATTCTTACCATGTATGTGCCAACTTCATTCATCAACCCCTAGAGTTTCTTCATACAGCTAAATACACATGTCCATTTTCCACATGGGGAATGGATGTAGTAGGACCTTACCCTTCATCTATATCCAAGCAGTTTAAGTATATTCTTACTACTACTGACTTCTTTTCCAAATGGGCAGAGGCAATACATCTCAAAGAAGTTAGTTCTAAAAGAATTGTTAGCTTCATCAAGTCTAACATCATTAACAGATTTGGTGTCCCTCATACCATATTGACGGATAATGGCACCAACTTCTATTCGTCCGAGGTAAGGAATTTGTATCAAGAATACAACATCAAATCCTACAATTCATCTTGGTATCATGCAGCAGACAATGGACAAATAGAATACTTCAATAAGACTCTTTCAAACATACTATAAAATGTAAGAACTCTGTTTTTGCTGTGAAGACTTTTGAATATTCTTGATGATATTCCAGAGTAGTGCCTTCAGACGGCGTGCGATATCGAGCCCCAGAGTGGCCGTAATTAAATTTTTAGTGCGTTCACAATGGGCACGCCAAATAAATGGGATAACTCTTAAAGGGTGATCCGGATCACAGATCTGAGTGTACGGATGGGTCTGTAATGGGGTTTTTACCCTAGGAACAACATAAAGTATGTCGGCGTGGGATGTTTGGACCCATCGCTCGCTTTCGGAATGTTAAACGGATAAATTAATTAATTAATTAATTCGTTTAATGGTGAAATGCTAGTATATCTTAAACGGTGGCTCACATTGGAAAACTGAGGGCACCGTTGAGTTAGGAATGTGCCATTTTCGCTAGGAGGGGTGTATGTTTTGCGGGCGCGGGCCGTCTGTGAAAAATGTCCCCATGGGCGTTTTCATAATTTGGTGTCTTTGGATGTTCAGTTTTATAACATTAAAACAGAAGCTCGGAATCAAATTCTGAGACTTCCGTTGTGCTCGGGAGGTGGTGTTTGTCCTAGGGGAGGCTTAACCTCGACCTCGTCGAGAGTTTCAGATGCGGGGAAGAATTGAGGTTTTAAAATAATTAGAAATTTAATTAATTAATTTTCTTTAAATAAACCCTCACCCCCACTCCACCCCTTAGGCCAATCCTCTGGCGGAAGGCAGCAACCGAAGGAGAATATCCTCCCCTCCTCCTCCCCTCCGGTGAAGCAGCTTCGGCAAGGCGGCGGTTCGGCGGCGAATCTCCGGGCATCGCCCATCGTGGTAGGAGGTTTTGGTTGCATTTTCTTTTCTGAACCATCCATTGGATTCAATTTTATACGTTGATTTGCTGTTAAATCGTTGAAAAAATCTCATGGTCATTTAGTACAAATTCTTCACTTTCTGACGCTCATTTCGGATTTGAAATCCGAGTTCGAATGGTGTCTCGGCCGTTCTTCGAACATTGCGCATTGGGTGTTTTCCGGTGGACCAAGGCGATCCGGCGATGGTTCAGGTGAGCCGGTTCAGCGGCGGTCCGCGGCGGGTTCAGCCGGCGTCGGTGCGGTGCGAGGCCAAGCAGAGGAGGCCGGGACAGCAGGCCTTCCAGGGCAAGGCGGCTCACGGCTGGGGACCCCGGTCGAGCGGAGCTGGCGGCAGGCGGCTGCGGCATCGCGGAAGAGCGGAGGCCGGCATTTGCAGCGTGCGGCGTCGGCCGGTCGAAGGCGGCGGTGGTCGTTGCGAGCTCCGGACGGTGGCAGCAGTTTGAGGCGGAGCAGTCGCGGACGGCGAGCGCGGCTGCTGGTGCGGTGAGGGGAGCACGAGCAGCAGGCGGTCGCAGCGCCAGCGAGGAGGAGGACCGGCTTCGTCCGGTCGTCGCTGGACGAAGACCCGGGGTCTTCGTGACCCCATCCAGCAGACAACGGAATCGCGTTTCATGGGTCCTGTTCGGGGAGGAAGACCGGCCGAAGGGCCGGTATTGTTTTATAAAAAAAATGTTTAATAATAATAATAATATTATTATTATTATTATTATTAAGAAAAATGATAAATCATCCGCAGGGTGTTCGTATTGCGCGCCATCTGTGGAAGCGTGGAGCCCATGTCAAGGCGGACTTTTTGAGATGGTTTTGGGGATTTTTAATACCCGAAATGAGGGTCTCGGTGGTACGGCACACCGTTAAGTGTTTGGGCATTTTTCTTCGGGGAATCTTGTTTTGGACGGCGCAGACGTGTCCGACGTCTGCTTTGAGTGTCGTCAGTTGCGTTGGGACCCTGGCGCTGGGGCGAAGGTTTCTAGGGCGGTTTCGTGCATTGAGATTGGATTTGAGGTGTGGGCCCCACGACCCGTCTTTCGAGCTTCCTGCAGCGTTTCACACCTTTTTCGTCGGACGTCCGTTCGGGGCGTGCGAGAAGTCGTTTCTGGTTGTTTTTCCAAGGGGATTGCAATGGTGCAATCTGCCCGATCTTTTTCGGCACGATGGTGCGGGGCCCACGAGGGCCGTTTCGGCGTCGACGGTGATTTTTCCACCTTTATAACTGGGTGACCATTTTGGACAAGTGAATAGTCCAACATGTGGAATTTTTCGAGAGGATCGCAACGGTGCGATCTGTTCATTGAGTTTCAGGACCGGGATGTGGGTCCCACGTGGCACCGCTCATGTGCGGTGCGCCGGAATGAATCTTTTTCTCTGGATATCCGTTTCACTCAAGTGAGTAGTGCTTTTGACATGTTTTCCTGAGGGGATCGCAATGGCGTGATGCGCCCGACTGTTTTCGGGGCCGAGGTTTGGGATCACGGGACACCGTTCGGGCGTGAGGCGGTGTTGGTGACTTTTCCGTCGGATATCCATTGGAGGCGAGTAAGTAGTAGATCTTGTGTGTTTTTCTATGAGGATTAAAACGGTGCGATCTGTTTGGTTGTGCAGAGCCTCTTGCATGATCTTGTGAAATGTGGAAATGTGAAGGTTCCTCGGGGGCGGTTCTTCTAATGTGGCTGTAGTGGACCCTTGGCGGGTGATCGCGTGCACTCCCGTGTGAGTGAAGAAATTCTTGAATAGATGTGGTTGGCCGGGCATGGGCCTTTGAGGTGGAGTTGTTACGTCACGCCTTCACGTTGACGCTAGGTGCCATGTGCACGATAGCCTTTGGGCTGGACAGTGCTATGCTCTGGGAGTATACGGGAACACTTAGAGGTACGTGTGGTTTGTACCTGAGAATTTTTGTGCGCTCAGTTAGGGTTGACTTGGGGCCACACGTCATGTGGGCCCCACATGCATGTCGGGTCTGCTTTGCGTACTTTGACCTCTCGTGATGTAGAGGGTCCCTCTGTGATCGTTTTTTTTACCAGCAGGGTGGAGCTTTTCCCATGGCTCTGTGCTCGTTTGTTTGACCAGCGGGGTTGAGTGGTCTCCCCCTGGTTTCGTTCACGATGGATCGGCCGGTAGCGGTGCTAGTGACACCCAGTGATGGAGCAGTCTCTGAACCTCTTTTGGGTGATTTGTTCTGGAGTTGGGTGGTTGCGCGATACCCACTCCGTGTTCGGTTGGCCATTGTTGTACCCTCCAGTGGATACGTCCAGAGCAGTTCTGAGTTTTACCCTCCAGCGGGGCTGGACAGTGTGTTACTCACTGGCTTCTAGGGTCTACCCTCCAGCAGAGACTGGGCAGTGGGTCACCCGACGCACTCTTAGGGTCTACCCTCCAGCAGAGACTGGGCAGTGGGTCACTCGACGCACTCTTAGGTTCTACCCTCCACTAGAGACTGGGCAGTGGGTCACCCGACGACATCTTAGGGTCTACCCTCCAGCAGGGCTGGGTAGTGGGTCGCCTGTCAGCTAGTTCCATGTCTACCCTCCAGCACGGCTGGGCAGTGGGTCGCCTGTCGACTTATTCCAGATCTACCGTCCAACGGGGCTGGGCAGTGGGTCGCCTGATGATGTGTTAAGGATTACCCTCTAGCAGGGCTTGGAAGTGGGTCACCTGATGATGTATTATGCTTTAGCCTCCAGCAGGGCTGGGCAGTGGGTCACCCGATATCACATTATGGTTTACCCTCCAGCAGGGCTGGGCGGTGGGTCACCCGATATCACATTATGCATTACCCTCCAGCAGGGCTGGGCAGTGGGTCATCCGTTGGCATTCCAGGCTCAGTCCTTTGTACTAGGCTAGCCTATGGGTTTCCTCCGTGATTACCGGAGCGGGACCCCTAGTTACGGGTCAGTGTTGTGACGACTTTGACTTTGAGAAGATCTCTCGACTACGGGGCAGTGAAGAGGTGTGGTTTGAATTTCCCTATAACTCCTAAGTATGAGGGAAACTTTCCCCACTGAGACGCGTTATTGTGACGCGATCTAAAACCATGAGGGTGAGTCAGTGCCTCCCAAAGCGAATAGTGTCGAAGTGTGGTGATTGAGCCCCTTGGATTCCAGTTCGGGGCAGACGTGCGGGATGATGGGCATCGATGGAGTTTACTTCTAGGACTATTGGCGACTCGCTTTTCTTGGGTTGAGCTACGGGATGGAGATCCCCTAATGACCTTGTTCGGGCTTCTTGTTGAGCATATGGACTTCTATATACCTTGTTCTAGTACCCACTTCTTGGGTTTGGTTACTCTCATTCCAGGAGGGGCGAAGACGTGCGGGTTATGCCACGTGATTTTCATGTCTAGCTTCTCATGGTTGGATGAGTCTACTCTCCTGCTATAGGTAGCGAAGACTCAACGGGAAGTTCAGCTTCTCACCACTTCCAGCTCCTTGTGTATAGACGAGTCTACCTTCTTTCCTCTTGTTGGGTTGAGCTGGACTCTTTACTGTACTCTTTACTGCACATTCAGTTGTACTCCTCTACTTTTCCTGTTTGTTCTACTGCTCACCCTTCGGTACCTCCTTTGTTGCTCCCTCGAGCCTTCGGGGTATCCTACGGAGTATTTTTATACTGAATCCTGCTTGGGCTTTTCCCGTACTTGGTATGCCCGTGCAGACAACAGACAGGTGGAGCGTGACTTTAGTGGAGCATAGGAGCACGGGAGCTTGGACCGCGTGCGGTGGTCGTAGCCAGTTTCCAGGTGGGAGACCCGTCAGCTGTTTCTTTTGTTTACCTATTGCTGGGTTGTGGCACGTTTTGGTTGGGCACGTGTTTTGCCACTTTTTCCTTTTCGACACTTTTCGTGTACTCTTTAGCGGTCGATGCACTTTGTGGTTTATATATAGCAGTTTCCCTTTTCTTTACTTGTCTTTTCATTTAATCTGTACTGTTGCATTGAGTGTGCTACGTGCGTGTGTGTACAGGAACTTAGGCCAATGTCTCCCCGAGTTGTTGTGCCTTCGGCGCTGGTCGCCAGCCCCTGGCCTATGGAGTTGGGCTTGGGGTAGTTGCGGCTTGAGCTCGGGTAGGGTCGGGTCGTGAAAAAGTGGTATCAGAGGTGGTTTGTTCCTTAGAATGTTGTTCGGACATCCCTAAGATAAAAGAAATTTGTTGCGATTTAGGGCAACCGTGTTAACGTGTCTCGAGAGCGGTTCTCAGGCCAGGGAGTCCAGTGATGGTGCGGTGACCGACGTATCCATTCACCAGGGCCTTGATAACCCTCTTGTAGACTCGGCATGCTGAGACACTTGTTTCAAGGAAAATTAGTTTGTGTGTCACATAGGATTGAGTCTTTTACTGTATTACTTGAGTCATCTCCCCATCGTGGTTATTGTTATATACATATATCCTCATCTCACCGCAACACTCCTTAATGATATTCAGGATGTCTCCGTGAAGATATCCATCCAGGATTCTGGTTTTGGTTCGTGATGACGACCTTGTCAGCTAGGAGGCCATAGTCTAGGACCCATCATGTGAGCCCCTTTCTCCGAGTGGGCCAATAGCAGCACCCCCACTTGTTGAGCAGCAGGCAGTTTCAGCGGAGCAGGCTGAGCTTGAGCGCAGGTTGAACAGGCTCTGTTTGTTCCAGCAGCATAGACCACGGTGGTTCGGTAGTGAGCCAGACCCATAGGTAGGAGAGGGTTGGCTTGAGGTAGTGGTTCGCCTTTTCAGGCTTGTGCAGATGCCGATAGATCAGAGAATGGCTTCGGCAGCCACCCTTTTTCATGGAGCAGCTTGGCGTTGGTGGGGTCTGGTGACTCAGTTTCATGACGAGTCGTCACATTAGTTGGACAACTTCTAGTTTTTTGTTTCATGAGGAGTCTTTTTCATCCTTCTTGCGCTCCGTTCGGATATAGGAGCTCCTGCAGTTTCAGCATGGAGGGATGACGGTGGCTAAGTACGCTGCTAGTTTTGCAGACTATGCACGCTTTTACCCGGACATGGTCTACGACGACAACTCCCGAGCGCAGAATGTTGAGCAGGGTCTCCGCTGAGAGATTCATGTTGTCATAGTACCCTTGTGAATTTCCACATATTTCAGGGTGCTAGAGCAGGCGCTGGTGACATAGGGCTTCCTATCGCTAACTAGTGTTGGTGATGGCAGTAGGCACGTTGGAGCCGAGACGTCTTCCAAAACTAGTGGATGTCAGTAAGAAGAACCTCGACGTAGGTGGCTTACTGAAAACCGGACTCAGTGGCGTGGTCGTACACCACAGTGGCGCCGGAGGGCACCAGTGCAGCCCAGAGAGAGTCGATGTTTTGCTTGTGACGGGCGAGGTCACTTGGCACGAGACTGCCTGACCCGAGTTGCTGAGAGCTTCAGGCAGGCAACAGGCACACCACCACGGTAGAGGCGGCGTTGTGATCGGAGACGTTCCCAGAGAGGTGGTGCTAGTAGAGGAGCTGAAGGTGGGGGACGACGTTACGAGGTCTTCCCATCACCACTAGGTGGTCCACATCAGGCTCCGGGAGCTGACAGTTGGGACCGCGGACAGCCGCGAGCTTTGGATGTCTACGTTCTTGCAGAGCATGAGGTGATAAGAGGTATGATCTATAGCTATTCTACCTTTTTGCAGTAGAATTGTTAGTATGTACGTGTGAAATGATTTTCTCCTTGTTCCTTGCTTGAGGTGTTACCGGGGTGATGCGGGGTGTCGGTGTAAACCTATTTTGGTAAGGTAAAAGGCATGGGACCAT
This sequence comes from Viscum album, assembly GCA_963277665.1. Taxonomy (NCBI): domain Eukaryota; kingdom Viridiplantae; phylum Streptophyta; class Magnoliopsida; order Santalales; family Viscaceae; genus Viscum; species Viscum album. Next base: position 1,411,866,346 of record OY728134.1, read on the forward strand.
TTTCTTTAGTCGATGGTGTCGACTCCTTCGCCTTTTGAGCATGTAAGAGAGCATCGACTGTGAAATCTTGTGTGACCAGATATCCTTGGTTGTTTCACCATATGGATGTTCGGAAGGAGGGAATCACCGAGCCCTGTCCCAGGTGCGGGTGGTGATTCCAGTTGCGGCGTGCGACGTAGAGGTTTCGACCGGGGAGGTGAGCTACCCCTGAGGGCCTTCGGGCAGTTTGAGACCGTGCAAAGGGATGGTGTGGTTCCCTACCGCCTTTCCCTAACCACAAAGTCTGGAGTGGGTGCACGACATCGGAAAGGGCCGACATCGCATGAACAGATCAATTCTTTGGTCTGTGTGTGGTGACGCAGAGCTGTGCGTGGGTTCTTCTGGGTATGGGAAATCCAGGTGTGGGCATAGTACCCTTTGTTTCTCCCCAGTTTTAATTTTTAGGGATAAAAATCATAAAGGAGGGAATGATGTAAGAACCCGGTATTTGCTTTGAAGACATTGGAATATTCTTGATGGTATTCCAGAGCAGCGCCTTCAGATGACGTGCGATTACAAGCCCCGGAGTGGCCGGAATTAAATTTTCAGTGCGTTCACAATGGGCCCGCCCAATAAATGGGATAACTACTAAATGGTGATCTGGAGCAGAGATCCGAGTGTACGGATAGGTCTGGAATGGGGTTTTTACCCTAGGAACGACATAACGAATTTCGGCGCGGGGTGTTTGGACCCCTCGCTCACTTTCACAACGTTAAACAGATTAATTAATTAATTAATTGATTCGTATAATGGTGAAATGCTAGTATCTCTTAAACGGTGGCTTGGATTGGAAAACCGAGGGCACCATTGAGTTCGTAATGTGTCGTTTACCCTTTGAGGGGTGTAAGTTTTGCGGGTGCAGGCCGTCTATGAAAAATGGCCCTAGGGGTGTTTTCGTAATTTGGTGTCTTTGGACGTTCTATTTTATAACATTAAAATGGGAGCTCGGAATCAAATTCCGAGACTTCCGTTGTGCTCGGGAGGTGGTGTTTGGACTAGGGGAGGCTTAACCTCGACCTCGTCGAGAGTTTTGGATGCGGGCAAGATTTGAGGTTTTAAATTAATTAAGAATTTAATTAATTAACTTTCCTTAAATAAACCCTCACCCCACTCCACCCCCTTGGGCCAATCCTCTGGCGGAAGGAAGTGACCGAAGGAGAAGCTCCACCCCTCCTCCTCCCCTCCGGCGAAGCGGCTCCGGCAAGGCGGCAGTTCGGTGGTGATGCTCCGGGCATCGCCCATCGTGGTAGGAGGTTTTGGTTGCATTTTCTTTTTCGAACCTTCATTTGGATTCAATTTTATACGTTTATTTGCTATTAAATCATCGAACAAATCCCATGGTCATTTAGCACAAATTCTTCTCTTTCCGACGCTCATTTCGGATTTGAAATCTGGGTTCGGATGGTGTCTCGGCCGTTCTTCGAACTTCGCAGGTTGGGTGTTTTCCGGTGGACCAAGGTAGCCCGACGATGGTTCAGGTGAGCCGGTTCAGTAGCGGTCCGCGGAGGGTTCCACCGGCGTCGGTGCGGTGCGAGGGCAAGTACAGGAGGCCAGGACGGTAGGCCTTCCAGGGTGATGCGGCTCACGGCTGGGGATCCCGGTCGAGCGGAGCTGGCGGTAGGCGGCCGCGGTGTCACAGAGGAGTGGAGGCCGGCGGTTGCAGCGGGCAGCGTCAGCCGGTCGAAGGCGGCGGAGTCGGCACGAGCTCTGGACGGTGGCAGCGGTTTGATGCGGAGTGGTCGCGAATGGCGAGCTCGGCTGCCGGTGCGGCGAGGGGAGCTCGAGCGGTAGATGGCCGCAGCGGCAACGAGGAGGAGGACCGGCTTCGGCCGGTTGTCGCTGGACGAGGACCCGGGGTCTGTGTGACCCCGGCCAAAAGACAACAGGCCCGCATTTCGCAGGTGATGTTCGGGGATGAAGGCCGGCCGAATGGCCGGTCATGTTTTATAAAAAAAAGTTTTATAATAATAATAATATTATTATTATTATTTTTAAGAAAAATGATAAATAATCCACAGGGTGTCCGTATTGTGCGCCGTCTGCGGCAGCGCAGAGCCCGTGTCAAGGTGGACTTTTTGAGATTGTTTTGGGGATTTTTAATCCTCGAAATGAGGGTCTCGGTGGCGCGACACACCGTTAAGTGTTTGGGTGTTTTTCTTCGGGGAATCTTGTTTTGGACGGCGCAGACGCGTCTGAAGTACGCTTTGAGTGCTGTCAGTTGTGTTGGAACCCTGGCACTGGGGCGAAGGATTCCAAGGTTGTTTCGGGCATTGAGAGTAGATTTGATGTGTGGGCCCCATGACCCCGTCTTTCGAGCTGCGTGCAGCATTTCACACCTTTTTCATCGGACGTCCGTTCAGGGCGTGCGAGCAGTTTTTTTGGATGTTTTTTCATGGGGATTGCAATGGTGCAATCCGCCCGCCCTTTTTCGGCACGATGGTGCAGGGCCCACGAGGGTCGTTTCGACGTCAACGGTGATTTTTCCATCTTTATCACCGGGCGACCGTTTTGGACAAGTGAATTGTCCATCTTGTGTGATTTTTTCAGAGGATCGCAACGGTGCGATCCATTCGTTGAGTTTCGGGACTGGGATGTGGGTCCCACGTGGCACCGCTCGTGTGAGGTGTGCTGGAATGCATCCTTTTCTCCGGATATCAGTTTCACTCATGTGAGTAGTTATTTTGACGTCTTTTCCCGAGCGGATCACAATGGCGTGATGCGCCTTACTGTTTTCGGGGCCAAGGTTCGGGATTACGGGACATCGTTCGGGTGTGAGGCGGTGTTGGTGACTTTTCTGTTGGATATCTGTTGGAGGCGAGTAAGTAGTCGATCTCATGGGTTTTTCCGCAAGGATTACAACGGCGAGATCCGTTTGGTTTTGCAGAGACTCTTGCATGATCTTGTGAAATGTGGAAATGTGAAGGTGCCACGGGGGCGGTTCATCTTCTGTGGTTGTAGCGGACCCTTGGCGGGTGGTCACGTGCACTCCCATGTGAGTGAAGAAATGCTTGAATAGATGTGGTTGGATGGGCCTGGGCCTTTGAGTTGGAGTTGTTACGTTACGTCTTCGCGTTGAAGTTGGGAGCCATGTGCACGATAGCCTTTGGGCTGGAACGTGGTATGCTCTGGGAGTATACGGGAACACTTGGAGGTACGTGTGGTTTGTACTTGAGAACGTTTGTGCGATCCATTGGGGTTGACTTGGGGCCACACGTCATGTGGACCCCACGTGCGTGCCGGGTTCTGCTTGGTGTACTTTGAACTCTCACGACGTAGAGGGTCCCTCTGTGCTTGTTTATTTGACCAGCAGGGTGGAGATTTTCCCCTGGCTCATTTCTCGTTTTTTTGACCAGCAGCGTTGAGTCGTCTCCCCCTGGTTTCGTTCTTGATGGATCGGCCGGTAGCGGTGCTAGTGACACCCACTGATGGAGTAGGCGATGATCCTCTTTTGGGTGAGTTGTTCTGGATTTGGGTGGTTGTGTGATACCCACTCCGTGTTCGGTTGGACAGTGTTGTACCCTCCAGTGGATACGTCTAGAGTAGTTCTGAGTTTTACCCTCTAGCAGGGCTGGACAGTGGGTTACTCACCAGCTTCTAGGGTCAACCCTCCAGCAGAGACTAGGCAGTGGGTCACCCGACGAACTCTTAGGGTCTACCCTCCAGCAGAGACTGGGCATTGGGTCACCTGACACACTCTTAGGGTCTACCCTCCAGTAGAGATTGGGCAGTGGGTCACCCGACGACCTCTTAGGGTCTACCCTCCAGCAGGGCTGGGCAGTGGGTCACCCATCGGCTAGTTCCAGGTCTACCCTCTAGCTAGGCTGGGCAGTGGGTCACCTGTCAACTTATTCCAGGTCTACCCTCCAGCGGCGCTGGGTAGTGGGTCGCCTGATAATGTGTTACGGTTTACCCTCTAGCAGGGCTGGGAAGTGGGTCGCCTGATGATGTATTATGGTTTACCCTCCAGTAGGGCTGGGTAGTTGGTCACCCGATATAACATTATGGTTTACCCTCCCGTAGGGCTGGGCAGTGGGTCACCCGATATCACATTATGAATTACCCTCCAGTAGGGCTGGGCAGGGGGTCATCCGTTGGCATTCCATGCTCAGTACTTTCTACTAGGCTAGCCTGTGGCTTTCCTCTGTGATTACCAGAGCGGGACCCCTGGTTACGAGTCAGTGTTGTGATGACTTTGACTTTGAGAAGATCTCTCGACTGCGGGGAAGTGAAGAGGTGTGGTTTGACTTTCCCTAGAAATCCTAAGTACGAGGGGCACTTTCCCCACTGAGACGCGTTCTTGTGATGCGATTTAAACCGTGCGGGAGAGTTAGTGCCGCCCAAAGCAGATAGTGTCGAAGTGCGGTGATTGAGCCCCTTGGCTTGCGGTTCGGGGAAGACGTGTGGGATGTTGTGAATCAATGGTGTTTACTTCTTGGACTGTTGGCGACTCGGTTTTCTTGGACTGAGCTACGGGATGGATATCCCCTTACAACTTTGTTCATGCTTCTTGTTGAGCATATGGACTTGTATATACATTGTTCTAGTACCCACTTCTTGGGTATGGTTACTCTCCTTCCAGGAGGGGAGAAGACGCACGAGGTATGCCACGTGCTTTTCATGTCTAGATTTTCATGGTTGGACGAGTCTACTCTCCTGCTATAGGTAGCAAAGACTCAACGGGAAGTTCATCTTTTCACCGTTTCCATCTCCTTGTGTTTGGACGATTCTACCTTCTTTCCTCTTGTTGGGTTGAGCTGGACTCTTTACTATACTCTTTACTGCACATTCTATTGTACTTCGCTACTTTTCCTGTTTTCTCTACTGCTCACCCTTTGGTACCTCCTTTGTTTCTCTCTCGAGCCTTCGGGGTATCCTACGGATCATTTTTATACTCACCCCTACTTGGGATTTTCCCGCACTTGGTGTGCCCTTGCAGACGACAGACAGGTGGACCATGACTTTAGTGGAGCATAGGATCATGGGAGCTTGGACTGCGTGCAGTGGTCGTAGCCCGGTTTTAGGTGGGAGACCCATCAGCTGTTTCTTTTGTTTACCTGTTGCCGGGTTGTGGCACTTTTTGGTTGGGTGTGTGTTTTTCCCCTTTTTCCTTATCGACACTTTTCATGTACTGTTTAGAGGTCGATGCACTTTGTGGTTTATATATAGCAGTTTCCCTTATCATTACTTGTCTTTTATTTTACTCTGCTCTGTTGCATTGAGTGTGCTGCGTGTGTGTGTGTACAGGTACTTAGGCAAAGGCGTCCCTGAGGTTTTGTGCCTTCGGCGCTGGTCGCCAGCCCCTGGCCTATGGAGGCGGGCTTGGGGTAGTTGCGGATCGTGCCCAGGTATGGTCGGGTCATGACACAAAATATGTTGGTTAAAGATAAGAAATCATGGGCTGATAAACTCTTTCATGCTTTATGGGCTTATCGGACCACCACCTACACTACTACGCAGTCAACTCCATATTCATTGGTATATAGAACAGAAGTAGTCTTTCCCATTCAAGTTCAATTACCTTCATTCAATGTAGCTATTTGTGATCAGTCGTCTATAGATGAACAATCTCAAAATCGATTGGATGAATTGGAACGATTAGATGAAAAACGATTATGCAGCCTGCACCACATGGAAGTCTATTAGAATCAAATAGCACAAGATTTCAAAAAAAAAGATCGTATTCATTCATTCATTCAAGGAGAATTTCTATTAGTTCTCAGAACTCCAATGATACCAAGAATGAAACCTCCCAAGCTTGAGCCAAAGTGGGAAGGACGTTACTCAATACAAAAGGTATACTCCAATGGAGCTTATTCTTCAATCTCAATGGATTGAGAACTCATCACGACTCCAACCAATGAATGATTCTTGAAGAATCATTTTGTGTAACACAAATACTCCATCATCCAATAGGATGTTAAAATTTGTTTTCCTTACTGAATGACATTAAACTGTGTAGTCCCTTATTCGTCCAACATGACATTATACTGTGTTGTCCAAGCTACATGACGCTAAACTGTGTAGCACTCATCCTTGCTATATGATGTTAAAATATGCATCCCCTCTTTTGTCATTACTAAATGACATTAAATTGTATAGTCCCCCCATATTCCTTACTTCATGACTTTAAATTGCACAGCCCTCCATTCTCCAACATGAAATTAAACTATGTTCAGTCCCTTATATGTCCTACATGACATTAAACTGTGCATCGTTAAGGTTGTTTCTACCTCTTGTTTCTCACACCAAGTATGAATCACATGATCTTAGAGTAAACTTCAATCATAACACCCTCTCTGGGCCGCTAACCATGCGTAGGTCCCAACACCATTTTTTTAGGTCGTTGTCCTCAAGTACAACTTTATCAGTAATTCATTCTTCAATCGAACTATGCGGACATTTATCCTTTCCTTCAAGGCTGGGTACATAGCCAACCTCCCGAGGTTCAAGCCCAAAACCAATATCTTCACATCGGTTCACCTCCATCTCATACGATGTTGATTCATGAAGCCACCCCCAGAACCAATATTTTTACATTGGTTCACCATCATCCTTGCTATATGACGTTAAACTATTAAAACATTTGTCCTATACGATAATAAACTGCAACATTCATTGACACCCTCACCTAAGACGGAATCATTATTTACATTGATATCCAATAATGTTATATTCCAAAGACTACGTGTATACATGGCAATGCCCAAACATTTAATCTTGGGTCAAACCATCACTGCACTAAAGTCCCCTTTTACCCTTCACTTGTACGAACCAAATCTGTACATAGGGTATTTGAAGAACTACATATGGGTGGATTCCCATCCTTATGGGATACATAAGAACATTCGAACGTCCCTCAAATACATCCTCTAGTCTTTGGTCTTAACCCCAAATTCCACTTTCAGTCCCTTGGCTAAAAGGTCCCCATGTGAAAACATGAATGTGGTTAGAAAACCATGATCTTCATTCACATTAGGTTTATAAAACACAGAATGTGTATTCCTTATTATGGTCTGAGCTCTATGACAATAAACTAAGATCTCCTACACTCTCATCCCACATGACGTTAAACTGTATTTCAAGAACTATTAATGGCTTGATTCCTATCCTTATGGGATACGTAGTGAAGTCCAGCACCTCAATTCATGACCCAGCCACAACATTATTATGGTAAGCATTGGTATGTGTATCTCTAAATGAATTAGACAATGCACATTTTGATTTGTCATACTCGTAACCTTTAATACTTATAGATCTCCATAACCCTGTTATTGTCTTCTGGTAACAAAATGTTTGATACCTGAGAGTTCGTTTTCCTGACTATGAAGCACATTCCCTTAGGATACATTACATATGTAGTCTACATAATGGACTTCTCAGCCAAAAGATACTATTAATTGACTATGAAGCTAATGCCCTTAAGTGGCCCTGCATAATTCAACACCCTAATTGGTTTTTCAAATAGTGTTAACTTCATTCTTGGGAGGAAGACCAATTTTGTCCTTATTTGTCTTAACAACAATATTTAGGGATCCAAAAAAATTGCAATCCTTACCATATTTGTGTCATACTATTTTTCATGATCTAAAAGTATTTATGTTTATGGTTTATATTTCCCTTCCCTACATTTGGGTTAGACCATTGCAGGATTGACATTCATCCAATTTTTTGACAATATTGATTGGGAATATCCTCTCCATATTCAAGTACCTCTCTCCATATAGTAGACTCTATGATTTGGAAAATTTGAATCTCTATAAACTTTCACTGGATTTTTAGCAATAGAAAAGTAAAATTTTGGAGAGTTTTTTTGCCTGACTATGCAGCACTTAGGCAGACTTCCATAATTAGTCTACATAACAGACCTATCAGCCAAAAGATGTTATTATTTGACTAAGTAGCCAATGCCCTTATGTGTCCCTACATAATTCAACCCCCTAACAGGTTTGTTAAATAATGGTAACTTCACTCTTATGAAATACTTATTCTAATGCCTTTTAGCCATTTTTTCATATCATTACTCAGATTCAAAATTTCTTATGTCCTAGTTTACTTGTTTTCTCCCATACATGAATGTGATAATATGTTTTTAGATAAATTATCCAAGAATTGAGTCAATTGTAATCCATTCAGTCAAAGCTATTCAACATTAAACATTAGACTTTTTATGTCTGACATTAATGACGTTAAACTACCCACAAAAGACAAAGGAACTCTGAACAAAAGTCAAGTCCCATCTCAATAAACATACATTTTGTGTGATTTATGTAATATTGATTAATAAAAAGATTCAAACTTTGTAGGGTTATTTTTATAATACTATCAAAAATCAAACTATTATTACTAGGCCCATTAGTTTAGGTAAAAATTTTAAGCAGGTAGAAAAAGAATGCAGGCATAAATGATTGAGGATTAAAGTTTTTTTCATTGATGCACAAGAGTTAGAAGGACATCCAAAGACATGATTCTCTTCTATTTTTTAGGAATTACAAGATGCTTTCAACATAACTCTTCATTTTATTTATGGCATCCTGAGCTTCATCAGTAGACACTTTAAGTTCATGCACTCGACCAACTTCACTCTTTTTAGCATAATTGAGTAATTTCTTGGAATCTGTGATGTCTTTCATACCATTTGTTTGAACTCTTTCCAGTGAATTGTTAAGCTGGTCAGGTTCCCCAGTAATAGCATCTAATTGTTGCTGAAGGTGCATCTGATGGAAAACTTTTTCATTGATCTTATGTTTCAACTCCTTAAATTTTGCTGCATGATCAGCCTAAGCTTGGGACACCGCATCCTCAAATTCATAGACATTGGTCAATAGCCTTGCTCTGGTCAAATCTTGATAGTATTTTTGATCATTCTCCCTCCTTAAAATGACATGTTTCACTATGGTATGGATATCTTGATATCCAAAACTGCCTAGTCCCAACATGACGAACATGGATGACAGTCGCGGGATCTTCGAAGATAGCTCTTCAATAGGAACTTCTGATTTGATCTTCCATATGTTCTACCATTCCTTGCGACGTGAAAATTGGTGCGGCTTTTGTACCTCCTGGTCTGATTCAACATCACTATCACAGGGGGGAATATAGTCCGAAATTAATTCACTTAGAGAAGTTCCATGTTCTGCTCCTTCCCCCCTAACCATTGTTAGTTAACTTTCTATTCCTGTTGGTGCTAAGGCTAAGGATTCACCTCCAGATCTAGCCACTGAAATTGACGGCGCTGCTTAGTCAATTTAATGTTTTTGTTAGTATCAAAGGATAACAAAAGTTGATTTTTTTTTAAAAATTAAGTGCAGCCACAAATGCTATTATCTCTTACCCAATGGTAGATCTACTACATGAGAAGTCTCCTCTATGTCTTTCCTATCTTCAACTGGATTTTCAGGACAGGTTTCATGATGCTCTACTGAGTTAATCTCCACTTGATCTAGTGTCTCTACAATAGTAGGGTTGTCTATACCCCCTTCAGGCATTGGAAATTCAGCAGCATGCTCAGATGGAACTGCACATTTCAACCAATCATGGTCAGAGATGTAATAAGAAATTTCTTAATAGGACGAACGATAGCACTCACATCCACAATCATCTAAATTACATTGTAATTTAACATGATCAAAATATTTTTCAAAAGATGCGACAAGTTTCATCATTTCATCCAGTGATATCTCATATTCCTAGTTAGTCTCACCAGTGTGGGCAATCGATGTGTCTTCTTGGAGACCCTCATCCTGTGGCCTCTGACCCCGGACAGTTTCTTCAGAGAAAATTATGGCATTAGTTACAGTGGCCTCCAAATTTTCTGGTGAAAGTGTTGAACCTAAATTATCATAGAATGGATGTTATTTTATGTTTTCATTAAACATTTTATGAAGAATTGTTAATTTATCAAAATCAGGCTCTTCTCTCCTTGTAGCAGTAACAGGAGCAGTACTAGGAATAGACGTTGGCTCTTCTTCAAGAGTATCGAAGTCCATAAGAATTTGTGATTGTTCACCAGCACCCTCTATCATCCTCATAGGAGGGTCAGTCCTCTCCCTCAAAGGGAAAATTTTAGAAGCCCCTAAAATACCAAGAAGTATGAGAAATCTTTTCTTGGGATAAGACTCATGACTATCCAATGGACTTACCACTACTGATGAAGCATTTAACAGTGGATTTCTTCCTTTGATGCCTTTTCTTATTTGGATTTTTGGGAGTTTTGACATCATCATATCCCAATACAGGAATTGGAGAATGAAAATCCATGTATAACTCCTCATCTATGGCTTGGCGGACTCGAGATACGTCACCTGGATCATGAGGAGATTCAATAGCTCCGATGGTAGTGCTACTAGGGCTATACTATGGTAAAGGGACCTCAGCAGTTCCTTTCTTTACAAGCTATAGAATGAAGAAAGTAATTTCCTTGAGTAACAATGCTTTATCTGGAATCAAGTTACAATGGAAATAAGGAAAGGGACTTACATCTTCAAAAACCAGGTAATCATGCCACTCCTCATCTCTAGAAGCACCAGTCCCCACAGTGGTGCCATCATCCATCATTTCCTTCACCCTCATGGTGATAGGAATGGAATCATCTATGGAATATATTAGCATCTACAACTCTTTGATGTAGGCCTACACTTCATCAGGGTTATACTCGAAACGGATATCGGTATAACCCCAAATATTTCCTACTCCAGGGATGTGTATCCCTTTGAATAGGTCCAGCTAGGCTGTTTCAGCATCGCAATATAAACTCCGCCATGTATGGACATCCTCTGGTCGTAGATATTTAGCATGTGTTCCAGAAGGCTATGAGGAGGGTCCTACAATCTAGGACATTATATTCTTCCCATCACTTTCAATCATAGATAAGGGATAAGAAAATAGAACTTGTTTCTCTATAAAATAATGGTGATTAAACTGCCTCAATGATGAAACCTAGTGAATCAGCTCCAGGTGAGGAACCCAGTGAATCAGCTCTAGGTGTAGAATATCCTCCTTCCAAATGAAGGGTTTCTTTCTCTATAGTTCTCTTATTTTTCACCACTCGAATAATTGAATGATTTAGTACCCCTTCCGTGTATGATGTTATCCAGTTCTTGGCATACCATGTAGTCATGTTACTCGCCACTCCAGCAACTGGTAGATCAAGAACTGCCCCAGTATTCTCCATAGATGTCAGCAACCTTATTTTTCGGCCAACCATCTGATGCTTCTATGACCTGACATGCATAGGAGGGGATACAACAATCTGCTGCAGACAATTGAATTGGCGTGAAAACCTGTAGGGAGCATAGGCCTCACATATAATCTCCCTGTCAATCATGGTGGCCAAAACACCATCTCTGCAATCCAACATGTATAACCTCAATTCCAGGTCGACTGTTCCATCATCAACAAATCTCCCAGTTGGCGGGTTTCTATAAGGAAAGAAATGGAATTACTTGAACATTCTCAGCCTCACCTTTATATCATAGGAGTTGAGAGATAACAGAAAAATTCAAGAAAATTCCGGCACTAATGTCTTGAAAGAACTCCTAGGAACCTGTACTCTACTCTGTACAGCATATGTCCTGAAATGAGTGGCGATCCATCAGAAAAAAACATGGAATGGTCCCACTATTCTCAAATGAGACTAACCCATATAAATATGGATTATGCTCCTATGAATCTTCACCAAAATTGGGGTAGCCAACCCAACCATTTTCCTCTCATCCAACTTGGTTGCAACAATTAATGTCCCTGGCCTGACTCCTCCCTTTGAATCCCTAACATACAGAAGATAAACACGGATCCACAAGGATAAGAAGCCCGCCAGATGGGTCTTTTCTGCGATTCTATGATCCACTTCATTCCGCAACTTTTCAAATTCTCCCGCATCCAGGGTCGGCCAGAATGTGCCAAAAGCACCCCTTTTCTCTATTCTAGGGCAGGTATTAGGATGAGTACAGGTGGGCCCCTTCTCCTTCTTCATGGTAAGAAACATATCCATCCATTCCTCATGGATAATATCCTTTCTAGAGTGAGTTTTTGAGATCATTGAGTTCTTGATCTTGTAGAAACTTTTCAATAATTCCCAAGCCAAAGCCGGAGTCTTCTCTGAATCAATCCAAGTTGCCTTGGGAGGGATGAATTCTTCATACATATCACCCAAAATTGGATCCCACGTGATCTTGTAGACATCCCACAAACTGATGCCTTCTTCTCCATGAGTCAGATGGAACGAATTGGTTTCTGGGCTCCAGCAGCTGATTAGCTCAGGCACAAAGTCATCATTCCTGTAGACATAGGTCTGCCCAGCCCAGATGGAATCATATATTGTAGAACCCTTCAGATCATCAAAAAACAATGCATAGGTTGGTCTCACCCAATATTCCCACATCCAAGTTGTATTCACACCTCCTTTAGGATGGAATTCCCTACTCTTATTCCAGCCATTAGATTGATCCATCTGAGAGTTTCTGATGATTGTGGGATAACAATGCAGCTACAGCTTAGGCTTGTGAGGTTTCAGATTTGGAGTACATGGGATATGATGCATTATTTATTCCTTCTCCATTTTTCCATCATTAACCAATGATCCTCCAACTAAGACATTTTCTAAAGGAAAATTGATGTAAGTCTGAAACCCAAAATGTGGGAGACACTTCTTTGGCTCTAGAATGTTGACTCCTTGCAAATGACCATGGCCATACAGAGGTAGGTAGATGCTCTGTGGGAAATTAAGTTGATACTTCTTCAAGTACATAGCCAAATATGGGAGAGTGATGTTGTGGATATTATAGTAATCATGGACAATGTCATTCATCATGTCATCAACCCTCTTTGTAGCTAGCTCATCAGCCGTTATAATTCTTCTGGGAGCCATTGAATCTGCACAAAGGTCGAATAATTAACTCTTATGTAAGTTGATTTTTCATAAAATTCCTGAAGAAATTCAAAAAAAATGGCTAAGTAATTAAGGAATTCAAGTCACATGTTAGCGTGCAAGTCTAATCCGGTCGCGCAAGTATGGGCGCGCAGGTATCACCGCGCAGGTCCAAATACCTCTACAGAAGTGCGACACAAAGAAAAAATAAACAGCGGACAGTAGAACCTGTGTGAATGAGCAAAAGCCAAGATACATGCATGATGAGAGATCAGAAGCATTCAAAGTCGTGTACTTTGTGTGAAGTGGTGCCGCATATTTTTAGGTGAAGTAGTTTACATGCACGCTGTACCCTGCACGGCTCGCACCTGTGCACTGCTACTTGCCCGCTCAAACCTGCGTGCACAAATTCCTTGGTTTTCTCCTTTACCTCAGAGTCAAATACTCCTTCCTTTTTTTGGATCCAACTCTTAGTGGAAGCTTTTTTTTATGCTTCTTTCTTTCACAAAGTCTAATGACTGAAAAAGTGGAATACCTTAATCACAAAGAGTTTCATCCTTTGAAAAATATAAAAAATTGACAAAGGCATGAAAAAGGATTTCCTTAAGCATGGGTCGTGCAAGTTTCACAATGGTCACACAATTATACTTGCGCGCCACATATTGGTCACACAGGTGACTTGCACGCCCTATTTTATTTACACCCAAGGTCCTCAATGGCCTATAAATACCCCTTGTGGGACCCCAATTTCGAGGACAAAAAATCCAAAAGTAAAATTTAAGCTCTCAGTACCCTAGTCTCTGCTTGAAGTCTTCTAAACACTTCTAAGGTAATATCTTACCTAGAATGGAAGATCTAAAGAGGAGGAATAATACCTAGGTGTTGGAATTCTTCAACACTTGCGCACCTAAACGTCTAGACCTTAAGGGAAATGGCCACACTTGTGTGCCACCTTATCCCTTCAACCGAAATTGTGTGCCACCATTTTGGAAGCCTTTAAGGATAATACTTAGGGCATGAGCCAAGCCTCTCCCATGTATTACCTTATGGGTTAACCATCGCCCAAGTACACCTGTGTTGTGCAAGTATACTTGTGCGACCAGGACTTGCATGCCCAAACAGGACTTGCGCGTCTTCCTCTTTTTGGGTGCCCCACCTACCTATTCAAATATTTTCTTCAAATCCACCTCTCCTCATCATGTTATAGCCTTAAAACCCCACATCAAATCCATTTTTGGCATGGTTCCTTTGTAGTCTTCCTTATTTGAATGGAATTCTATGGAACATCTCTTAAAACCTCATGGTTTACCTAAACATTATATAACTAAATTTATAGATTTCATTCATTCAACATCATCCTTTAAGATGAGAAGATCTTTAATCTAGAATTCCTCCTTAAGAGTACTCCCCAATTTCCCTAACCTGGGACTCCTTTTCTGGAATAAACCCCAGTCATAATTCCCCTTAACCTGGGCCTCCTTCTCAGGAGTAAGCCCTGGTCTCAAATCCCCTTAACATGGGCCTCCTTCTCTAGAGTAATCCCCTAGTCATAAGTTCCTTAATCTGGGCCTCCTTCTTAGGAGTAATCCCCAGTCTTAATTTATTTTGATTTGGGCTTCCTTCTTAGGAACAAAACCAAATCATAAGTCCCCTATAATTTGGGCATCCAACCCAAGAGTAATCCCGATGTTAAGTATCCAAATCTCCATAAAGCACATATACCATTGTGGACCTTGTTCTCGGGTTTCTTCCTTGAAGTAAATACCTATCCTCATCTATCTTGGGTATTCATACATACATAATCCCTAAATTATTTCTTATGAATGCATCTTTCGTGGAACAGTCATCAAGTTTTACTGATACCTCTTATTTTTCACACTGAGCATGACTCATGTGAGCATAAAGAGTAAAAGTTATTATGAAATATTTATGTGGGCCATCAATCATGCATAAACTCCATATTTCTTTACTCGAACTATGTGGGTAATAATTCTTTTTCTAAACAAGGATATGTAGGTATCCCATCTACGGGTATGATCCCAACTCTAAAATAATCCATGTCCTTCTGAATGAAAATAAACTTCAAGTGCCCCACTGAGTGGATTTAAACCCAGTATGGTCATCATAATGACCAAGATATTTCTATATAATGTGTTGAAGGATGTCATTGGATAATAATCTCTAATAAATATGGATGATTCTCTATCGATGAATAACCTCAAATACATATAAAATATTCTCTAAATCTCATACATATCAATCATTGATTATCATATCTAAAGGAAAGCTCACTTCCATACTTGGTAATTTAATAAGGATTCACGAACATAACTCAAATCTATAAGAGAGTATCATAGTAGACAATAATTCCCCCCAAAAAAGTGTGATGAATCCGACGTCCCATCCTCTCAACCAATAAAATTCATAAGCCTCATCGGTCCACAACTAATGAGCACATGCCTTTGGAATATAGGTCCAAATGGATATATAATCATTGGATATTTCCAGTTCAACAAATAAACTTGTCAGAAACCGATTGGAATGTATTAACCATAAACAAACAAGTTCATTCCCCATTTCCATAGGAAACAACATTGAAGAAGGATGGTGTTACTTCAAGTAGGAAATTCATTCAGAGTTTCTCCATGAGTAGCATGAATAAATAATCACCCCAACATTCAGGGTCTATATATTTTATAGCATAAATAGTTGATAAGGGAATGATCTTCATGAACCAGCTTTCATTTATCAAGTTTCTAAATAACTGTTTCTCATATTAGTATGTGCATGTAGATGTATCAATTGTTGAGAACCCATAGGTTGGGCTGAGTGTTTGATAGTTATATATATATATATATATCATGTATTTACCTTGTGATTTCTACATGCACCCCACCCAAGATGAGGTGTCCCAAGTGGACAATACCTTGGGAAAATACCATTGGAAAGCCAATGGTTTTGCAAATACCCCAGATGAGGTGTCCCTTGAAAATTAATTAAATATTCCAACAATTTAGCTATAAATACCAATCCATTACCTCATTATATTTATTCTAAAATTATATTCAATGAATTTTTAGTATATTTACCTACCAAAGAGTACTCCCAAGGTTCCCTCAAGCCTCCCAAGGTCTCGACCTTCAAGCATTCGAAGTTACTCTTCCATGTTAGGGAAACATTCACCCTCATCTCTTAAGTCATGACTTCTTTTATATTATGTCTTACTGTTCCACTTTATTATTTGGGGGCATGTTCTTCTATATCATTCATACTATCTATTTCATGTTTAATTTATGAGAGACCATTTCCACTCTCATCAATTAATTTAATGAATTTTAATTGATGGCTTTAGGAAACTGAATTTACGTAAAAGAAATCACATCTTCTATTTTCCTTTGAGTTTCATTTTCATATGGTATTTCCATAAAATATCCATACAATGATATTATTTCTTTTTATTACATACCCCTAATGTATAATGAGTTATTTATGAGTTGGTGACTCTTGGGCTATCTATTTTCAATATTTTCTAAAAATATGATATATAGTCATTATGCTGCAGAAATTTCATCTCAAAATTTCTCTCTCAATCTCTCGTGAAATTCTATTGTTTTGTTTATTTGTAAACCCATTCATATTTCGTTTAAATGGGTTTTCAGAAATAAAATAAATGATATATTTGATTCTGGAATCGACATACATAAAACCCTCTTCTAGTCCGTAATAGCCCAAGGTTATTTGGGAAGATTCTTGTTTTTGAGGCACAGGTGTGTGCGGGCAAGTTGGGCTTTCCCAGATGTATTTGGTTTAGATGTGTTGTTGTTTCCCATGTGTCTTGGGATGAGTTGAGTTTTCTAGCCGAGGTGTTTGTGGTCGGCATGTGATGTGTCGCGTTTGACCAGGTGATGTGACATGCACTGAGGCCCAGGTGTATGATTTTTGGATGTGATGTGATTCATTTTCCAAAGTGAAGAGACTAACACTAAGTCCCAAATGTGTGTGGGGTGGATTGTTTTGGGGTACTTTAATAATATTTGGGATCTTCAAAATGTTTCTAGTTAGGAAAAACTAGATAAACTAGTGGGAGAGGGTGCGAGGTACCCAAATCATCAATATTATTAATATATTATATTACATGGCTTGTGTTACATGGTGTGTGTTCCTTGGTGAGGATGGGATGGATAATATACCTTATTAGGGTTTTATTTGATTCTTTTGTTTTCTCACCGGAGCATTAGAGTGATTCTCCAACTTGTGCATGAGAGAATTTGGTTTCTCAACCCTATATACTTGTATTCCCACAATACATATATAAATCTGTTTTTAGGTTTCTTGGAGGACTACATAGACCATGTAGGGTTATACTACGTTGGAGTTTGGGATTGTTGTTGTGTCACTCCCTAGTATTTTATTGGTATTAAATTTGGAGTTTTTTTTACTAGATTTAAATTTTTTTTTAAAAAAACATGTGGGATGGTTTTTTTGTTTTCATTTATATATGTTACATAGAGTTTTATTGGGATGTACCATATTATATCCCAAACATGTCTTATTTTAAAAGGGTAATTCCTCCCATGTCAAGGGATTATGAACCCTTGGTATTGGTCACCGCATCGGGGTCTACTATAGGCGGGACTCCAAGTGACATTATGTATCTTCCTTCATTTCCATCTCAGGTGGTGAATCTTTGGAGGGAGGGGTCATGAAATAATGGTTCCAAAGGTGATATTTGAGGGATATGATGGAGTTTGGAGTTAGGAACATTGAGTATTTCATGGGTAGTTAGGGAAACAGTTTGAGGTGATCATGGTGCTAAAGATATTCTTGGGATGACTGGATAGAACTGAGATTTTAGGGCCCCCAGTGATCTGAATGAAGGACTCTAGGCTTACCAAATGACCAATTCCAACTCCACTGTTTGTAGGGTAGAGACCTTAGGAAAGGTACATGGACCATAGTGACTTTTTATCCTATTTGAACTGAGATTCTTAAAGGATATAAAATGTATAATAAATAATGGGTTAAAAATAAATCCTAAATAAAATTACATACTTCTCAGGCTTAGGATTTACATTATTTAAATTTTCAATTTTTACACCTAATCATCTGCCATGTGTGGCTCAGAAAATTGAGGCTCAGTAGGATGATCTAGTAGATCAGCCAAGGGTTTATCTAGTAGAGGATGAAGACCAGTGGCAAAAAACATTACATGATTGCAGGCGTTCAGAATTTGGAAGTAAGAGTGTAGTGTCACAGAAATAGAGATATAGAGATTTCTCAACCATCCTTTGATCACCTTTAATTTGATATGGTATCTGACAAAGTATGAGGTTCTTTCGGTAGTGTTCCAGATTTTGGGAGTTTACGTCGGTGTTCTATGCTATACATAGGGGAGAGGAATGAGGATGACGTTCTGTGGATTGATTTCGAGAAGGTTTTCCAATTATAATTCCATTCCATGACTATGAAATCTAAGAAGCAGTAGGAGTTACTCTCCCTCATTTATGGGAGTATGTTGGTATAAGAGTGGGGGATAAAGTTCAAGTGTCTCCTTTGTTTTTCCTTGGATCTCTTTGTGGATGACGAGTCTCATTCAAGACATCTAGAGGAGGAATTTTTCTTTTCTATCTGGTATGTTACTTCATTTAGTATACTGAGATACTCGAAGGTCCATAAAAAGATGAATGTTGCTGAGATGATTCACTCTAGACAAGGAATACTACAAAGGTTAGCCACTAGGGTTCTATTATTGGAAAGGTTATGAGTAGTATGTTTTAGGAACCAGGGCCTTTAAAGATTCAATAGACATGGAGTCAACCTTAGTAGTTTCTATTTCAACCTTCTAGTCTTTGTTCTTTTCTAATGAACTTGGGATCGATGAGTTTCTTATGGGAAGCCCATAGCCATCTTCAGATTTAAGTCTCTATTGTTTTTATAACTCAGTATGTTGTAGGTGGGAAGGTTTAGCACCCACCTTAAAAGAAGTTTCTATCCAGGTCATTTCAACAACAGGGATAACAAGTCCATGCTCCACCGAGGGGAGATGGAGTAGGTAGTTGCTAACCATAGTAATCACCTCTAGGACCTCAAACTTTGAATGGTTGTGAAGGTATTCATTAGAATAGGATTATAGGAGAAGGGAATGGTTAGTTTAATGTGGAATACGTGGTCGGTTTCATGTGGAATATATGGTAGTTCTAGTAGGGCTTGAGACTATTAGAGTTATGATCAGCTTTTCGAGTACCATTCACTGTGATTTGTTTAATTCATGAGCATCACACTCCTTCATTTCACACTATATATACTATTCTGTAGGACTATAAATACAGAGGATTCTTGTTCCCCCATACTTCAATGTTCCAGTCAAATGTTATAGTAGCTTGTTTGTTGTGTGTTGTGGATGTAGACTAATGATGGGACCACATTAGTTCTATGGGGATATTTTCATGCTATAGATGTAGCCATATGATGTCATTCTAAACATCAGCTGGTGTATTCTATGCAAGTTTCTTTCCACTTATTCTGAAGGAGATTCATGTTTTCAGATATGGATGGATAACACATGGCTTTCATTGGTCAGCGAGGTTGTCATATCAGAATTCGGCTTGTGGATCCCCTTCTCCCCTTCTTAGTCGAGCTGTCAGTGGAATCAGCTGATGTTGAAATAGGGTATCTTCCCAAAGTTTTTGGGGGATTTTTAGATGTTTTCCCTAAGGAGGACGTGACTCTACAACCTCGACGTGATGTAGTGTTCGTGATAATCTTACAAACCTAGTGATTGGCTGATTTTTATGGCTCCTTATCTGATGGCGCCTTCTGAGTTTTGGGAGATGAGGATTCACATTGATGACCTGATGAAGAAGGAATTTATCTGGCCTAGTGTTTCACCATGGGGTTCTCTACAGATGATCTTAGTGAAGTTACATTGTTCTTTGTGGTTGGTAATTGACAAATAGAGGCTGAACTAGGTGATGGTCAAGACTCTTTACCCCTTCCACGAATAGAAACTCTTCTCAACATGATGAGAGGGGTGAGTTGGTAATATGAGGTCTTTATATCAGTAGTTGCAGGTGAAGGATGGAGATATCCTAATGATAGGTTTCAGATGTAGGTATGGGTGCTTTGATTTCATAGTTATGTCGTTCAGTGTAACAAATTCACCATCTATGTTAACGATGATTATGAACTCTTTTATTCATGAGTTCATGGACTCATTCATCATCATATTAATCACTGACATCTTGATCTGCTATGATTCCAAGGAGGACAATGTTGAGAATCTCGTAACTCTCTTACATGTCCTTCAACACCACCATATCAACATAATGTTGTACCAATGCAATTTTTGGACATGAGATGTTCATTTTCCTTGGCATGTGGTGTCCCTGTAGGGTGTAGTGGTGGACCCATCAAAGGATGAAGTGGTTGTTTCTTGGGAATCACCCATGAATGTGACAGAAGATCAGAGATTCCTTGGTCTGGTAGGATATTATCATAGGTTTGAACACAATTTCTCTCAATTTACATCTAATTTGATATCATTGTCTATAATTTACCATGATTTTGTGTGGGGAGAGAAGTTCTAGGAAATTCTCATTTATCTAAAGGTGAAGTTGATCAGTGCTCTAGTTTCTAGATGAAGGGGTGATGTTTGAGGTGTTCTGTGACACTTCCTATATAGGTTTGAGATAAATACTGATGCAACAGAGGAGTGATATCTTATGGGTATAGGTAGTTATGTTCCCAGAAATGTAACTATGCCACCCATGATCAAGAGCTTGAAACGATCTTGTTTTCACTAAAGTTGTGGTAGAATTACCTCATTGGGGAGAACATTGTGGTCTTTATAGATATCTTGAGTTTGAAGTATATCATTTTCCAGTGAGATCTAGACTTGTAAAAGTGGAGGTGGATGAAGTTTCTTCAATACTATAGTTTTTAGATCACATACACCTCAGTAAAAGGGAATTTTATGGTAAATACTTTGAGAATAAATACATAGAAGGAAGTTGTTCATAAATATGCAGACACGTGGAAGGTGATAAAGGAGTTGGAATCCCTACACCTATATTCCGGAATGGATGATGGATGATTTTATCTATTACATATGTTAGTGATGTATACCTTGATATAGCATGTAGAAGAGTCTCAGTGTGCAAACTCAAAGGTAGAAGCGATGCGCGATCACATTGATCATGGTGATGCTCTCAAGGGATGATTGGAGGATGGATAGAATCAGATATTGTTCCATGGAAGGCTATTTGTTCTAGTGGCGATGCATGGTGGATTCCCCCGTAAGTTTCATAGATCACTGCTTAATGTTGTCCCAAGAGTTTCCAAGATGTAACATGGCTTGAGGGGGATGGTTTGGTGGCCCATGATGAGCGGTGCAATAGAATAGTTTCTGGAGATGTGATTAGTGTGCTAGTAGGTGAAGGAAGAACACAATGCTCCCAGTGGTTTTTTCCGCCATTATATGAACCCATGTTGATATTGGAAAACATGTCGATGGATTTCTTCATAAAGTTTCATAGGTATTAGATAGGTTTTGATGCTATCTGGGTAGTAGTGGATAGGATGACAAAATCGGCTCACTTCTTAGAAATTATAGTGTCGGGCATAGTGGATAACTTATCAAATAGGAATGTGGATGACCTGGTGTGGCTGCATAATGTTCTAGGATCCTTTGTCTTGGACCAGGATACATGTGTTACCACATGAGTCTAGAGTGGATTGCATGAAGCTTTCCGTACCCAGCTAGGCCTTTGCACTACCGTCCGCCGTCAATAGATGGGAAGATGGAACAGACTATCCAGACATAGAAGTATATGTTGTGGCCATTAGACTAGGACATTGGAGGATATTTTGTATGGCTCTTTGCCTCGGTTGAGTTCAATTTCAGTAATAGTTTTCACCCATCCATTCGAATGGCCCCATTTGAAGGCTTTTATGGAAGATCGTTCCGCTCCCCCTTCTGTTGGATAGTGGTTTGGAGGATAGCTTTCCTTGGTCTAGATGTTCTATGGAGGATGACTGAGAAGTTTCGACTTGTACGTGAGAGGAAAAATTAAACGCAAGATAGAAATAAGTTGTACACAAATCAGAGGAGGACAACATTATAATTCAAGGTTGGGGATAATGTGTTATTAAAGGATTCCCTTCGTCCTGGTAAGAAGAGGTTCGACAGAGGGGGAACACTATCTCTTAGGTTCATCAAACCCATCAAGGTGTTGGGACAAGTCAGTGTGTTGGATTACCAGTTGGCATTACAACCATAGCTTGATTGGATCCACAACGTCATTCATGTCTCTCAGCTTCATCAGTATCTACAAAATGACTCCCATGTCATTGAATTGTGAGAGCTATACAACCTGGATGACATGACACTCATAGAGCATCTAGTAAAGATATAGGATCATCGAGAGAAGGTATTTTATGGTTAATAAATCCCTTTGTTCATGTGTTGTGGAGGCACGGCGGCCTGGATGAGAGTAATTGGGAACAGGAAGAGAAAATATTCACCCAGTACTCAAATTTGTATTGATTTTTTTCTTTTTTATTTACAATGAGGAGGTTGAACCCTGTTTTCTTTGAGATAAGTTATTTCCTTGTTCCAAAATGTGAGAAAAAAAGTTCTAAAGCAAAGAAAAGTGAGGAACTCATTCCTATAAAAGAAATATTAATTAATATGTGATAATTCTCGTGCAGACAAGTCAGTGATTCACAGAACAGATAATATCTTGACATGGAAGAAGTAATTCCCTATTTTTTGTTTTCGAACAGTGTTTCTTTGGTACTAGTGTAGTGTATTTTTTGGTTTGTTGGGGTAGACGATATTATAGAGGTGTTCATAGATGTTGAGGTCTCACTCCAACTTCCAAACAACATATTTTGGTTTATTATTGAACATTGATGTTTAGTTGGTAACAATGCTTCAAGTATAAAAAGAACCTTGAGAAGTATCTCGTTGATTTGTTGTTCATACCCCTAATTATTCTGGGATGAGTCTTGGATTCATGAAGATGGGAATAGTTTGAGTGGTATCCAATGTAATGGCTTGGAACTCTCTGGTATATTATGTTGTGAACATCTAGTGTTTGAGGTGTTCTGGGAGGTCACGGTGGCTCATTTAAAGAGTTTTCAATTTTTACTAGTTTCCAATGGTCGGTCACAGCGTTGGGTATTACTGGTGGGTCGCACTAGTAGCTCAAACTAGGGAACCTCTAATGGTGGTCACAATGAAATATCACACAGGTGACTCGACAACGGTGGGTTTCATTGACAGCTTTCACAAGTGAATTAACAAAGGTGGGTTGCACCGGTAGATTACCAGAGGTAGCTCACACTAGTGACTCACACTAGTGTCTCGCCACTGGTGAATCCCCAATGGTTTCTCACACATGTAGATCACCACGTGTGGCTTTAGATAGTGACTCACCTATGAAATACTCATTTCCAATATTTTTTCTGAATTCCATCTTTCCCCAATTTTTCATAGTTTCACCTCTTTTGACATTTAAATTGACGTAAATTAAATTTAATACCATAATTTATAGTTTTTGCGGA
The DNA here is from genome assembly GCA_963277665.1 of Viscum album. NCBI lineage: Eukaryota > Viridiplantae > Streptophyta > Magnoliopsida > Santalales > Viscaceae > Viscum > Viscum album. Next base: position 1,411,889,816 of record OY728134.1, read on the forward strand.
CTTTTTGAATTTAATATATCTTCTAAAAACTAGAATCATCATTTGAATTATATATCGCATAGACTTGGTCCTGGTATGCCTTTAATGGATTTTAAAAACATTTCCCCCTATTGATTTAGTACATGGCCTTTCTAAAGCTGAGATCTTTTCTTCTTTATATACTTCCCTTTAATATAGATACCGAACAGTCCCAAAACCATTATTCTCTAAGAATTCATGTGTTTTTTTGTGTCCTTGGATTGTGTTTCCTTTGAGGATTTTTACTGATTCATGTGCACCGCCTGTCATGGAAAAATAAGTAATTGCTGATAACTAGTTCATCCATTTATGATTTTCTCCATCTCTCTTATTTTTGAATCAAGTCTGGAGGGTGTAAGATTTCTTCCTTATGAACATAGATGAATCCAAATTAAAAAAAGATAACTGAAACTATTTTAAAATAATAAATAGGGTCTTTGGAATGTTTTTCATACTTAATCATTATTGTTATTTTCATCTCGGTTGTCAATTGTATGGGTTATATGCCTACTAGAAATAATGGTTGTTGGGGGACATTGTTTTATCATAGTATGATTTATGGAATGAATGACGTTTTCTCTTCATTGGATGATTATTTTTGAAAAACATTTATCATTCCTACCTTAAAATGGATTCCCAACAATCTTACGTCTTCTGTAATCAAAACCTCAATTTTGATAATAGCCCCTAGTTAATGTTAAAAAAGTTGTGATGTGGTTGTGATGTGTAGATGAGGTGTTATTTACGTACAGGGAAAGTTTATGAATGTGGTTGTGTGTTGGGACATCATTGGGAGTGGTGTGGTTGTGCAGTGGGGCTTCTAAGGATGCTTGTGATGAGTGGCATCGATGGATATGGTTGTCCGATGGATGATCCATTGGATTCGATAATGGATTGGGAGGGATGATTTTGGAGAAGGATAATGCTAATTAGAGCAGGGAAACAACATAGAGTTTATCCACAAGTTTCATGTATAAGTATTCACCTTGTGTTTCCGGATCCGTATATATTATAGAATGAATGGTTGTTATGAAAAGGAGATCCATGAAGCATCTTTCATTTATCAAAACCTGAAGTGACTGTTGCTGGTATTAATAAGTGTATGTAGAGTTTTCATGTTTTGAGAAACCATAGGTTGGGCTATGTGTTGATATATATATATATATATATTTCATTTCTTTCTCGTGTAATTTCTATATGTACCCCACCCTAGTTGAGGATTATTTTCTGAACACCACCATCGTCATGGGGGAGGGTGTCTTTCCCAAACATCCTAGGGGGAGGATGGTTGTCTGGCCACCCACCCTTCCCTGCTCCCACTAACAAGAAGTAATAGCCCAATGATCTACAAGAAGGTTTTGGTTTGTCAGACCTAGGTCTGTGTGGGCGAGTTGTGCATTCCCATGTGTCTTTAGGATGATTTTTGTTGTGGTTTCTCAAGTGAATTCGATATGAGGTCTAGTTTTTGGCCCATGTGCCTTTGAGTGATATGTGATGTGCTTCATTTTCTATGGTGATAAGAAAGAAACTAAGGCTCATGTGTGTGTGTTTGGGATTTGATGCACTTCCTTTTCCCATGTGATGGTACTAGAATAGATGCCCAGGTGTGTGTGTGTGTGTGTGCGGGTTCTGATATGGTTCTTTTGTATGAGGTGGGAACACCAATATATTTTCCCTTTATGAGAGAGTTTCTATACTAGCAGGATGTGGTGCGGCGTGCCTAAATAATTGATTTTCATAATATATTACATTTCTTGAATTGAATTGCTTGGTGAGCGTTCCTTGGTGAGATAGGGATGGATAGTATAACATGATAGGTGTTGTTTGGTTCTTATGTTTTCTCACAGGACCATTAATATACTTCTCCTAAATGTGAATGAGAGACTTTGGATTCCCAAATGAGTATAATTGTATGCTCACCCTACATATATAAAACTATTTTCTAGTTTCCATAAGGACTATGTAAACTATGGTAGATCGTACCATCTTAGATGTTGACATAGTTGGGTAAGACTTGTTTTTGGTATTTTCCCAAGAGTATTGTTGTACTAGTAGATGATTTTTATAAATCATGAATGTAGGATGGTTTTTTGTTTTCTTTTATTTATAGTGCATGGAGTTGTTTTGGGATGGACCATATTATCTCCCAATCTTTTTTTCTTTAAAAGGCTAATGAATCCCATCTAATGAGACTATATACCCTTCGGACTGGTTGCCACCCCTGGGCCTACTTGAGATGACACTCAGGGGTCATTATCTGTCTTCCTTCAATGCCAACTCAAGAGGGGAATATTTGGATCTAGCGAGCCATGATAAAATATTATATTAATGACATATTTATCATTATTAAATAATATTATATGATCGATATTATTATCATCCAATTCACATAGAAATGATAACGTTGTTCATTTGTACGTGTGGACCATCGCACCCACGAAGCGATTTGAATTGTTTTTCATTGCCAGATCACATGAATTATATATATATATATAAATCTCCTTGATAAATTATAGTATCAAACATGTGTTTCACGATGACTTTCCTCTAGATTATGGCCATTCAAAAAAGGGGTTAGTGGTGATGCTTTCATTTTATTTCTAACAACCTCCCTGTTTATTTGATGTCCCTTTTTCAAAGAGGAAAATGTAAAATACCATCCTTTACATTGATGTAATGTTTTGTAATATCCTGGAGATCAGTCACTTGAACATGGTATCATTTTTGTAAAAATATGTATATATAGATTATAATCTATAAAAAGTATATATAATAAGATATACTTATAATAATAGTTATAATATATAGTTATAATATATATATATATATATATAAATGATATATATGTAATATAGATATTTAATTAATAAATAATATATATATTATAAACTATATATTTTATTATAAATTGAAACATCCAGATATTTTATGAAATATTAATTTCAAATAAATTTAATTTCATGGATATCTTGGGTTATATACAACACTGAGATTTAATGAACACCCATAAATTATTGATAATTTTATTTTAAACATGATGGTTATATCATAGATTAAAAACATAGTAGTATGAATAGAAGTTAAGAAATATTAAAAATTATCTATGCTTGTTTTATATTTATAAAATATATAGAAAAATATGTTAATAGTTTTTTCGTAAACACATTATATATCTCAAAACTGAATTACTTCAATGAAATGAATTAGATTTATTTTTTTTGGAAAAAAAATTAAATTATATTTTTTAACATTAATAAAATTTAACTGAAAAATATACATAAATCATGATTTCCATATTTCCAAATAAAACATGAGTGAATGTTTTATAATTAATGAAAATATTATTTTTTGATGAATAGTAAAAAATATTGATTTATATTAAAAGGATAATTTTCATTTTTAGTGTTTAAAAGATCCTTTCAACTTTAAAATGGTTTTAAAAGTAAAATCAAATAAATTATATGTTTATTAATGAAATATTGGTCATTGTAATCAATTTCATATTGTTTTTTGACACAAAAACGTTCTATAGTTATAATTTTTTTTTATTTCAGAAATTGTATTTTCATCACATTTGTGGGATTATTATTAAATTAAATTATACCAATGTTGTGAATTAATTATTAAAAATTGACTCCATATTTGGAATCAGGATAATCAATATTATATAATAAGGTTAAATTAATTTTTTTTAAATGAATATTAAAAATAGAAATAATTAAATATTATGTTTCAGGATATAATATGTTTACCATAGGTTAAACTAAAAGGAAAACGGTTAAAATAACATTAAATATATAAAAATTACTAATTTCATAAATTATTTAGTCATTAGAAAATATATGGTTTGATAATTAGTTATTTGGGAACATTTCTTCATGTGAAAAACATGGGTGTGACTTTCTTTTCAGAACATCCAAGTTTATCCTCTCCCCCACATATAAACAGAAACCAACACTCCTCTCCTCTTCAAACTTTTAAAACTCTTTGGATCAGTGAATAATTACCCAAATAAATTACCTACATCCAGCACAATTTTAAGTAAAATTTATTTTGATTAGGAAACCCTCATAATTAGGAACTACTTATAAACCAAATAAGGATTTCTAAAGAAGGGGTAAAATTATAAACAATGATTTTTTGTATTATTTATAATTCCACCTATATAAAATATACTTCATGTAATGACCCAAAGTTTTTCAATGAAAATTTTCCTTCATTAAATTGTGTCATAAAATCACATTAATGCACAACATAATTATGTTCTAAGTGATAAATTACCTTTAAACATATGTTTTTCTCTTCTATGTTTGGAATTTTGAAAATCCGACATACACAGTTGTGTTCAAGATGATTTTTAGAGTCTGATAGAACAAACTTGTTCTTTTGGTGAATAGTAACATACCCATATGAATAGTAAAATTAATAGTAATATGACCCTTATGAATAGTAAATAATATCATTATTTTATTTTCTTAAGGAAATAATATAATGACATCTTAATTAATTTTTCCATGAGAAATAAAACTAAGTCCACCTTTATGATTGTTATTTTTCGAATTAACTATCACTTTATTTAAAAAATAAATTAATAATATAAGAAAATTAATTTTGAAAAATGGACTTAATTTTTGAAATCTACACATCGAAAAATGGTTAGGGTTAATTTATGTTATTTTTATGAAAAACTCGAATTTTTGATGTATGGTGAAATAGGGTAACATACTGTATATACGATTTAACAGTTAAATACACTATTAATGACATCAAAAGTGATTAAAGGCCACATCGTTTGAACTCACATGAACTTATTACTATTATGGTTCAAATGAAACAATACTATTGTTTGTCCTGGGGGAAATAATAAAATATTGAAATAAATATTCAAAATTTACCCCTCCCCTCCACTATAAAAACCACCCTTCACACCCTCATTCCCTCACACCTCTCAAGATCCACTCCTTCCATAAAATCTACCCAAACATCCTCCCTAGCCCCTCCCCCACGTCCAAGAGCTTCTGGTCTCATCGATAGACCAATGTTAGGCCTTTAAAGAGGTTCTCAAGAGAAGGACTCAAGAGGTAATTTCTCTCCCTCTTCTCCTTTAATTCACTTTCATGTTCAAGTTCATTTCATGATCTCTCCCCACCTATTTTCACCCAAATGGTATTGGAACACTAGTATTATACATATACTATAATTTTATTTTCTAATGGGATATTATATCACCCAACCTCCCTTTCCCTCTTTCTTTTATTTTATTAAAGAGAATGTTGTTCTTGAGATGTTAATTTATCACCTTCAAAAACGACATGTTTTCTTCTTCCATTTCTTCCTTCAGATCTGGTCATGAAACAATTTTTATGGTTGAAACAGAATATGTTATATGGATTATGTCATATTTAATGTTGTGTAACTGACTTATGAACATTTTACTAATTGATAAATTAAAACAAGTTTGTTGTGATCGAAGAATAGCCCAAATTAACCCAATCAATATTCATTTAATTATTATCGAATGATTCATCCACATGGATCAAATATAATTCATTATAATAACATTAAAACTCATGTAATATCATTAATAACATGTAATATCAGTTCTGGATGTTTTCCCATGTTTTACCCGAACATCAATTTAAGAATACAAGTGAACCACTCAAGAAAACCATAAAAACAAACATTCTAGAATAATGTTTCTAAACTCTATAACTCATTAAATGGCTCATTAAATCACATAATGAAACCAGAATGAACCCTATTAATGTATAAAAGGTTATTTAATTTCTAACTAATGAATATAATGTCATTATACATGATATTAAAGAGAAGGAAGCATTAAGATATAAGGTAAGGGGAAATCTCAAACTCAATTTTCTTCTTTCAGGTTCTCCCTGTTTCACTCCATTTTGACATGGTTACTCCTTAATGATCATTTATTCATAATTATCTTACCTTTTATGGGATAATTTTTTTTTCTAATGATGTTTATGTCAATCCCATTTTTTTCCAAAAGAACTCTTCTTTTAATAACTCAACTTTTTCTCTCATTCATGGTTGAGGGTCCTTATATCATGTATGTTGTTCCCTATTTCTTTTTAGAACCCAAAGATTATGAATGTATTCTTATGAGATGAAACCCATTCCATTACATGGGTTAGTTATTTTAAATTTTGATATGTTTTCTATATGGCAATCAAGATAATTATAGTGTTATAATGTGACGGGTGTGCCTGGAATTATATAGCGCAATATGAATGTTTCAAAGTGACGGGTGAGCCCGGAATTATATATCACTCCAATGCATTGGGTAAAGTGATGAATCTCATGAGTAAATGTGAAAGGCTGTGTGGACCAGATTCTAGCTTGTTTCACAAGTATGTGTGGTAGTTAACCACTAAAACATGATGTTTCATTTTTATACATTTCCACATTTCAAGTCTTTTATTTATGTTCCTCTCATGTTCATGATCTTTGGCCTATGTCCTGATTATGCTCACCCCATGCTATATTTTTCTTATCTTTCCTCTTACTAGGATTTTAGATCACCCCTTTTGGTGTATATCCTCATGTGGCTACATGTAGTAAGGAGAGGACAAGTGACAATAAGATGGTAGAGAAGAAGAAATTAAATAAATGTTTATGCTTGATCTTGTAATTTCTATGTGTGGTCCTAGTTTCCCCAATAAACTAAAATATTGGATCCTATATGTGTAATACTATTATATTGTTTACCTTTAAAATGATGTAATAGTAATGTAATAAAAGGGTAGGATTCTATAGTTGGTCTTAGAGGAATGGTTTAGTTAATTTGAGAATTAGGATTAGTGAACCCTAGAGAAAACCTCTAGCAATAGACTAAGTACAAATAAGCACAGAAGAATATTTACACAGGGAACCCATATGTTATGTTTTTGGAATAAATTGTTTAAATGAATTTGTTATTCATAACGTTTTTACTTATGTTTTGTTATAACCTATTCTATTTTAGAAAGTGGTGGGAACCAGGAGAAATCAGGCCAACAATTCTTGCGAGGGACAATACAACGATTGCCCAAATGAAATCCCCAATGATTTGGGAGGATGAGTTCAAAACTTCTTGATGATGCTTACCAAATTATCTCAGGTTATGAACAATAACCATAATAATGGAAAACGTCCTCCTTCACCAAAGATGGATCAACTAGCTATCAAATTTTTTATGCGTCAACGACCACCGACGTTTAGTGGAACTTCCGATCCACTAGTTGCAGAATAGTGGGTTAACTCCATGGAGAAGATCTTTTCTCTTCTTCACTGTTCTAAGATGGAGAAGGTGACCCTAGCCGTTTATCGTCTAGATGGAGAAGCTGATCAATGGTGGGATTTGATTAAGAACACCAAGGAAAGGGATGAGATTTAAGAGATGGAATGGGAATAATTTAAGATAGTTTTTCTTAATAAGTATTTCCCACGAACTCTTCGTACAAAGATGGAGAGAGAATTTATAGAGCTCAAGCAAAAACAAGGATAATCCATCACATCCTATGATGCGAATTTCACAAGGCTTTCATGGTATGCTTCAGGTTTTGTTGTCGACAATGATAGCAAAATTGATTGATTCTTTAGTGGACTAAAACCACACCTTCGAAAGGCTATTGCAATTCGAGAAATTGGGATTAATGAAGAATTTGTTCGATGTGCTCTCAAAGTGGATATAATGTTTGAAGAATGGTCCCATGGATATGGTGATAAGAAAAGAAATATGGAGATTCAAGCTGGTGGATCTAATGACAAAGGTGGGAAGAAAAATCAACGACCCACATGCCAAAATGTGGGGTGTTTTACCATGGGAACTGCCTCAAAGGGATGGGGAAATGATTCAAGTGTGGGAAAGAAGGAAATCATGCCAACAATGTCGAAAACTCATAAAAAGGAAGGAGAATTTAACCGATAAAAGGAGAGAACCACTCATAGTTCAATTCTCCAACTGTAGGGAGAAAGGGAACAATGCGAACCAGTTCACTAAACCTCGAGTTCTTAAGGGTAATAAGTGTCAGCAACCACCAAATCCCAAGGAACAAGGGAAGTATTATTCCATCACTAATGTAGAGGTGGAGCATGATAATGAAGATGTACAAGGTACACTTCATATTCACTCAAGAATGGAAAAAGTCTTATTTGATTCTGGTTCTATGCATTATTTTATATCTTGAATGTTTTCTAGAACATTAGAATTGAAGCCTCAAAACCTTGAAGTAGAGATATCTGTAAAAACAAAAAGTGGTGAAATCATTGCAACCCAAGTGTTTTACTCATCTCTTGTTGGAGTATGGGGGAATATTCTTCCAGAAAATCTCATAATACTTCCCTTGGTGGAATTGGACCCTACAATGGGAATGGATTGGCTCTCATCATATTGAGCACATATCAACTATCGAGAAAAGGAAATATCATTTCTTATTCTGAACCATCCCAGGATCTTCTAAAAATGCAAGGAAGATCATGAATCTCCTTTGAAAAATCCTTCAATGGTGTGGGTGTTTATTCCCTATGAAGAAGCATACCTCATCCAAATGGTTGATTCAAAGGAATGTGCCAACCTTGATGAAATTCCCATCATGAGGGAATACAGAGATGTATTTCTTGAAGAGTTACCCAGAATTCCCCTGGATCGTGAGGTAGAGTTCTCAATTGAACTCATACCCGTAGCTACTCCTATCTCGAAGTGTCCCTATAGGTTGGCTCCTATCAAATTGGAGGAGTTAAATAATTAGCTACAAGATCATCTAGAAAAAGGGTTCACACGCCCCAGTGCATCACCGTGGGGTGTACCAGTGCTCTTTGTCAAGAAGACGGATGGAACAATGCAGTTGGGTATCAATTATCCGGAACTCAACAAGATCACCATAAAGAAAAATTATCTTCTTCCAAATATTGATGACTTGTTCAATCAGTTAAGAGGAGATCAATACTTCTCAAATGTGGATCTTAGTTCTGGATATCATCAGGTAAAGGTGAAGAAGGATGATATTCAGAAGACATCCTTCCGTACAAGGTATGGGCACTATGAGTTTTGGGTGATTCCATTCAAACATTATGATTCCCCTCAAATCTTCATGGATTTTATGAATAGAGTATTTATTCATTACCTCGACAAATTTTTGGAAGTGGTTATCGATGATATTCTCATTTACTCTAAGAGAAAGGAGGAACATGAAGAACATCTAAGACTTGTGTTGGTGACATTGAGAATGGATAAGTTGTACGTCAAGTTCAGCATGTGTGACTATTGGATGAAGCAAGTCAAGCTCTTGGGACATGTGATCACAAGGGAAGGAATTTTTGTGCATCCTTCAAAGACAAAGGCGATTGAGGAAAGGCCCAGGCCCTCTAGTGTCCCTGAAATCCGTAGTTTTTTTGGATTCACAGGGTACTACAGACGTTTTGTGAGAAACTTTTCACGATTGTCAAGCACTCTAACTAAGTTAACAAGGAAAGGCGTAAAGTATGTCTGGATGGCTGACTGTGAGGGAAGCTTCAATTAGCTAAAGAGGTGGTTGATCACTGCACCTGTACTCACAATACCAAAAAGTGAAGAATGTTTTGTGATATACAGTGATGATTTAAATAATGTCTAGGGTTGTGTACTCATGTAAAATGATAACGTGATTGCCTATGCCTCACGAAAGTTAAAGATCCATGAGTATAACTTCCTGACACATGATCTAGAGGTAGAAGCCGTGATTTTTTCCTTGAAAATCTGGCGGCACTACCTTTATGGTGAGAAGCGTGACATATACACCGACCACTACAACCTAATGTATATATTCACACAAAGGGAGCTCAACATGCATCAAAGGAGATGGTTAGAGCTAATCAAGGATTATGATTGCTCTATTCACTAGCATCTTGGAAAGGCGAACAAGGTAGCTGATGCTCTAAGAAGAGAAGAACCTACTACTGTTTCCATGCTGCGGATTGAGAAAGACCCTATCTTCATGGATATGCAAATAATGGATTTGGAAATCATAAGGGCAGGGGATACATCCTACCTTTCCCAAATTATTGTTCAACTATCCATCCAAGAGAATATTATGGAAGTACAAAGGGATGATGTTGAGATAAAAAAGATGGTGAATGGAGTAAAATAAGGGAAGCTGCAAGAGTTACATATCGATGATGATTGTGTGATTCGGTTTGGGATGCAGATTTGTGTGCCTTCATCACCTAGGATAAAGAAGGAGTTATTAGACAATGCACATAGCTCATCGTTCCCTATACATCCTGGGAGTTCCAAGATGTACCGTGATCTCCATGAACACTTCTAGTGGGTTAACATGAATAAGGATATTACAGAATATATATCAAGGTGCTTGGTATGTCAGCAAGTTAAAGTTGAGCAAAAAAGGTCTACAGGTATGATGCATCCATTTCCTATAACCATGTGAAAATGGGAAAATGATATTAGGGAATTTGTCATGGGTCCCCCAAAGACGTCACAGGGAAATAATGTGATATGGGTTGTGGTTGACCGACTCACCAAGACTACCCATTTTATCACTATTCGAGATGATCTCTCACTTGAAGAACTTATAAAGATATATGTTAAGTAAGTGGTGAGACTGCACGGTGTTCCACACTCAATTGTCTCTAACCGTGATCCAAGGATCAAATCTAAATTCTCAAGGAGCATTCAACATGCTTTGCGTACTCAATTAAATTTCAGCATGGCCTATCACCCACAAATTGATGGCCAATCTGAAAGTACTATTCAAACGCTTGAAGATATGCTTAGAGCTTTCTCTCTAGAATTCAAAGGTTGATGGGATGACCATCTCCCATTGGTTTAGTTATCATACAACAATAGCTTCCACTCGAGTATTCATATGGCTCCATATGAAGCTCTATATGGAAAGTGTTTTAGAACTCCAACCTGATGGGATGAAGTTGGAGAAAAAAAGATACTTGGACCTGATCTTGTTCAAGAGATGACAGAGAAGGTTCAATCCTTCCAGAAAAACATAAAAGATGCTCAATGTCGGCAAAAGAGATATGCTAACAAACATTCAAGGGACTTGGAGTTGAATGTTGGAGATAAAGTCTTCCTTCGAATATCTCCATTGAAGAGAGTCATGCGTTTCGGGAAGAAAGGGAAGCTAAGCCCAAGGTATATTGGCCCCTTTAAAATCCTTGACTGCATAGGATCTGGGGCTTATCGGATAGCACTTCCACAAAATATGGCTCGAGTTTATGATTTTTTTCATGTATACCTCATGAGGAAGTACACACCTGATCCCTCACTTGTACTAAACTCAGAGGTGGTGCAGTTGGAAGGTGATCTATCCTATAAGGAGCAGCCAGTAAAGATTCTGGACTGAAGTGATAAGGTTCTACACAACAAGACATCCCACCTTTTCAAAGTGTTGTGGAGTAACCATAAGTTTGAGGAAGCAACTTGGGAACCAGAAGAGGCAATGAAGGAGAAGTACCCTCACATGTTTATGTAAAACGAAATTTTGAGGGTGAAATTTCTCAAGGGGAGAAGAGTGTAATGACCCAAAGTGTTTCAATGAAAATTTCCCTTCATAAAATTATGTCATAAAATAACATGAATGCACAACATAATGAAGTATTAAGTGATAAGTGACCTTTAAACACATGTTTTTCACTTCTGTGTTTGGAATGTTAAAAATATGAGAGACACGGTTGTGTTCAAGATGATTTTTGGAGTCTGATAGAACAAACTTGTTTTTTTGGTGAATATTAACATAACCTTATGAATAGTAATATGACCCTTTTGAATAGTAAATAATAATATTATTTCTTTTCTTAAGGAAATAAGATAATGAGATATTAATTAATTTTTGAATTAGAAATAAAACTAAGTGCATCTTTAAGATTGTTTTTTTTGAATTAACAATGACTTTATTTAAAAATTAAATTATTATAATTTAGAAAATTAATTTTGATAAATGGAATTCATTTTTGAAATCTACACATCAATAAATGGTTTCAGTATATTTTTGGTATTTTTTTGAACTCAAATTTTTTATTAATAGTAAAATACGGTAAAATACCGTATATATGATTTAACAGTTAAGTAAACTATTCATGACATCACTAGTGATTCAAGGCCACTTGGTTCGAACACAAATGAACTTATTACTATTAGGGGTCACATGATACAATACTATTTTTTGTCTTGAGGGAAATAATAAAATATTGAATTAAATATTCAAAATTTACCCCTCCCCTCCACTATAAAAACCACCCTTCACACCCTCAGTCCCTCACACCTCTCAAGCTCCAAGACTTCTCTAAACTCTGCCCCAAAAATCCTCCCTTGCCCCCCCCACCCACGTCCAAGAGCTACTGGTATCATTAAAATACCAAGCGTAGGCCTTTAAGGAGGTCCTCAAGAGAAGGATTCAAGAGGTGATTTTTCTCCCTCTTCTCCTTTATTTTCCTTTCTTGTTCAAAATCATTTATTTATCTCTCCCCACCTATCATCACTCAAATGGTATTATAACACTATTATTATACATACAATCTAATGTTATTATTCTAATTGGGTATTATATCACACATCCTCCCTTTCCCTCTTTCTTTTATTTTATTAAAGAGAACGTTGTTCGTGAGATGTTAATTTAGCACCTTCAAGAACGACATGTTTTCTTCTTCCATATCTACCTTCCGATCTGGTCATGAAACCATTTTTATGGTTTAACTAGAATATTTTATATTTATTATGTCTTATTTAAAGTTTTTTAACTGACTTATGAACATATTACCAAGTGATAAATTAAAACACGTTTGTTGTGATCGAAAAACCGCCCAAATTAACCCAAAAAATCATCATTAAATTACTATCTAATGATTCATACAAATGGATATAATATCATTAATTATAAAATAATTAAAACTCCTATAATATCATTAATAAGATGTAATATTAGTTCTGGAAGTTTACCCATGTTCTACCCGAACATCAATTTAAGAATACAAGTTAACAACTCAAGAAAACCAGAAAAACAAACATTCCTGAATAATGTCTCTAAACTCTATAACTCATTCAATGGAACATAAAATCACATAATGAAACCATATTTAACCCTATTATTTTATAAAAGGTTATATAATTTCTAATTAATAAATATAATGTCATTATATAGGTCATTAAAGAGAAGGAATCATTCAGATACAAGGTAAGGGGAAATATCGAACTCAATTTTCTTCCTTCGGGTTCTCCCTCTTTCACTCCATTTTGATATGGGTACTCCATAAAGTTAATTTATTCATAATTATCTTACCTTTACAGGGATATACATGTTTTCTAATGAAGTTTATGTCAAATTAAATTTTTTCCAAAACAACTCTTCTTTGAAGAACTCAACTTTTACCTCTCATTCATGGTTGATGGTTTTTGTATCCAGTATGTTATTCCCTATTTATTTTGTGAACCCAAAGCTTATGAATCTATTATAATGATATTAAACCCATTCTTTTACATTAGTTAGTTATTTGCAATTTTGATATGTTTTGTATGTGGAAATCATGATAATGACAATGTTATGATGTGATGGGTGTGCCCGAAATTATATAGCGCAATATGAATGTTTCAATGTGACGGGTGCGCCTGGAATTATACCACTCTCTAATGAATTGGTTAAAGTGATGAATCTCATGAATAAATTTGAAAGGATTTGTGAAAAAGATGATAGATTCGTTCACAAGTATGTGTTGTATTTAACCACTAAAACATGATGTTTCATTTTTATGCATTACAACATTTCAAGTCTTTTATTTATGTTCCTCTCATGTTCATGATCTTTTGCCTATGTCATGATTATTCTCACCCCATGATATATTCTTATTATCTATCATCTTACTGGGATTTTAGCTCACCCCTTTTTGATGTATATCCTTAGGTGGCTACATGTACTAAGGAGAGGACAAGTGACAATAAGAAGCTAGAGAAAAAGAAATTAAATAAATGTTTATGCTTGATTTAGTAATTGCTATGTATGGTCCTAGTTTTACCAAGACACTATACCATTGGATCCTCTATGTGTAATACTATTATGTTGTTTACCTTTAAAATGATGAAATAGTAATGTAAGAAAAGGCTTGTATGCTATAATTCAAATATGATGATATAATAATAATAGTACATAACATGTATGGATATGTTATTATATTAATTTTATAACATATATCTATCTCCCCTTTCATAAAATTTTAAATTAACCTGCCGATAGTGAGTATGGTGAAATTCCATTTCATGAACCGATGTAATTCGTTTTCAATCAAAACAACTCACAAATAGATATAATTCCCGATTTAATGAATTTATATTTTATTTATCACATTATTATAATTATGGAATTATAATATCATATATACCTTATTACCTTCCAATCCATTAAAAAATGATAACATCTCTCTTCTATACATGTGGACAACCACCTCCATGATGAAATGTGAAATGGTTTACATTTTATTTTGACATGGATGTTTGTAATGATATATAAAATGAAAATATATTAAATATGTTATATAAAACATTTTTTATTAATGTAAAACCACATTTACCTTTCGTTCATTAAATCCCTCAGGAAAATATAAACAACGTTCAGGCTTACGTATGACCTTCCATCTCCATGAATGATGTAATACATTATTCGATCTATAACATTTATAAATGACTCTAAAAATATATATGATAAATATATATGATACACTTATCATTTTAAAAGTTTCTTTTAATATGGAATCATTAGATTTGAATGTTTACCTAAACTACCAAATGAGAACATACATGAATAACCACCCGTTTATTACCCAAAGAGTGATTTTAATAAGGAATTTATAATTAACTCAAAATAAAATTTCATAGGTAAATAATATATTATATGATATATATGCTTATGCTTCTATGATATATTTATAATAAACAATTTTTTATATGGTAATTTTTAATGTGTATTAATGAAGTCAAGACATAATGTTATGGATTTTAATAATATTATTATTAATGTGGTAAACATACATTTTCTCACCACATATTTATTATATGTGGCATATATACTAACCATAAATAAATTTTATGATTCCTATCATAAAAATATGAAGATAAAAATTTTATATACGTAAATTTATTTCTTTCATTGGCATTATGATTCAAATATTAAAAATTTGGTAAATGATTAACGTTTTAATCTCATTTTAATTAATATTGTTTATGCATGAATTTCCATTGAATGAAATTATATGATAACTTTCTAATAAAATCATTTAATTATTATTATACTTCGGTAAATTTTGATGAATAGTGGTTTTCCCTTAATTTTTCAATCTTTATGAACTCAAGGGGTTGAAATAATATTTTTATGTAAATTTGATTTCAATTATTACCTTGGTGAAAAACCTTGTCTCCTACATATACACATTTTATAAATATATTTTAAAAAATTTCATTACTACCTTCTAACAATTGTTGAAATTAATTTAACATATGATTTATGTTTTTAAAAATTAGGTAAATTGAATTTTATTTTCATTTTATGAATGAGGTACTTCTTGAATTTTTACCAGGAATGTGAAAGGAATCATTCTTTTAGATTTTATGACATGAATACAAATTTTATATTGTCATGAACCATCAATACCTTATATATTACATTATAATTTTTTATTTTTATTTGATAATAAATTTATTTTCAAAATATTTTGTGAATTTTCATTAAAAGGGATATTTTCAATATAGAATGGTTATTTTTCTTTAGAGTGATTTTAATGTCGTCTTAATGAAATTTATATTTATCAATGAAAACAACCTTTGTTGTTTATTATGTTTTACTGGGGTTATGATTCAATGATACAAGACTTATTATTTCTATAAATGGTTGATTATTATTGATAATAATATGTTTATGAAACCAATTTATTAACGAAAGGTTATTCTTTAAGGTACTGATGAATTGATTATGAAAGCTAGTTTCATTCCTCCGGTATATATTTAATGAATGTTCTATAAAGATAGGGAACACAAATATATGGTTTTCCTTATGTGAAGGTGTTTAAATTATAACCAAATATAGTGGCTAGATTTTTATCATTGAATTTTGTTTCATTATAACCAAGGATGGTGGTTGAATTAAATCAAATGATGTGTGGGACCTATATCTCCCTCCAATTAATTGGGTAAAGATAGATAAATCATAACATAAATATTATTGGTGTAAACCTGATTACATGTTCAAAAGTTTATGTATAGACTAGGTTATATGACTTATGTTTTTGTATTGACATTATTTCATGTCTTCAAATAAATTAGTGAACATGATTCTAGTAATACCTATTCATATTGTTATAAGATTCTGTTTTTCCACATTCCTTGGTATATTATTACATTTTTAATTCCATTAACGATTAATGTTTTATGAACTTTCTAGATTTATGTAATTACACAGGTTTATGATCTATGATAGATTATGACTAACAATGTATATTATGATCAATATCTCAAAACTTATTTCTTATCTTTTTCTTATATATGACCATTGATTGATATATCCAATGTTTACACTTACTGAGCATCTGAGATCACCATTTATCATTTATCAATTACCAAAGTTACAAATACATGTTTTATGTAGGTAATTCCTATGAATATTACTAAATCAATTTATCGTTATGGAATATGTTAAAGATAATTCATGAATAAACAATATTGATTAACAAGTCTCCAAATATACAAAACATTTATAGTCCTCGGGCATGTTTTTGTAAAATTTATTGATTACTAATCTGCATGGATTTAATATTTATCTATGATAATATTGGTTAATTATATTTTGTTTCATATAAAAGGTTTAGATAACCATTGGAAACATGGATGAAAAAATCTTAGTGATAATCCTTATGATAATCCTATGTAAAGGAAAAATCCATATTTTGAGGTATATAAAAGTGTGTTGTTTTCTAAGATAACAATCCCTATCTAGATACAATAATTGGATGTTTCTATGGAATATTTTTACTTAATTGTAATAACCTAGAAATAGGTGCATTTCATTAGAATCGATCAACATTTTAAGTGTAAAAATACTCCTTGGTGACAACTCTATGGGTATATAATTGGATTAAGTCACATGTTCATTATAAAAAATATATATAAATAATTTGAATAGATGAGGAAAATGAATGACCTAGGTTAAAACCATAGGTTTTATACATGAAAAATATTCATGATTTTTATGTCATATAAATGAGATTTCATGTGTATGTGGTTTCAAACTATGATTATTACTTATCACACTTTTACTTTTGGCTTTAGATTATGGATTTAAAATTAAGGAATCACATTAATGTTCACTATGATTGAAAATTAAAAGATTATCCACCTGATAGACCACTATTTGCGGTATTTAGATTGGAAAATATCATTTCAAGGGTCACTATGTTTTATCTAGGCCTGAATTGTATTGAAAAATAAATCATGAAAATGAGGGTATAAGGTTCTATTAATTCAACCACGAGGAATCATACACTTTATTTTTATGGTTATATTAATCCACTAGTCGTTATTAAATGGATTATTGCAATTGAAATGTTATTTTATATTTTTTGTGTCAAAATAGTTAAAATTATCTCATAGTTGTTTTTCATTTGGAAGGCCAAACAAATCAATGGTGTAACCTTTTTAATTATACGAATGGGATGGAAGAAATTAAATTAATGGAATATAAAGAGTTTAAGAGTATATTTTTTTAGTAAGTAATCTCCTAATATTTTTCATAAAATTATGGAGAAGTAATTCCTTGTGATTAATAAAAAATCGATTAATCCATTGGTATATATGTGGTAAATTTTACCAAATTCTCAAGATATGCATCTTGTTTAATCATTGTCCCTAAAATAAAATTGATAGATTCATTAGTTGACTGAAACCATGTATTTAAAAAGCATTATCTATAAGTGACTTTAGTATTTATTATTAAATTGTTCAATGAGAACTCAAGGTATCAATGGAAATAATAGATTACCACCTTCCCCATGGTTTTGATAAGAATGGGAATATTGATCCTCATGATAACTTGAGTAAATAACAGTATATAAAGATATTATAGTCCCAAAAATGAATGAAATTTGGGAGAAAAAAAGTTGTAATTTCTTGAAGGTAACATGAAATTGTTTTAAATGTTGGTAGATTTTTCATAGAGCAAGTGAATGTCAAAAAGAGATGAAAATACTAGTTCATATAATAAAGTAAGGAAATGTTCTATCTAATGCATCACCCACACTCCATTGTTTAAAATATAATGAGTATGGGAATTATACTAAAAAATCATGAATCTAATTTTTTTATCAACATCAATAACCTCCTAATCCCAAAGGAAAATGTAAATCTCATTAGATCACTATTTCTGTTGAGGGGTTTGATGACAACGTAGTCAATGTTCGCTTACCATCCACTCTATAACATCTAATTTAATATTATATTACGGATATCACCAGTCTTTTATATGTGATTAATTTTATATGTGTATTATGATTCCACCCAAATGATTAGTTTTTGAATTATTTTAAAAAACCCATCATGGTATGATGATCAAATCTCAACAAATATGATTCTTTTCTTTTTTAATTTTGTTGGAATGCTCTTCCTAAAAATATTCACATTTCTCCCCTCGTTGAATTTTATTATATCTTAGGTATAGATTAGATTTATCTTCATAAATAACACATCATTGTTTTACTATGAATTTCAACATAAAATTTCAATGGAAATCAAATCCATTGTGTGAGAAATGATTCCCATTGAAATGGTGTGTTTATATCAAATGGTTAGGGAGAAACTCATAATCAATTATATTCATATTGTGATGGCTTTCTAATGTATTCCTGGAATTGATTCTAAGTATTCCATTGAATTAGGATGTCAATTTCTTAATAAAACTCATTCATTATGATATTCCTATAACAATTACTCTAATTATAATGTCCCTGATAGAGTTGTTGGAATTAGAGGCGAAACTCCATAGAATTATGAAATAGGATTCATTCATCCATGTGTGTCACTTTAGGGTGAACCTCTCCTTTTTTAAGAATATATATGGATCAGTGTTTCCATGTAATGATTATTAACAACTGTACAAGATCCCAATTTTTAATAGGTATCCACTACCATACATTGAAGAATTTTTTGATTAACCTATTAGTACTAATAAAATTTCAAATATTTACATTCCTTTCAGATATCATCAATTTAGTTTCATGAAGGACGATATACCCAAGAAAAAATTATGTAAAGTGTATGGAAACTATGATTATATAGTGGAACCATGTGGTATTACTAATTTCCCCTCTATCCTTGTGGATTTAAATAATATAGTATTTAGAGAGTATCTTAATCAGTTTGAGGTATTCTTTATAGATTATATTCTTATATATATAATGATTAAGGAAGAGGGTGAAGAATAATTTTGGATTATAATAAAGACCATATAGAAGGATAAGTTGTATGAAAAATTTTAAAAGTGGGAATTTTTACTACATAAAGATTCATTTTTGGGTCATATTATCTGAAGTGGAGGGATATATGTGGATCCATGAAATACAAAATTTATTAAATGTTGGACTAGACTAACCACTATGACTGGGATATGTTGTTTTATTGGTTCAGCTGAATTTAATTGATGGGTTGTGGATAATGTTTCATAGCTATCTAACCCTCTCACCAATTTTAGTCAAAACGGAACAGTGTTGCTTTTGATAGAGGAATGTGAATAAAATCTCAAAGAACTGAAGAAAATATTAGTATGCTCACCTGTGAATACATTACACTATAATGGTGAAGTATTTTCAATATGTAGTGATATATCGATGATGTTTTTGGGTTGAGTTCTCATTTATAATTACATGGTTGTAAATTATGACTCATGAAAATTGAAGGATCATGATAAACATTAATCGGATCATGACTCAGATTTAGTGGAATTAATTTTTTAATTAAATATATGGATCTATTATCATTATGGAGAAAATTTTGATACATATACAGATCATATATCTTTAATGTATATATTCAAACATAAGGAGTTGAACATGTTCCACCTAAGATGGTTGGAGATGCTTAAATATCATGACTACTCAATTCATTACCACCTTAGAAAAGGGAATAACATGGATTATCCTTTGATTTGAAATGATTATTCTTTCATATCAATGATGTGGACCAAAAATGAACCAATATTACATGATTATTAAAGGATGAATAAATATATCAAATAGGAATGGGTGAAATATTATCTTTCTGATACGACTATTCAACCATCCATATAAATGAAGAATAAATAGTCACAACAAGGTTATATAGAATTTTATAAGAATCTTAATGATGTTAAAAAATTAACCATGATTGTTATGGTATGATAAGGTTATGATACCAAGTATATATCCCATACATATATGATTTAAATAAAAATCAATTATAGGAGGATAAAAGTTCATCCTGATCTATTCATCCTCGATGTAAGAATATGTATAGTGATTTGAAAAAGGAGTTCTTATGAGAAGGTATAAATAGAGATATCACATTGTTCATATCTTATATATTTGTTTGTTAGTATGTTAATGTTGGGATACAAACATATTATGAGACGATACAAACACTACCCTTACAATAAATTAAAATGGGAATATTCAACCATGGATTTTTTCCTTAAACACCCCAAAAAATCTAACGTTCATAATTCTATATGGGTGTTAGTGGATTTTCATAAAACAATTGAACAAATTATTAATATGAAATAATAATTCTCCTTGAATATTTTTTTAATATATAAATTAAATAAGTGGTAAGGTTTCATGGAGTACCATATTACATTTAATCTATTTGGTATCGGAGGTTTAACATGAATTTCTAGAGATGTATTCAAGATTATATTGATAAACGTTGATTTTCAACACTATGTATCATCCACATATATATTGTCCTTATGAGTATAACAACCATTACCTTTATTTCATATTTAAACACGATCTATTACATAATATTTCACTTAATAAAAATCAAAAGTTTTAATGGTCTACTGTATTTGGGGTTTATCAACACTATATAACAACTTAAAACATTAAATAAATAATTTTTGGAAACTTCTTTTTTAGGACCCCAACATTATTTCATAATTAACACATCATGGGATATTCTAGGGAAATAAAAAAGAAAATTCTAAGATATAATTCCCAGTACGGGATTAGAAAGGCATAAAATGAATAATACAATACATGTTCAGAAATAGGCATATCAATGGATGATAAGAGAAACATGAACATAAAGGCATGATATAGAGTGATTATCATAACATAGAAATATGAATAAAAAAAATACAAATATGATATTATCATGAGAAAAGACTCACTGCACATGGATAGAATGATTAAACCCTCATGGAACATGAATTATCATGAGTAACCATCATTGTACTTGTCTTATCATGATACTAGACATTACCCAATTTATAAGAGTTCTATTAGGGAACACCATTCATAATAATTTCATTTCATGCATAAGTGTGCAACATAGATCAAACATATGGATTCATTAAACATCATAATCTATTCCATGACAAGTAATGTAGAATACATACCTATCGGTCCCTAACAAATAATTACATGACTATAAGGTTAATAGAATTGATAGATAAATGAGTATGGTGTTTACTACATGATTATTTTGGCATGGAAAATCATAGTCCAATTTCGGTAGCATAAGGATGTCAAATAGAAATTCATAAAATGTGTTAATGGGAGATAAATTGGTCTCTAATCATTTATACATGAAGAGGAAAGTAAATTGATCATGGAACAAAGTTTCCAACACATATTAAATGGAATTTATATGAATAATATAAAATTAATGCTTGAACCGAAATGTGAAGAGAGAAATCCCTTACAGAATTTCATCATGGTAAGGGGTGTACATGGGTGGGATTAATGAGAGAGAAAGTGTTCTATAATAATTCAAACATAATAATGATGGTATGGTGGAGATGAAAAAATATACCCCCTAATTTTTAATTGAAAATAAAAAGGATTAACAATATAACGAAACATGGATAAAAATGAGAAATAAAGGAACCCTTACTTGGATGTGTGATCTAAAATGCTTGGGAGAGGCTTACTGGGAGCTTGGGAGAAAATTGGGTGGACTATTTGGATTATGTAGAATATTTTTTATTAGATCATGCAGTTTTAGTGATGTTTAAGGGGTTCTTGTGTGGGTTTATATATGAAATGTGGGGGAATTATTTAATATTTAATTTTTCAACACTACTAAATATAATATTAAAACCATAAACCAATCAATGGTTTTTTCCCATAGTTTCTTTCTATGTGGAGTGGAAAAAATTATTTTATAAGTCCATTGGATGAATATATTAAAATAGTTCCTTTTTTATGTGGAGTTGAGTTACACTCTCCAAGAAATTGTTTTAAAAACATAACATATTTTATTCGTTTTAGAGGATTCACAATATATTTAAAAAATGAATAAATCAAATCTAAAAACTCAATATTTGAAAGTTAAACATATATATTTTTGAAGGATACCTTTTAAATTATTTTATTACTTCACTATTGGTTCATTATAATGTCATAAAACACATTATATATTTTCTCGGTATGTACTTTTTACCCAAACATTCGATTGTCTTGGAAAATTATAAAAAATTTATCATTTGATAATTTGTACATTATGATTCCAAAAATAGTATTTATTTAATCTAAATAACTTTATAAATATGTTAAATGTCACTTCTAAAATAATAACCATCATTTTTTAAAAAATTAACGTGTTTTGACAAAAATAGTTTTCAAACATTAATAAAATCAAGTTTGACTTAATAAAAATTATATGATATTTTATATTAAATAAATTTAATTTAATAATAATATTTCATTAAAATATTATATATTTAAAATTTAAATTAATTAAAAAAATAAATTCCTTTATAATCTAAAAATAACATTTGAGTGCTGAAAATCATTTACAAGGGAACATAAATAGAAGGAAAGTATACTCATTATTATCTACAAAAATAATGTACATAATCATAAAGTTGTAGTCTAGAAACATATCAATTTATTACACCATCATATACCCTAAGTGTAAGCTGGCTAATGGTGGTGCTTTCTTAGGGTCGTTCGGTGAACATGGTTTTGGTTGTGATCTCAATGAGCTTGAACTTCTCTTATAAACGGTCTCAATCTTGATTAAGTTGTTGGATATGGGCATGGGCTTCATCATGTGAAATTCCCAAAATTGTTATCTCCCTTGGGAGTTCCGATAAATGGGCTTCATAGGGAACGATCCTACTGGTCATGGCCATTACATCAGTTGTCTATGTCATAAGGATTTGTAAAAAACATATATGTATACTAGTCATGTGATCATTTTTCAATGGATATATTATCGATTGTAATGAAACTTAATGATCATATAAATGAATTTAGATATAAAAAATTTCATTTTTTCAATATCTATAATCCATTTATTTAAATAAATGAATCATAATTTTATTCATAAATGTTCGTGTGGTTACAAAAATACCCCCTTAAAAAATTTCACCCTTGAAATTTTCTTTTCCCACACTAAAACAGATGAGGGTAATTTTGATTCATCACTTCCTCTGGTTCCCACATTTCTTATTCATTCTTTTTGTTTATCCGTAACACTTTGATGATGAGTATTGTCTTAATTAATAGAACAATTTTCCTGTGATGTAAGATCGTCATTGGATTCTCTTCATAAGATAGCTCACTCTCCAATGGTACCAAATCTAGATTGAGTACAAGAAATGCGTCAAGTATGTACTTCCTCAAGAATGATACATGTAATACATCATGTAATTGAGATTGGTTCGGTGGGAGTGAAAGTCTATTGGCCACTTCCCTGATGTGATCAAGTATATCAAAATGGGTGATGCACCTTGGACTAAGATTTATATTATTACCAAATATCCTTACTCTCATACATGGATATATGTGGAGAAATACCATGACTCAAACATCAAACTCTATGTCACATTAATGATTATCATCATAGCTCTTTTTTCAACTCTATGAATCTTTGATGTTCTACTGAATGGTTTTAACATTATCCACCATTTCATCAATATTTTCCAAACCTAGAAGATTTTGTTCCCCAATTTCATCCCAATATGTCGGTGTTCTAAACCTCTTCTTATAAAGGGCTTCCTAAGGAGAAATTTGGATTCATGAGTTGAAACTATTGTTGTATGTTAACTCTAGCAAATGAATATGTTGATCCCATCCTCCCTTCATTCCATTGAGTATGCTCTCAACATTTCCTTATGTGTTTGAATAATTTTCACATATTTTCCATCATTTTGAGGGTGATAGGTGGTGCTGAAGTTCCACTTCGTATTCAGAGCATTTTTTAGACTCTTCTAGAACATATAGGTGAATCTTGAATCTTGATCAGTCATAATAGATAGTTCTACTCCATTCAAACAATCAACTTCCCTAAGATATATCCATGCCAGCTGATCCAATGAGAAATCCTCTCTAATTGTTAAATTGTGTAGTCATTATAAGATGATCCACAACAACTCAGATAGCATTGTTTTATTTGGATTTCATTGGATGTATGGTGATAAATTCTATGGTAATTTTTTCCCATTTACATGTTGGTATGGGTAATGGTTTCATCATCCCCTTTGAATTATACCTCCCAACCTTCACTTTCTGACATACCAGGAACTTTGATTAATATTTTTCAATATCCTTCTTCATGTTATCCCACAAATAGTGCTCTCAGAGCTCTCAGAGGTCTCAAACAAAATCTCACAATTCCTTTTTCATTAATATTTAACTCTAAGGATTTCCCTTTTCTGATCGTTTCCGTATACTTCTGAATTCCCACAACATTATTTTTAGAATCCTTAATCTTTTCCAAAAGATATGGTTGATAAATCATTTGTGAAAGGATTTATTATATTCCCTTCTTTATGATTCCCATGTCCATCTTCATTAATTGTAGGAGTATTTGAACCTTTTAAATTATCACGAATGAAAGAATCATTGAGTCCTTTATAATTAGAGCATCTTCCACCTTATTCAATTTCACGGGGTGTTAATTGATTGAACATTTATTGGCATTAATCAGCTATAACCATCTTCGTTGGTGCATATTCAACTCTTTCTGTGTCAATATGTATTTGATAGTTTTTTTTATTTTTGTATATTTGACACATCTCTCCAAAGAGGTAATGCAGCCATATTTTTAACAAAATGATAACTCCTACCAAGTCCATGTTGTGTGTGGGATAGTTTTTCTCATGAATTTTCAACGTCCTTAAGGCATAGAAAATGAATTTGTCATTTTACATCAACACACATCACATGACCTTCATCAAATCATTGAAGAAAATTATGAAAAGCACTACATTTGTAGGTAGTGTGAGCACAAGGGAAGTGATAATCCTCTCCTTCAACTATATGAATATATCTTTACATTCATCATTCCAAAAAAACATTACTCCCTTCAGAATTTTCTTGGTAAGAGTATATGATAATCATGGGACATTTCTCACAAATCGATGATAATATCCATCCATCCCAAGGAAGCTATTGATATCTATCACAGATGTTTCCCTTGGCCACCCCTCAATTGCTTTTTTCTTAGAAGGACCTACAGCTATCCCATTTATTTCGATGATATTCCCCATGATTGATACTTCCATCGACCATAACACACACTTAACATACTTTTTATAGGTCTCCTCATTTCACATGGTCTTAAGCACATTTCTTATATGACCCTCATGATCCTTGTTTTTTTGGAGTATATTATAATATCATCAATAAATAATTAAAAAATTGTAGGGTAGTTAGAGAAATTTATTTAAAACAACATTTAAGAATACTCCTTACTGATATTCGGATTTCAGGTGGGTAGAATATAAGAAAACATCAAAAGGATTGAATCTTGATGATATTTTTTTCTTCCTCTTTTTCCGTATTCTATTTTTTTAGTTTTGTAATGTATTATTATTCCCCATTCATCATGGAATCCCTTCACATGGAGGGTTACTCCTCGGAATTATTTGGAAAGGATATCCATTCTGTTTTTTAATGCTTGACTTCACACACTTAATGATAAAAACAATATTCCCTCTTTTGCAATGTTTGTTTCATTTTTTAGTAACGGTTTCTATTATCAAGTATGACATATTTGGTTTTATAATTTTTTTCTTTTTATTTGTTAAATGATAATTTTACCCCTCAACTAGGTTATGGTCGATATAATATGAAATGGATCATTTTCTAGTGGACTTGTACTTGGAGATCATTAGTATGTGTGGTACGGGTAGTGGATATTCATAATTATTTAGGACAAACAAGACCTGATCAGGAATTTCCGTAATCAATTAAGGGAATTCAATGAAACTCATTTACACATAGGAAGGAGACAAGATAGAGATGATATTATGGTAAGGTTTACTCTCACAGTCACAATTCACAAAGGGAGTGAGAGGAAGCGATCCTGGACTCTCACTTTAATCGGAATAGTAGTAGAGGATTGGATAAATTGGAACTATAACAACATTGAAATTAAAGAAATGATCATAAATCATTCACCCCATTCATATAATTGTTTTAAATCCCATTCATTTTCAATAGGATTTCGATATTATAGTGAATTGGTTTCTTTTGTTTTAATACATTGGTTTGTTTTCTAGATCAAACAATTTCAAAAACAACTTCCACTTATTACTCAAATTTAATGTGTAAACTTGATTCTTGTGCACTCCTCTCTAGATAAATCCTAGATCAACCACTTTAATTCAGTTTAACTTAGGAAATAAGGGTTTTGATACCCCTTTATAAGAATGTGTCAATGATACTATGAACCTTTCCCAAAAAATATAATGTCTCTAACTCAAAATAAAATTCATAACAGTGGAATGCTCTAATTCTTGAGAGGTGAAATTCATCACATGTGATTGATGCAGAAGTAAGAAACAACATGAACATACTAAATAAGAAAAAAAAAAGAAACCAGTTCGAAAAAAATCATAGAAAACCAATTTCCCTTTATGGTATTAGGTAAAAATAGGATAGGAGCTTCTGTTAGAAGTCATTTCGTATCTTCAAAAGAAGACGCGGAATTTTTAACCCGTATGAATTTCACCCTATTCACAGTATTATAAGTAAATGATGATGCTAATTTTTAAAATACTTTATGAACCCTCAATAGTTTCTAGAAGTACCATGGATTCTCTAAATCTTAAATACATTATGTGGCTCTTCCCAAGACAAAAAAAACATTACCTTCATAGGATCAATTAATAAGTCATGATCAAAAATCATGTTCCACAGGGCAATCTAATCATCATTCCAAAAATCTCATTTTAATGATTTCCATAAAAATATTGAATCATCTTAATATCAAGAAATAAACATGAATGTGTTTCATGATCATTATCTAATCCTAAATTTACCAAACAATCATTCATTAAAACTACCACAAATGGGTTGAGAAACTGGTGGAATATCCAATTTATAAAGGCCAATAAAACTATAGGATAATTTTTAAAAAAAACTGCACCAAAATATATTTGTAATTGCCATACCTACTCTTAAATTCCCTCTTTAGTATATCAGACTACTGAGCTATGAGATTATTATGACCTAACTGAATATCAATCATGGAAAACCACTTGTCCCCATTTAATTGATAAAAAAATCATCCCTATGATGAATATTATACTTTTTCTTGATCATCACTCAATTCAACTTTTGATAGTCCACACACAATTATAGTGAACCATATACCTTCACAAAAAATATATTTGGTTCTAATAAAGTAGAAACACTAATGGAAATAAAAAACTTCTCCATTGGATCATCCAACTAAATCATGAGCTCCTTCAAATCTACTGGTTCTATATGATATGTAAGTATCTAAATCTGTAACATACCTAGGAATATATCAATCATAAATTTTAACTCTCTAACTAAATTATGTCTAGATAAATCATATGGGTAATTATGAGAATGATCTCGATTGATAGTGGGAAGATCAAAAATAGAATAAATTCCATTGGTATTTTTGTTACAATAGATAAAATACTTTAGTGATCCAGGATAGAAAGTCTTTTACATCACAACCTCAGATCCCACTCTCCCTAATACACCAAAGAGAACCCATCAGCCCTATGAAATAATACATGTGGGTGATAATAAGACATGTTGGTGATAATAATCAACCTCATCATGATGATCTACAAGAAACTATCTCATTATGATGATGTAAGAAACATCCAAATAAAGAACAATAAAATCCTAATATAATTCTACATCAGTTATCGCTAGAAGACAAGGAAACTAAAACCCCTTCTTTATCCTCTTCCAAAGATGTCTCTCTAATTCTATAACAAAGGACATGATAAATGGATGATGTTAATGATTTTTATAAGAATGGATATATATAAATGAGTGGGAAGTACTCTTACCAAATAAATAAATCGATGCATAAGATACCTTAAAGGTGGTACATATCAATATTGTTGTAACCACATCTACTGCTAGGAGAAACTAATAAATTTTGTGGAGGTGATTTAGTCATAGGTCCAGTAGCCAGATCCCTATAGTCTTCAATGCATCTGACTCTATGGTAGGAGTCTTTGGAGTATATGATCCCTTACCATATCAAGGCAAAGTCATATCCTGATAGAATTGTTATAGTTGACCATATATTTCGAACCTATTACACAAATATGTAGGTTTAGTACAAAAACACTGGTTCTGTTCAACCTCTCTACTAATAAAATATCAGAGGTGAACTGCTAGCAATATCTAATGATGAGGAGATGGAATGTTGCTGAAAACCACCTCCCCCACTCCTTCGATGATCCTTCCACCTCCCCTTTTTCTCTTGTGTTCCACTGAAACTAAAATTAGGTTAAATATAAGGGACTGAAAATCCATCCTTGAATGTTATTTTAATAGCTCCCATCATTTCCTTATCTACTTTCTATACCTAGGTTTATTGAATTCATTTAAATACTTGTGATCTGATATGTAGTTTCAATCCTTATAGGTGCGTCTGAGCTTTTATCTTGACATACGTTACTAGCTCTATAAAAAAATGAAACATCTAAGAAAAGATATTAATGTACATTGACACCAAACACTCTCTCTACTAAAAATGGAGTAACTCCAGATAATTCTCCATCATTTGTGTCCTAAGAAAAAACTACCTAAAAAAGATATAATTGAAACCATTCCATTCCAAGACCACATGTGTTTGTATGAACCATGTAATGCCACCATTGATTACATCAACACCTAATTATAAACAAAAGAAACATCACCTTAGTACTCTTGTGTGTATCTAGGATGTTGTTGGCACCGAAATACATTCACCAGGACAATTTGAGGAATTCCACAGCTAGTTGACATGAAATCCAAGCCCAATGGCCCAAATATCATTAAAGGGATATTCCTTTCAAATATCTTTCTCAAAGAACCCAACCATCATGAATTCTAATGACATTGATTGAGGTCTCCGCAGGTCCAATGAGGCTAGCTACATTAACAAAGGATGACGATGTAAGGCTCTGCGAGTTTGATGGACCTAACAACCTCCACAAAGGAAGTTGATGGAAGGCTTCGTGAGTCTTATGGGCCACACACCTCTTTTTAGAGATCATGTTTGGATCGTGCTGCACCTCTATGTACTAAAAAACCCCTTTTTATCTAAATAGTTATCTCACCCCACCATAAAAGCATTGTTACTCAACCTTTAACCTTTCGGGTTACCATTTCACAATACACTATGAGAACCATGAACTCCACCACAAATGGATCATCCAAAGTAGTGTAGAATCATGAAACCCGCATTACTTTGTCCCGATTTAACCCTATATATAGCAGGGATACCCTATGTGAATCCCAAATCCCTTTTGGAGGAGGGAGTCCATTTAGGTTTCTCATGGCTTCACAAAGTATTAAGCCTTTATAAAACACTCTTTCCTTCATCCAGGGCATCATGACAAGTAATTGTGACCCTACTTTATGAGGATCCTTTATTTTTGATTCTCTTGATCTCCATGAAGCATCTGAGATTTGCGAAGAAGCTCTCAGTGATCCCTCGGGCTTCATGAGACTTTCATCCATGGGGCCCTCCATTTAGGAGCATAGTGAATTCTTGGTCCATCATGTGTCATCCCATATTATTTTCTTTACCTATTTATTTTTAGAATATCTACACTAATGGCTCTATATTTGTTTCATAGCCTCACAAACATAGGCACCACAATGGATAACTCCTCCACACCACTCTCTTTATCCAATATGGGTTCCTTCACCTCCCCAATTGTGGGAAGGTATCATTTATGAATGTAGACGGGGTGAGGAATGAGTTCCTCATGTTTGTGCTGCAATACATTAAACTGCAATGCACCATCTTCCTTGGCACATACATGGGGGTACCCCACCGCAAGAATTTTCCACACCCACTCTTCTTTATGGGAGTGAGATCATACTAACATGGAATGATATCCTCATTGCATGGAACAACATCTTCCTATAGAAAAGAGAAGACATCCTTGTATAATCCCCTAGCCTGTCTTACAAGAGATATCAATCTTTCTCGTACTTTCCTTCTCCTGACACAAAGAACATGGAAGGGATGATTATTGGGGACTCTTAACAACCCATCCATCTCCCTTTGATCATTGACTCAATGGGCCTCTTCTATGATAAATCCTCACTGCATCCCTCGCTAACACATCATTCACGACATTATAGTCTAATCTATTCCTTTGTATTCTTCCTAACAGTCATCATGAATTACATGGGAATAGAGTTTAGTAGTGATACCGACAACATTTTTTCTAGAATCCATCATGGAGTGCACCCAAGATTTGACCTTCATGGGCTGCTAACCACATGAAATCTCTTAAATACCCAAACTACATTGTTTTTTATCCTTGTACTCTAAAAAAGGTATGAAGGAAGCCTCCATGAGGTTCAATCCTATCCATTGGTAAACCTGGGTTCCCACCATCTATGGGTGCACATCTTGGATCATCAAATCCAATATATTTCATTCTCATTTTGGTCTTTCACTGGATCCACTATATCTCAGGAGGGCATGCCCCCTTCTGGTTGTCAAATCTCTTTTGGGCCCCCCTGGACAGCTTCAATGCATAATACCCAAACCACGTGATTGGGCCACCAATTAGGTGTGTGTACCAACACCCCTCTCATAAGTACATGTACATTGATTCCAAACTATCTAGGATACGCAGGAAACCTCCCAATGGTTCAAACCCAACACCGTAATCTTCATGTTGGTTCACTGTCATCCTCACCTTATGATGTTAAAGTTCATGGGATACCTGATCAATGAGTACTTTGATTACCAAATAAATGTGATATACAGGAATCCTACTTGAGGTTAAAGCCCAAGATTCTCAACAACCCATCAACTTCATTAAATCCATCTATAATCTATATTGATCCTTACACAGGCCACCACATCCCAATGGGATCATGCCATTCATCTGGGAAGATCCTATACCTAAGACCCAATCATCTACTTCATCAGCTCAGCCTTTTACTAGTGATGTCACAACATCTATACAGTTCACCTTAGTGTGTAAGCTCCATTTTTCCACATCATTATTTCTCTTAATAGCATTCGAGAAGCCTCAGTTTGTAAGCCCCACAGTATCCGACCAAGATAAATCCTCTTGGGATGTGTCGTCATAGTGCATAAGCCCCATACTGTCCAATGAACTATGTTAGGTTTTTATCCTCATCATATAAATAGGCTAAATAGGAAGCCTCCATGTGCTTCTATCCATGCTAATGGTGCCCCATAGTGTCCCCCTCATAGGGGTCCACCTTCCAATATCCACCATTAGTGGTGTCCAGATCAACCTTCATTGTGTAAAACCTTCCCCTTTATAGGAAACACCAATATCAGGTATTCCCTAATAGAGAATTTTGATCCATCCATCAGGTTAACCATATTGGTGCTCCCTCCTAGAGATGTACCTATATTATTCTCAATTATGAGTGTTCTTAATATCCCATTCCATCTACACGCAACATTAATCTCACAGCCCTCCATCCATAAAATTCATTAAAGTCAGGGAATACCCAGTGGTAATCATTGGACACCTAAGGAAAACCTTAAAAGGCATGCCTCTGGTATAAGATACCACATGATCCACGTCATATTCCATGTGTTTCCACTCCCATGTGAAGCCCTCTTTTAAGGAAGAATACATGTGTTTCAACGTTCCATTGTCCAGACAAGACACTAATTCTCTATGTGACTACCTTCCTAACCAAAGGTTGCTTCCTTGACTTGAAACTTTGTAATTTCAAGAAATAATCATCATAATTATCCAGAATTCACAATGAAATGGCACCAGCAATGAGTTCCACAAAAAACATCATAAACTATCAGGGAGACCCAGACTATGTGATGAATTTCATAGAGGAATACAATAAAGGAGGTACTGAAATTCCATCATCCCATTTTGATCAAGTATTATACATCTTTGAAGATATGATGAAAGCCACCAGGCATTGGAAAGCGGTAATGATGGGAAACAATTGTGGCGCTAGTTCAAGGTCATAAGTGAGGCAGACGTGCCAAGGAAAAAATCATTGAAAACAGAAATGGTGAACCCAACGTGAACGCATCTCCTCAAAGTGGTATTAGTAGTGCTCGAGACATCATTTTTCAAGAATGTCATTGGATCCAACTACCTAGTTCTAGGACCCACTATGAAAATAGTTGTCCTATCATGGAAATATCTCGAGATTATGGCAGATATTTACTGGGCATTCTGGTTTGTAGCATTGTCAGCATAGATCTCTCTCACTAATCGTGGAATACTAAATCAAGTTGGGAGATTGGGAATTTCACTCTTAGTATCTATAATAATTGTCGAATCTTTCTTATTTGTAGGACCCAAGCCCTAAGAAATCAATCACCCTATGTATTCATATACAAGGGATGGAGGAACAAAAATTGAAAAATCCCACATGACTCCACCTCTGCTACGAACTCATCGATGACCACAATATCTGAGTTCCCATAACATGTCTCACCCTCAGATACCATAAAGTGAAGGGATATCGACTCTCTTTTATGACAGTTTTAGATGTAGGTGGTAATTACTATGAGGGGTATGTCCTACTAGGACCAGGAGGCTTCTATGCCTCATAGTCACTACCACCGCCGAGGTCCGCGCAGGGAGCCACTCCTCCACACTGTGATTTCCAACTGCTTCTGGAACCTCTCCCCAAAATGTTCCTATGAATCAATCAAAAAATAAAATGACTTAATGGATATATGAGTCGTCCCAGCTAAAACTAACACTGGGAAGCCACCAAGGAGGTATCCTAGTAGGCCACATCAACACCCCCAACCACTGGTACCTCAGGATGAAGAACACAAGATCTTTACCCTTTCCCCTCTGAGAGATAACGCAACGCCAACTTGAGTATCATGTTCAGGAAGATGCACATCAAGGGGAATAAACTTATATAGCTTCAGTGGCCCATTCCACAACTGATTCATTCTACCATGTCCCTAGTAATGCATAGTAGATATCCACATATGCCTAATTTGAGTTAAGACCTTATACTCTCCACAGGTGGGCTGGTTGACCCTTTTGGTCACCGAAATGATCAGAATACATCATGGTCTAACCCATGATGATGAGATATAGTTTGAAGGCCATCCCTATATGATCGCTAGCTAGAGTAGAGTTCTTCCCCTCCCTCGCACCCAGTAAGGAGGTCCTCCCCATATCGCTAGCATCAGTCTAAGCTGAGGTCCATCAAATATTATTGAAACCAAATATAAAGGCCCTTCATATGCCAATGATTCTAGATATCGATTTCCTCTCCATTTATCATATCATCCATGTGATGTTCTTCCTCGCATCATTCTCAGATTAAGCAGAGGTCCACCCCAAAGTAGCATTGACCAGTGTGAAGGTCCTCCTCTCTCTGTCACCCCTCAGCATGGAGGTCCTCCCTATCCTGGAAACCATCAAATAGGAGGTCCTCTCTACTTCATCGACAGTAAACATAGACACCCTCCACAGGTCCATATCATTTAGTATGATGTTCTTCCTTGTGATACCACTTTCAACTAGCATATAGGTCTTTCCTATGTCTTAGGAAGCTGACTTCAAGGTCCCCTCAGATTCTCAAATCCTGTGAAGGTCCTCGCTTCACCAGTACTCGTAACTGTGGAGGTCCTATTCTTGAATCCAACAACTAGTAAGAAGGTTCTCCTCATACTCAATATCACCAACATAGAGGTCCTCCCTATGTTCCATTAGACATATGTTCACATGATCCTCCCATGTCAACTCATGAAAGTTGATGTCCTCCCCTCTCTAAAAATAAAAAATGTGGAGGCCATCTTTATATCCCAACTAGCTCATGCACAGTTCAACCCTGCTCGAGAAAAAATACGCCTGGAGGTCCTCCCCATGTCGATGATTTTCCCTTCCCAAAATAGACGTCCTGGGGTAGAATGGTGAACCTTCTCCATCAAAGGATGAATTCCAAGAAGCACCAGATCATTTTCAATCTAGTCTATTTCTTTGATTTTGAAGTAGAATGTGACTCAATGATGGATGTATCACCCCAATCCTCTGCATTAGAGTATGTGTAAAGAACCCGGTCTATGAGTTTCATCATTCTCAAGTTGAGTTACACCAGATTCTTGAATCCCTCTTCTTGTACATGAAACAGTTGAAAGACATGCGTCCAATCTATAATCTCATCGTTCAACCCTCTCTATAATCACCAGATTCATTATTTATCTCAACACATGATCACAATGTGTTATTTTGGGGAATGTGAGATGAAAAGCAGCAACCAGACTCCCCATTATAAGCTATTGTCCTTGCATAATAGGTGATGGTAAATAACCCATATTATTGGTACATGATGATGTGGCTGGTATAACATTTGAGAGATGAACTAGTGAGTGGTGGACTATAATCTCATGCCGCATTTTTTGCATTGGACAGTCCATCACAGTAGTGACCAACATCAGTGTCATTTCCAATTCCTCAACCATCCATGACCAATGAATGCGAAAACCAAGATATGGTCCCCACTTCTGAGTGTAGAAGACTGGGGGACACCATTTCATTGATCAATTTTTTGAGATATTCTGTCCAATATCTAGTGCATACTTCAACATCCAAGAGTCTCTCACCCATGAAAAGATCATATGCTTCTACCGGGCCATCTAGGCAAGGCAATTCCACCTTTTGTCAATTAGTTCGCATATCCATAGATCCTAGAGAATTATGATGGTATCTAATAGAAGTTTCGCATGGTAGAGTTGTCAGAAATTCCCATTGTTCAGCACCCTACAACACCTTGCTATCACCAGAACCTTCATAAATGATATGTTTAGAGATTCACTATGCTCCACAGAATTGATGAAGAGGAAACCCCACACATTTATATCCATGGTTAGGGATGTATGTTTCTATCCATTTTATACCAGTCCTTTGGAATCCTGATTTTCCTAGAGACATTAAGGATATGGCTCCAGGAATGGGTATAGTGATCATGGTTGAGCTTGCCGCAGTCAAGGAAACAGACACAAATATAGGACTCAACGAAGATAACCGACCTCCAAGAGCACTGCAATATCTAGTGTACTTCACTTATGTTCACAGATACCTAAAAAGGTATCTTATCAGCATTCTAAAACCCTTTCCATCACTCACATTGATAAGAACTCTAATTAGGTTAATAATCAGATTGGGACATCCAAGCCATCCGATCAATCTAATATATCACAAAAGACAAGGGTTGACCTTTCCATGGTTGCCTTATTCCAGCAACTTGCAGATAAAAATTGGTTCATTAATGAGATACTTTATGTGGACCTTGCAGACTGACCTCCAGAATTTGGAAATCCTTGATACGTGCATGTCCTTCCACTAGGGCAGTAGGGTAAGCCGCATGTTCATCCTACCGAGTTGCCTCTTGTTGATCCAGAAAATCCCATGAATCCTAATAACGTGGAGGCTAGACTATATGGAAAGAGTCTATTATATCAATTGAAGAATTTGGATGATCTACGTTGGAACCCTCCTGGAGACCTGGCTTCACAAGTTGTCCCTCTAGTAGCTCCATCGGCCTCACTATCCATTCCATGAGCCGCTGAGCCTGCCTATCATACTGAAGACCCTACAATGCATTGGTTTTCATGAATCCTATTCAAGATAGGGATCCCTAAAATGATGATATTCTATCCTCTCTCGCTTATCTAATCAAGGACCTTGATATGTGGAATGTGTCAAGTCCAACTCATGGAAATCCTTATCTGGCATGGGAGGACAACATACATGAACCCCTATATTTCATAAAAACTAACATCTACCATTCTTACGTGGTGGTTGAACCACTATTGAATTTTTCTAACATTATTTCAATGTTTGGACCCATGATGGAAACTCTAGAACAACATGTGGTTTCCATGCTCTGGTATTTCATACAGGCATTGGAAGGGAATGTGTTCATCTCGTACAACCAGTTACACATTATTTCAAATGTTGGTTAGGAATATCATTGCATGAATTTTTTTTATTAGTTCAGCTACACCATGTGCATGATGAGTATTACCAACCTCATCAATTGAAAATAACACCATGATGAGAAGGTTGTATACTTTGTCTCCATGTGCATGGGACTCATGTATTCACTCAACATGCCACTAACTCATGAATATCTAATGACTATGTGTGTGTGGAATATAATGACTGAATTTGTTACCTCATTCATCACTCATAATTTTGTAGGTAGTTTCCGATATTTCTCTAACAATGCTCAGTGTATGGAGGAGGCCTTGATGTTGTACAAGTAGTCATACTGTTACCTCTTCCATATCCAATAAGAACATCCACCAATATAGAGAATTATAATGGAACATAGCAATAGGACCCTATGAAGCTAGAATTTTTATCAGCAGAGGCTCATCCATAGCCTCGTCGAGGGGAACACCATTTGTCTCATCCTTAGGATCAGCATCACCAGCTGCCAAATTAGTAGGCACTACCCAATCAAGCCCCACCACCTAGGTGAGACAATCAGCCTTCATCCCCTTGTCATAATATATCCCCTAATCAAGGATAGGATCCCATTTTTCCTTTCGTTTAAAGGAGACACCAGACCTACACATTCGATGAAGCTCAGGTTCCCAGTTATTTTTTATTTTTCATAGATCAAGGGATTTTGAAGTTTCTAGAATGCTGGAAACCTTATGTTTAATGATCTCACAAATTTCCCTGACTAATTCCCTTATCATATATTCCATGTACATACCATCCACAGATATTTTGAGTTTAAGAACCAGATCTAGGTTTAGGTTGACAATAAGGTAGTTTGATTGGGTCCTACTCGGGCACATGCAGCATGTATCTCTACAGTGACTTATTGTGATAGTGAAGGTGAATGGAAGTAGGTATCTAGATGTGGGTCTCATAGGTATGATGATTGGTTGTCCCAAATTGTAGTCTCTCAGGCCCATTGTATCATTCATGCTTGTTTAATTTTCCGTGAGCCACCTGATTCTTCTACATCTCCTCCAACTGCAACTTCAGCATCCATATCTCATTCTTATTCTTCTCAGAAGATCAAGCGATGATGACTCGTGGGATGGTAATTTCCTCCATTGGTGTTGAACCCGTATCACATTCTCATGGATTTCATTCCCCCAAAAATGGGGATTACCCCCTAAATTCACCTAGTATTAGAGGATACCTTAAACGATTATTAGTATTATGCCTCTATTAATACAATTGAGCTAGTGGATTATTACGATGATTCGAAGTGTTAGGTAGGTCTTCCTAATATCTCTCTAGACACCATCTCATATAAGGCTATTGCGATGTGAATAGTGGGAATGATCGGGCCAGCACTTCTACAAAATTAGTGCATGCTACGAAGACAAGATAGTAGGCTCACCATATTTCTTAGCATTCACAGTCCTCACATACCATATCTCTAGATTCATTTCCACCACCGTTTTTTACCTGACCAGTAGAGCCACTAAGACCATGTCATGATCAGCTGCATCCAACTATGTCCGGACCTCATTCATCCAATAGTCATC
The DNA here is from genome assembly GCA_963277665.1 of Viscum album. NCBI lineage: Eukaryota > Viridiplantae > Streptophyta > Magnoliopsida > Santalales > Viscaceae > Viscum > Viscum album. The sequence goes on from OY728134.1 coordinate 1,411,928,028, forward strand.
CATCAGTAATTTTTTGTGGTTTAGCTACTGAGAATAGGTATATCTATAGTATCATCCATAATATGCTTTTCCAAGCATCAATACATATCATACCTCATATCACAAGAAATGTGCGCCTAACACAGAAGTATGATGTGCTTAAGAAACTTTCATAAATTCATGTAAAGCTCTTGATTCCCAATGACGTCCTCCTGTTAGAATAGATTTTTGAATCCCTTGAAGAGGTTATAAAAATTCCATCAAATTTGAAACTGAGGTAGAGGCCATTGATGCCTTCCATATCTATGAAGTCGAGTGATTAGACTGCCAATACATCATCTCATCCTTAGAAAAAGATGATGTCTCTACCGTACATGGACAAATCTATTTACTGTACATCACTGGTCACTTCAATGGTGTGGAATTATGTCGATGTCTCATTGATACAAGTTTGGAGATCAACGTCATCCTCACATTGACACTCTTAATGATAGGACAAACGGAAGAAGAATTGACTTCCTTTGACTAGAAGATTCAGTGTTTCGACAAGACAGTGCAGAGGCCATGTGGCCTGATTAACCAGGAGACCCATTTTGATGGCCTGATTGCAGGTACAAATATCATGGTCATCTCATAATATAATACCTATAATGCATTGATGGGTAGAACATGTCTACATTTTCATGCAGCATTTCCCTCATCGTATCACCAGTGCATGATGTATTCTGTTAATAGTTGAGTGAACATTCTCTAAGGTGGTGGAACAACATTTTCCTCTTGTGCATCCCTTTATCTCGATGAAAACTATTATAATATCAATTAAATGTGGTTTCAACCCAATAAATATTAGCATGCTACCATTTTGTCCCACCCGTTGAAAGACTTGGATGATGCCTTCATCCTCTCGATTAAACGGTTGGAGGCCACAACCCCATAGATGGGACACTGCTTCTTCATTTCTAAAATTAAGAAATGAAACATTTCCCAGGAACAAGAAATGTTGAATGATTACATTGTAATCCTACATGTGTTAGGCTTGGGTGATTCGTGAACCCCCTACCCCTATTAGGTTTCAAGATGTTCACCATATTGCTACAACTTTCCACCAGACCTACTTGTTCGGAAAAGCTCAACTAAACAAAGACAATCAAGCCTTCCACTATTGCATTGACTACATCAAGAATATACCACCTGGTTAATGACTTGATGCATTCATTTTTACAACCATTATTTACATGGTTTCAATAATGCAAGAATTTCTCAATGATGATTCGACCTAATCCCATGGGGCACCAGTGTTCCCCTAGATCTGTGGGCTTGGAAAAACCATATAATAACATTGATTCCTCTATCTCAAATGATTAATTATTCTTAGAGGTTTCTCCTACCACATTCTATTTGGGTGTCTCCACCACCATCGGTTTGTTGGTATAGGTGAATCATGGCACTGTGGTGGACCCGTGACCAACACAGATCAACACAGCTATGCTTGTAGAGGAACGTAAGCAGTATGTGGATTTTCTGAAGTAACATCATGATTTATTATGGTGGGTTAAGGATGAAATGACAATAAAAGACCTTCATGTTTCCATCCATTTCATTTTTCTCCCAATGAGTCATCGTACATTTAGAAAACCCCTAAGGAAGATGAAACCCTATCATGGTGCCATGATCAAGGAAAAAGATGATAATATTATCAAATCCAACATTATCAAGGAAGTCCATTACCCCCAATGGTTATCTAAAATCATTTCATAAAAGTAGAAAAATAGTCAAATTTGAATCTACATCAACATTATAGATCTCAAACTTAATTGTTCGAATCAATTTTCCCCTTTTTATGACAGACACCACCACTGGGTTTCACGCCCTCTTCATTATGGATGGGTATTCTGAGTATAATCTTATCCACATAGCCCCAAAATCTGAATATTACTCCTCCTTTAGGGTCCATAAGGGACCTTATGCAATAATGTAATTCCATTCAGTTTGAAGAATCTGGGATCCACCTCTCAGTGTCCCATGAACCAAATATTCAGACAGATGTTCAGGATTATAGTGGAATGCTATGTTGATGATTTTGAGCCTTTATAATGATAGTGTCATGAATATATCAAAGATATTAAGAAGGTGTTAGGTTTACTACACTCTTTCCATATAAATATAAACCCATTGAAGTGTGCATTCAAGGTTACCTATGTAAAATTCCTTAACTTCATCATCAGATATAGAGGCACTGAGATCTACCCATAGAAAATCAAGGCCATCAGTCAGATTACACCTCTGAGAAACCTCTGGGATCACCAATGAATTCAATGATGCATAGATTACATATGTTTATTAATCATGAATATAGATGATATGTGTAATCCCTTTTACATGATCATGATGAAATGTGTCCTCTAATAGTTGTATGAATAATGTTTTACTTCATTTGAAGAGATCAAGCAGTATCTGGTACGACCTCATGTTCTAATCCCACCCATATTCATAAATCCATTGGTTCACTATGTGACCTCGTTGTAATGATCACTTGGTGCCCTTATTTCTTAGAATATCAATGATGGTATAGAGAATAGTTTGTACTATCTCAATCGCATGCACTACGACACAAAGTCTAGATACTCTTTTAACAAGAATAGCAACCTCATGCTTATTTTTACTGTGCATAATTTTTAGCATTATCTACAACACCACGTGATAAAGTGTGCATCATTTCTTAATCCAAAATATTATATTATGAACCACCCTATATTAAGAGGTCCTGTAGGTCACGGGGATTTGATCCATTTTCAGTTCTTCTTTGGGTTCTTCTTATAGAGGGCTATTAATAATTAGGTACTGGAAGACTATTTGACCACCCATCAGGCCCCCGAAGAGCTGTAAATGGATATTGAAATCCACGATGATTCCATATTCTCAGTGGATCAGGCCGTACAGTGTTGAATGATGCAGTTAAATGGTGCCTCCCAAATTTCAATTGGTTAAAGGATCAATGATCACAGACTCAATAGGGTTGTTATTGTAATCATCTTCATCAAACCATTTCAGTCTCTCTTTCACTATTCTTTATTTCTAAAAAAAGGTTTTACCCAAAAAATGAAGATTATTAGGCTCTCGTCACTGGTCCTGATCTATCCCTTGATATTGATTCCCCCATATACATGTCAAAGGAGACTCTAATATAGTCATCATAAAAATCAGCAGTGACTATGTAGTTCGGAAGCTGGAGCTCATGCCCCCGTTATAATGCACTCTCCATTTGATGGTCCAGTTCCCTTATCATCTAGTGGATACCCATGATCTCCAATAATAGAATTGTCATGATGATGCTTTTGATAGTCTAGTTTCATCCCTTTTAGAGTCTGACTAGGGTGATATTTTTATCCGTGTGGCGCATAAAAGGGTTGTCACTCCAATCACCCCATATGATGATGACAACCAGCTGGTAAGAAATATTACTACTAGATATTCAATATCAAGAACAATGAATCCTCCTATAATGAATGTGACCTCAAATTAGACAACTCCTTTCATCGAGAGCCTCCAACATAGAAATATACCATCAGATATAGTCAAATGTGAAAAAACTCACTGGTGTGCTGTTCAATTTTCCCTCTACTATTGTCCCAGCATTCAGAAGACTATGTAAAAACATTTAATCAAATTGATTATCCTATAATGAATTCAAAGAGATTATATTCCCTCTATTATGAATGTAGATCATTCTAGTTCTTATGGATCTCATCTAGAAGGGTTCAATCTATCTCACCATATTCATTGTTTGGGATAATTTAAGACATAAATGGTCCATGAATGTATCAATATTTTTAAGAGGTTCCATGCATTTCAGTTTCTTTCAAAAATAATTCATCAAATTCTAGAGCCCCACTACACTTCCATTTACACTAGGCCCTTTTCGATCTAGGGGCCCGATGTTGTGGGACCATATCCCCCAGTAATTGACCACAAGTGCATGTTCATTCTGACCGGGATGTATTTATTTTCCAATTGGAAAGATTAAAATATTATTAATGAGGATAAATCACATTCTGTTGTTGATTTCTTGATCCCCAACATCATCAATAGATTCAAAGTCCCTCGTGCTGTACTCACTGATAAAGACACCAATTTATGAGTGGTCGAGCTGAAAATATTATACACCATGTATAGAATTTGGTCAAACCATAATTCTAGATATAAGGTATAGTTAAATGTAATGATCTAGGTATTCAAAAATACACTCCCAAACATTATGTAGAATATGTCAGGCTAGAACAATAAATTTTTTCCAGAAAATCACCCCTACACCCTCTGGGCTTTGATGACAACAACTCGTAATTTAACCCAGGTGACCCATTATTACATGGTGTTTGGGATAGAGGTTATCCAACCCATCAATATTTAGTATCTATCACTTATCGCATCTTTATATGCCTAGAGGGAATCATAAATGATAGCAGAAGTCTGTCGGGATGAAATGGAAACCCTCCATGAGAATAGGTTCTATGCGATGCATAATTTAGAGAGGAAACATAAAAATAAAGCTTTAGTTTTGAACCATAATGTTTGTATCCAATCCATCTATGAAGGTGACATAGTTCAAGCTCTGAGGATTCCAATGATACCATATAGGAAGCCCCATATTTTGGATTCCAAATGGGAATGACCTTTTATTATTCATAAGTTTTACCCCAATGGTGCGCACTCTTTGATCATTATGTATGGAGAGTGCATATCTCCTCCAACTAATGTCAAGTTTCTCAAAATTTATATCTCATACACTCATATCTTCCTCACTGCATGACTTTAAATTACATGGGATTCCATTGTGCATAACGTTGAACTGCAACATCATCTGGAATCACATTAAATTACTGCTCTGTCTGTTCCACAGGACATATAACATCCCAACACCATCACCCTATTTACATGAAATTAATCTAAATGGATTATTGGTCCAAACTATATAAACATAAACTTTGGGATTATGGTCTATTCAACATGAGTTTAAAAAATCTATATACATCCCTACAACACTATGTTAAAATGGGAGAATGGTCTGAATTCTACAAACTCAAACATAGAATTTCAGTCCTAGTTGCATGATGATAAATTGAATGTTATTGATGGTAATACCTACATGAAAATAAATGAAAATATACACTTCATCTTTACTTCATTATGGTAGGAAATCATGGAATTCAAGAACTATGCAGGTCTTGATTCCCATCATTATGGGAAACATAGGAATTCTAGGGTACCTCTTCATTTGGTCCGACCATTAATTCAACATTTCGGAACCATGGCATGAGTTCTCATTTGGGAGTAAATGATACATTTTGGGTATCCTTAGTCCTAATTAATGTTAGGTAATAGAGGGAACATCATATATATCCCTCGGAAGTTCCTCCCCCTCCATGTCCTAGTCTCGTGATAATAAACTGTGTTACACCAGTGTCTTTACAACATGATGTTAAACTACACAGAATATAAGTACTGCGTATGGATTTATTCCAATCCCTATGTGATATTTAGTGATACCCAAAAAAATTCATTGGGTCTAGCCCTAGGTTCATCATCCTTTTTGGCTCTTTGGACTTTGTTTTGGTCCAAACACTACAACCATAAACTATGAGTTTAGCTCCAAGCATCATGACTCTAAACTATGTGCATGTCTCCATATGAATATATGGTATAGAGATGGGACTCCTTGTTCATCTTTCATGCCGAGTGACAGATACCACATAACACACATTACCCTTATAACTCCTTATATCACTACAAGGCAACGTTAATCTATGTTGCATCATCCTTACTGTATTACGTTAAAATTTATGAGTGCATCCAATACAATTGACATTTAACAAGAAATAAATGGTCCAAAATATATTTATTTAAAATAAGATACTTTGGACCATGAAATATGACCTTAAACTATTTGTAATATCTGGGTCTTTTACCCCATGTCTCTCCATGTCCTCCAACATATATGATCTAATATGAGAGGGTGTGATACCTGATGTATTGGACTCTACATGGACATTCTCTCAATCCATTTCCATGCATCATGTATCTATTTACATTGAAACCCATCATTTTCCATGTCTAAAGTGACCCCCTAATGGCATGGTGTTTGGCCACATGGCTCACCTACCATCCTAGTACAACACCCCTGTAAGGATTTCGAAAACCTTTTGAGACATGTCAGACATTTGGAGCACGGTCATTGGTAGACCCTTATTGGTCAGTCCTCATCCCAGGTAACACAATTTGGATGTTGTGTTTCAAATATGGTTAGTTGTTATCATCCATCATCGTCCTACCTTCATTATGTTCTAGATGTCTAGCGCCATGATTCACATTTCCCAATTCCCTCTATTCTATTTGAATTCTAACACCCCTGGGGTTACCCCTCCATGAATATGCACACATTGAGCATGAAGTTTTTATCATTGGTACATTTCTATCTTTTGTTTCCTTACCCTTAATATGTGCTTCCATGTGATGGGAAACTCATAGAATTGTTCCTTGTTTCCCACACTGAGCATGATAGATGTGGTCTTGGTAGTTTTTGGTAGGGTTTTGTACCCACATAGGAGAGATGTATTACTCCTTTGTAGTCTAAATTCTATAACCCTAAACTAAGAACCATATAGTTACAGTTACATGAATCTAAAAATTATAGCACTAGGATGATGTTCTTGCTTGAGAGGCCATCACTACCAGAATTCATCTCCTACCATGTTGCGATCAAGAACTAAATGTGGATTGATTTCTATCCTTAATGTATGATTAGATACACCTAGAAATTTCACCTTTGTAACCATACACAAACTCACTTCCCCTTCATTCCCTTTCTTTTAGCCCTCATCTATGGAACATGGGCCTCCTTCTACCGCTCATGTTCGATGTTCCTTCCATCTATGATATATTGATGTATTTGGGGCTCATAATTAAAATCTCATAATGAAATTGTGGTTCTAATTTGGGCCTCCTTGGTCCTCATTCACATTGTGTTTGTATGAAATCACACTACATACCCATTTGAGACACCCTGCCTTGATCATGGTCTGAATTATATGACCCGAATCTAATAATCATATAGTCCATGCTACATGACTCAATACTATACATCACCATCGTAATGTTCTCTCATGATAGGGAATCGCTTCCAGTATTGGTATCCTACCATTCCATAGTCAATAACTACTTATTGATCGGTTCCCAACCTCAAGGGATGTATAGTGACCCCCAGAAACATGATACTTGGGTGCATCCTCAATGCTACGTCTTCACATCAGTTCACCATCATCCTTACTAGATGTTGTTAAAATACATGGAATTTAAGAACAATTTATGGATTTATTCTCATCCTTATATGATATGTAGTAGTTCCCAAGACTTTTTCATCAACCACACCCATGGGTCTTCCCATGAAACATATGGCGCATCAAATAATTTATTGGTCCTTGTTCACTTTGGGTAACAATGACCGAATAATATGTATTCTTGTGGAGGTAATCCCCCTCCAGCTCCTAGTCACAAGACAATAAATTCCATTACACTCATCTTCCAAGAAAAATGATTATAAAAGGCATTGACACTATAATTATTATCACATGAAGTTAAGCTTTAATGATTTTCAGAACTATATACGGCATGATTCCCATCCATTTGGGATACGCAGAGATACTCAAACATTTTATCTTCTACTCCAACCAAAGGTTCATCAACCATTTTAACCCCTCCTCCTCATCCACTAAATTTGGAACACGTCCATTTCCATGTGACATCCAAATGTTTTCTCAATACCACACCCTCCTTGACCTCTATATCCTGAAGAAGTGGTTTTAATCCCTCTAACTGATACCCCACATTAACATGCATAGATTCTTTGGGGAATAGAACCAAGAGTGTTGGATTCTCAATTGAAATTATCATGTTACATATCCTTGCTTCATGTGTCCCTTTATTTGGGTATCCATCATCTTTCATGTTTGAAGATAACCCCTATAGGAATGGTGCCTAGACACACTTCTCACCTACCATCCTGAGTGAATGTCGTAAAATACTTGGGACAACATTCTGAGATCGGCCCTGCATTTCCAACATTGCCAGTGATCGACACTAGTTTTTCTATCCCCATCAATAGTAACACAATATAGATGTTGTGTCATTTAACATAGTCAGTAGTTGTCCTCTATTATCATGAATCCCTCGTCATGTCTTTTATATAGGGAATTATGATTCAAATATTCAATTTTCTTATGTTCTAATGGAATTATAACACCCTCAGTGTTACCTCTCCGTGCACATGTGCGTGTTGAGTAAGAAGGTCAGTGTCATTGGGATATCCTTAACCCAAACACCCTATTCACTTGTTGAGCTGTTTCGTGTTATCTGAAAATCCCCTCTATTCCTTTTCTCCCACACTGAGAATGGCTCACATGGTATTAGGGGTTTCAATATGGTTTGTAAGCACATGGAAGGTCATCACAATCTCATGGGTCAATACACAATGACCTTATACAGTAGGAATGTTTACACTGGAGAACACATCCATAGAATGTAGTGAATACTTCCATACTTCATCCATTATTTTTTTCTCATTTAGAATCATTCAATTTGACTGGTCTTGGAGCCCAAATGGAGGTACGAATTAAAATTTATGGTCATTTGATGATTGGATGGAAATCTTGTTCACGAAGCCTATTCACGAGGCACCTTCACGGAACTGACAGTTAATGTATCGACTCTATGACGTACATCTCCTTGAGGAATTCGATTGTGAACATCTTCCCTCTATGGTATCCATTTTCTTCATGAATCCGATCATGAACATATCTCTTCTACAGTGTCCATTTCTTTCACAGAGATGAGCACAAACGTATGTCCTTCATAGAGTCATTTTTCTTCTTGGGATGCTCTGAAAATATCACAGAACTCTTTTTCATATAAATACTCAGCTCCCACCACCACCAAAGGGGTATTTACACTTTCTATTCAGATATTGATTCCCTATGTTACGGTGCTCTTAAGCACCGAGAAGGGACTATTGTCATGAAGAGTCCTCTACACATCGCGAAGAAGGGAGACCCTCCAGGTTTCAAGAGACTTCATGAATCATTAATCCTTAATTAATCACTTCAAAAATAAATAGAGAATTTAAAAGGAAAATCCATGTTTCTCTAAAGTCCTATATGTACTGAATTCCTTCTTTCAAGAATCACCCTTCCCTCATGAATCCTGACCCCTCACGAATCACCCTTCCATCACGAATCACCCTTCCTTCGCGAAGTCTGATCCTACACAAAGAAACCTTCCATCACAAAGCCCGATCTCCTGTGAAGAACCCTTCCTTAGTAAAGCCCAGTCCTTCATGATAACCCTTCCTAAATGAAGCTACAGCTTTTGCGATACCCATTTTCTCCACAAAGATCCTTTGCAAAGCCATATCCTCCGCGAAGCTCCCAACATCACACCCTTCAGTCCATACCGCAGAGGATGCAACCCTGAACTCCTAATCTATATTAGTGATGGGATGTTGTCCTAACCCCCTTATCCAGTCCCTTCACTACTATCACTGACCCCATGAAAAATGGAGTGTTGCACTGCCCAGCCCCTGCTAGAAGGTAAACCCTAAAGTCAAGGGGTAACCCACTACCCAGCCCCGCTAGACGGAAAACCCTAAGGCCAATAGGTAACCCAATACCCAACCCCACAGGAGGGTAAACCCTGATACGTAGGATGTTAACCTACTGCCTAGCCCCGCTGGAGGGTAAACCTGTAACTTTTCAAATAACTCTACACTGCTCGTGCCAACACTGGGTTTTACTAACATCGCTATCGTGCGTTGGTTCGGAGTGCGTCAAAGAAACCTCTGAACAACGCCCTTTCATGTTTTCACATTTAATGAGATCTTGGAATAGGCTATGCATGCCCAAATAGATTACACTATTGTAATCCTCGTGGAAAAACACGCGGGAGAGACTCTTTACTCGCTAGAAACAGACTCCCAATGAAAAGGTTATTATACAATGCTTTATTCTTATACGGCGTCTCATGGGACCCTCACCTCAGTCCAGAAAGTGGTCGGGAAAACTACACCCCAGCGCTTCTCTCAGAAGAACACGCAGAAATGACAACTCATTTTCCCCAAATGGACGTCTGATGAAAAAGTCACAAAATGTTGTTCACAGATTAAAAGACGTCCCATGGGGCCCATGCCTAAACTTTGGCTTCAACGCCTAAAACCAACCTGAACGACTTTGCCTCGACGCCTGGGTAACAACACCGCTAACGGTGCCATAAACGGACTCCAGATGTGTCTGTTCCATCTGAAAGAAGAACCCCGATGAGCTACTTAATGACCATTTCATGCCACCGAGCCCTCGTCTCAGGAATTAAAAATCCCCAAGACCATCTCAAAATCTACAAATCATGATGAGTATTTCACTTCCACACACGACATGAAAAATGGACACCCATAGTGGAAGTTACGGGTGTCTGAAGGGAAGGGGTGAACCCCTTTGGGCTGGACCGGCCCGGTCCGGCCGGTCCACCAGGCCTGGGCAGGCCCACGCCGGCCGGCTTGACTCATAGTTCCAACATGTGCCTCATCTGCACGGTCCGCAAACTGACCCACAGTCCCCCCTATGCCGACTGTCCCTCGTGGGCGATCGTTGTCTCATGAGGAGACCCGCTGAAGGCCGGTCTCATTCTCCGCACTGGGTCACACGCCGGGACCCCCGTCGCGCCCCGCCCCGGTGACTTCGCACACCTTCACTTCTTGGGACTACTTCCATGAAACCTAGGTCCACCGCGCCACCTGGGATCACCACTCCACCAACCAGGGAGCCACCGGCCGCCACCTGGAACACCCCGTGCTGTTGTCATCGCCCTCCAGACCTCCCTAGAACAGCGTAAAACAAAGGGAAATGGCTGGAAAACATCCTGGGGCCACCCTGGACGCCCTGGGACTCGAAAATTCGATCTGAAATGTGTGTTGTGGTTCTCGAATCAGATCCTATGCAACTATGAAATTATCTCAACAAATAAATAGTTTTTCAATGATAAAATTTGGATTCATGAAGATGAGGGAATAAAAAAATTAATGCACGATCCTACCTCGCTGGGCATAGCCCGACGCTTCACCAATGATCCACCGAAGCCCCCACCCACCTTGGAGATGGAGAATGAATCTTGGAGGAGGTTCTACCATGTTTGGAAGAACTTACTCCATGGAGAAAACAAGGTGGGAGAAGAGGGTGGGGGTGGTCTGTTTGAATTGAAAACATAATTATGTTTTAAAACACCCACCAGATGGCTTGTACCCTGAATCTCGATGGAGTTGAGGTTAAGCTACCTCTAGGGTAAAAAGCATGTTCTGAGTGAAACGGTTATCTTTGAATTTTAATCTGATCCTCCATTTAGAAGGTGTAAAGTTCACGCCCAATTCTTCTAAATTATGAAAACGCCCCTGGTGGATTTTTCCACAGAAGGGTCACGCCCACGAAATTTACACCCCTCCTATGGTAAACGGAATGTTTCGGACTCAATGGCCCCCTCAGTTTTCCCATTCGAGAAACTGTTTAAGAGTTATTCTATTTATTTGGCATGTCTAGTGTGAACGCACTTCAAATATAATCCAGGCCGCATCGGGGCTCGGAATCACACACCGTCTGAATGCCCTCCTCTGGAATAACATCAAAACAAATTCAAAGTCTTACATGCTCAAAACATGGGTTCTTACATCATTCCCTCCTTCATGTTTTTCATCCCTAAAAAAACTACAAAAACAAATCGGGATACTAAGCCCGCATTTTGCTCTCTCGTTCCTAGGTGCTCTCATGTACCCTCCCGTGCTACCACATCACACCAACCAAAATAATGGTTCATCCAAACAGTGCCCACTCCTACCAGTCCTTGATCGCAAACAGGTTCTCTTCAAAGGTGGCTCCATCCTTGATGTGCATGTCTCCTCAGTCGATAACATGTGTGGGGTCATGCACTTACTTCCTCAGCTGTGACACATGGGTGATGTCATGCAACCACTCTAGTAGTGGGGGTAGAGCAAGATGGTAGGCAGCCTCACCGACCATGCGCACGATCTCAAAGGGCCCGATAAACCTCGGGGATAGCTTGCCTCCCCAACCAAACCTCCATGTTCGATGTTGTGGAGAGACTCTCAAAAAGACAAGGTCCCCCTGCTCGAACTCCAAAGGCATGTGATGACGATCTCTGTAAGACTTTTGTCTACTCCGATCTATCCTCATCCGCTCAGAAATGACCTACAACTTCTCCGTCATCGCCTGCACCAACTCTGGGCCCATGAGGGAGGTCTCCCCAACCTCTCTTCAGCACAACAGTGACCTGCAGTGTCTATCGTAGAGATCCTGAAAAGGTGCCATGCCAATAGTTGAGTGGAATGTTTTGTTGTATGCAAACTCCCCCAAGGGAAGGTGATCCTTCCAACTCCGGCCAAAGTCTAACATGCACGCCCTGAGCATATCCTCCAACACTTGGATAGTGCGCTCTATCTGCCCGTCAGTCTGGGGATGAAAAGTTTTACTCATCTGCAGCTATGTCCTGAAAGACTCCTGGAGGCCTCAACACAATAACGATGTAAACCACGGAACATGGTCAGAGACGATCGTCAAGGGTACTCCATGAAGGCAGACAATATTTCGAACATACAGCTGCCCAAGGATCTCCACCGAGCTTTGTTCCCTGATGGAAAGGAAGTGCACTGACTTTATGATTCGGTCCACTATCACCCAAATGGAGTCATGGCCCTTCGTTTTGCGTGGAATCCCTTTGACGAAGTCTATAGATATGCCATCCCACTTCCACTCTGGGATACCAAGGGGCTGCAAGAACCCTGCCAGAACTGGATGATCTGCCTTCACCTACTGACTGGTAATACACCAAGAAACAAACTCAGCTATGCTCTTCTTCATGCCAGACCCCCAAAACTTCCACTGATGGTCTCTATACATCTTCCCCACACCGGGATGTACAGCCAAGGGAGAAGTGTGTAACACCCACATCACCTCCTCCTGCATCTACACCGGTACTACAGCTTGCCCCTGGAACAGGATCTCATGATTCCCTCTTTCAGAATACCCATCGGGTGCGTCGCCCGTGGATATCTGATCACACAGTACCTCGCTATCGTCATCCCCCAACTGCGACTCTCTCACATGATCAAGGTGCAAAATAGTCAACACCATCGACTGTAGAAAAGTAGTACCATCTTGCTCCACCAAGGGAAGCTGTAGGAAATCCAACTGCTCTGAAGCTTCCCGCACCAGACAAGCCTGGGAATTACTACTAAGGGTATCTGCTACTACATTTCCCTTCCCTGGAGTGTAGACTATCTGAAAATCATAGTCTCGTAGAAACTCCAGCCAGCGCCTCTGCCTCAAATTCAAATTCCTCTGAGTGAAGATGTACATGAGGCTCTGGTGGTCTTAGTGGACCACAAAACGCTCACCCAGAAGGTAGTGCCTCTATAACCTCAAGGAGAAGCCCACCACTTCCATCTCCAAATCATGAGTCGCATAATTCTGCTCATGGGGCCTCAACCGCCTTGACCAATATGCAATCATTTCCCGCTGCTGCATCAACACGCACCTGAGCCCAGCTCATAATGAGTCACAGTATACCATGACCTCAACACCCTCCCCTCGCATCCTCAACAATGGAGCACTAGTCCGCCTCTTTCTCAACTCCTCGAAGGCCTTCTGGAACTGATTAGTCCAAGTGAACGGTCGTCCCTATAGCATCCCATCCTTTTCCTACATTACTATTACATCATTTTTATGGTAATCAACATAATTGTATTACACATAGAGGATCCAATGGTTTAGTGTCTTGGAAAAACTAGGACCATACATAACAATTACAAGATCACGCATAACCATTTATTTAATTTCTTCTTCTCTAGCTTCTTATTGTCACTTGTCCTCTCCTTAGTACGTGTAGCCACCTAAGGATATACATCTAAAAGGGGTGAGCTAAAATCCCAGTAAGAGGATAGATAAGAATAATATATCATGGTATGATCATAATCATGGAATATGAAAAAGGTCATGAACATGAGAGGAACATAAATAAAAGACCTGAAATGTAGCAATGCATAAAAAGGAAACATCATGTTTTAGTGGTTAACTACCACACATTCTTGTGAAAAAAGCTAGAATATTGTTCAAACATCCTTTCACAGTTACTCATGATATTTATCACTTTACCCAATGCATTAGAGCACTGAATAATTTAGGGCGAACCCGTCACTTTGAAACATTCATATTACGCTATATAATTCAGGACACACCCGTCACATCATAACATTATCATTATCATGATTTCCACATAGAACACATATCAATAGTGAACAATACTAATCCATGTAAAGGAATAGTTTTAATCTCATAAGAATACCTTCATAAGCTTTGCGTTCCCAAAAGAAAGAGGGAACAACATATTTTATACAAGAACCATCAACCATGAATGAGAGGTAAAAGTTGAGTTCTTAAAAGAAGATTTCTTTTGGAAAACATTTGGTTTGACATAAACATCATTAGAAAACATGTATATCCCAGAAAAGGTAAGATAATTATGATGAAATTATCTTTAAAGAGTAACCATGTCAAAATGGAGTGAAAGAGGGAGATCCTGATGGAAGAAAATTCAGTTCGAGATTTCCCATTACCTTGTATCAGAATGCTTACTTCTCTTTAATGTATTGTATAATGAAATTGTTTTCATTAATTATAAATTCCAGAACCTTTAATACATTAATAGGTTTCATTCTGGTTTCATTATGTGATTTTTTGTGCCATTGAATGAGTTATAGTGTTTAGAAATATTATTCGGGAATGTTTGTTTTTATGGATTTCTTGAGTGGTTTACTTGTATTCTTAAATAGATGTTCCGGTAGAACATAGATAAACATCCAGAACTGATATTAAATGTTATTAATGATATTAAATTAGTTTTAATTATCTAATAATGATTTAAATTATATCCATGTGGACGAATCATTAGATAATAATTAAATGATGAATGTTTGGGATAATTTGGGCGGTTTTTCGATCACAACAAACTTGTTTTAATTTATCACCTAGTAATATGTTCATAAGTCAGTTCCAGAAAATTAAATAGGACATAATACATATAACATATTCTGGTTCAACCATAAAAATAGTTTCATTGCCAGATATGAAGGTAGAAATTGAAGAAGAAAACATGTCGTTCTTTAAGGTGATAAATTAACATCTCACGAACAACGTTCTCTTTAATAAAATAAAAGAAAGAGGGAAAGGGAGTTTGGATGATATAATATCCCATTAGCATCATAAAATTCCATTATATGTATAATACTAGGCTTATAATACCATTTGGGTGAGATAGGTGGGGAGAGATCATCAAATGAACTAGAACATGAAAGGAGATTAAAGGAGAAGAGGGAGAGAAATAACCTCTTGAATCCTTCTCTTGAGAACCTCCTTAAGGGCCTAAGCATGGTATTTTGATGAGACTAGAAGCTCTTAGACATGGGGGAGGGGATAGGGAGGATATTTTGGCAGATTTTAGAGAAGTCTTGGAGCTTGAGAGGTGTGCGGGAATGAGGGTGTGAAGGGTGGTTTTTATAGTGGAGGGGAGGGGTAAATTTTGAATATTTAAATCAATATTTTATTATTTCCCACAAAACAGACAATAGTATTGGTTTATGTGACCTCTAATAGTAATAAGTTCATATGAGTTTGAACCAAGTGTCCTTGCATCACTTGTGATGTCATGAATAGTGTATTTAACTGTTAAATCGTATATACTGTATTTTACAGTATTTCACTATTCATCACAAATTCAAGTTTTTCATAAAAATACCAAAAATTTACCTAAAATAGTTTTCGACGTGTAGATTTCAAAAATGAAGTCCATTATAAAAAATAAATTTTCTAAATATTATTAATTTAATTTTTAAATAAAGTCATAGTTAATTCGAAAAATGACAATCTTAAAGGGGCACTTAGTTTTATTTCTCATTGAAAAATTAATTAATATCTCATTATCTTATTGCCTTAAGAAAATAAAATAATATTATTATTTACTATTCATAAGGTTCATATTACTATTCATTTTACTATTCATAATGGTATGTTACTATTCACCAAAGAACAAGTTTTTTCTATCAGACTCCAAAAATCATTTTGAACACAATCATGTATGTCGTATTTTTAAAATTTGAAAAAAAGAAGTGAAAAACTAATGTTTAAAGGTCACTTATCACTTATTACTTAATTATTTTGTGCATTCAGGTGATTTTATGGCATAATTTTATAAAGGGAATTTTTCATTGCAAACTTTGGGTCGTAACATTCTTCCCCCCTTAAGAAATTTCGCCCTCAAAATTTTGTTTTACATAAACAGGTGAGGGTACTTCTCCTTCATCGCCTCTTCTGGTTCCCATGTTGCTTCCTCAAACTTATGGTTCCTCCACAAAACTTTGAGAAGGTGGGTTGTCTTGTTGCGTAGAACCTTATCACTTCGTTCCAAAATATTCACTGGCTGCTCCTCATAGGATAGATCACCTTCCAACTGCACCACCTCTGAGTTTAGTACATGTGAGGGATCAGGTATGTACTTCCTCAAGAGTGATACATGAAAAACATCATGAACTCGAGCCATATTCGGGTGAAGTGCAAGCCGATAGGCCACAACTTCTAGGAGGTCAAGGATTTGAAAGGGGCCAATATACCTTGGGCTTAGCATCCCTTTCTTCCTGAACTGCATGACTCTCTTCCATGGAGATATTCAAAGGAAGACTTTATCTCCAACATAGAACTCCAAGTCCCTTTGATGGTTTCCAGCGTAGCTCTTTTTCCAACTTTGAGCAGCTTTGATGTGTTCATGGATGGCTTGAACCTTCTATGTCATCTCTTGAACAAGATCAGGTCCAAGTAGATTTCTTTCTCCAACTTCATCCCTACATGTTGGAGTTCTAAATTGCTTTCCTTACAGAGATTCATATGGAGCCATCTGAATACTCGAGTGGAAGCTATTGTTGTATGAGAACTCAACCAATGGGAGATGCTGATCCCATCAACCTTTGAATTCTAGAGAGCAGGATCAAAGCATTTTTTAAGAATCTGAATAATCCTTTCAGATAGGCCATCAATTTGGGGGTGATAGTCCATGCTGAAATTTAATTCAATACTTAAAGAATGTTGAAGGATCCTCTATAATTTAGATGTGAAACTCGGATCACGGTTAGAGAAAATTGAGAGTGGAACATCGTGTAGTCTCACCACTTCCATCACATTTATCTTTGAAAGTTTTTAAAGTTATAGATCTTCCCAAATAGCGATAAAATGGGCAGTCTTGGTGAGTTAGTCAACCACAACCCATATCGCATAATTTCCCTTTGATTTCTTTAGGAGACCCATGACAAAGTCCATAGTAACCTTTTCCCATGTCCACATGGGTATAGGCAATGGATACATCATACCTTTGTACTTTTTTCGCCCAGCTTTAACTTGCTGATATACCGAGCACCTTGATATATATTCCACAACCTCTTTCTTCATGTTATCCCACAAGAAGTGTTCCTGCAGATCATGGTACATCTAGGTACTCCCATGATGGATAGAGAAAGTTGAGCTCTTTGCATTTTCCAATAGCTCCTTCTTTATCCTGGGTGATGAAGGCACACAAAGTAGCGTTCCAAACTGAATCACACCATCATCGTCGATATGGAACTCTTGCAGCTTCCCTTCTTTTACTACATTCACCCTCTTTTGTATCTCCACATCATCCCTTGGTGATTCCTTAATCATCTCTTGGATGGATGGTTGAGTAATCATTTGGGAAAGGTAGGATGTATCCCATACCCTTATGATTTACAAAACCATTATTTGCATATCCATGAAGATAGGTTCTTTATCAATCTGCAGCATGGATAGTGTAGCACGTTCTTTTCTTCTTAGTGCATCAGTATCCTTGTTCACCTTTCCATGATGATAGTGAATAGAGCAATCATAATCCTTGAATAGCTCCAACCATCTCCTTTGCCTCATGTTGAGCTCATTTTGTGTGAATATATACTTTAGGCTCTTGTGGTCGGTGTATATGTCACACTTCTCACCATAAAGGTAGTGCCGCCATATTTTCATTACCAAAATCAGGCCTTCCAGCTCTAGATCATGCATCGGGTAGTTCTGCTCATGGATCTTTAACTGTCATGAGGCATAGGCTATCACATTATCATTTTTCATGAGCATACAACCCAATCCTTTCTTTGAAGCATCACTGTATACCACAAAACATTATCCACTTTTTAGTAGTATGAGTACTGGTTCAGTGATCAGCCTTCTATTTAGCTCCTTGAAGCTTCCTTCACATTCTTCCATACCAACATACTTTACCCCTTTCCTTGTTAACTTACTTAGAGGGCTTGACAATCATGAGAAGTTTCTCACAAAACATCGGTAGTACCCAGCTAATCCAATAAAACTATGGATTGCTATTACACTAGAGGGCATGTTCCATTACTCAATCACCTTTTTATTTTAAGGATCCATTGATATTCCCTCACTTGTGATCACATGTCCCATGAACATGACTTTCTTCATCCAAAAGTGACAGTTTCTTAACTTGGCGTACAACTTCTCCTTTCTCAATGTCGCCAACACATGTCTTAGTTGTTCTTCATGTTCCACCTTTCTCTTAGAGTAGATGAGAATATCATCGATAAACACAACCAAAAATTTGTCAAGGTAAATTCTAAATACTCTATTCATCAAATACATGAAGATTTCAGGGGAATTAGTATGTCCGAAGGGAATCCCCAAAAACTCATAGTGCCCAACCCTTGTACGGAAAGCAGTCTTCTGAATATCTTACTTCTTCACCTTTACCTGATGATATCCAGAATGAAGATCCACCTTTGGTAAGTATTGATCTCCTCTTAACTGATCGAACAAGTCATCAATACTTGGAAGATGATACTTGTTCTTTGTGGTGATCTTGTTGAGTTCCTGATAGTCGAGACACAACCGCATTGTTCCATCCTTCTTCTTCACAAAGCGCACTGGTGCACCCCAAGGAAATTCACTAGGGTGTATGAACCCTTTGTCTAGATGCTCTTGCAGCTACTTATTTAACTCCTTCAGTTCGATAGGATCCATCCTATAGGAATACTTCGAGATAGGAGTAGCTCCGTGTATGAGTTCAATTGAGAACTCTACCTCACGATCTGGGGGAATTCTGGGTAACTCTTCGGGAAATACATTGTCGTATTCCCTCACGATGGGAATTTCCTCATGGTTGGCACTTTAATTCGACTCAACCATTTGGTCAGGGTATTATTCTTCATAAGAAATCAACACCCACACCATTGAATGACTTTTCAAAGGAGATTCATGATCTTCCTTGAATTTTTAAAAGAGCCTGGGATGGTTTGGAATATGAAAAGATATTTCCTTTTCCCGATAGTTTATATGTGTTCTATATGATGAGAGACAATCCATTCCCATTATAGCATCGAATTCCACCAAGGGATGTATACCGAGATTTTCCAGAAGAATCCTCCCACAAACACCAACAGGATAAGATTCAGACACTTGGGTTGCAATGATTGCACCACTTAGTGTTTTTATAGATATCTCTACTTCAATGTTTTGGGGCTTTGATTCTATAGTTCTAGAAAACATTTATGATATAAAGGAATGCGTAGAACCAGAATCAAATAATAATGTTTCCATTCATGAGTGAATAAGAAGTGTACCTTGTACGATATCATTATCATGCTCCACCTCCGCAATAGTGATGGCATAAGCCTTCCCTTTTTTCCTTTGGATTTGGTGGTTACTAATGCTGATTACCCTCAAGAACTCTAGGTTTAGTGCACTGGTTGAATATTTCCCTTGCTCCCTATAGTTGTAGCAATGAACCATGAGTGGTTATCTCCTATCATCGGCTACATTATCCTTCATTTTCGTGTAATTTCAACACTCTTGGGCATGGATTCCTTCTTTCCCACACTTGAATAATTTCCATGTCCCTCTGAGGTAGTTCCCATGGTAAAACTCTACATTTTTGGCATGTGGGTCGTTGATTTTTCTTCCCACTTTTGTCATTAGATCCACCAGCTTGAAACTCCATTTTTCATTTCTTATCACCATATCCATGGGACCATTCTCAGAACTCCATATCCACTTTGAGAGCACATCGAACAACATATTCATAACTCACAAAGTATCAAATTGTAAGAGCCTTTTGAACGTGTGGTTTTAATCCACTAAACAATCTATCAATTTGACTATCATTGTTGATAACAAAACCTAAAACGTACCTTGAAATCCTTGTGAAATTCACTTCATAGGTTGTGACAAATTCTAAATCTTTTTTCTTGAGCTCTATAAATTCTCTCTCCAACTTCGTACGAAGATTTCATGGGAAATACTTATTAAGAAACATTATCTTAATGTATTCTCATTCCATCTCTTCGATTTCCTCCATTGGCTTGGTGTTCTTAATCAAATCCCACCATTGATCAGCTTATCCATCTAAACGATAAAGGACTAGGGTCACCTTCTCTATCTTAGAACAGTGAAGAATAGAAAAGATCTTCTCCATGGAGTTAACCCACTATTTCGCAACTAGTGGATCAGATGATCCACTAAACGTTGGTGGTTGTTTCCACATAAAACATTCGATAGCCAGTTTCTCCCTCCTTGGTGAAGGGGGACGTTCTCCATTATTATGGATTTTGTTCATAACCTGAGATAAATGGGTAATTATCTTCATGATTGTTTGAAATCCACCTCCCAAATCATTTGGTATGTCGTTCAGTCAATCATTGTATTGTCCCTCGCATGATTTGTTGGGTTGATTTCTCCTGGTTCCCACCATTTTCTAAAATAGAATAGGTTAGAGAAAAACATAAGTTAAAAAATTATGAATAACTTATTCATTTAAACAATTTATACCAAAAACATAACATATGGGATCCCTATGTAAATATTTTGGTGTGCTTATTTTTACTAAGTCTTTTGCTAGAGTTTTTCTCTAGGGTTCACTAATCCTAATTCCTAAATTAACTAAACCATTCCTCTCATACCAACTATAGAATCCCAGACTTTTCTGAAATTAATATAATATAATTTTAAAGGTAAAAAACAAAATAGTATTACACATAAAGGATCCAACGGTTTAGTTTCTTGGGAAAACGAGGACCATACATAGTAATTACAAGATCAAGCATAAACATTTATTTAATTTCTTCTTCTCTAGAATCTTATTGTCACATGTCCTCTCCTTAGTACATGTAGCCACCTGAGGATATAAATCAAAAAGGGGTGAGCTAAAATCCCGGTAAGAGGATATATAAGAATAATATAGCATGGGTTGAGCATAATCATTACATAGTTCAAGGATCAGGAACATGAGAGGAACATAAATAAAAGACTTGAAAGGTGGCAATGCATAAAAATGAAACATCATCTTTTAGTGGTTAACTACCACACATAATTGTGAACCAAACTAGAATCTTGTTCACACATCCTTTAACATTTACTCATGATATTCATCACTTTACCCAATGCATTAAAGCACCGTATAATTCCAGGCGCACCTGTCACTTTGAAACATTCATATTACGCTATATAATTCCCTTCGCACCCGTCACATCATAACATTATCATTATCATGATTTCCACATTGAACACATATCAAAAGTGAAAATAACTAACCCATTTAAAGTAAT
This sequence comes from Viscum album, assembly GCA_963277665.1. NCBI lineage: Eukaryota > Viridiplantae > Streptophyta > Magnoliopsida > Santalales > Viscaceae > Viscum > Viscum album. The sequence continues at coordinate 1,411,949,779 of OY728134.1, forward strand.
GGGTTTCATCTCATAAGAATACATTCATAAGCTTTGGGTTCCTAAACGAATGTGGGAACAATATACTTGATACACGAACCATCAACCATGAATGAGAGGTAAAAGTTGAGTTCTTAAAAGAAGAGTTCTTTTGGAAAACATTTCGTTTGCCATAAACTTCATTATAAAACATTTTTATCCCATAAAAGGTAATATAATTATGAAGAAATTATATTTATGGAGTAACCATGTCAAATTGGAGTGAAAGAGGTAGAACCCGAAGGAAGAAAATTGAGTTGTAGATTACCCCTTACCTTGTATTCGAATACTTCTTTCTCTTTAATGTCCAGTATAATGACATTATATTCATTAATTTGAAATTAAAATACCTTTTATACATTAATAGGTTTAATTATGGTTTCATTATGTGATTTTATGTGCCATTGAATGAGTTATAGAGTTTAGAAACATTATTCGGGAATGTCTGTTTTTATGGTTTTCTGGAGTGGTTAAATTGTATTCTTAAATTGATGTTCGGGTAGAACATGGGTAAACATAAATAACTAATATTACATGTTATTAATGATATTAAAATAGTATAAAAGATCTTATAATGAATTATATTAGATTCATGTGGATGAATCATTATATAATAATTAAATGATGATTTTTGGGGTTAATTTGGGTGGTTTTTCGATCACAACAAACTTGTTTTAATTTATCGCATAGTAATATGTTCATAAGTTAGTTTCTATATATTAAATAGGACATAATACATAAAACATATTCCGGTTCAACCATAAAAATGGTTTCATGACAAGATCTGATGTTTTAAATGGAAGAATAAAACATTTCATTCTTGAAGGTGATAAATTAACATCTCACGAACAACGTTCTCTTTAATAAAATAAAAGAAAGAGGGAAAGGGAGGTTGGATGATATAATATCCCATTAGCATCATAACATTATATTATATGTATAATATTGGATTTAAAATACCATTTGGGTGATGATAGGTGGGGAGAGATCAAGAAATGAACTTGAACATGAAAGGAAATTAAAGGAGAAGAGGGAGAGAAATTACCTCTTGAATCCTTCTCTTGAGAACCTCCTTAAGGGCCTAATCATGGTATTTTGACGAGACCAGAAGCTCCTAGACGTGGGGGAGGGGATACGGATGATTTTTTGTCAGAGTTTAGAGATGTCTTGGAGCTTGTGAGGTGTGAAGGAATGAGGCTGTGAAGGGTGGTTATTATAATGGAGGGGAGGGGTAAATTTTGAATATTTAATTCAATATTTTATTATTTCCCTCAAGAAAAACAATAGTATTGTTTCATGTGACCCCTAAATGTAATAAGTTCATGTGAGTTTGAAAAAAGTGTCCTTTTATCACTTGTGATGGCATGAATAGTGTATTTAATAGTTAAATCGTATATGCGTTATTTTAGTGTATTTCACTATTCATAAAAAATTCAAGTTTTTCAGAAAAATACCAAAAAGTTTCCCTAACCATTTTTGGACATGTAGATTTCCAAAATGAATTCTGTTATTCAAAATTAATTTTCTAAATATTATTAATTTAATTTTTAAATAAAGTCATAGTTAATTTGAAAGATAACAATCTTAAAGGTGCACTTAGTTTTATTTATCATTAAAAAATTAATTAAGATCTCATTATCTTATTTCCTTAAGAAAATAAAATAATATTATTATTTACTATTCATAAGGGTCATATTACTATTCATAAGGGTGTGTTACTATTCACTAAAAAACATGTTTGTTCTATCAAACTCCAAAAATCATCTTGAACAAAACCGTGTATGTTGGATTTTCAAAATTCCATAAAAAAGAAGTGAAAAACTTGTGTTTAAAGGCCACTTATAACTTATTACTTCATTATGTTGTAGATTTTTGTGATTTTATGACATAAATTTATGAAGGAAAATTTTCATTGAAAAACTTTGGGTCGCTACAGTCCCTTTCACATCAACATGGTCAAAGGGGCAGAAATCCTGGAGAAATCTTCCACAAACTTCCTGTAGTACCCTGCCAAACCAAGGAAACACCACACCTATGACACATTCTTGGGTGGATCCCAATCAATCATTGCCTCTACCTTTGTGGGATCTATGGACAACCCCTGCTCCGTAATGACATGCCCCAGAAAGACGACCTCTTGAATCTAGAACTGACATGTAGAAACTTTCCCATACAGCTGGTGCTCCCATAATAAGTCTAGGACCATCCTCAAATGCTTTGTGTGCTCCTCCTCCGTCGTAGAGTAGATGAGTATGCCATTAATAAATACTACCACAAAACGGTCCATGTACGGCTGGATGATCTGGTTCATCAAATCCACAAAAACAGTGGGGGTATTCGTCATGCCAATGGGAATCACCAGAAACTCATAATTCCCATATCAAAAACGGAAATCCATCTTTGGGATGTCAGCCTCATGATCCTGCAACTGGTGGTAGTCGGATCGATGATCAATCTTGTAGAACCACTTCTCCACCTATATGGTAAAAAAACTTTCTGAGTGCAACGGAGGTCTCAGAATTTCTATCCGAGCCTCTGTTCAGAAGTTGTAAAGTTCATGACCAAGGACGCAAAATTAGGAAAACCCCCTTGGTGTATGTTTCCACAGAGGGGTCACGCCTACAAAAGTTACACCCCTACTAGGGTAAACAACACATTCTGGACTCAACGGTGACCTCTTTGTTCCCATACGAGCAACCGTTTAAGTGTTATTATGTTTATTTGGTGTGTTTAGTGTTAAAGAACTTAAAATTTAATTCTGGCCGCACCAGGGCTTGGAATCACACGCCATCTGAACGGTCTGCTCTGGAATTACATCTAGAAAATTTTAAAGTCTTACAGGCTCAAAACCAGGGTTCTTGCAGATACATATTAATTCTTCCTGATGTTCAAGTGCATCACCCATCTATCCCAGAATCATCATGTTGGTTCACCTCCACCCTGCATGATGTTAACCTGTATTCCCCTTTAGACCGACATGGGTTATAATTTATTTTGGGAATTTAGGAAGCCTCTTTGAGGTTCTATCCCAATCATTAGTAAACTGTGGTGCTCCCTCCTATAGATGTACCCTACTGATTTGACATCTTCCATTTTTGGGTCACATATCCTTAATCTGCCTCCCATAGGTATTCTGATCCCCCAGGGTAGCTTAACAGAGGTAAGCCCCACACTCACTCCATACACCTCCAACCAAGAGTTCCCCTCTTGTGATGGGCTACTAACCATGTGTACTCCCCAACATGTTTCTGGGTTAGTGTCCTTTGTATACATCGTAATCCAATTCCCCCATTCAAGAACAATGTGAACATTAATTCCCTACCAAGGGGATACATAGTAAACCTCCCTAAGTACCTAACCTAGGCCACCACATCCTGGTGAGATCATTCCATTCATCCAATCACTGATATTTGGAGCACTTAGGCAACAAACCATGTGTAATCCCCACTTAATCCACATTCATCTAACCAAGTGTGTACCTCTTGTGATGGTCTTCTAACCATGCGTGAGCCCCGATATATCTCTGTGTTGTTTTCCATTCTGTACACCAGGATTCCATGCCTCACCAATTAAAATTATGTGTGTTTTGACCCCTATATTCTAAATATGGTACCCTAGAAGCCTCTATGAGGTTCAATCCCAGTCAATGGTAATGTGTGGTGTTCCATTGGCTGCAGCCCAATGTCAACTGATCCACCCTTTGTGGTGTCCACGTCATCCTTCACAGTGTGACATCTTCCATTTATGGGACACACCATCCTAGAACCTATCTTTTTTTGGAATTCTAATCCATCCATATGTTACTACATTTTTTGGATGTACCCTCATTGTGTGACATCTTCCCTTTATGGGGGACACCACCCACGGTCTTTACTTTTTGGGAATTCTGATCTATCTACCCGATAAAAAATTATTGTGCCTCCTCTTAGGGGTGTGCCTCCCAAATTCAACCTCAGTGGTGTCCAGATCAATATTTTTCCATCTCAGCAAGACACTAAACGTGTGGCCTATACCATGTCAAAACACGGGATGTCTGAGGAAAGCATCAAAAGGAACGCCTTAAGAATAACCATCTCTAAAAGACGTTAAACTCGCGACATAGCCCATGTTAAGGATGGTATGTCTGGGGAAAACCTTAGAAGTCATTCCTTCAGCGTAACCATCTCCTCAATATATTTTACTTGCAGAATACCCCATGATAAAAATGGGAAGATGAGGAAGACATCAGAGATATGTCTCAGGAATAATATACCCCATGACCTATGTGGGATTCCTCAGGTTACTACACCCATGAGAGGACCCCTTGGGAGGAAGAATAAAGCTGACCAATGAACCATTATCCTAAGAATCCCTAACATAAATGATGTTACCATATACTCTAACTGAAGGTTTCTACACTATCAAGACCCCTTGGAATATCCATAAGAAGAAGTGTAATTAATAGGCATCCATAAATACATGGATCCTAGAAGTGCTTCCCAAACAATGTCTTAATCTATGAGGGAGACCCGGACTAGGTGACGACTTCCGAGGAGGAATCCATAGAAGGACACAATGACATCCCATCATCCCGATCAAAACAAGGAGAAAACATCTATGATGATGTGATTAATTCCACCGACCTTTGTAAAGTAGGAATGAGATGTAGACATTGCAACCCCCAGGGAGTGTCAATAAACAATGAACCACATGGTGTAGAACTGATGGAAAAGCATTGGAAGCGGGGCCTCTCATAGTAATCTCTGGATACGACATGTGGTGTGGTGTGAGCCTCTAAGGTCCTCATTCATGTTGATATTCCCACACCACCATTATGAACATATCAATATGACACTCCTTTCATCCCCTATAGTCCAAGATCCTTCAACTTTAATCTATACTACTTCTCTAGAACTATGTGGGGATGGATTCACGTCCTTATAGGATACGTACTGACACACAGAAATTCTGTTTTTGAGCCCAGCCACCAAATGCCTTCAAACCATTGGCCCCATGACCTTGATCAATAAACAATATTCATAACCCTAAACTATATGTAGTTCATCTTAATATATTAGTGTGATACATGGGTTCCTTTGTCCCTCATTCACCTCAGGTTTTATCCCTTCTGCATCACATGTATATCTATGGAATGAGAATTCCTCTTTATCCCCTCTAACCTTATCATAGTATAAGAAATGATTCTTTAAACAATATGTGATATTCCTCATGAATGAACATATTGTGTGTGTGGGCCTCCTTGGTCCTCATTCACATTAGTTATGTTATGCCACCACATTATGCACATTCCTCTTGGAGCGCCCCCTCTAGTCTAAACTCTATGACCATAAACTAGGATCCCTGTTAAGATATGTGATTTGGTTTTGAGACCCCATGGTGCTTCTTCATGTTAGGTTCATCTATTTTGACATCACATATGCTTTATTTCAATTTATTTCCATATGTTTCCATGGTACGCAAGACCCATTTGGATCATCCATGTTAGGTTTATTCCCTTTGTTCCACACAAATAATTTGGAACATTTTATAGTCAATGTAATATGAAATTAAATTATGGACTGAGATCCTGGAAGAATCGTATTAAACTATTTTCAATGTCTTTATTACATGATGCTAAACTACATGGCACTGCCTTATCACACAATTCTAAACTGTACCATACATTGGCCTCACTGTATGTTGTTAAACTACATGTCTATTTTCCTCACTACAAAACATAAAACTACAAGGAATTCAAGGCCCTCACATGAGATGCCACATCCATCTGTTTGGGTCGTCTACCACATCACTCATGTTCCTTATACTATCGCTTAACATATGAGATAGAACACCCAATGGAAGATGAGTTTGATCTTTTTTTACCATTATGCTTACACCACTGTGTTATTAGCCACGATGGAGTAACTACAAGAGTGTGGAAATCTAGTAGGACATTCCATCTCTCCACTCCCAAAATTCGCGTTCCCCTAATTTGGATCCTCATCCACATTCACATCTGATGGGAACACCTAATGGCATGGTCTCATGGAGTTTCTTCTCAACTATCATCATGGTCCAACAACCTAGAATAATTTTGGACAAAAATCTGATACAGGACCTGTATTTCGAACTTGGATAGTAGTTGGCCCCGATTTTAATCCCTGTTTTAGGATAAAAAAATATGGATGATGCGTTGTTGAACATGGTTACTAATTATCCCAAACCTAACGATGTTCCCATTGTGTTCGGAATTTTGGGTGTCTTGATTCAAAATTCTCATACCCCTTTGTTTAAATAGACTCCAACTCCCCTCGTGTTATCTCATTCATGCACAAGAACACATTGAGAGAAGCATGTTTGTTATTCTGAGAGCCATGTTCCCTTATCATAGCCTCTTTTACCCCGAAAACGCTTGGTAGTCTGTCAATAGTAGTAGACCCTATTTATTAAATAATAATTCGACAATCTCGTACAAAGTGAATGGTTATGTTGTCACCCATTGGTTTTAACAACAGTCATGACCCATGTGAGCTTATCAATTGATCATTTTTTTATTTAACAGAAGAGATTGAGATGTAATAATTAAAACTCCAAAAAGTGTGTTCATGCATGCATGTGTTTCAAAAGTAACAATATAATGTTTCCTGAATTTTAAAAAACATATACCCTATTGATCTACCCCTATAATGGAGGGCTTCATCTCCACCACCCATGGGTGTGTGGCCTCTAGGATCACTTGTTGTCACATGGTCTCCCTTTATTCGTTTTTAGATGGAGGAAAAACACATCAGCCTTGATCTTCACCTGGGATCACATAACATTTAGATCATCCACATGATGGTATACCTACATTAGATGCTCTTGGGCCTCTTACAACTGAACCCTAAATCTTGAAATTAGTTCTGATTGTGTTGAATCAAATGAATAATAGCCATTCACTTATTATTACACACACATGATCTCTTTTTTTACTTCTTATAACTTTGGGTGGTTGTTAGATTTCACCCTACACCAAGAAACACCCAAAATGGGACTACATTTCGGAATATTTTCAAAATGGTATTCCCCTATCCACATATATAGACCTTGAGTGTCCACCTCTTAGGAATAGAGACATTTCATTTAGGTGTGGATTAACTCAATATAGTTCATATATTGTGACTCTTGCGTGTTGTCAATGAAACACTTGATAATATATCATGCTCGGTGTCAGGTAGCCTAGTTGTCCTCGATAACATTAGAATCAGATTCATATATCTATTCTAGTTATACATTTTCATACGCTTGAAATGAGGCTAGGAATTTGGTAGTGGGATCTTCTTATGGAAACATATTGGATGGGCTGGGCTCAATGTCAGGAAGTTTTCCATCATCACTTGATCCCACCATGAAAATGTTATCCTTGTTATCCCTGGATATGTTTTTGTTAGTAACATCACCTCTTGACACAATAGACCGATCACCAAAGGTTTTGGCCTCATCAACTCAAAAATCTATCTCCATATGGATGGAGACTTAGGTCCTCAACCATTCTTACTAGAAGAGAACCTGCTACACCAAGGACTATTCAGACATGGATCACGTCAATCAATATGGTTTATTTAACAAGTATGACTCTGTGATGAAGGATACTAACAAAGATCACGTGATGGTTTATCATTATACCTAGATTTTATAGTAGTAATGTTGATATTTGGCCCCCCATTTACGATTTAAGGCGTTGTGGATTCCAAGTTAGCCTCTCTACCCTCCTCAATGTCGGTTAGCCTAGTACATGGTTCTTCCCCAAGATTAGGCTCTAATTCTTGGTCTTCTCTGCCCACTGATATACATTTATCCCTATCAATATGAGTCTCTTATGTAATATTCTCCTATACGTAATAGATTTTATTTCCAGATAGAACATGAGAGAGGTAATATCTCAGTGAAGTTTGTTGCATCTTATTTTAAGAGCCATAGAAAATCCTACCAATGATGTTTCCTCCTAGGTTGCAACCTCACCTTTCCTCAGATTTCACCCTTTGTTGGCATCTCCCCACCCCAGTGTCACCATATTCTATCAAAAATGGGAAGAGCCTCCTCAGATTAGTCATTGATAGTTTTGGATAGGAGTTTAAATCTTTTAATACAATCATTTGATTCATCATTGGATATTAAATGCATCAAGAGTTCACTATGTACTCCATCTCAGACATGTACTACTGTCCCTCTGTCTGAGATACAAGAAACCCATATTTGGCATGAAAATTTCTCAAAAGATCTATTTCTAGAAGTTGGGAAAAAATACATCAAGGCATCATTAAAGTATTTTTTAGGTGATTGTGTTTGATGAAAAAGTAAACCTCGATGCTTTGTTTGTTGAAAAGGTGGTTTTATGAGTTCAGTTTTTTAAAAAAGAGGACATCAATGGTTCATTTTCGGGTTCAAGAGATATTGGGTACAATCCATGATTGAAATAAGAACCTCCAAAAAGTAATGGATGATCTGGAGGTGGTACAAAAGAGAATATACAAGGTGGAACTGTTTTCCAGTTCTGAAAAATATTTGCGCCTGAAAAACATAAAATTGAGAGACATGTTTTTTGAAAATGTAGCCTTGAAAAATTTTATAGTGGTGCACAAAATAGAGGAATGGATTTTTTCACAAAATAGGACTTTCGAGATAATAAGCTCAAAAATTGGCAAAGGAATGAGGTGCACGAAATATTGGAGTCGTGTACAAAATACGTTGTTGCGCAGAAGATGTGTTCTTCGCCCATGAAGAGGATTACGCGCTCATGGGGGGTTTTTTCATGTAGTGTAGATTTTGCCTATAAATCAGATTTGAACCCTCATTCGACAAATCTCTTTACTTAGAGAAGATCCGAGCTTTGGGGCGCATAAAAATAAACAAAGAGAGTTGTTTGAAAAATTAACTTCCATAGGTAAAAATTGATGTTGCTCATAAAAGTAATCATTGCATGTAAAATGAAGTTTGTATAAAATTTTTGAGGTTTATTGAAATGTATAGTTGGGTTTGAATGAAAAAAAATTATATTTTGTGTGCATGTTAAGAGAATTATGTGCAAGGCACAGTAAGGCCTCCGCATAAAATTTGAGGTTGCCCATTTCAATTCCGTGGTAAAGCATTGTTCATATGTGGATGAATGTAGATCATAAATTGAGTATCTACATTGTGTTGAAGATACATGTATCCATTCAATTTATGAGACCTAATGGTCTATAAAATGTGATTTGATATTCTGAAGAATTAGTGAGCACACTTCATTTGAGGGAGCACTGATCTTTCATATTGTGAGTTGTTGTAAGCCATAAGGGATAGTGAGTCCACATCGAACATTGTAAATAGCATTGCGCTTAGATTGGATTTGGTAAATTAGCACATTTCTGGTGTATGCTCCTTGGATGTATCCCAGTGAGGGTGAACCAAGAAAAAATAGGTGCATCCTATGAATAATTTAATTTCAATATAAACATTGCTACAGGAAAGGGAGAGAATATAGTTTTTCTTAATAGAAAAACAAGATCAATAGAGGCAGGTGATTTAATCTATCATACCCTGATTCACTCCCCCCTATCAGGGTATCTAACCTAGTGAACCTAACACTAACTAGTTGAGTTGATCACAAATTTTTTGAGGATGAATTAATTTATTTTTAAAATCCTATTCTTCCCATTACACAAGGTGGAAAACATCCTCGGGTATATCCAAATAACGCAACTGCTTCTTGAGATCCTAGGTAGGTATTCTATGGAACCCTCTTGATGATTCTCATGCATCACAAGTCTGTATGACTAGGACCACGGGGCCTACTATAGCTGATCTTCTTATTCTTGTGATTGTTGCATGCCACAATATTATTAGCTCTACTACTAGAGATCCCCAAATGTATTGGGTATCAACCCTACCACCATGACGTACTCTTTTTTTATACAGCCTAGACCATGATGTTGATGTTTCATCACCTAGTTTTCTTAAATGTTACATTGTTTCTATGTTCCTCTTAGGTTGGAAGACTCCTAGTTTTTTGCATACTTATCGACTATCCCGTAGGTGGAAGCGAAGGGAGGAAGCTCGTTCCACATCATTCCATATTCTTGCATGAACATGAGCCAGAGTAGCCTCGTCCTACACATGTGATATTCATTGTGTACTCCACTGTACACCTTCAGGGTTAACCTTTGTAGACATTTAAATTTCCTTTTAAACTAGTGTAAGGTGTGTAGGTCATAGATCAGATCATATTCCACTCACACCAAAAGTAATCCACCTCAAAAGGCCATGGGATATTACTGTATGTCTTTTGATCCCATGTCATCCTTATTGGATTCTCTAGTTAGAAAAGGAAATGGATGGATGTTGAATTCATTCTCCCTCTAGATCTTACTCATCACTATCATCAATTTTAGCACAAATGGGGAACTTCACAATTTTTTTTAAAATTTATGATCATAAGGTTATATCTGGTGGGGAAATTTAATTCAGGTATTCATATCACCCCATGTGCGCCACCACCATGTTATACAAGAAGTGGAGTGGCCCGCAGACGTACAATGGCTTCTTCCCCACAATGATATGACAAAGCACCTAACACATCTTCTACAAACAACAGGATCCCAAGGTGGATATACTTCCCCATTTCTATAATCACCTCCATGATGAACATGTTTGACTGTGCACCCATATGAATGTCTCTCACTAGTATAATCCATCAAAAAATAAGTGCAGATATGAACCTGATTAATTTGAATATTGGGTTTTTCTCAGTGTTGATGTTGTACCCCCCATAGATTCCATTGGAAATCCACTATGATCGTCTAGTAATAACCTTCCCTAACTCACTGATCCCCTTTAAAGAATGTGTGGGGCCTCATGGGTAGTTTCATGGGTTCCTCCTCCCCATCAGGAGGCCTCTCTACAATAATGATTATGAAATGACCAAACCACTTCTTAAAGGGGACATACCTTTTTGTCTACCTTTCATTATTTGTGCCCAGAAAAAATCAAGGAGCATCTTTTCTAGACGGGGAATATGCTATGGATCCTCATATGTATTCTCTTTTGGAAGAAACTCATCATATGTGGCCACTATAATAGTGATTCTTATAATATTATAAATATCCCAGATGATGATAACGACATCCCAATGATGCAAATTGAAAGTGTTGGTCCCCAATGATAATCTACTTAGTAGTTATAGAATTATTTCTTTTGATTGATAAATATGTAAATGAGATTCACATACCGCTTCATACAGGCCTACTCACCTCATCTATACTCCGAATTTTGCACAGGATGCACAGACCCAATTGGCCGAGGCCTATTCCTCTATGATGTTACCACCCTCGAATAGGTACCAATCATCAGTCTATCCATTTTGGGGTTCCATAACCCTGATATGAAGAGTGTATTGTATTTTTCTATTTATTCATATCGATTCAATGGTTTCCCATAAATTTTTATAATATTGATATAGATACAGTATTCTATGATAGGCGTGTGATTTGTCTAGGAATGATCATCAGCATCCATGTGCAAGTGGTACTGACATGGCATACATCTGAACCACTAATCAGGAGCATCCCTTCTTTCCTCTAGGATAAATATGTTGTCCCTCTGAAAAAATCCATAAAACAAAAACCTCTTAGATAGGGAGTGGTCCTTCTACACATCCAACAATAACTCCAGTAATGATTCGTGATCAAAATATCTCTAGATATACTCCACAATAATGATATTTTTCAATATATCTTCCCTTAAGGTGGCATCTGTGAGTACCTCATGAGAATATTCTTGAATGTCAATTGATTTGGAACTCAGTCAATTTTTTGGAACCTATTCATGATATTATCTCAGGAAGAATGTTCTTGGAGCACTGAATCATGGAGATATTGATGACTCTACATCTATCATAGAAAAATATAGTATTTAGATGCCTTAGTTCATAGATCAGTGTTTTTTGAGAAATGTTCTAAGGAACATGGTTCGCAAAGATCAGTCATGGGGAGTGTGGATTCATGACCGGATTTATCAGTCGTTATCGTTCATGAAGATGTAGTGCAAAGAATGGGCCCTTCACACCCTATATATAAGCATTGGAAGACCAACCTTCACAGCGGACCACACACCCCCGAGGTTCAGGGTGGCCTCACCGAGCATGCATCACCTAACATTCATTTCATGACTTCTTTGTGGTAATCGTTCTTTTGTTGAATTACTCTCAGAATATGTCCCTCCTTTTCCCATTTTATTCTATTCTAGGTGTGATCATTTATTTGCATCGAAATGCGTACCATGGGAAATGTACAAGAAGGCCACACTAATGGAAGTGGTAACTTTTGAGTAACAACATTTGTTTTATAAAACAATGAAAAAACATTGGGCATGAGAGCTTGAGAGTTGTTCTTTTACTAAAACTGACATCGAAAATTTGTTATGCATCGTTTTTCACTTGGGTTTTTACTAAAACTGAGGCAAAAAATGGAGGTAGAATTTATTTTTGGCATCGTTGTATTTAAAAACACGATGCGAAAAATTAAAAAATATAATTTTTGCATCAATTTTTTTAGAAAAGGATGTGAAAAATAAAAAAAAAATATTGGGGTGGGTTTTTAAAAAAACCAATGCCAAAAATCTTTTCTAAGATATTTCAGCATCAGTTTTGTAATAACCGATGCAACAATCATTGAAAATTGTCTATTATTGAGAAAACCTAATTTTTTGGATCTATGAAACCATCCCGCTCGTGAAGAATCTCTAAAAAATCATGAAAACATTGAAGGCCACATTGTGTTCTCAAACTCAATTGTTGTTGATTTTCTTCAATTTTCCCAATCGGTTGTCTCCAATCTATATATTCATCAATTATATCACCATATCCACATTATTTTCTTCTAGAAATCCTATTTCTGACCTAAACTATTGTTATATTTTAGTTTTTTTCATCTCTAATGTTATTTTTCAAAATCAATTTCGTTTAGATCTTGTAGGTATTGTTTATTCATGTAACGTATTCAAGGTACGATGTCGGATTAAGGATCAAGGAAAAATTGAACTCCGAATTTTGTAAGAAATTTTTTTAATATGGTTGATGGTGTGATCATGAGTTTTACTAGACCATTCCAAGGATTTATATGCTTATTTTAACTATTAAACCACATATAATTCTATTTTTCTTAATGTACTTATTCCTTGAAGTTCTTTTATTGTTTATATCAATCATCTCATTCACTTTAACATGGGTTAAAAACTTTGATGGTAAAATGTAAAAGGATGTGAATTTTATAATTTAACCCTATGAAAAGTATCACTATTTTTGAAGAACCTCATCACATATACAGTTGCATAAGGCATACTAAAACTGAATAAATTCATTATATACTTATATGTGATATAATTATATGTCTGTTGTGACCTGATAATTTGTCTTATGACTCCTATGTTTAACCATGTTACAACATGCAATATAATTAAACACTCCATTAAATAATGCTCTTAATTGGTTCTCCTTCAGTCATGATATATTTTATCCCACGGTATCCATATATAGTCAAGATAAATATAATATTTTATAGTCGAATATCTTTTCTCACCCTATGTTATTTCATTATTATGTATATACATTTTTCTTAAGTCTAATAATCATATGAATCTTCATTGAAGTTGAATAGATTATATTGATTAGTTTTTTTGATATAAAGTATTCATAAATAAATGTTTTTCATAAGAGAATTGAAAAGAATATATGGTAAAATATATTATAAATAGAAATGTAGGACATCCATTATTGTTGATAGATAATGTCATAGTGAGTTTGATGTGGTCACAGTAGCATAGTCAAAGTTTTATTGTGTCCATTAGTAATCCACTACCAATAGAATCACAATTCAGAAGTGTAATAACTCCATATTTATGAATATTATAATAACCGCTTTTAAAAAATAATATAAGAGGTAACACGACTATAAAACCGGGTTTCTGTAGGGACACACTTTAACAACACTAAAAAATGATGATGAAGGGTACTTTTAACAGCACTAAAAATGCTTTGTTATAATCGCCCCTTTAATAGTGGTTTTTTAGCACTATTAAAGTGGCCTCCTTTATCTGTGCTTTTTTAGTAGCACTGGTATAGTGTGGGCTTTATCAGCACTATTTTTCCTAGTGCTGATAATGTGTATATTTCATAAAAATTATATTTTAGAAAAAATAATATATTGATATATAAATATATAACTATATTTATATTCATATAAATAATATATATATATTATAAAAAATGTTCTAGATAATTATAAAAAACATTTTCACTTAATATAATAGATATGTATGGAAAATAGATTATAAAATATCTTAAAAATTTATAAATTTACAATTATCTAATTATCATCAAGTTATAATCATTTATTAACAATTCCAAAACAAAAAAGTAAAAAAACTAATAAAAGATCTAAATAAGTTGAAAACATAACTAAAAACTCAAACAACCATAAAATTTGATCTTGGTGTCCGTTTGAGTTGTACAGCATATCAAATCGTATCTTGCGATGAGCTCTATGTGATAGAAAAAAAGAACATTCTGTTTCGTTTTTTGAGTCCAAAAATGGCCAATAAGGCCTACAAAACCATGTTTTTTGTTTGGATAAACAAATTTTTTAACATTTGAGGGAATTTCAGCTGTATTTAGGTTGTTCGTTTTGAAATTTTAAATGGGGAATGAATTTACATCAAGGGATTTCATTCATATTAATATTTCAATATTGCTTTAAATTGGTCAGGAACATTGTTTTTAAGGAATGTTGGGTAGTTTGTATTGTATGTACTGGAAATTGTAAAAAAACATTTAAGTAAGGATAAACCAAGTTACATAAAGGAAATCCAATGTAAAGTAAGGTTAAAACAAAGTAAAGTAAGGGTAGACTGAATATACAGTTCAACAAAAGTAATGGGCGAAACAGAAGTTAAGTAAGGGTAAAAAATGGTTAAGCAAGCATGAACAAAGTCAAATATGAGTAAACTAATGGTATGTAAGGATAAAAGAAAGTTATGTAATGTTAAACTAAATCTAAGTGAGTGTAAAACAAATTTAAGGTTAAAAAAAGTTATGTAAGGGTAAACAAAAGCTAACTATGGGTGAAACAAAGTTATGAAAAGTTAAAGGTAAAGGTAAGTACGGGTAAAAATAAATCTAAGCAAGGGTAAACTAAATCTAAGTAAGAGTAAAGTTAAAACCATGATATTTAAGTGTAAAATAAATTAATGTAAAGGAAAAAATGTTATGTAACAGAAAAACAATGGTAATTTAGGGTAAAATAATATTATGCAAGGTTAAAATTAGGGAATTACGCGTAAAATAAAGGTATGTAAGGGTTAATTAAGGGTATATAAGGGTAAACAATGTTGGGTAGGGGAAAACTATTTTTAAGGATAAAAAAGTTAGTTAATGGTAAACTATATTTAAGTAAGGGTAAAACAAAGTTATGTAAGGCATTATAGATTTCAATTAATGGTAAAATGATGTTAAGTCAGGGTAACACAAAGTTATGGGTAAATTAAAGTTAAGTAAGTGTAATATAAAGTTATGTAAGGGTGAAATAAAGTAATATAAGGGTGAAACAAAGTTATGTAAATTTAAACTATAGTTAAGGGTAAAAAACGTTAAAGAAGTGTAAAATTAAAGCTATATAAGTGAAAAATAATGTTATGTAATGTTAATTTAAATTCGAGAAAGGGGAAAAAATTATGTAAGGGTAAATAAAGATTAATTTATAGATTATAACACTCGTATGTTTGTTTTTATGAGTATTGGATCACCTTATATGTAAAATTATTTAATTAATAAGGTTAATAGAGTTAATGAATTTTATGAACACATGGATGATTCCCAACCTAATTAATCAATATGTTATAATATATAAAACAATAATACTAGACAACATAAATTAATTTAACTATACATAAATTAATAAAAAATTTCACAAATTAATATTATAGTGAAATGATCTAAATTTTTTAAATAAACTATATGGTATATTCATATTAGGTGTATATGTGATTTATATGTCTTCATTTTTATTGTAATATAATTCTAATACAATGACTGATTATTGAAAACCCATATGGTATGAATGATCATGTAACATAATATGTTAAAAAATATCTTATTGTTATAGTATTACATCATCCTGATCAACAGATACATAAGAGTACTAATGATGTTTTATAATTTATTGGAGGTTTAGTGTTAAGATGTGATCATTACAAATATATTATGACCAGTGAGTTTAATTTGAAACATCCCCAACTCTTTAGTAACAACAATGTAAAATGAACTAATAAAATAATAAAATATTCAATACTTTTGACACACACAACACCGAAATAATGTAAAACCTGTGTCAAATGAACCAATAAATGTTACATGATTGAAAATAGGAATATTATAATATAAATAAAACACATTTATATATTATGAACCATAAAAGTTTACCATTTTTAATTGGGATTCATATCTGATGTTTAATATCGGATTACGAACAGTTTTTATTAAATGTGTTTTTGTATATAGTTTATCAGTTAATATATATATATATATTTAAATGTTTATATGTTTTAATATATTCACCAATTATATTGTGATATCATGTATTTAATGGATCATAATTTGATATATTTACAAAGAACAAATGGTGAATATAAAAAAGGAGTTTATGAATTCTTGGAATTTTCTAAACAAAATCATCAAAACATTGATTTGATTTTCTGTCCATCTGTGAAGTGTTTGATTAAAATAATGTCGAACTCTAGGGAAATCAAGGATCATTTAATTTTTTATTATTTTATCCTTAATTATACATGTTGGCTCTGGCATGGAGAAGGAACTATAAATTCAATATATAATGTTGATGAAAATATTCATAATTTGACTGAGGATCATATTGTTAAATATTCATTAATATACTTAGTTAATAAAAGAAAAAATTTAATTTATAATTATTTTTTCAGGACTATTGATGTGTCCTTAATGTAGGATAATTCTCCTCTTACTACAAAGAAATCAAGTTCTCATGTTGGTAATGTGGTATTAAACATTTACTAAAAAAAATCACTTGATCATGGAGATGAATAATTACCTATTTTTTCATGATAATAGTAATTCAACTGACCCAAATGCAGTTTATATAATCAATTATATATCAATGAAGAGCCATTTTAGGATTATTATTTTATTTTCTTATTGTAATTATGTGGACATGATTTTGAAGCAACAGATTTGGGAGGCCATGATGGTAAAATATCTTAATTGATTTATTTTATCCAATTTTTAATATTAAATATTGAAAATGAAATATTTAATTTATTCAATTATGTATCACATTCAATTTTGAGGAAACAAAATAAATTATGAAAAGATTTATCTATTTATCAGTAGTTTAGTTGGGATATTGCAAAATAAAACTGACAAAAAAATATGTTTTTGGAATGAAAAAACTTAAAAACTCATGCCCTATGTATCAGTATATAGATGTAGATACATGGAAAATTTGATGATAGTCTTTCCAAAGAAAATTTCAGGTATGATAATTATTTTATACTCTAAACTTTATTATACAATTATCAAATTACTTATTAGATTATTTTTATGTTATAGGCCTTTAGGGGATCTCATCCAGAGATCCAATTAAAAAAATGTAATCCATCACACATTATCACATGGAGGGTATCCATATTTGGAGAAGAAAATTATTGACAAAAATTTTGAAGCATTAAAAGATTGATATAGTATTGGTTCGGAAGAAGTATAGTTTGGTCCTCCATCTCCTCTCACTCTCCATTGAAAATTGAAAATTTGAAAAAAAGGAAAAATGAAAATTATCTTATAGATGAATCTCATGATGTAACTGATAAAATTGTAAGTAAATATTATTTATTTGACATGAATTATTATATTTTTTAAATTATAAACACTAATATAACTTTTTCATTTTTTATTATAGTATAAAAATCCGGAGGAATAGACACATGTCTCTTTTATCGCTGAGGGTAGGATGGACATTCTAGCCACTACTTTAAGAAAGGAAGAACACCCCAACCATGATAGAGGATATCATAAGGGTGTCAGTATTAGGAATTTATTTGGTTAGAGTAAGAAATGGAATGTACCAGTAATAGAATCCTTAAAATACGAGATGAAAGAGATGAAACAGTCTATGGGTGATCAAATTCAAGCAGCATTACAGCAGGCTTTGTTAGATCACTAGGCAAAACATTCACAATCTGCACAGCCTTCCCATTCTCCCCAACCTACTTACTTAGATATTGCACCTCCATCCCAACCTTACTACCCTACACAACATACTTATTTTTACCATCCACCTCTATCCTAGCCGGACTACCCTGCCCAACCTGTCTACATTGATCCCCAACCTCCTCACTCAGACCAAACCAAACATTGTGAGTAGTTTTCTTGAGATCCGCATATATATATTATTGTGTTAGGAGTCATGCATTATTTTTTAGATTATATACATCAACAGCCTATGCATACGGGATAGGTTAGAGTATTAGTACGTGATATTATTTATCCTAATTCTCTACTACCATTTCCTACTAAAGATATTACAATAGTTGGGGATTGTCAAGGTTATTTTCTTATTTTTCCAACTTGTCTCCTTCATTATATTTCATATTAGGTAGGAATTTTATTAATATTAATTACATATTAATGAATATAACTTATAATTATCTCTAGAATTTAACTTATATACGATTATCTGAAAGAAAAACAAAAATTTCACAATTGAACCAAAACGTTAATAATTAATCGAATATAGATACTTCTGATATTTCTTATAGGATAGAATGATTATATCAGGCTTCTTATTCCTTGAATAATATATATGATATTTGGATGATGTCTGATATACGAGGAAGAGATTATCCATTTAGATTACTCAATAAAGATATCATGGATCTTGTTGATTTTGAAGATCTTGGCATGAATGTGTTGCATTTGTTTTCTATATAAGTAAAATGATATTTGAATTTTTATTTCATCAGTTAAATATGGTTTAAATTGACTAACTATAAATCCTTTTTAAATTATTTATCATCACATGCTTCTTCTAAAAAGTGACAACACCTCCATTTATGGGTTTATAGATCTATAATACATTTTTAGGGAAGTGAAACATGTAAAGAATCCAAGTGGAGTTGAATATATATGTAAGAGATTATCACATATAGAGATTGATTTCTGGATTTTTTTCATTTCTGTATGTGTAAGAGCATAAACCTAATTATGAAATTATAATAATTATAATTTCATTAATTATGAAATCTTTTATCGTACACGCCATTGGATATTAGGCGTATTTTTTCCAAAAGAATGCACTTCATATTGGTTTTTCTTCTTTTTCCATAAGGGTTCATAAAAGCGTTTCCACCTTATTAGATAGGTATGTTATTTTATTTTTCTTATTCTCATTATGTTTAATTCTAATTTTTTATAAATATATTTTTTGTTCATATATATGAAAAGTTTATTCTTGGAAAAAATTTAACAAAGAACAGATGTCGATAAAAAATCAAATTGAATCAATTATGTGAAAGTTAAGGTAATTATTTTTTATATTAGATATTTTTCTAATTTTTTGATATATATATATATATATATATATTTGTTTTTATTATCGAGTTAATGTTTTATAACCATAGTGTCATCATCAATAAGGACATGTTGAATGTGGGTATTATGTTCTATGGTTCATGTATGAGATAATCACAACTCGGGTAACTACTGATTTTCATAAGGCTAGATATATTAATTTTTTTATATTTTCTATCATAGAATTATATTATTAATCTAAAATCATTCACTGGTATTGTAGACATTCAGTGGTATGAAGTATTATACCCAAAGTAAAATTACCCATCTTCAATATTTATTTGCCGACTATTTTTTGAGTCTGATAACAATTTGAATTTGGGTATTATTTTCTATGGTTCATGTATGAGATAATCACAACTGGGATAAGTACTGAATTTCATAATCTTAGCTATATTAATTTTGTATATATTTTCTGTCATAGTATTCTATATTTAATCTAATATCATTCAATGTTATTGTAGACATTCAATGATATTAAGTCTTGTAACCAAAGTGAACAAACCCAACTTCAATCATTGTTTCTGAACTATTTTTTTAGTCGGATTAGGATTTGAGGAATGTATATTATAATGTTTATGAAGAATATATTACATTTTCCTAATAACATGTGTTCAAAAAACTAATTATTTTGTTATAATATGTGTTTTAACATAATGATATTCACTAAATTCGACGACAATAATGAACAATGAGCATGCTGTAAATTTCAGAAATGTATATTTGAAATAGACTTTATAATAAAATTCCTAGATAGTTTTTTGGATAACTAGATAAAAGAGATTAAGTTTTCATAGTTATTTTGTTAATTAGTACTGTTGTTTTGATTGTTCTATACTGTATTTTTATTACATGGATTATGATTATTTGGGAAGTGTAATATTTTTATTTTTCTAAAAAAATTAACTATAGACATTATTTTACATAGAAACGGATGCCAAAACATTACAAAATTACCATAGGTTTCCACGTTGGTTTTTAAGAAAATTGACGCCAAAAAACCAACTGAATTTGGTTTATAGTGGCATTTTTTAACAAACGTACACCAAAATAAGTCGAGGCTCGATTTTCAGCATTAGTGTTTCCAAAATCAACACTAAAAATGTTATTTGTTACATCGACATTATAGACATTGGTTAAAAATAAATGACATATATAAAAAAATTGACGTTAAATATTTTTTTGGGCACAAGTTCCATGACTAATTAAGATGAAATCCAAGCTCAAAGCACTAACTATCATTAAAGGGGTCAACCTAATGAATATATTCCGCGCATCCCCCACCGCTCAAGAAATAAATAGGTGTAGATGAAAAGAACCACAATTCTGATTATCCCCACGTCATCCTCAAAGGATGTAGAAGTAAGGCTCTGTGAGTTAGATAAGCCTCATGATCACCATGAACGAAGTTTATGGAAGGATATGCATGTCTAACAAGACCCATGATTCTTCATGGAGATCATTTGTTTCTTTTAAAAACCCCTTCAAGAATTGTAAAACCCATTTCCTATAAAGAGTTGGCTCACCCCACCACAGTACCATTGCTACCTGACCTTTCACCTTCTGAGTAACCATTTCTTGGAGCACCTTGATCATCGTTAACCTGACAAAAAATTGATCACCTAAGGTATTGGGGCATGTCAAAAACCTATTTCCTATGTTTTCATTTACCCATTATTATGGTAGGGATACCCTTCTTTAAGACCTATTCCCTTCATAGAGGAGGGAGGACCTTTAGGGTCCTTAAGGAATCATGAAACATTAAGCCTTTGTGAAGAACTATTTCCATGACCAGTGCATCAGGCCAAGGTAGAACCACCTGGATTCATGATGCTCCTTTCTTCGTGAAGTCCCTAACCTCTTCAAAGCAACTCATACACATTAATCACCTATCAGTGAGGCCTCCTTCTTCACAATACCTTCATCTGTGTGGCCCACTAGGCTTGTATGAGTGGATTTCTTGGTCCTTCATGTGGGTTCCCTTGTTTCATTAGATTAACTTCTTATTTTAGAAAAATTACACTAATGGATCCTTCTTTATGTCATATCCATACTTACACGAGGGCCATGATGGGCCAATCCTCCACACCACTCTAGTTGGACATTGATGGTTCCTTTCCTTCCCAATGTGTGGGCAGGTATCTATTATTTATGTTCAAGGGGTAAGGAGGGAGTTCCTCCCATCCATGCTGCAAGATGTTAAACTTCCAAGCACCATAATCCTTAGTACATGACATGAAACTATAGCCTTTAACCATTCATTTCACATGGTGTACCCCACCTCAGTCATTTTCCAGGAACACACATCTCCACATCAGTGAGATCTTCCTCACATGGTATAAGATCCTACTTACATGGAACGACATATTACCATGGGGAAGGGCATACATCCTAGTATAAGACCCTATCATTTCATTCTGTAGGTATCACTCTTTCTCCTCTTTTCCACATCCGGATGCAATGTATATGGAGGGGATGGTCATCGATGAATCTTACAACCCCATCCCCATCCCTTTGAGTTTTTTCCATATTGGATTCTCCTATGAATAATCCCTGATCCATCCCTCAATGGAACATCATTCATGACAAGACACTCCGGCCTCTTGCTTCCTCTTGTTCTTCACACTGATAATGACTCATATGGGTTTAGAGGTAAGAAGTGACCATGAAATCCTTATTTCGGGCATCCATCCTAGGGTAAGCTCCATCATCCAACTTTATAGGTAGTTATCCTTGTGGCATCCTATAAATACCCAAACTATGAGAGTTTTGATTCTTATATTCTAAATACAGTACATATGAACCCTCCAAGAGGTTAAATCCCTTCTATTGGTAAACCTTGGTTCCCTTATGATAGAGGTTCACCTTTTAGATCATAGTATCCACCATCATACATTCCTGCCATGGCCTTTCCCTCGAGACACTACATCTTAGGAGGGTCACACACCACCCGAAGGTCACATCCCCTTTGGGCCCACCTTGGAAGATTCATTGTGTTATCACCACACCTCATTATTAGGATTCCACTTTAGGTGTATTCCAAAATTCAACTCTCAAAACTACATATATTTTTATTTACAAATAACTGAGAAACGTAGGAAACCTCCACATGGTTCCAGACCAAGACTGTCATCTTCATGTATGATCACTCTCTTCTTTATTGTATGATGTTAAACTCCATGGGATACCTGAACTACATGGACATTGATTTCCAACTAAATGGTATAAATTGTAAGTATCCCCAAATTTAAAGTAAAAAACCCTAAAAAATAAATTATATCCACATCATTCAATCTATCCACAATCCATATTGATTCTTACCTAAGTCCCCACACCCTATTGGGATCATACCATTCATTTGGGTAGATTCTATTTGTAATCCACTTTCATCTGTGTCATCACCTCACTCTTTTACAAGTGAGACCAAATCATATATACAATAAAAACCAGTCTGTAATCTCCGTTCATTAATATCATTCTTTCTTTTAGTAGCATTCAGTAAGTCTTAGTGTGTAAGTCCCACACAATTGAACCAAGAGTATTCCTCTTAATGTGGTCTTTCTCAGTGCATAATACCCATTCCATCAGGAAAACTACAAGGGTTCTGATCCTTTTATTCTTAAAAGAGTATGTACGAAGCCTCCAAAAGGTTCAATACCTGCCAATGGCAACCCTTTATATCCCCCTCATTGGTGTCCGCCGTCCTTGATCTACCCTCAATTATGTCTATATCACCCTTGTAGTGTGAAAAATTCACTTTAGGGGACATACAACACACATGTCCTCACTTAAAGGGTATTTTGATCCATCCATATAGTAAATCATCCAGGTTCTCCCCCCATGGGTGGTACCTATCTGATCCACCTTCATGAGTGTTATGGTCAACGCATTATGTCTATAAAGGACATTAATATTGTGACCCTCAATCTCTGCAAGATGTTACACTCATAAAATACCTTATGTTTTACATGGGATGGCGGAGGAAATAATCATAATAAATTCCTATTGAAAAAGATACCACGTGATTAACAATGGATTCTTTAGGTTTCAGTTCCTTTGAGAATCCCTCTTATGAAGAAGAATAAAACTATTTCAATGTTCAAGTGTCCATACATTCCACTAATGTCCAACATGACTACTTCCCCAACCAAAGAATTCTTACTTGATTTGGTCTTTTTGAAATTCATGATATAATTTTTTTAATTGATCAGAAACCAAATATAGATGGCATTGGGAATGAGTTTCTCAAAAAACATCTGAAAGTATGATGCAGACCCGATCTATGTGACAACTTATGAGGAGAAATCCACATATGGATGGATCTAAATCCCATAATCCTATTTTTATTATGGATAAGTCATCTCTAAAGATGTAAATAAAGTCACCAACCATTGGAAGGAAGAAATTAAAAGTAGCAAATATGATGCCAACCCGCTGTGAAATACTAAGCGGACGTGCCCCAACAGAAAGCGTCATAAATATATGTCAAAAATTTGGTGAAATTTTTATAAAAATCCCATGCATGTTGAGGTTTATTTTTACATTTAAATTATGGGGTATTATCATATAAAAAATTATATGATCAATCTATTTACCATATAACTATTTGATGTACCAGAATAACTTTGTTCTAGGGATGCGATACATTATGATCAACAACATGAGCTTCCTGTACAATAGCCTTAATATGTGTCTGATATGGAGGAGGATTCCCTTGAGGATCAACAACTGTACCCTCTAGAGGTACCAATGTAAGATGTATCATAGGCATCCTGCTACACATCAAAATTAATAAAATAATCTAACAAGGAAATATTTTCAGTTTAAACTAGGAAACAATAAGAGAAAACTAATATTGAGATCAAGAATTGTAATTGGTTACACAGATCCCAACATCCCATGGTAAGTTTAGTATTATCATGGAATGAGTAGGCATGTAACTCACTGAAAACTACCTCTCATGTTATGAAAAGCCTATCTTCAATCTACCTAATGATTCAAGAAAAGGAATAAAGAGGAATGACCACCTCTAATACCAATCTATGGTTAACCCGACCAGTTTAATCTCTCAAACTGGTACTCAACCAGAATTTCCACTGTCAAGATCTGGACTGGGTAACCAAGTACCCTATTAACCAAGCTAATTTTAACATATCCTTAAGGGTGTTCCCAATCCAAATGGGTTAGAGACTAGCACCTAGAATTATAAAATATAAAAGTATGAAAAATATTTCAACAAAAAATAGCAGAAGATAAAGATACATATCATTAATTTCAAAAAACTCCTAGGATATAGTACTAGAAACCAAAAGGTAATATCACAACCCCACATATAATATCATCAATTTACTCAAAGTTATAAAAGAAAAATTCTAATTTCCAAAGGAAACATCACATCAAGCCCTTGGGGGTCAAGAGCATGCACATCTCCCCAGAGTCACAATCCATTTAATAAAACCTTGTATTAGAAATTATACAAACACATGATGGAAAATATATTGTGTGAGATAAAAATATTATTATATTCTCACAAAGAGTTCTAAAATAAGATTCCATAATAATAATAAAAATTATGATTTCAATATTAATCAAAATAGGCAGGGTAGTTCATTTTAAAATTTCAAGCAAAACATGATTAATTTCATAATGATGGAAAACATTTAAAATGTTGATTAAATAAACACATTATATATAGTAATTTATATAAGTCACTAGTCATGAGAAAATAAGTTTCATAATCAATATAATGTATTATAAAAACTCACAATTACCACCATGGTCATTTTCATTATTGTATGATAGTTTATAGTTATTCCATACTCACAAGCCTCATATCTATTATCATGCAAATATGTGTACACCCATATGTGAGGATTAATCAAAATATAACTCAACAACATCACATATTGGATAAGATATTCCAAACTTGTTTATATATGGATTTTGAATCATTAATCAGTTTATAGGGAATTAATTTTCAATAATTATTTTCCTCAATAATCCACTAACTACCTAGGCTTTAAGGTGTTCAATAAATGCATAAAAAGTGTTATATAATTTAATTTCACATAAATCATCATTCAAAAATAAATTTCAGATTTTTCCTTTTCAAAATTCCACCAAAAATTCAAAACCAAATCTTGTGGTTTTAATCATTTTAGTCCTTTTTAAAAAAAACAATACATATGTTTTTAAAAATTCAATTTATTCAATTTTTTTCAAAATCATTGCAAAAATCAATTCGTAATTTCCAACAGTTCCAAAATACAACCCAATTTTCAAGCCATTTGGAATTTGTGGTTTTCCCCAAAATTTATTGCCATTTCAAATACAATTTTCAATTTACATCAAATTGACTTTCAAAAATCAATTGAATGAAATTTTAAATAATCATGAATATCATGTTGGAGTCAAATTTTCAATATCAAATTGAACAACCTACCTCTTCCATCAAAACCACAATACTCACAATAAGACTCACCAATATATAATGAAGGCACATAAGATCTATAAACTAAACCTATAATCAATATTCAAAAAAAATAATTTTAGATGAATAAATTTCAAAAGTATCAATCAAAATCCAAGGATGATAGAATGAGATAACAAAATAGATAGAATGACCACTTAAAAATATAAATTTACTACAACCAACACAATGATTAAACACTAAACAACTGATTTGGATGGATTATATATCTCCAAATTTTCAAAGTTAAAGAATCTAGGTCTAGAGAAAGGAGGGATAAAGGAATCAAATGTGTATTTCATCTGAAACACATGATTAATACCAAAACAAGGGATTTTAATCATATCGTAACCAAATTATACATCATTAAATTTTTGAGCCACCCATTCATTGAATAACCCATCTCCTTTTATTAACAATCATATATTTAATATTTACATGGCATGTAAGCTATACATAGCGTGTTACCTTTCATATTGTTGACACATTTGATGGAATATTCTATGCGATGATTAGAAATCATGTAACCCCATTACACAATGTCTAAGTCCCCAAAATATAAAAAAATGCTTGTTTTATTCATAAAATTATAACAAGTCCCTAACTATATCGTTTGAGGTATCCTACCAATTCCTTCTCATAATTACTCAAATATAAAAATTGGTTAACCAAAACAAAGTCTAAAAAATACCAGATAGAAAGGTAACGAGTTCTTATAACCTCCCAATAATAAAAATCAATTTGTCCACATAAATCCACGTATGAAGAATCAATATCAAAAAGATGAGGCCACTACTCTCCCATTTGTGAGTCATGCTCCCACATATCATGAGAATCTGAACCATGTTATCATAGAACATAGAAAAATGGTATCAACATACCATGAAGTACCTTGGTTTTAGAATCAACAATCCTAATTAGATTCTAAATTGTGGAAAAATCATGATTATCCTTAAGACCATGCCAGCTCAAGACATGAGATGGATCAAAAATATACTTTTGTATCTACAATAGATGGAACATGTTATGTATTGATGGAAAATATAGTGGAAGTTCAATATTATATAACACTATTCTGATATACTAAAAACATCACAATGTTCCCTAAATTGAGGATCAATGTTCTATTTCGTCCCATGTTTTTAATGGTCAAATTGGTGTGAAATATTCAATAGAGCCTAGTCACCAATAGATTTCGCCAACATTCTCTATCGATGATTAGAATAAGATTTATTCTATATTTTTTCCGTTAATATCCTCTAAAAATCAATTTATTTTTTTTATAATAATCTCTTTAAACATGATTAGTTCAACCAATGTTCATCTACTGATCTCTGACCAACACAACATAGATTTTCACATCCTTCCATAAAATTAAAAAAAGGTACCCTTTTGATCATGGACGGTAAACTATTTTAATAATAATACTCATCCAGTATAAAATGGTCATCCAACGCTTCCCCAAAATCATGGATGTTGGGATAAAGAATATCATGATGAATATGTGTAGCCCTATATTTCTGGCTATGTTTCTACATATTTTATGACATACTTAAACAAACTTGATATCCCAGTGCCTCCTGAATAAATCTCTAATAGGGAGAAGTAAATAGATATCTATATAACAAAATATAATAGATGGATATCCATAAAAATGAACAATCTCTCCCACATAGTGATTTCATGGCTCCTCAACTCCGGTTGTATCACTAATAGGTATAAAGTGAGGAAATTTGTCCAGTCTATCAATCACAACCCATTTAAAATTCCACTATCTCCAAGTACATGAAACCCAACAACATAGTCCATAAAAATATCATCCCACTTCTATATTTGTTCTGGATGTTGATTATGAAAAACATGGATTCTTTAATGCATGTAATTGACTTGTTTCTTAATCTAGTAGTGTGAAAGAAAGTAAGAAATGTAACATCTCATCCCCAACCACCAGAATCATCATTTCATGTCATAAAACATCTTTATGGTTCTTAGTTTCACAAACTACTTAGAATTATTGAAATCTCAAATTTCATAATTTCTCCCGGGTAATGGAACAACGTACTAATTCAAAAAAAATTGGATACCCACCAATGAGAGTGACCACTCAGTAATGGTATCCCCGCCATCTAGAGTGTTCCTAATGCCACCAAATTCATTGTTGATATTTTGTTCCTAAGGAATCATCTAGAGAGGGTCATAATTCAACTTAACACTATCCAAGAAAACCACATCCTATGTTTCCTAATATCTTATAAGAAACTGGGAAAAATGATACATCATGTTCATTTATTCTGTTGATTCATTCATTGTATAATTTAGGAGTTTCCTCCTCAAATCATGAGAAATGAAATTCTCTTTACCCATGGTATTGGATATGATTAAATAAAAATACATAAGGCACTCTATCAAATGCCTCTAGTGAATATTTAAATCATTGTGAGAGAATATATAACTAATCTCTTATTTTCATAATACATTATAAGACTTTCCTTGAAAAGTTATTTCCACCAAATCCTCATATCATTCATCATATTCATGAGTTCCTATTCATGGGTTAGATAATTCTACTCATGTGGCCTAAGTTACTATGATCTATTGGCAGCGATGTGATGACCCTATAAGAGAACAAAACCCAAACCCAAAACATATACATCAATAAATACCACATTTCATTACCCAGCCTCTAGAATTGTCAACATAAGAATAGAAGTCAAAAATAATTCAACTCAACAAAATAACTCAAATATTCTATATCCAAAGAAGATTTACCACCTTCTGAGTTAGAGAGGCCATGAAAGAATTCAACTTCATGAAATAAATTACAAGAAAGTGATAATATCTATATAAACCCAAGAAGATTTGAATATAGAAAAATTTATATGGTTACTCTCATGTCATAAATGCTACACCTTCTCATAATTAACTGAAATTACATTTTACAAGAACACATGTACTAATAAATTTACATTCTGAATCTAGAAAACTTATTTTGTAAATTGGAATAAAGTCAGTGTTTTATCAATAGTTATAAAACTACAATCAAATGATGGACATGATCCTCCTCAGATATAGAGTAATCAGGGATGTCGTCTACATATATAACCATGATTATATAGGGACAATCACTGAATATCATGTTCACTAAAGTGATAATGAGTGAAAGAACATTTTTAACCCAAATTTAATAACAATGTTCTCGTATTGTCTATACTATCACTTAAAGGAGGTTCTATGAATGTAATATTCCTCAATTCTCAACTAGTGGTAAAACAATTTTAGCCTTTGAGAACTAATTCTCCCCTTATAACTATTAAAACATAAAAAAATCAGTCGAAATAGATACTTGTACATTACTATATCATGGTGTAGGTTTTAGTGATCACAAAATACGCAATGTCTTCCACACACATTTCAGGAAAAAGGTCACATGCCACCTCTGGTGACACACTAGGGTATATCAATCCTTTCTCTTATAGATAATCCAATTAAGGTTTGAACATTTAAATTTCTTTTGGTTCTATTTGGTAAGAAAAAACAGATAATGGTTGAGTACCATGCACTAACTCAATAGAAAACCCTTCCTCCCTTATCGGTGGAAAAATTGAAAATTATGAAGGAAACAATTTTCTGTAGCTTGATGAAAATTGTAGGGAGATCTTCACTCATAGATCCCCCTATAGATCAAAAGAAACCATTGATATTATTTTCTCCAAAATTGGATAAGAGGTTTTATCTCTACCTATCCTTGGGTCTCATTCTCCCTAAATGTTAAGGCGCACCCCATGGGGAATATTAAATGAGACACATAGAATTTAACAATCAATTCTTTCTGTTTTAGCAATATGAAAATCCATCCGAAAAATTACATCAAGATGTCTAATTTTGAGAACTGGAAAATCCCACATAAGATTGATCAATGATAAATAGAATACACAAGTAAGACAATAGAGATCATGCTCTATCTTTATTATGAGGGGTGTTGTAATATACATCACATAAGATAAAAAACTATAAACATTTTATCCAACTTAAAATATGAGTTGATATAAATGAATGAGATACCCCAGTGTAAATAAAACAGACACTAAAGAGGAAGGAATAGTTATGGTACCTCACATAGTCATTGAAATCCTATATTCTCCCTTTGAAGACTCTTACAATGTGTGATGAATATTATTCCAGATGCCTATGGCTAGAAACATTTATATCATGAAGCATCTAATTTCACCAAAGTAATTTTTTGTGCACTTGATCCCACACCACTATGTCGGGTAGACAATATATAAAAGAATTTCAGAAAGTGTCCTAAACAACCAAAAGAACCACATATCTTGGGTGCCTCAATGAAATCCGATTTTGAATTTACAGTTATTATGAACTATAATCAAGTTAATGGGCCTCATCTAGGCACAACAGGTTGTCAAGAAGAACCCTTTTATAGATATCCATGATGAGATATTTCATGGATAATCTTCCATTTTTGGGAACTCACATATCTACTACTAAGAGAAACAGGACCTCCAATCAACCCTAACATACTATCCCATTCAATATCAACCATTTATTCCCTATCCAGAACATCGAAATTAGAAGAGAGATTCAACAAGAAAACATGAGAACAAATATTAGGCTGTAGTTCGATCTCAAACCAATGAGCCATAATCGTGTAATTCAATATAATGTTAGGATAAAACTATACGGGCTCAGTAAAGTGGTTTACATATTATGTCTATGTCCTATCATCCTGCTTAGTTTTAAATAATATATATCCCTAGCTAGCACTGGAGATTCGATATAGAACTAGTTAGTGAAGAGAGACTTGAACTCCTCCCACTCTAAACCATCATGTTTCTTTACCATAGAAATTGATTCCCACTATCTCTTAGTAGGTACCTCTAGCTTAATGGTGTCACACATTACCTTAATTAAATCAAGCATCTCCATGAACTCAAACAAACTTTCCATATTTCTCATCCAATCCTTATGCTCTTGAGGATCATTATAGACATGGAACAGTGGTCTCTTTTGCAAAAGGAACTCCTAAGAATTTCTCTGAGATTCATCCCTATAATGTTGCAAAGTCAGTTACTAAATGGTAATGGGTGTATGTGCTTATCCTAGATCTTGGATATTACACACAAAAAAAATCATCCAGATTCTAGTCCACATGACGTTTTTCTCACTTTTCTTCATCAGCAGCATCTTCCTACATCATATTTAGAGGTTTTCTTGGACGTAAGATAGTACAAAACCTGATAAAAAACAATTTAAGGAATCCTAAGATTACTCAGATCAACAACTCAAACAAGAGTAACAAATAAAATTAATCCCATCTGATAGATAAAAAATATTTTGATCTCAGTATATAAAAATCAATAATAGGTAAAAGACTATTACAAATCCCCAGTATTCCTTTCCAAAACCACTAATGATAACTTTTTTCTCATTATGAATAGATATTTATAGAAACTCACTAGAAACTAAATCATATGTCCCAAAAAGACATTTCAAAATACCTACTAAAATCAAGGGATGATCCCCATCCTCCACCATTGATGCCACTTTTTCATGAACCGGGTTGGATACACTGGTACATTGATAACCAATCAATTTCTCATATATCTCGAAGTGTATTTCTGATCCCCATGGGTTGGAGAATTGAACCTAGAATCAAAAAATATAAAATTGGCATAAATGTTTCGATAAAAATAATGGAAACTAATGGAATATATTAGTATACTCAAAATTTATCAAGGAGATAGTACCAGAATCAAAAATGGTATATCAAAACCCCTAACAGAACATCACCAAAGTACTCTAATTCTAACATGAAATAGTAAACATCCCAAAGTTCACCTCACTCAATTCACTAATGAATCAAGATCATACACATCTCTAATATAAGCCTTTCATTTATGCGAAACTGGAAGGAAAAAAATATACAAAAACCCAATGGAATAAGTATGGTGTGTGATAAAAATACCAGTAGGGTCACCCCTTATCATCCATATAAATACTGAATAATAGTAATGAAAATTTTGATTTAAATTTTAATCAAAATTGGTGTGCTAGTAAATTTTTATAATAAACGAAATAATTATTTATTTCTAAATAGTGGAAAACATTTCAAAAATGTATACATAGAATTTATATAAAAGAGTTTATATAATTCACTAGGCATGATTAAAGTTGTTTCATAATAAATGGAATTTATTATCAAAATAGTCTCAATAATCATCGTGGTTGTCCTCTACAAAGTATAATAGTTTCTAGTTATATGATACTCACACTTCTCATATCATCGATCATGAAAATATGCATACAAAAATCCCTTAAG
This sequence comes from Viscum album, assembly GCA_963277665.1. Classification (NCBI taxonomy): domain Eukaryota; kingdom Viridiplantae; phylum Streptophyta; class Magnoliopsida; order Santalales; family Viscaceae; genus Viscum; species Viscum album. The sequence continues at coordinate 1,411,982,248 of OY728134.1, forward strand.
CTCAGGTTGAATAGAAGTCATAAACGTCCCACCGGGGATAAGATCTTCTTAACTAGGTTTTTGTTCGAGTTTTCATTATCAATCCATTTATAGGTAATTTACATTATAGTGTTCTTATACCATATAACACACTAACTACCTAGGCTAAAATTTCCACTATCAATCAATAGAGTAATGTAAAATCATATCATTTCACATAAATCATCCTTCAAAACCTAATTTCTTAATTTTTTTATTAAAAGTACAATTTTCAATCAAAACCAAATCATTGGGTTTTTATTAATTCTTGAATTTAAAAAAAACAAAAACTAGATTTTTGATAGTTATATTTGATCCCTTTTTCATTTAATCAATTTATAAATCATTTCACAATTTCCATCAAATCCAAAATACTCCCCAATTTCCAATTCCAATGGAATTCGGAGATTTACCAAAAATTGCATGAAAAATCAAATGTAAATTCCAATTTACATAAAATTAGTTTTTTTAAAATCAATTGAAAAAAATTTCAAATAAAAAACAAAAACACTGATCAGTCAATTAGCCATTCTAAAAAGAAACCACCAACCTTTTTCATATAAATGACGATTCCTACAATGGTACTGGACAATGAATAATGAAGCTGCATAAGATATAGGAAATCAATCTAGAAACACGTTTAAACTACATGGAGTTTATATCAATAAATTTCAAGATTACCCACCAAAAAATAATGAAGAGACAAAGAAACAATATAAGATAACATAAGACTACATAACCATCGAAATACATCAAAACTAACATGATGATCAATCACTGCATGGATGATTCGAAGGGCATTGAGATGTCCAAAATAACCTAGGAAGAGCTTCTAGGTTCATATAAATGAATACAATATGAAATAAATGTGGGTTTCATCTGAAAAACCTTCTTAAAAACAATACTCATGATTTTAAATGGACTTTATCCCAATTACTTGTCATCAAATTGTCGAGTTGCAAATATACTGAAAACCCGCATACCATTTATTTAAAATAAAATTATTATTATTTAGACAGTGTCTAAGATGTACATAGTGTCTAACAATTCATTATTTTTTTCCAATTCACATCATATTCCCAGTGATGATTACGTGTTGTGTAACCCCATTATATGGCATGTAAATCCACATAAAATTATTAAACCTACAATAATTGTGATGAATATAGTGAGAAATCCATGACATCACCATTATAGTTATCCTAAAAATTCCTTCTCATAATTACTCAACCAATGAAAAATGAAAACCAATAAAAAATTCTAAGACATACCTAATAGAATGGTAATAGTGGGTTATATCCAAATACTCAAAGGGCATTATCTATTCCCATAGGTTGGTTACTATCCTCGAGGAATCAAAAAATAACCATAGAGATCAACAAATTACAACCTGAAGAAAAAAAGCCATATATATATAATGCATATCAATAATATATGGGGAAACTATATTCCATAAATTATGGAATAAAGTGTAAATGACACAATCAATAACAGTAAGACATTCTAGAGTACAAGTCCAACATCAAAGGACAACTAAAATAGAAACATCCACTCTATGCGATAGTGTGGGAAAACACCCAAAATCTCACTATGAGCTAACAAATATAATAATACAGGATTCATAACCACCTAATTATGATTCCATTACATTACCTTAATTATATGACATGCAATGGTATACACACTACTAAAGGGGTAAATATAGTAAAATGTGAGAGGTCATGTAGTACCACACCCATGTGTTCTATAACAGTTCACTACAAAATAATTTGAACATGGTCCAAGTTAAAAAAATATGGAATGATAAAAAAAAATTAATAGTTTTTATTTTAAAAGAACAAAACAATTGTAAATTTTCACCTTTTCCATAATCTTAAAATAACTACGTAAAAAACTAAAAACATTTCATAAACATAAAATCTTTCAAATCAAATCAAAGCATGCATCACATATCATTTTAAATCCCTATCATTATAATATAAAATAGTACATGCCAAACCAATAGGTAACTTCACACCAAGGATCACTATAGTTGAGGGAAACTAAGAATCTCATACAAAAGACATATACAATCACATGCATTAAACCTCTAGAAATATGAAAAACATCTAGAGAGTATAAGAATACCAAATAAATGGAACCTCCAAATTTGTCTATCTAGCCACTAGAATAATAGGAACATGGAGTAAATAAACATCCCATGAGTAAACGCCCCTATAGTATCACTGGATAATGTATATTACTACACCTTCCACATATGTATTAATGGATGCCAATGTGACCTATTTTCCAAATTATTACGTCAAAACCATGTGTTGAAAAATGATTTCATAAATCTAATTTAGAATTCTTTGAAAATCAATTTTCATTTACCAATAAAGGAAAAAACTTATTTTTAAAAATAATCATTTCCAGAGAGAGAAACCAATTATTATATAATGACAATTCATTTATTAAACAATTTTTAGAAGAAATAAAGAACAATTGTACATCCAAAATAGACTATTATCACAATCACTTACCTCAAACCTGGGTCACACAAAGTAATAATTGGAACCACCAACACATATGAAAAAAATATCGTGACAGATTCACTAGAAATAATCACTAAATCATTTTTTTAAATCATCAAAAAATAAGTGCCGGTGGAGAAGACATATCATATTACACATCATAAAAACTCACATTCTACCCCAAAACAAATGCAATGATAATCCTTTGTATGATGGTCACACTATAGATCTGGAATGGTTCAAGAAAAATCAAAACAACATGCTAATGGATCAAAAAAGAAAAAACAACAGTTCTACCATGATTGAAGGAAATGAATAACAAAAATGTATTACTCAAAATTAGAAACTCATAACAACTAAAATGAAGATTTATTGCTAAAATAAATGATTCCAAAGTAGTGGAGGTCTCCAAAATCCCTTAGGATATCACCATTATGGACAAGAAAGAAGGATATATGATAATAAAAGTGTAATCAAATATACAACACCTTAAAATCACAACCCATGTGAATTACATGGCGTGTAATTCAATTACATGTCTTTCAATCCCTGAATCACAAGTATGTGTGAAACCCCATTAAAGTTTATAAAAAACATGTTTTACCTTTACATGGTATCAATTATATTTTCATGGCATTAAATCTTCATTCTCTATAACATTTTATGATATCTCCTCGTTAGCCATTACATTATGTGTAAACACATTACATGGGGTGTAAACATCCCATGATGTTTAAGGTATTCACTCTCTAAGTAAAACTCATGAAATCTACTCAATAACCAATACATGTCATGAACAGACATTACAAAATTTATTTTTCTATATCATATAGTGAAAGGTCCAATTCCATCTCAAAATCCCAAAAAACTCTTGATTTATCTAAATTCAGTGACAACCATACAAATACACTAACACATTTATTCCTACAATTAATTAATTCAAGGAAACGTTAATCATGGAACATTAGTTCATTCTCCCCAGTAAATTTACTTTATCTATAAGAGTCCCAACATTCACACACTAAAAACGCAAAAAAAGTAAGAGGAGAAACAACTAAAAGTGGGTAATGTGATGTAACATGATGGGTGGGACCTATATATTCATCCAATGAATTATGTAAATATGGAAAAATTATGAGATAAATATGTTATGTTTTAAACATATTTCTTGGTCAAATTTGTATGCATGGACCTAGATTCATGTTCATATGATAATGTGAATACAAAGTTTCATTTCATTAACTTAATGAGTGAACCAAATTTTATAAATACTCATTTACAAAGTTATAAGATTACATTTTTACCAAATTCCTATTTGTATGATTATGTTTATTAATTATATTTATGGTTAATGTATTTTTAACTATAAAGATTAATGCCATTAATCTTGTTTATTATCTATGAAAGATTGGGTATGAACATTGTATGTTACGTTACTCATCTCATACCATTAATCCTATCATATGGTTTCATATGATCATTGATTTATATATCCCATGTTTACACTTATTGATTATATGAGATCACCATTTTATTATATATAATTTCCCATGTTATAAATAAATGAATTAATTAGGTTATTTATATGAAGAAAAATAAACAGTGAAGTCTTAATTATAGATTTTAGGAGAATTCATGAAATATAAAGATTGGGTTTCTAGTGTAACATCCCAGGTAAATAAAGAATATAAAGTTTTCATATATATTAATATTTGTGAATAAAATTTTAATATTACTTTAAATGGAATGATATGTTTGATGGCGTACCCAATACGCAACAACGAGTTTCTTGGAAATCTTACATTGCACACAAATAATATAATAATATTATTTTAAATGGTAGTTAACACCTAGCCATTGTAATTGAGGGAAAGAACCGAACTAAGTAAAAATGATTATATATGTTTGTAAAATATTTTAAAAATTACCCAATAAAAGATAGAGGCTAAAAATGCAAATGAATCCAATTTTAAGAATAAATATTCTAATATACTTTAAAAGGTTGATTAACCGCCTTTTTATGGATAACTGTTTTTAAAACAACTTTTTGTCAATTTTATATGTTATATTTATAAAACTAAAATCATTATTTATAATCGGGACATCAAAATGTACTTTGTGTAAATTTTTGTTATTTTTCTGATAAAGTTCATTTTTAATGAACAGTAAAAAATGCTGTATTTTAATTCCAAACCTCCTCTTATTGTAATTTATTTATATTTTTAGATTATCATTTTAATTTTTTGATAGTGTAATTAGAATATATTTTTACCATTTGATTCAATGGTGTTCATTGTAATTAATTTCACTTTGAAATTGGATATAAACAAGTGCCAATCTTTTGATAGATATTATTTCTTGAAAACACGCAATTTATTTTGACAGCGAGAATTAATTATAAAATTAATTAATGAAACTTATATGTTTTGAATTTGGTAAAATGGAAATAATTTTTCAATTGTAATATCAAATTTACTTTGGATACATTTTTGGTATTTTTCTGAAAAATGTTCATTTTTAATGAATAGTGAAAAATACTACATTTTACTTCAAAACTGCTTTTTCATTTAATTTAATTATATAGTTAAATTCTCCTTTTAATTGTTTTTAAAGTTTAATTTAATTATGTTCTTATCACTTAATGAAATATTGTTCTTTGGAAGTAATTTCATTTTTCAATTGAATGTAAAAACCAGTCAATCTTTTGATAAATTTTACTTCTTAGAAAAACCCTTCATTGGTTTTGACAACGGGAATTATTTTTAAATTAATTACTGAAATTTCTGTGTTTGGAATTTGGAAAAATGGATTCCATATTTTCAATCAGAAGTTCCAAATTATGTAATTAATACTCTTTTGTTTTTGTATAATTTGAATAGTAACGACGACAATTATCTTTAATTATCATGATTAATTAGTAATCGGGTAGTTAAGGGTAATAAAATAATATCATAATAATATAAAATGATCCCAAATTGTGTCCAAATCGTATTTTTTGTGTCATGGCCGACCATGGGATGCCTTGTTCCAACTTAGGGACCCCATGGAATAACTTTTGTGAGATAGTGACCTTTTATCATATTATTTTTAAAGAAAGGAAAATATAACCATACTATGTAACACCTAAGTAAAACAATATTAACATTGTTTAAATAAACGATATCTTAGAATATAAATATTCATTGGAAAGATAAAAATATTTCCTACATCATGGTATTTGTTTATAATTTTTAGACATTAAATAAATAAATTTATTTTTTACACCATGATGATGCAGTGATTACCTCATTAATGAACGATTTAAATAAAATGAAAATATATGGTAAAATATAAGACTTACACTTGTAGAAAACCTATTTTATGGGTTTATTTAGAACCCTTATCACCTAATCCTGGATATATATCATTTTGGGACCATTAAAAATCGAAAACCATTTTATAATAAAGTAACATTTAATGACTTTCCAAAAGTGACCCTCCTCCCTCTTATAAAAGGTCCCCTCCTCTACCCCCTTTCCCAAACCTCTCAAGCCCTTGGCTCTTACACCCTATTCTCATATTATCTCTCCACATCCATATCTTACTCCTATAAGCCTCACTTTGGGCATAAGTCTTTCCAAGGATGTCTTTGGCTCAAAGCAAAAAGAGTTACCTGATTTAGTGGTAATGTATTGTATATAGTTTTTTTCTTTTATTTTCCTTCTTCACTCACCACTATATTATTATTATTTGATCCCATAATAACACCAATATCCTCAATATACTAGGTTGTTTTTATGATATGTATTATACCTACACTTACACACACCTCCATCTAATGGTTAAAGAACATGCTATTTCTGTGGATGGTGAATCACTACCTCACGAAACGATGATTGTTCAATCTTCTCCAACTGCCTCTCATGGTGTCCATTATGATGGCACTATATTTGTATATGACATATATTATATTTATTTCCTCTTCATGCTTCTTTATTTTATATTTAAAACATACCATTATGCTTTTCATGTTGTGTAAATGCGATAATTTCATATGAGGAAGTGTGGACAACCACCCCCTCAAGTGATGTGACTCATTCTTGCCAAACATGGAATTTATAAGAATTTAATTTATGAACTTATGTAACATACATAACATATATATTATAATTTAATTATAATATACCTATGTATCATTATTTTTTCATTCCATTAAAGTATGAAATAGAAATGAAAGTAGCGTTCATGCGTACGTACGGCTTACCGTCTCCATCAAAGGTGAATTTCATTTATTATCTCCAAATGTTATTCACTATTATAAGTACATATATATAATGGATATATATGATATATATTAAAAATAAATAATTAATATCATTCTGGATTTAATGAACTTTGGACCACATGAAAATCATTTAATTATAAGAAGTCCATTTTTTGACTCATGTTCCGAACATCGACAAAATGTCCATTATGAACTCAAACAATTAAATAATTGTTATAGAAAGATAATAAGTGATATAAAAGGAATAATAAACCTGAAAAATATTCTTAAGAAATTTTAAATTAATTTATTTTTATCATTTAGGATGAACAAGGAACATACAAGCGAGTCAAGTCAGACACAAGGTAAGTGGATTTCTTATCTCACTTTTAATTCCATTAGATTTCCATTGTTCGCCAATTATTTATTGCATGTAGTGTATTGTGTACATCAATTTGATATATATTGTCATTATTATATTTATATTCATGGAATTTTATGATTCATTTGGTTTTTTATTATCTTTTGTTCATATGACTCGATTTATTACAACGAGGTAAGGGGTTTTTATCTCACTTTTTATTCCCATGAGATTCATGCTATATTTGCCACTATCTCCTTTGAGTAGTTTATGTGATGCCCATTATTATAATATTTTATTAATATAAATCCATTTATGGGTATTTACATCAACATTTTATGGTCCTTCTTTCATGGGGTGTATGTTTCGTAGGTTACCAAATCGATAAGGGAACCTTTCACCCTCTTCTTTTTAAAAGGCTTCTTTTTGTTATGTCTTTTAATTCACATCTTCTTATGTTGGGATATGTTATTATATATCCTTATTTATGTAAATATTATGTCCAAGTGATGAGATACCCTTTTTTCTCTCATCAACTCGTTTTCTAAATTTGATGTGACGTCATTAGGCTACCGAATATTTGTAAGGGAACTTCTTAATCCAATATAAATTCTTTAGGTTAAACCTATAATTCATGATTATGTTGTACAATGAATAAGTGTGAATTAAATATGAATGTTTTACACTTAATATTCAATTATATTGGGTGTATTTATTTTTTTTACAGATAATTATGTCATTGATATATCCTCAATCTAAGGATACCATCTTTATAAGGGACTTCATCTCAATCTCCTTTAATTGAGGCATCCTTTTATTTATACATGACTTTCTTTTATATAGTGTATAAAACCCTTTTTGACTTTTCATTTCATTCAATGGGAATAATTTCTCTATGAAGAATTTTACTAAATGACAAAAAGGAATGTTTATTTTTTTTTGTAAGCGGTGACAACAACCTTTTCCACCGCTGCGAGTATTATTTGATCTTTGGCTTCCTTAACAAGACGTAATGTTTTTAAAAGGAATATATATACCATATACTCTTTTAATGTATTTTTTTATTGAAAATGGTTTTTCAAATTGATTCATTATTTCAACATCTTAAAATTTTATTTTTTCTATTTCAATGTGGGAATGTTATGTTTCCTTTATTCTTAAGTTATGTGTTATGATTATGTTATGGTTCGTGGCCATTGTTACGTGTATTGGTGGTTCTATGATAAACCTATGGTGGGTGATCCTGAGATAGCTCTCCAATTCATTGGGTATTGTAAAGGAGGAAAACATGAATGTTTCTCCGAAGAGATTTAGGGAATATACTGTGATGGGTATTCCATATGTGACTCCATATATAGCTCTATTAGCTACAATTTAAGTATGTTATGTATGCCTTATATTACCTTTATGGATTGTGATTACTATGTGTTATTCATAAATATTATTATTTCAGAAGGTATGTTATGATTGAAAATTATGGTTTCATTGGTTTTTATTTTTGATGGGTTAATGTTTCCATTCATTATGTTATAACCCTTACTGAGCTTTTTATGCTCATCCAAAGTTTTTGAAATTTTTTTCATAGGTTATAAGGAAGGGTAAGATAAAGTAAGTATTTAACAAGATTTATATCAAGAAAAGAACTCTTGTTTTATTTTAGGATTTGAAAAAAAAATTAGTTATAGTAGAAGTGTCTGCTTTGTAATATTCAAGTTGGTATGTAATAGTTATGTCCTAAATCTCGAAAACTCTAAACCTGAAAAGATCATCAATGTGAATTATTCATTTAATTAAAGATTATCTAATGTTTTATAGCTGGGTCCATATATCTAGTCTCCAAATTCACTAAACTGTTATGGTCCTCTGGCATGTATTTGTGAAATATATTGAATATTCATCTAATAAGATGTAATATTAATGATTGAAAACCCTAGGTCATTATATATATGTTTATATATGAATTAATATTTTATAGAGTCACACACACACCTATGTGTGTGTATATATATAAATTATGAATTTATATAAACTGTATATATAAATTATTTGAAACATATAATTTTTTATTTATAAATAATATATAAATATACACACCAATAAATGTGCATACAAATATTGGATTATAGAAGAACATGAATAAAAACTTGTCTCTATGGATATATAAATATTATTTTTATAATATATATATATATATAACTATTGAACATATATATATGATTTTTAATATATATATAAATATAGAAAAAACAACTCACATAAATATTTGAATAATTATATAATAATAGAAATATATGTTTCAAAACCTGAATATATTATTTGTGAAATATTATGATTCTAATTACAATGTTAATTCTACTTATGGAAAATATAGTATTTCAATAAATAAATGAAATGTATATTACTCGGATAGAAATATTGTTTTAGACATGATGAATCCTAACAATAAAAATGCATTCATTTAAATAGAAACAATATCAAATTTGTAAATAAATAATATAATATAATAAGTACAAGTTGGTAACCCAAATGATCGTCACTCCATTGGAAAACTATAGTAGAACGTACAATGATAATAATAAAAAAAATTATAAATGTCATTGAAAAAACATAATGAAATAATGAAGATAAAACTACGTTATAATGAATGAATGACTAAAGCTGTTTTTTAAGAAGTGAAATTAGAGTATGACCGTTAAAATAGAATATAAATATTTTAAATATGATTGTTCCAATAATAATTATGTAGTTAAAATTATATTGTGACCATTTATACAATTACATACTGATTATAATAAGAAAAGGTAAATGAGTATATTATGAAATAAATAAATATGAAATTTATTTCACAATAAAATTAATTAAAAGTGGTATAGATTATAAAATAAATATTTGAAAAAAATAAAGAATAATTTTATATTTATCAAAACATATATGAAATGTTATCATTAAAATCCATTTTATGATAAAACAAAAAAATTTAATTCAAAATATATTTTGGTCAAATGGATTTAAAAAATTATTATTATTTATGTGTAAATAACTTTACAAATTTAAGAAACCATAAATAAATTTCCAAGGGTTTCAAAAGCAACCACATCCTCAAAATTAGTTATTCTAATAATTAAAGATTTTATTCAAAAGATTATTTTCTTAAATTTATAATATTACTTTGATAAAATGGAATTTTTATTATATTCATTACATAAAAAATATATATAAGTGATTTTTTGTTATTCTTCATAACTGGCTAAATATGTAGGTGTATTTTAAAATACCAAATAATGGTTGTTTATATAATGAATTCTTCAATAGTGGAAATGAATAGATTTTTGAGGTTTATGTAAGTTATATAAACATTTTAGTTCTCTATTTTATATTAAATTTAGTTCCAATTAATATTGAATTTCAAGATTTAACATTATATAGAAGAATAAAAAAATAGTACATATTTTATTCCAAAGACACCTCAAATTGGACCTTTGAATGCCACATCTCTTTATGCATTCCTCCTGACATTCAAAATCTATTATATTAATAATAGAAACTAAAATATATTCAAAGAACCCCTTTTCAACATTTCATAGATTTCGGTCTTCATTAAAACAATTAGGTAAAATCCAAGTAGCATATCGAAGGATGAAATCTAAATAAATATTTAAATTATATAAATACAAATATTTTAAGGTATATTCTTCTTATACCTATTATAAATCTCTTCTATCTATCATTATATAATTAAATTAATATCATTAGATTACTAAAATATTTTTAAAAAATTTAATATCCATTATCATAATCCCACTCAATTATTCTAAACCTAAATCAACACCATTAATATGGTCGATTCCATGACTACATGGATAATGGACTTAATTTTTCATCCCCACATTAATAGATAATTAAAATTTGTAATTAATGTTTAATCATGGTCATATTTTTTAAATTTAAAAAATTAATGTTCTTTAACGGTGAAAATAATTAATTAACAAAATTAAAAATTAACACTACTTTTTTAACCATGTAAATAAACATTTAAAAAAAAAATTTAACATAGTTCATGAACCCTACCAATGTTAAAAATAGATAATTTTAAAAAATAAATTAACTACTTATAATTATTTTATTAGTGTTTCAGAAATCAATTGGTAAATATTCCAAACAATTCTTACTATGATCACAAAAAAAATCATAAATAATAAATAAATATAATGAAATAGTCAGCAGATACAACATCATGGTAATATGGTCTTATGAATTAATGTAAAAGGAAACTAACTGGAGAAATATGAATTCATAGGGTTATATAACAATAAATAATGAAATTAACATAAAAATTTAGGATCTGAAAGGATCATTATAAGATGAATTATACCTAATGTAAAGGGATTCCCACTGAAAATCCTTTGATTAATTTTTCACTCTTTCTCATATTGAATTTTTCAATGTTTTGGTTTTGTAATATTATGAATCAATATAATAATATTCATTAAAAATATATGTTTATCATCAAGAATAATCAAAAAATAAAATTTCAGTTTCTTATTATATTATAATAAATAAATTATTGAGTGAAAAATCCCAAATCATTCCCTTCATTAAACCTTTTAATATATTCCTCATTAACAAAATTTTATTTACCGTATATTTATGAAGGAAACGTCCATGTTTATAGGTTTTATTATTTTTTTGGGACATAAATTTGTATGTATCCTTTTTCAGGGATTTAATAGTCTATTTTAAGTGATTTATTTTGATAAATATTATCACCTCATGATTCTCCTTATTATAATATTTTATTCTCTTTTGCATCCATTTAAATAATTTTATCATTGATGAACCTCTATATTGGCACAAAAAATTAATATTCATCAAATGTATCTTGAAAATACATTATTTTTTATTCTTTAAGTTATATTGATATTTTTTGAGAAGCATTTAACACTATTTCTTTACCATATGTTATTGTTATCATGAATTAGGTATGTTAAATTTTTCTATATGACAAACATATGCAAGTACATATTATGATTTGATGGGTGATCATTGAATTATAAAGCCCTAAATATATTATATAATTTTTTTATCTCTTGAGATATTATTTATGGTTCATATACAAGGAATTATTCAATGAAATTTATGTTGTCTTGTAAGTAAGACTAGTTTTATACAAATAATGTTATACATTATTGTTATTTTGACATATCCACAATTAATGTTCTCATATATCATTATTTTATGATTTGATGTTTCCTTTTTCTCCCATGACTAAATTTCATTCTCTCTGAAATTCCATTCATATCAAATTGAATATTCTTCCAATTTTACACAATTATAATCCATTTACTTGATTTTTATCTCATTCACAATATATATGTATATTTCACTATGGTTTGAAATTTAATATTTGAAGTAACATGAACCTCGATGATTATTATGAAGACTTATATTTTAATTTATGTATTTAGGTTTTAAAAATACATTTTTTGTGTATCAAATTTCTCGAAGACCCTGGGAATTTATTCCAATGATTATATTATATTTTTGGTTTATGTGTAAAATGTTTAAATTTTATGGTTATGTGATAAAGGTTCTTATAATTAGGATTAGATAATGATTATGGAAGCATTAAGGATTTTTTTAGTAAAATATAAGAAATCATATCAAAAAACCCTTGGTATTATAGTAGATGATCCATGTCATAGATTCCTATTAATACATAAAGGTATTTTTCCTTAATTTCAAAAGATGTTTCAAACATGAATAGTAATTAAATTAAATTTTTATTATTTACAAAAATAAAAAGGAAATTTGAGGAACCATGCCAACAACTATTTTAAAGGTAAATTAAACGATTTCCCATATTAGATTCCCAATATGATGGAAGAATGGTTTTAAAATATCATTGAAATGTTAGATAAACTAACCCAGTTTATAAATATTAACATGAGTCAAATGGAATTTACAAATCCTATATGGATGAAACCATTCATGGTTTAGTTTATTTTTTAACAAAGAAATATATATTTTGTTGGGTTATTAGATCCAATAGATTCAAAATAATGGATATACCTCCTTAAAATGACATTTATTTCTAAATTACTGTTATATGTAGTATTAAGTAATCTTGGTCATATAGCTTTTTAAAGTGGAGTTTGATCAATGGTGGAATATTGTTAATAATACCATAATGATTGGTAATATTGAAATAATGGAATATGATTTATTAAATAATCATGTAATAAATAATTATTTTCATCATAATCTCCCCCTTTAAAAGAAGATAGGATTATGAGGACATGTGAAAAATTTCCAATATTTATTCAATTATAAGGAAGAAAATCTCACAATACCTATGATGCAAGTTTCATGATTTTTCATAGACCCAAAATTAAATGTTCATAAATTATTTGGTGGAAATATTCCAAGACATCAAAAAGCAACCGAAATTCATGAATTCAAAAGGTATGAATAGATAATTTGATATAACATCAATTTAAAGATATTTATGGTGGATACTCAATGGTTACATGTATATAGAGTAATAAACGAAGGTTTTAATTTCACATGGGATGATAGGGGAATATAAAATGGTGGGAAGATAATCTAACTATCAACATGAAAAATATATGATAAAAATCACCCATGGAATTATCTCAAAGGAATATGGATGTGTTTAAAATGTGGAATAAAGGGAGATAAAGAATAATAATTATGGAAATATGTGAATAATACTATAGGGAAATTTATTCTTATCATTAAGAACCACAAATGGTTAAATTTTTCAACATTAATGAGTACGAGAGCTATATATTTCAATATAATTATCTCATTGAACAAAATACCAATGATTTAATGATTTAAGAGAATTAGTTTTTAGAATATATAGTATAATGGATATTTGTATGATGTGTCTTAGACTCATTTAGTTTTTTGGATTTTTTGAACATTATATAGGCACATTATATGTTACAAGAATAGGCTATCCAAAATTTATTTTATGTTATTTCAAAAAATTCATTTTTCATGATATAGAGAATTTAAAAACATTTTATTCCCATCAACAGTGATGTTCCACATAATTTTATCATATGATCCTCAAATTTTATATACAATGTACATTTGAAAGTAGAAACTGACTACACTCCCCCTCTCTAAAATTGAGTTGGAAAGGCTCATTAGGTATCTCTTCAAGGGTTTCATGTAAATTGAGTTTCAAAGTTATTTTATATATATTTTCTTCAACAAATGGTTTTATGGGGATCAATACACATATATGGAATATAAAACCCACAACATGGTCTTAATAGGTAGATTGTGGTCTATATTAGTAGATAGGAATAATGTTAAGAAATTTTTTTTCTGATATAATTCCCTTTACAAAAAATTGAATTTGAGGTGTGTCATCAGTGATCATATCACATTGATTTAAGGGATTGAGGTATCTTGTTATATCATAAAGAATAAATATAAACTCTTTTAGAATGGGGGTATATATAAAATGCACCCTAGTGTCTTTAGTTGTATTGTAGATCTCTTAATACACAGATAAATCCCATCATAGATGGGTCATTTTCTCAGGGATTCATGAGAGGAGTTGGTATAGTTGATGATATATAAGGATCGAATGTGATCTAATTTATTATTTACTATAGAATTTTTACCTCACTTATTACGGAAGAAACAATAATTCTTAGACTCCCATCCTAGTGAAGTCATTACAATATTATCTTAGCTTTTCTGGGGAATGATTTATCCATTGTGACTAAATTTCATTTTGGACACCTTCCAAGCCACTAGTACATTATTTACCTTTTTGAGATTTTAATTGTTCAATGATTCAGTAGGGGGATATCTATTAAGTATTACATAAGTCAAATAAGTTAAAAGGAATCATAGATTTTAAAGATAAATATAATGATACATTCATCATCTACTCTTGTATGGGATCTCTCCCAATGTATCGTAATATCATAGTAAGTAGGGACTACCTTGGGTGCCACTAGTTCAGATCTACTTGAAAATTTTTACTATGTTCATTCAAATATAATTATTATATTTTTAACATGAAAAATATTAATAATAATTGTTTCAAAATTTTTGTATAAATTAGTCTACCTATAAAATATTAATCAAAATTAATCAATGATCTTATAATTAACCTATAAAATATTATTTTAAATCCAAACCCCCTTATCAAATTCCTTTTTAACAATAATCATCTCATAAAATACTCCTTTTTGAAAAAAAATAATCCCTCAAAATATAAAAATAATAAAAATACAACATAGATAGTCAAACATATTCAAACAAATTCAAACAAATATCCTCAAAACATCACAAAACTCACTTTAATTCACCTCAAAATAATGATTAACATAATCACAAAACAATTGATATCTATAGGGGTAGAATGATAAATTGAAGTTATACACAATACTATTAATGTTCTTTATACATGGTATAGATGGTATTTCAAAATCCATGTGTTATCCTCTTTGAAACTAGAAAAAACATGTTAATTGGATTTTCATGGTCCTTTTCTCCCACTACTCAAATGACACAACTCTAGATCTCCTTGAATTTATATATTGAATGTATATGAAATTACAAGTTTAATTAATAAAATATGCTTGTTTTAAGGCCTCAGACCTTATAGTTCATTACTGTGTGGTGTATCTCGTGATCGAGGTTCCCAAGGGAGAATCTATGAGAGGTGGAGAGTGAAGAGGTTGAGATGGGGTTGAGATTTCATCTCGAAAGAGTTATGAAATGTAAATATGGGTGTTGTTCCACAAGGTTTTGATGTGACATATTAAATTCTTGGATATTATATAGGGTATTTTGTTTTATGGTTGTGGAGATGATGTATGTGGTGTAGTTATATGGGAGGATAAATTTTTGGCTAGTACCAATATGAGGTAGCTAGGTCATTGATCCTCGGATGTGTAATATCCCCTTCTTTTTAACTGATATATACAATGTCATGTAATAGTTATTGTGTAGTGGGTGGCTCATGTGGTGTTTAGTGATAATTCTAATTCTATATGGATACTCCTTGTAGATGGGGGTGTGGAACAAGATTTCCCTGGTTTTGGGGGTCTACCATGTAGTGGTCTCATATACATCGTTGAAATATCCACTTTGTTATGATATTAGGTGCGTGAATATTTGAATATCATTGAGGTTGTTTTTGACCTGTATTTTGTGGCATAGTCCTCCATGTTGCAACCATTTCCCATTGGTTTTCATCGATCCCCAGACATGGCCATTGGGGTTGCATCATGGTCTTATATTTTATAGACTAGGTATAAATTCCCAGAGATATTCAATCCTAATAAACTATCATATAATTCACTCATTTCTTGGATGATCCAATTGATTATTATCGGTCACTTTCATTCCCCTTTAATTTTCTAGAAATGATGACATTATAATATATATCATTAGTTTTTATAAGTGATTTTCTCCTTATTTATCCATTTTTTGTTCCTATATTTCTTCATATGGGTAAGGTTTATATCTCAGAATCATGGTTTTTGATGATTTTTTTATGTGGGAATGATGTCCCTATCTTGTTCTTTCATATTAAAGGTGATATGTTTTCATATGGTTCCCAATGGTGCCCTTGAAATTGTTCGAACATAGAACATATGATTGGAAATATCTTTTTGATATAGGGTCCCTTCATTTCTCATCTTGTGTATCATGCGGGAGGAGATTTAATTTTTTGGGAAAGTATTTAATCTTACCTAATTAATAATTATACTAGATCAATTTAAATTTAACGGTATTTTTTATTGAATATCACATTTTTCTTCTTTTTTATTATTATTTATATTGTGATTCAACTCACTTAAATCCCCACAAGAAATCATGGATATTGGGTTCCTTTGTTTTTTTGGTTTTATATATAATATGGAACCGTCATTGGTGTGTTTTTTGCATCACTTTAAATGATATTGGATAATAATTTATATTTCGTTACTAAAATGGTTTATTTTGAAGAATCATGGTTTTCTTCGAACTCCCTTAAATAAAGATTGGAATTTTTTAAAATACCCTCATCCAAACACTAAGAAATGATATGTTGAAATGATGTTAATATTGATTTAATGTGTGGTTGTTGTATGGTAGGAATACGCGTTGTGGTGTGGCCATGCATTGTTTCCGTGATGTGGATTTATGAAGGGTGGTCATTATGTAATATATTATAGGGTCAGACTATAGGGAGATTTTTTATGGAAGAGTGGTGTTTATGTGGGGGTTGATAGGGGAACTGATATGGGGTGGATACTTCTTTGGGGTTGGTTATCTTGATGAGGATGATTGGGTTTGTTAGATATATGATGACGATGGGTTTTTTGTCTATTTTTTTAATTCATGTTATACTAGTTTCCATGGTAGTGATAAAATTTGTTAACATAGAAATTTTTATAGTTTTAGTTTGTTTATTTAATGGGATAAAAATGTATAATTAAAAAATTGAACTAGGGTGAATATCATAAATGGTTATTGTTTAATAAAAACAAATATAATAATTGAATAAAGTTGGTTAGAAATGATAAATCTATAAAATGGAAAAAAATCACATAGAAGATGAAACGTTGTTTGTGGATTGTGGTTTTTTTGTTGTTATATAAATTTTTATATGGAAACAGAAGTCACAGGTGTTGTGAGGATTGAGGTAATGTTGTGAGTTGAGATAATATTTTCTTATAAACTCATAGTCTTGTATTTTTTTTGGATAATTATATATATATATATATTGTCTTTTCCTTATCATTTTGATATGTTCCCCACCCATGTTGATTACCTAGTTGTAAAACCCATATATATATATATTGATATGGGGATTTTCTTCCAAAAATCTTATTTTTGGGGATGGTTGGATGGTTAGCTGATACTACCCCACTCTCTCATCAAACAAAGTTATATATGCTATGTTTTTTATGGAAAAAATCATATAGTAAATTTGGTGGTAGTTTTTTGTTGAGGTAATGTTATTAAAATGGTGTCATTGGGTGAGATTTGATGTTGTGGGATGAGAAGGTTTTTTTATGGGGGTCATTCATTGTTTTAAGAAATAATGAGGTTGATATATATCAGGTTCAAAAACCCACTATTTATCTAGTTATGGTTGTCTTTGGATGTCCTATATGTCGTGTGATGTCATGTGATGGTCTAGGTTTTAGTTGGTTGGATGTGATGTGATGTAATGTCATTTCATGTGATATACTGAAGAGTTTGGAGAGCCTGAATGTACAAATTTGGTGTGTGAGGGAGGTATACCAGTGGGAAAGATGTGTAGGGATTCATTATTGATATTCTATTTATTATGTTATTTTATGTGTATGTCCAATTTGGTGACCATGCCTCGGTGGGGATGGTATTTGTAGGTTCAACTTCATAGGTTCTGTTATTTATTCTATTTTCTCATGGATTCATTAGTATTCCCTTTATCACTTGTGTACTAGAGGCTTTGGTAACCCATTTGATTAATCTTTTATAAACATATTGTAAAAATAAAACAATTTTTTCATATTTCCCTGGAGATAAAATGGATATTTTTGGACATTAAAAACTCATATTTTTTTGTTGCAATTTTTTTCATTAGTTTTTCACTATGGGTATTTATTTTAGAGTCCCTTATAAGTATTTGATTACCAATACTTTCATTTTTTGATGGTTTTGGTTTTCTTTATCATATGTAATGTCATGGGATGATTGATCATTGATATCCTTTTACCTATCCTATTTTATGTGGCATGCCTCAAATTTTTTGATATGATTATACCATTGGTTCTAGTCGCCTACCTAAGGCCTACAAGTGGTGTAAACTAGGGTCATTATCTCTCTTCATTCATTGATGACCTAGAAGTTTTAAATTTGGAGGGAGGGGGTTATAATTTATTTTTATATGAGGCATTGGATGAGCGCTAAGATTTTGTTTACATCAAGTCATTAGGAAAATTTTATGGGTTAATAGGGAATTTATGTTAGTTGATCGTTGTGTCTGAAAAAATGGGAGACAATTGTTTCCTCCAAAAGACAACATCAATTTTGTTCAATTCATAGAACATAATGGTCTGATGGATATGGGACATATAGGTAACCACATAACATTGTGAAGAAATCAAAAAATAAATATGCACACCTCGTGCCAACTGGATAGATGTCTTTGTAGTGAAAACATTCTCTATGACAACCCCAATTCAATGGTAACTCATCTCATATTAATCATTTCAAATAACTCTTTTCTCCTGGTTTCTTTTCATTCTAGACAAGTGTGAGGTGGGAAATTTTATTTGTCACATCATTGGGTCAATGTACCTAGTTTTACCCAAGCGGTGAGCAATTCTTTGATCAATTCAGTTCAAGGGAGTGCACGGATTTCCCTAGACAACAAACTTTTACATTTGAAATGTGATCTTCAATCATGGATTAGGAACCAACCTTCCCATACCAAGTATATGGACACTGTTGAAATATATATTTTGTGAATAGAATCTATCTTGGAAGATGATTGGAGTAATACTATTTACCATGAAATCACATTCAAGATAAAAATCCTTAGGGATATGATTCTGAGACATAACACATTACCCATGAGCACGCAAGGATCAAATTTCCCTATTAAGGTGATCACAGAACCTCTTTCATTCTATATGTTATTAAGGGGAAAAATTGTATCAACATACCCAATATTTTATAGGAGGATAGAACATACAAGGTTGATCAGGATGTCTCTAAATCTCTGGAAGAATCCTATTTTAAATATCTCCTTGTATGCCCTAATCCCCATACACATGATGGTTACACAAGGGGACATGTTGAGATCATCGATGTAGTCCTTTTATTGGTGTTCAGTAGTGAAAATATTTACATTAAAAATATTCCCAAAGTGAAGGTGATTTACGAGGCCATGAAAGGCTGTAATCTAGAGACTGCTCTAGGCATGTATGGTTTCATGGGATTTTTCTAAAGGTGTTCTTGGAATCATGTCAAGAAGGAAATCACTGTGGATATTAAATAATAATTTCTTGGTTGAATCATTCCCCATGTGGCTGCTTACACCTCCATGGTTCTTATTCACAAAATCAAAGACCATTCATATATCAGCACAACCATCTAATTAGCATGTGAAAATTTACTTACAGGATCCTGGAAAGTGTGATCATCAAAAGACTCTCTACTAATCTCCCCCACTGGATCTTTAAGTAAAATCATGGGTTTGTGAAAGGAAGGTCAATCCAAGGTGCAATTTCTTTAGCCTATTAAATAGAATGAAATATTAACCATAATGTAGGAGGCTCCAACATGGCTAAGAAACTCGACATGTACAAGGATTTTGAAAGGGTCGAATGGATGCTCATGATCAAAGTGATGACAAGTATGGTTTTCTCCTCATGGGTTGTTGATATGATATTCTAGTGTTATAGCTCCTTGTGAATGACTATATTTTTCTTTAGGAAAATTTATGGTTTTTTCAAGGAAATTTGGGACCTCATACAAGGCGATCCAATTTTTAAAATAAGATTCATTCGTATACAAGATTTTCTTAGCAAGCTCATAAACATGATCATTTTGATAGGTAACATTCCACCTTATCACTTTTGATGACACTCCATCTCTACAACCCATTTCATGTTTTCATGTAACACTGTTATATTTATTCATGATGGTAATAGATCAATTCATATTCGTAAAATTATTCTTTAAGACAATTTAAAATGGATCAAGCAGTGCATCAACTGGTCGATGAGTATCCTCTTTATCCCTGTAGGTTTCTAGATATCCATGTTAGTACATTTATTATCATCTTAGTTAAGAAGTGCATATTATTCCTTGTGGTGTATTTGGGAGCCCCAGTCTACATAGTAATACCTCTTATCTCTCATTTTGATTATATTTCAGGTAGGATCATGGGAGGAACTATGAATTGGTAAAATAGATACCTCTCCTTCAGTGGCAGAATTTATTTGGATAACAGTGTGATCTCCTCCATGCCTATCCATGCACTCTTGGCCATTAAGTTTTCAAAATGTGTCATTTCAAACATTGAATAACTTTTGTCCATGATTATTTAGGATGAAGATATAGAAGGAAAACACTACTATGATTCCTGGGTTTGAATGGCTAGATTGAATAAATAAGGAGGAATTAATGTGAGGAATATATCTGAAGCCCTGCATGGTATGCATGGAAAACTAGCATGGTATATTATTAAAGAATGTACCATCCATTGTAGATTCATGGATTTAAAAACAATCAGTCTTACTGACATGGTTGGAGGGATTTAGTGTAAAATAGTTTCCTCAATATACTCCCATATACCACTTCTACAATTCCATAGTCATTGGTTAGTCGGGAGGTGCGACATATCCTTCTAGTGTCACAACTATGTGGGTAATAAACTCAAATTCCCAAGCTATCTGGTTATCAAAAAAAATTCAGGAAAGCTAGTATGCAACCATGTTTCATCAATTTAGTTCTGAAAAAAAAATTGTTACATATTTGACCTCATTGAATTCAAAAATTAG
Organism: Viscum album; assembly: GCA_963277665.1. Taxonomy (NCBI): domain Eukaryota; kingdom Viridiplantae; phylum Streptophyta; class Magnoliopsida; order Santalales; family Viscaceae; genus Viscum; species Viscum album. The sequence continues at coordinate 1,412,003,923 of OY728134.1, forward strand.
TAATATAAATGCATCTTCACAATGTCTGCTTCGGGAAACTTCTATGCGAAGGATGTTTGAGACTCAATGAACTTAACAGACTTCATTAACAGGATGGATGAAGATATCTGTTGCAAGGAATATCCTACAAATTATAACTTCCTCCTTTGTAGAGTTATAAACTATGAATTACCCACATATGACATCATAAAATGAATTGGAATTAAGTTGGCCGCCATGGGCCCATGTTGTAGGATCCCTTGTATGGAGAGTTTGGATCCTCAGTTTTTTGAGGGAGAGAGGGCCTACATAGCTTGGTTCTTTGAGTGACATCATTGGATTCCCTCTCCAGAGTATTCAATGTCTATAATTCATGGATCAAAAGTTTTATGGAGAATGGTTGGCTTGGACGAAGAGGAAGGCTAGGTTCATAGTGATGCGTATAGGTTGTTGGGCCATATGGCTTGTAAGAAATTTAGCCCACATGGAAGGGATCATCAACTCATGGAATGATAAGATTTTCCATTACGGGTTTCTTCTGATTGACATGATTCATATATATAGAAACTGGGACAACTCCCCCACCCTCAGTCAGTTTCGGATTGTCCATCATCCATACCATTTGATCTCAAGTGACAAGAAAGGTCATTGGGTGCACTGGTTCCCATATTTTGCATGTTATAAACCTAATATTGATGGTTCTTTCACCAGTCCTTCCATTATAGGAGGTGGTTTGGTTCATGATGAGAGGGGATTTATAATCCTTGACTTTTTTCTGCTCTTTGGCTATATACATTCCATCCAGGATGAATCCATGGCAATGTACACATAACATCAACTCTACCGGTATAGGCATATTAACTTAGAAACAGTGAAAATGGATTCTAGGATTTTACATGACTCTGTATGGAATAGGTATCACTCCATGGGAAATATCATATATTATTAGAAGATGTAGGCAGAATATCAATAATAACATTCTGGTCTTGTATAATTTGTGAGAGGTCAATACAGTCGTAGAATATTTGTCATCCTTGTTCATCCTTGATAACACCATTATTTTCGTTCATAGCACGTCCCCATTTCATGCTGAGGGGGAGAACCTGGTTTGAAGGGATTCACTTTGTCTCCCTTATTTTAGGCCTCCATGAATCATGTTTTCTAGATTCTTATTCCTTTTGAATGGACATTTCTCTCTTTTTCAAAACATAAATGTATAATGATTATATGGAGGACCCTCATCCAATCATATAACTATGTGAGGTGGAATTACATTCAAGGTAGATATCATGGAGAGCTACATGTATCAAATTTATATTATGATTTTATTTTATTTAGGTTGTTTTGGGAATGGTAAAGTGAATTGAAAAATCTTATTTAAATTCTACACTATCAATCTTAGGAAATCATGGTTCCCTTTTTGTGATGGATCGTGTTTCTCATTCCTCTATGTTTCATGTGGTAGAGTTTCAATAGGATGACTGGGTCAATTATCAGAGGTTCAACTTTATGTATTGGTTTTTGGAATGGAAGAGGGCCTTAAATTTACTACTATGATAGAGTATGTGGATGTGTGATGGAAATTATTTTTAAATGGTTGATCAGATGAACAGAGAGTTGATCTATCATATTCACTCATGAATTTGTTTATATTGAGAGGGGAAAAAATAGTATTCCCCAAGGATTAGATTTTTATATGGTAGGTATCAGGTTCCTTAACCATGTAGGTGTTGACCAGTAGAGAGTTAACCACATTAGCATTCTTTTTCGCCATCTGGGGCTAGTGGTTTTATTGATTTTCCTAGGGTCTTTGGGATAAAGTTCTTTTGAAGTGGTGGTTTTGGTCAACATTTTAATTAGTTCCCAATAGTTCTTATATCTTATTATTCTGGAGGAGGAATGGTCCAATTTCAACCATATCCACAGTTTCTAGCTAGTTCATGTCATCTGTTCGATATGTAGTCTTATTATCTAATGAGAGGATATGGAGGAGGTCAAGGATGACCTCGGGATGTTCCTGTGTGTTTAGTGACTATGACCTAAGAATGGTAATGGAGGTGGCTATCCAAAATGATGTACATGAGATTTCCATGGTTAGTGGAGGCATCCGTTCCTGAGGGGCCCAAGAGCATTCATGGTACACTTACCATATCATCTTCTATTGTCTATATTCTGACCTATTTAAAAGATTCACAATATTTTTTAACCTCTCAATTCCATTATCTTAGTCTAGATTGGGAGAGGCTACATGTTATCTGAGTGATACTATGTTAGTCAGATGCTATACAATCTTGTTTGATGTGTTTGAAGAGCATAGACTAATGTTGAGGACAAATCAATAATATATGGACCATTTCATAAAATTATTTCAGTCATACAATGTCATACTATGTGTAGACTCGTTCGTTTTCTTGTATGTTATTATCCACATATTCTAAAGGGGGTTAATTTTCTCTTACATGGATAGAAAATGTATATTTTTCTTTGGAAAGTACAGTTATCAGGTGTGCAGTGAACAGGTGGAGTCCCTTCATTATTTGATTATAGAGATGTATATGGAACCAATGGTCATTGGGACAGTGGAGGTCTGTATGGATATTGGGGTGTTTTCGGATTTTTTCCTAAGGTTGTATAGATTCTACCACCTCAACATGATTATCAGTTCAGTACCAACCAATATCCTAGAGATTCTATAATGTCGATGGATCCTTATTGAATGGAACCATTTGACATATGAGAGTTTAGGATTCAAATATATTATTTAATATAGATGTGTTTCATCTAGCCCAAAATTTCACCACGGGGTTGTCATGTTTTATCCCCCAAGAAGTAGGATGGTAGTCTGAGGACTTGTATATACTACTTTGGTAATACCACCAACCTGAGATCTGACAAATGGTTCCACAATCCAGGTCTCCACATGGCCTCCTATGGAAATCCCCATATTCCAATGGTTTTTGAATAACATCGATGCTCTAAAAAGACAGATGGGGAGACTAAACCCTATTTACTAGTGTAAACCACAACAAATATTAGAAGAAATAAATAAAGATATATGAAAACAACCAGAAACATACATTTCAAACCCTTCCCCAACAAGTTACAATCCGAAGAAAATGATAAACATGTCATTCCATAGAAATAGTTACAAATGTAGAGGAAAACAGAAAATAATGAAAAACAATTGTATCTCCAAACAATTCATGACTAGAAGTCCTAATCCTCATCCAAGAACATCACCATCCTAACTCAACTCCCTATAATAGGTCATTTAACCTTGTCTTGGCCTACAATAATGAAATCTACTTAGGTACTCAATGGAGACCCGACTAGGTTTGATTACAACTCAGTGGGACACCACCAATGGTGTATACAAAATATTCATTTTAAATAGATAGTGCATTCCAGTACTAAAAAGATAACATAGTTAATAAAAGACAAATCAGGTGTCATCAGAAATCAATATACACATAATCAATTTCTATTGTAGTTTTCAATCCATTAATTATATTATATTAATTGACTAAATTTATTTTGATTACATGTTCCATGGGGTAGGAATTACATCATTTACACTATGGAATAAGCATATCAATTACTATGAATAAGGAAATATTTCATGTTCCCTAACTATCTAGGGTTCAATTTTCACAATAAATACGATACACTTATATAGAAACCTTGGTCTAGGTAGTCTCATAAAATGAAACTATTAGGGTAATAGATCCTTGGTCTCATTCCATAACTTGTGAATTATGGGGTGGGGTTTAGAGCCTCTCTCTAACCTAGTCCATAGGCATAGATCCTCAAGTCCAATACACCACAACAACCAAGCTATGTGAACGTTCTTATTTATCCATTACCACATATACCATATCACAACAAATAGACAATAAAAAACATAAAAATCATATTTCATAATCACATAAAATGTTCGATTGAAATCAATCCTTAACTTTCACATGGTCCTCATCCAAGTTGGTGAGGTATCCTTAAGTGCATCCATAAGACCCAGGTTGAAACCCAGGTAGAGGAATATTTTCGCGGGGCACTATAGCAGCACTATAGCAGGCACTGTAGCATTACTGTAGTAGACTGTACACTGTGCGGGCACTGTAGTAGAACTGTACACTGTACAAGTACTGTAGCAGACTGTACACTGTGTGGGTACTGTATCATGCCCTGTAGTAGTTACTATAGCATGTACTATTTGGCACTATAAAAGATGTAACTATTCACCCTAGGCCACCGGTTTGGGGTTGGAGTACATAAGGATTTCAGGCCACCCATGCCTTTGGGAAATTTGAGCTTTTAGGCCACCTTTAAGGCTTTAGGGAAACCTCAAGGGCTTCGGGCAACATGCGGTTTCCCTAGATAGACTCTACAAAAAAAGAGTAGCCCCAGAAGAGGATTCAGAGAAGGTGTACTCACTAGAGTAGAGCCAAATAGATTTATCAGAATGAAAGGGTATGGCTATGCCATCAGGACCAGCTTGTGCTTGCATGATAATCCTAGACAGATAACCATGTGAAGGTGGAGAGCTACTATCTTGATGTAGATGCTAGAGAGGGGCAGTTCCGTGTAGATAGTCTGGTTGAATTCCCTAAGACCTTCAGGTCATGTAATATCCTAAGACTATAGGCCTTGTAATCTCTGATCCAATAAGCCTTGTAAGGGTTCCCCCTCATCCCATGAAAGGGGTGTTATCATAAATCAATAAAAATGAAGTCCTTAGGGCAATTCACACATCAATCCTTAACCCATTATCACATTTACCATTTTTATTTCCATTCCTAATTATCACATTTTCATTCCTTATTCCTTAAAAATTTATAAATAATCAATAATTCCAATATATTATCCCAATTTAACATATTCAATGATTCCTACATGGTATCACATTTAACAAATTATCTACTCATATCCATTGACCAATTGTTCATATTCATCAACTTGTGTACTTTTTCTGATTTATCAATTTCATGTAAATTTCTTAATCCACATATCCTAATCACATTATTAACACTAACCCCTTTCTCCTTAGCCAAACAAACCATTATGAAATTATCAAGCCTACACACAACCATATATATTAACATCTCAATTCAATCTAACATACCAACATGTTTTTTAGGGGATCTATCACATCTCAACAATATTTTGTGCTTAGCATACCTATTTCCAATGTCCAAAATCATTGGCTCACACCATGGGTGGGTTTAAATTTGTAAATTCAACCTCAATGCATACCATGAGAACTGTGGGGGGTTCTAATCCCCCTTTTTGGAACCATTTTTACCAAATATTACTAAAGATATTTAACACCCAAGAAGCGGGAAGAAGATGCACAACCATGTAAGAGAAAATCTAATTAAATAATATGGGATATAACATTTAGACACCCAACCATGAATCTAAATACAATAGCATTCTTAATCATATCCTTTAATCCATATGTAAACACCATTTGAATCCTCAACTTATAATCCAATACATAAAGAGTGGTTTTAGGGAGTCTGATGATGATAACCCAAGAAAAAAACCCAAATCCAGAAAAGAGAAACAACAGGAAGATTATAGTCAACCAGAGCTTCGATTCAAAATCAATGGTGATCCAAACCCCCTAAAAATGAAGAGATCGATCCATGGGAGGTCTTGGTAGAATTGGTTAGTAATGATGGATAGAGGAGAAAATGTGGAAGAAATATCATGTGATAATATTAAATCACTTAAGGGGGAATCTCATAATTTATATATTTTCATGGGTGCATTGTTTGGCATTACGATTTCCCAAACTGTGCGCAAACCTTGGAGCGACCTCTATCTAAGAGGGATTGAGTCTCACAGTTACCCAATGAGTCATGCACGATCTAAAATATTTTTCACCATCCATGTGGAATGACTCTATCAAGGACTAAATGATTTGTCATTCCCCTTTCATAATTCTACGTAACCATGTACCCCTCCTCCTAGATAATATTGTTTGGGGACACAATTATCACTAACAGTCACCAACTATGAGAAATACATAGAATGGCCATGTTTCCCATTCTATCATGCCCCGAACCCCTAAAACACTCCTAGAGTTTCCAAATTAACTTTGAAGACATTCTACAAACCAAATTTATGGGATTAAAAATAAAATTTAAACAAGAATATGCCTCCACGAAGTTCAGGATCTTACAGACTCTCCACCTTATAATGGCCCATCCACGAGCTGCACTCTTGAGAATAATATATCTCCTAATGAAAAAAGACTGGGCCCCAATTCTGGTATATTTTATTCCCTTTCCAATGTTTATTCCTCAATAATACCATGAATCCATTGAAATCAAAGTAAGAGAATAGTCTTGCCTCATATGATTTTTCACTATGATACATAATAAGAAATGAATTCTCCTAAAAGTACACATCATCCATGATCACAACATCCACTACATTGAACACATGAAATTGGTCAGTTATACCTCCTAAATTGTGAGCCCTGAAAAATATCAAGCATAAAAATATACTATTGTGGATTATCCAACTAGTATTCCACTAGTCTGATCCTACACACAATCTCAAATGGTCCAATGTACATGGGTTCAACTTACCCTGTTTCAAAATCTGATGGTGTCCCAACCGTGGAGATACCCAAAGAAATACACAATCACCCACTATAAACTCAAGAGGTTAACTCTAGCCATATTATTTAGAATAATATTAACCTATTTTGATGTTTCCTGCAAGAGAGTCCATACCAATAACTCGGATTCCTTAGCTTCCACCCAAAAACACTGAGATCTAAATGGTCTACAATATAGTGCCTCAAGTGGTTCTATAAGAATTATAGCTTTGATGATATTGTTGTAGGAAAACTCAAAAATTCTAAATAAAATTCCTTTGATTCACTAAAATATAGGATTCATACACATAACATGTCTTCTGACACCTGAATAGTATGTTCTGATTTCCCATCAATCAACAAGTGGGATGTCATGCTCAAGAACACTTGTGAATCAAGATCCTCTGATAATTCATTCCATAAGCATGATATAAGAGGCAAATCATGATCTAAAACTATAGTATGTGTTACCCAATGTTACCATGATATTTCTTGAACATATAGCATTCCCAAATGATCCATAGTAAAATCCTCTCGAATTTGAATGAAATGAGCCAACATAGTCAACTAACCTAAAACAAACTATATTAAATAATTATTCAGTAGAATCCTCAGAAGAACCATAAAAAAATAAAACATCATGTCATCATGATTTCATTCCATAGTGGGAAATGGTTACAACAAACTAACCAACCGCTGATGTTAAGACTTCTCCTACTAACATTTTTCACATTGCATAAAAAAACCAACAACCTATTTTTTTATTATCGGCCACCAATATTTCCTATGAAGATCATCAAACATTTTGGTTGTACCAGTATTCACTGGCCACCTCCATACATGAATATCATGCTTCAAATCCTCCCAAAACCATTTTTGCATGACAATAGGGATCGAATATGATTGATCACATCACCTCCAATGGTTAGAAAAGAAGTTGACTCCCTACCTTTAAGGTTTTACATTAAGGAGAAAAATTCCAGATCCTCAAGATTCCTCTCCTTGATCTAGATCAAGAGAACAGATTCAACTGCAAAAGATGGAAGAGTTTTCTTCCCATACCCATTCTGTACTTCTAGATTAATCTAACCGAATAACACCATCACACACCAATATTAACTAGAGTCGTGAATTTTCTGATTTTGGGTTTTCCACCTCAAATAATATGCAACACGGTTTCCATTTCATGGTGTCTAAAATAACTCAAAATCAAATAAATTCATTTATTCAACCCATATTCACTGCCAAATATTCAATACATGCTGATAAATGATATATATATATATGGATTTTATGATCGGTGTAAACTATAAACTATTCTCCCATGATGTATAGTCTCCATCACTTCAATGTGCATACCATTGTGTCCAAATCAATATCAAGAGTTGGATACTTTATTTAATGAGGACATAAGTATTGTGAATAATAAATTAAAACCCAATAATGATTCATCAACACCTCTTAGACACCCACACCTAACGGGTCACATAAAAATGTATACTTCTTACCTTGATGAGCTGAGATCAAAATTGGTGTTGTTTTCAACCACTTCTCCAAATCCTTGAAATAATTCTCACATGCCTCTAACCAATAATACTTGATTCCCTACCTGTTCAAACCATAATATGGTGATTCTAGATGGGAAAATTATTTAATAAACATTCAGTTATAGCCAACTAGACCCATGAATCTACGAACATCATAAACATTCTTGGGTTACTCCCAAGAGACAACTGCATGTACATTCCTTGGGTCCATATATACACACTCCACAGAGATGATGTGACCCATGAAATACACCATATCGATCTAGAAATAATATTTATATAACTTGTTTTAAATCATTTTCTCTCTTAATATACTCAGGAGGATGTCAAGATGCATTTCATGATCATCATGTGTTTTACATTACACTAAGATTTCATCAAAAATTACACTGTGAACTGAACCATATATGGGTGACTGATTTGGCTCATTAAAATCATAAATACTTCGAATTCATTGGCCCAACCAAGAAACATAACAACAAATTGTACAGCCTGTACCTACTCCAAATAGAATTCCACCACACATCACAATATCACACCCTCACCTAGTGATACCTGAAAATCATGTAAATCATGGAAAAACATAAGAACCACTTTGTTGGTCAAATGGTTCATTGATTCAATAAATCTGGTATATATTATTGACTATCATCTGACCCACCTTCCTATAATCAACACATAAACACAAAGATCTATCATCCTTCTTGGAAAATATAACTACATATCCCTATGGGTATATGCCAAGAAAAACAAATCATTTATTCCATAGTTCCTCCAAATGAATATTATGGTCCTTGATTTTTGTTAGTTCCATTCTATTTGGACGAAAGGAAACTATCTACACTCCTAGAAACAAATCAATCATGAAATCAACATCCTTATTAGGTGGAAACTGCCAGAAGTCCTCATGAAAAAACATTTTATAATTGATCCACCACAGGAGGAAATACATGTTTCTCTAATCCCCCATCATCATGCATATGAAAATTCACTTGGGATGTGAGTTTACCAAAATACTAAAAAACTATCCCAACACAACCTGCTCAGAAATACCATTCACTATGATGGATATAATTTTATATATCAGTAGATTTGAATAATATCATATTATGGTAACAATAGATGTAGGTCCGGAAGGACACTAAATAATTAATGAAAAACAATTAAATCAAAATTTTAAATTTTAAGCATGAAAAAATCCCTCTATAAATGTTCTTAACAAACCTTAATAGGATACCCCTTACACTCCCAGATATCCTCCATTCATAACCTTGATGGTGTATAAATCAACATTATCCCACTCAAATGTTATTCCACTAGACCCAACATAACCATAAACATTTTAGAAATAAAATAGTGGGAGTAACTTGTATAAAATAATGAACTATCAAAAATGGATGAAACAAGAATAAAACCTTGATTAGTAGATGTATTAGCCTCACAACCTCCAAGTATAGACTAATCTGCTTGAATTCTCCAATCTCCTCTAACTAGGGCCCTGGTCTGTGTTCCTAGGGCAGCACTTCCCTGCTGATGTAGACACTATCCCCCCACAGTGCCTCATCAACCACCGCTACTGGTATGACTAGTAGAACTCGAACAACACTCATTATATGGGGTAACTTACCCCTTTATGCACTTGTAATCTACCTCTTCTATCCTTATGTTTCCAGTTATCATGGATTTTGGTAGAACCTTTGCACGTGTCCCATTCTAGAACATGCCTAACTCAAAACTGTAGGTCGGGGGAACTGATCACCCTTGTTCCCTAGTCTACCACACTGAGATATGAACAACTGAACACCCCCTGAGATGATGTTTCTATCTTCTAATAATTCTTCACACTTCTACCCCAGCGAAGACTCCCAAATCGTTGCTTCCTTCCATAGGAAGTTTCAACACCATTCCATCAAACTAGAACCACAAATCCACTACCTAAAGCCTCTGTCAAATTCCCATGAGAGATAAGTTCATGATACACAACATCTACAAACCTATTCAGATGAAATATGTTCACGGAGTAATAAATTTCATGCTTATGTCCACCCTGAAATCACCTCTCCATAAAGGCCTCTTCCCCTGTCAATTCTAGACCAATGTGTAGAAAGTCCCTGAAATTACCCACATAATCTATCACTAACATCATTCCCTGGGTCGACTTCAAAAAATATATTGACCGATCATGTATTATGTAATGGGCCAGACCCTCATGGCCCATCACTTTACCAAAATCTGGATCCTATGGGTGGCATCTCGGTGGTAGGACGCTCTATCGATGTGCGACTGATCGATGTGAGACCCATCAGCATGCCACCGATTGGTGTGCGACCGATCGGCATACGACCGATCGACATGCGACAGATTATCGTGCGACCGAACGGTATGTGACCAATCGGCATGTGACCGATCGGCATGCGACCAATCGGTGTCCGCCCGATCAGTGTGCGAGCGATTAGTGCCTCACTAATCGGTGCGACACGATCAGTGTCACCTAGCCTTGTTGGGTTTTTCTTCTGCAGTTCTCCTGTAACACCACCGTTATCCCTTTTTAACCTTTTTGAAGTGTTTCAAAACCATTTTATTTTGATCCCATAATCCAGGATCAAATTCCTAAGAGTGGGGTGACCCCCAACGGAACCTTTTGTGTTCCCACGTAACGTGCCCCTCTATTTATATAAAAACCCATAATTGTTGTAGTTGTTACCAACTTTTTCCAATGGTAATCATTAAATAAAAATTAATTCAGTTGTGTGTAACCAACCAACTGCATGGTGAAACCACGATCCGACCTTATAGCTGTTCAAAATTCGTGACAACCAGATCTCATCCTTATATCACACGAGAATCCATTCTTCTTCTTTACTCTTTTTTTTATCCTTTATTCCTAGTGTGTTTTGATTTCCCCCTTCCTGAGGCGAGTGGTGTGCCTATGCCGAAGATTTTCTGCTCACCCTTGGAGCCCCCGATGTTCCTCCCCTACAAGTTGTTCATCCCCCATTCTTGGTGTGTGGAGAAGAACTTCGATACTTGATCATCCAAGTTGGGATTTTCCTTCGTCTCTCCTTATTGTGTATCATGTGGGGTGGGTACGCAACTGATTCTGTGGGATGAATGGAACCAAAACATTAATGATGATAATAAGCAGACTTTTAAAGAATTAAGGGGGGGAGTTTGATCGGTGTTATGCTTATTTTTCCTTACCCTTGATTATTTATGTTGTGAACTGTATGGGCTCATGCTCACTGAAAATCATGGTCGTTGGTGGTCTTTCCAAGCGCTCTTATGAACTCTTGTCTTCTATGATAATTAAATTCCTCCAACATGGTAATTTGGTTAATTATGTAAATTCATCTGATTAAATGAATTTCCAATGAACAACAATCCTTGTGTGATCACCCTGGTTAACCAAACAGAAAGAACAAAAACATAGTGAATGAAGTACATGAGTCTGGAAACTTCCTTGTTCTGTCTTGATGGCATGTCTGTTCACTCTGCTCGATGCTTATGGGGTGATGTGGATGGGGATGGTATCCTCTATTGTGGTACAATTGTTGGTTGTGAATCTGAAGCTGTGTCGTACTGTATCTCGAGGCTTGGTTTGGTTCCAGTACTTTGCGGGATCTCCCTGATCCCTTTATTGTTGTGACTTTAAAAGAGAACCGAATGTGAATTCTTAAATTGCTGTTTGGTTGTTTCTCTTTCCCTGGCTGGTGTTTATGCCTATTAGTTTCCCAGTAGTTTAGAATTAACCTAATGGGATCACTTGAATGTGAAAACAAGAATGGTTAAAATGGGGAATTGGTTTTGGGAATGAGTTGTGACATGGCCATGAGTGTTGTGCTATTCTTTTATTAATGAATAGTAACGAGGGTGTTTGTACTTAGGTTTTTGAACCCTAGGTTTGGATGAGTGCTTGTTACCTATACATATACATGTAGTTTTTATGTTTCATATCCGTGCCCCACCCAAGTTGAGCACTTAGTGTCGAACGCCCCCATTTCATGGGGGAGGGTGTTTTTTCCAACACCCTTCTTAGTGGCTGGTTATTAGCCCCTTTTATGCTCCATTTCTCGAGTAGCCCAAGACTATTTGGGCGGGATGTGACGGTTTGAGGTCCATTATAGCCCACGATTCATTGGACATGGTAGTTTTGGTGGTTGGACCAGGTGTGTGTGGGTAGGTTGTTCCCAAGAATCTTTGGGATGAGGCTGAGGTGTCTTCAGGCATGGAAGTAGTTATTCTGAACCAGGTGTTTGCAGGTGTGGGTTCATGTGGTTGTTGCGGCCTAGGTGTTTGTAAGTGGGATGTGTGGTTGTGTCCCATGTGTGTGTGGGCGGGGTGTGGTAGTGGGACTACAGTGAGAATGGCAGGATTGGTTCGATGTGTAGGATGTCTCCATTAACTAGGAGGAAAGTGGCACGAGGTACCCAAACATCGATACGATATTACTATACATTACATGACATGAATTATTTGGGGTGCTTGTCTTGGTGAGGCTCGGGTGGATATTCTTCCTTGCTAGGTGCTTCAGACTTCTCTTTCTCACTGGGCAATAGAATTTCTCCTCACTTGTGCACGAGAGTCTTTGGTTTTCCCTACTAAGTATACATGTATGCTCACCCTACGTATATGAAACCGCTTTCAAGTTTCCAGGAGGACTTTAAGGATCGTGCGGGGCCATACTAGCTCGGGCATTGGGACAGTTGCAGTTTTTGTTTTTCTTTTCCTTGATACTTTATCTTTGTAGTCTCCTTGTAGTTTGTGGTATTTACTTTTGTGACATGCATATGGGAATGGTTTTCTTTTGGCATTACTTTCACCCCTAGTTTTGGTGTTGTTGGGATTTACTATCTTATCTCCTGATCCTATTAAACAAAAGGATAATGCCTTCCATATTTTGTATGATTATATACCCTTGGTGCTAGTCACCAATCTGGGACCTATTGAAAGCGGGTCTCGGGGGTCATTATCTCTCCTTCAACTTGAAGAAGGAAGGGTCTGGCAATCTGTTGTCCCTTCTCTCATCTTGGTGAAGGCGGGTCATGACAGAATGGTATCAGAGGCAGATTTTGAGAGATAAGATTGGTTCTGGAGTTAGTAATAGGGAGTATTGCATGGGATGGTAGGGCAACAATGTTGGGTGATCATGGTGCGTGAATTAGGTCAGGGAAGACCTACTATGACATGGGATTTTAGGACCCCCCATGATCTGATGCAAAGACTCTGGGCCTACCAAACGACCAAGGAAGGATGCACTAATTACAGGGTAGAGACCCTATGGAAGGTACATGCATCATAATGACTTTTGTTCTTGAGTTTCATGGGTATTTTGGGAATTAATAATGAATGAATAGTGTAAGAAAATTTAAGAACAATATTCTACACAACTCGGTCCTAGGCATTCCTTGTTTACCTTATAGCTATGGCACCCGGGAGACAACCATGAGTAGTGAGAGTGATCGAGGCCCAAGAGGTTGACATGGCTGATCGAGAGAGGGATGATCGAGAAGAAGAAGATGATTAGTGGCATAGGACACTTCGTGCCTTTCAGCGGTAGACCCTCCGGAAGTATGAGGGTAGCATGTCAGGCATAGAGACAGAGAGATGGCTAGAGGAGCTAGTGATAGCTTCCAGCTTGATCTGGGCTCTGACTAAGTACTGGGTTCCTCTGGCTGTGAGCTAGATGCGTGGAGCAGTGCGTCAGTGGTGGGCGCCTTATCTTGGGGAGAAGAGGGAGACTTAGGTTACGTGGGATGACTTCAAGAAGGAGTTCCAGGAAGAATTCCTCTCTTCCAGGATGAAGGCTAAGAAGAGGCAGGAGATACTCTCCCTCCAGCAGGGGAGCATGTCAGTGAGAGAATTGGGGGTCAAGTTCAAGGATCTGCTCCTCTTTGCTTCAGACCTCCTTCTATATGATGAGTCTCAGGTGAGACATTTAGAGGAGACACTTCGACCATCTCTTCAGTATGTTGTTACTCCCTTCACCCTACTAACGTACTTGGAGGTCCAGAATAAGGCTAAAGTGGAGGAGAGGATTCACACGCTGGGAGGTTTATCACGAGAGGGAATCCAGTTGGGATCGTCAAAGGGGAAAGCCATATGTAGCAGGCCTCCAGCATTGGGACCCTCTAGGTTTTGACCAGTATGAAGCAAGCCTCAACAGTTCCAGTTCCAATTTCCTGGCCCTTGCCCAAAATTTTCAGTCCCAGGGCCGAGATGCTTCATCTATAGAAGCAATGGGAACCTTTGGAATCAGTGCCCGGACAGAGTACATTACAGAGAGGGTGGGACGGTTCAGCGCCCACCTCAGCAACAACAGTTTCCATCTAGAACATTTCAGTAGTAGCAGAAGGGCAGCAAGCTCCCACTCCTCTGAGGACAGGTGTTGTAGGAGGAGGCCGAACATAGGACGCCCCTCAGGGACCTTGACCAGGGCATGGTCAGGGAGGCGGCTAACAACTGAGAGGTAGGGGAGCTAGGTGTGGACAGTTGCACACTGTAGAGGCAGTAGTTCTAGCAGGGCTATAAGTAATTCGAGGTATGATCAGCTTGTTTAGTACTCTTGCCTATTCCTTGTTAGATACAAGAGCTTCAAAATCCTTTGTTGCACCCAGTCTAGCTTGTGATATGGGTTTAGATGCTGAGAGACATCCAGTGCCCCTGGTGTTGAGCACACCAGTCGGAGGTCAGACCGACTTGTTCTATGTTTTCCAAGGGTGTAGACTGATGATAGGGCCACATCAGTCTATTAGGGATTTTCTACTATTGCAGATACAACCTTTCGATGTCATCCTAGGCATTTACTGGCTGTTCTTTGTGTGTGTCGTCATCGACTGCTTTGGAGGAAGGGTCGTGTTTTTAGATTTGGGCAGCCGACGTGTAACTTGAATCAGTGAGCAAGGTTTCCAAATAAGTATCAGGCGATAGGATCCCCTACTATCCTTTTTAGATGAACTATCAGTGGATTCGGTAGATGCAGAGATGGTGGAAGCCCTAGAAATCATTAGTGAGTTTTTTTATACCTTTCCTGAGGAGGTGGCGACTCTACCCCCTCGACGTGATGTTGAGTTTGGGATAGACTTTCAACCAGGTGCCCATCTGATTTTGATGGATCCCTACCTGATGGAACCTTACGAGTTGTAGGAGTTGAGAATTCAGATTGACGACCTGATGAAGAAGGGCTCTGTTCGACCAAGTGCATCACCCTGGGGTGCTCCAGTCTTATTCGCAAAGAAGGTAGATGGTGGTCTCAGGCTGTGCATAGACTACCGGAGACTGAATCAGGTAACGATCAAGAACTGTTACCCTCTCTTGAGGACGGATTACCTTTTCGACCAGTTAAAAGGGGTAGGGTAGTTCTCCAAAATTGACATGTGGTCGGGATATCACCAGTTGAGGGTGAAGTATGGTGACATCTCGAAGACTACCTTCAGATGCAGATATGGGCACTTTGAGTTTGTGGTCATGTAGTTCGGCGTTACAAATGCTCCAGCTGTGTTCATGGGGCACATGAACTCTGTCTTTTGGAAATACCGAGATCGGTTCGTAGTGGTTTTTATTGATGACATCCTGATCTACTCGAGGTCAGAGGAGGATCATGCTGAGCACCTAAGAATGGTTTTAGAAGTCCTCTGATAGCACCAACCATATGGGAAGTTGTCCAAGTGCATGTTCTGGACACGAGAAGTGCACTTTCTTGGGCACGTGGTTTCTAAGAAGGGAATAGCGGTAAACACATCGAAGGTCGAGGCGGTTGTTTCTTGGGAAACACCCTATAACGTGGCAGTGGTTCTTAGTTTCCTTTGAATGGAAGGTTACTATCATAGGTTTATGCCCAACTTCTCTTGAGTTTTGACACCTTTGACAACTTTGACCAAGAAGGACCAGGCTTTCATGTGGAATGGGAAGTGCCAGGCAGCCTTTATCTATCTGATGGAGAAGTTGGTAAGTGCCCCAGTCCTGAGGTTTCCAGAAGAAGGGGTGGTGTATGAGGTGTTCTATGATGCTTCCGGACAAGTCCTGGGGTGTGTGCTGATGGAATGACAATATGTGGTCTCTTACGAGTCTAGATAATTGTGTCCTCATGAGCATAATTATTCCAACCATGACCTATAGCTTGTTGTGGTCATTTTTGCAATAACGTTGTGGTGGAATTACCTCATCGGGGAGAACTTTATGGTTTTCACGGATCACAAAAGCTTGAAGTATATCTTCTCCCAATAGGACCTGAACATATGGCAGTGACGGTGGATGGAGTTCCTTCAGGACTACGACTTCGAGATTTCCTACACCTCATGAAAGGGGAATGTGGTGGCTGATGCCTTAAGCCGGAAGTCACAGAACGATGCGATTTGAGATTCGGCAGATGCTTGGAAGACGATGGAGGAGTTGCCTTCCCTGCACTTGGATGTGAGGGAGGATGGTGGTATAGGTTGTCTGTATCAGATGACGGTGCAATCCTCTCTACTACGGTAGGTGGAGGAGTCGCAGCGGGGAGACATAGAGAGTACAGTGATGCATAACCAGGTTAACCAAGGCGATGCTCCGGGAGGGTGGATAGAGGATGGTCAGAATCAGATTATTTTCTAAGGAAAGATGTTTGTCCTAGAGGCGATGCATGGAATGGTTCTTGGTGAGTTCCACAACTCACCCCTAGCAGTGCACCCTGGAGTTTCCAAAATGTACCAGAGTTTGAGAGGTCAGTTCTAGTGGCCCTGGGTAAAGTGGGCGGTGGCAGAGAGCATGGCCAGGTGCCTAGTGTGTTAGTAGTTGAAGGCTGAACACCGTGTTCCAAGAAGATTATTGCAGCCTTTGGACATCCACGAGTGGAAGTGGGATGAAATATCAATGGATTTCGTCCCAGGGATACCCATGGTTCAAGGAGGCTATGACGCTATCTGGGTAGTGGTGGACCGGTTGACAAAATTGGCTCACTTTCTGGTGATCAAGGAGTCGAGAGCAGGGGATGCCTTAGCACGGAGTTATGTGGATTATGTGGTGTGGTTGTATGGAGTTTCAAGGTCCATAGTCTCGAATAGGGATGCATGGTTTACCTCACGAATCTGGAGAGGATTGTTGTGTGCTTTTGTCACCCAGCTATGTCTTATCACTACTTTCCACCCCAGACAGATGGGCAGATAGAGCACACCACCCAGAAAATGGAGGACATGCTATGGGAATGTATTCTGGAATCTGGGGGATCATGTTTTTGACACTTTACTCTGGTATAATTTTCCTACAATAATATCTATCACTCTACCATTGGCACGGCTCCGTTTGAATCCTTGTATGGAAGGCCATATCGCTCACTCGTGTGCTGGACCGAGGCTGGGGAAACAAGTGTTCTTGTCCTGGAGGTGGTGCAGAGCATGACAGAGAAGATTCAGCTTATACAGGAGAGGATGAAGGCAGGTCAGGACCAGCAGAAGTCATATAACGATAGTAGGAGGAGACCCTTGGAGTTCGGGGTTGGGGACCACATATTCTTGAAGGTATACCCTTGAATTGGGCAATGGAGGCTCGAAAGGGGGAGTGAGATCTCTCCAAGGTTCATCAGACCATTCAAAGTGATATGGTGAGTGGGAGAAGTGTCTTTTCATCTAGCGTTACCACCTCTGCTACTAAGAATACATGACGTCTTCCATGTGTCACAACTCCGTCGGTATCTGCACAACATTTCACACATCCTCGTCTGGGGAAAATGGATATCGAGGCCGATGAGACTTTCGTTAAAAGACCGGTATGGATCGAGGAGCATGAGGAAAAGGTGCTCCACAGATGAACCATTCCTCTAGTTCGCGTTTTTTGGAGACATTTTGGGCTAGAAGAAAGTACCTAGGAATGGGAGGCACATATGCGCACCCAATACCCAGAGCTGTTTTTAGTTTTGTTCTGTTATACTTTTTTGTGATGGAACACCTTACCTTGTTAACTATGGAATGTATGGTTTTCCTTATTCTCTAGATGCTTGTGAAAATTCCTGACAGCGGGGAGGGGATGACCAGATCCCTAATCAAGACGTATAAAGTTGGATGTGATTAAACCCATGCAGGCAAGTCAGTGCCACCCAAAGTGGATAATATCTTGACATGGAGGAAGAAACTCCTTAACCCATATGATTGGACAACATGACCCCTTAAATGTTGCATGGTTGTTTAAGGGGGAGGTGTTCCTATAATTTGGAGAGGTTCACTCCTGAGAGTTACTTTCAGGGTGGTTGTTCGGACCCCCTCTTTTCTTTAGGTCCGGTTTGATTCTCGAGGGAAAGAATAGTTTGAGAGGTATCTGATGTAATGGCCCAGACCCTCATGGTCCATCCCTTTACCAAAATCTGGATCCAAAGGGTGGAATCTCAGGGGTAGGACGCTCTATCGGTTTGGACCGATTGATGTGTGACCGATTTTCATGTGACCAATTTCCTTACAACCGATCGGTGTATGCCCGATCAGTTACTCACCGATCAGTGTGACCGATCGGTGCCTCGCCGATCGGTGCGACGCGATCGGTGTCACCCAAACTTGTCGGGTTTTTCTTCTATAGTTCTCCCATAAAACTACTTTTAGCCCTTTTTAAACTTTTTTATGTGGTTCAAGGATGTTTTCTTTTGAGGCCATAATCAATGTTCAAATTCCTAAGAGCGTGGAGAACCCCAACAGACCCAACTGTGTGTCAGCGTAACTTGCCCCTCTGTTTATAAAAAAACATTAAATGTCAAAGTTGTTACCACCTTTTTCCAATGTGAATCATTAAATAAAAATTAATTCAGTAGTATGTAACCACCCTACTGCATGGTTAAACCATGATCCGACCTTATAGCCATTCAAAATTCATGACAACTAGATCACATCCTTATATCACATGGGAATCCCTTCTTCTTCTTTCCTCTTTTTCCTCTTCTTTCTTCCTGGTGTGTTTTGAGTTCCTCCTTCTTGAGGCGAGTGGTGAGTCTGTGCTGAAGCTTTTCTACTCAACCTTGGAGCCCCCGACGTTCCTCCCCTGCATGTTGTGCATCCCCTATTCTTGGCGTGTGTAGAAGAACATCGATCCTTGATCATCCAAGTAGGTATTTCTTTCGTCTCTCCTTATTGTGTATCATGTGGGATGGGTAAGATACTGATTCTATGGGATGGATGGAACCAAAATGTTAATTAAGATAACAAGAAGAATTTTAAATAATGAAGGGGATGACTGTGATTGGTGTTCTACTACTTTTTTCTTATGCTTGATTATTTATGTTTTGAACTGTATGGGCTCATGCCCACTAAAAATCATGGTTGTTGGTGGTATTTCCTTGCGCACTAATGAACCCTTGTCTTCTGTGATAATTGAATGACTCCAACAAGGGAATTTGGCTAATTACATAAATTTGGCTGATAAAATGAATGTCCAGGGAACAAAAATCCTTGTGTCATCACCCCAGTTAACAAAACAGAAAGAAGAAAAACTTAGTGAATGAAGTAGTTGAGTTTGGAACTTCCTTGTTCTATCTTGATGCCATGTCTGTTCACTCTGCTCGATGCTTATGGGGTGATGTGGATGGGGATGGGATCCTATGTTGTGGTACAATTGTTGGTTGGGAATCTGATGCTGTGTGGGGTTGTATATCGAGGCTTGGTTTGGTTCCAGTGCTTTGAGGGATCTCACTGATCCCTTTGTTGTTGTGACTTTACAAGAGAACCGGGTGTGAATGTTTAAATTTTTGTTTGGATGTTTCTCTTTACCTGGATTGTGGTTATGATTTTTAGTTTCCCAGAAGTGTAGAATTCACCTAATGGGATCACTTGACTGTGAAAACAAGAATGGTTAAAATGGGGAATTGGTTTTGGGAACGAGTTGTGACTTGGTTGTAATTGGTGTGTTGTTATTTTATGAATGAATAGTAACAAGGGTGTTTGTTCTTAGGCTTTAGAACCCTAGGTTGGTATGATTGCTTGTTACCTATACATATATCTATAGTTTTTATGTTTCTTATTTGTGCCCCACCCAAGTTGAGCACTTAGTGCCAAATGCCCCCATTTCATGGGGATGGTGTTTTCCCAACACTCTTATGAGTGGATGGTTTTTAGCTCCTTTTATGCACCCGTTCCCAAATAGTCTAAAACTCTTCGAGCAGTATGTGATAGCCTAAGGTCCATTATAGCCTAAGATTCTTTGGGCAGGGTAGTTGTGGTGGTTCGCCCGGGTGTGTGCGGGCAGGTTGTTCCCACGAATCTTCGGAATGAGGCCCTGGTGTTTTCGGGCATGGAAGGTGTTTTTCTGGCCCATGTGTTTGTGGGTGTGGTTTCGTGTGGTGGTTGTGGCTGAGGTGTTTACATATGGGATGTGTGGTTGTGTCCCAGGTGTGTGCGGGCGGGGTGTGGCAGTGCAACTGTGGTGAGAATGGAGGGATTGGTTCGATCCGTAGGATTTCTCCAATAACAAATGGGAAAGTGGTGCGGGGTACCCAAACATCGATGTTCTATTACTATAAATTACTTGACTTATGTTATTTGTAGAGTGTGTCTTGGTGAGGCTCAGGTGGACAGTTTTCCTAGTCAGTTGATTTGGCTGTCTCTTTCTCAAAGGGCATTAGAATGCCTCCTCACTTGTGCACAAGAGTCATTGGTTTTCCCTACAAAGTATACTTGTATGCTCACCCTGCGTATATGAAACTACTTTCAGGTTTCCAGGAGGAATTCAGGGATCATGCAGGGTCATAATTTCTTAG
Organism: Viscum album; assembly: GCA_963277665.1. Taxonomy (NCBI): domain Eukaryota; kingdom Viridiplantae; phylum Streptophyta; class Magnoliopsida; order Santalales; family Viscaceae; genus Viscum; species Viscum album. The sequence continues at coordinate 1,412,024,762 of OY728134.1, forward strand.
ACTTTGGGACAATTTTATTTGGTTTTTTTCTTTTTCTTGGTACTTTATCTTTGTAGTCTCCTTGTACTTTGTGGTATTTACTTTTTTGAAATGCATGTGGTAATGGTTTTCTTTTGGCATTACTTTCACCCCCCATATTCTGTGTTGTTTGGATTTACTATCTTATCTTCAGATCCTATTAAATAAAAGGGTAATACCTTCAATCTTGTGTATGATTATATACCCTTGGTGCAAGTCGCCACTCCGGGACATATTGAAGTCAAGTCTCGGGGGTCATTGTCTCTCCTTCGACTTAAAGAAGGAAGGGTCTGGAAATATGTTGTCCCTTCCCTCATCTTGTTGAAGACGGGTCATGACATATTATGTACTATGAATAAAAATGGTCTAGAAGTATTTCTAGGAAGTCCATCCATAGCATTCCTTTAACCTGATGAGTCTAAACTAGAATATCCCACTACTTCTTTTTTGGTCCCCATAACATATACATTTCCAGCAAAACTCTATTCTTAGATGGAATCTCTAAATGATCCAAAATCATCTCAATGGACTATATAAAAAACTAAACAACCTTAGGTTCACCCCCTCTAGAAAGTAGTGGAGGGTGATGCAATTGAAACTCCTTGGTCAGATCAAACATACTTGGCCTGACCCGCCTTGGATCCGTTTCCATCATCTAAACTAGAAAAGTGAATTTCTCAGAGAACTAATCATCTCCATGGTTATATTAGACCAACATATTCTCTTTCCCTTACCTTTGTAGAGCATTCATGGGGATTTACTCTTCTCACTAAACTACTACCTGTTATCATAGAGACATTTAAATACAATTAGAAACCTGAATCTAAGAACACATAACATAAACCATCAACAAATTACACAAAAAAGGATCTATACTATCCATAAAAAAATATTTCTCACAGACTATTCCAACAGATTTCATTGAAAATAGAACCCTAAACTCAACCATACCTACAAAGGTCATTGTCAACCTTGGATAAACAATCTTACATACACACAATCCATTCATTAGACACCCTTTTTAAAACAAATTACAGACTTATAATTCAAATATTTTCCCTTCTCATGTATTTCCCATTTCATAAAATATTACAACAATCATTTTTAGTCATTTAAAACCACTAAATTATCAAAAAAATAACCATTATTTAAAAATATTCCCACATATACTTTTTCATCATCTTTTTTAGAAACCATTTTATTCAAATTTTTATGCAAGTGAAATTCATTCAACATTTTATGTCCCACACACCCATCATGTTTCTTCCTATTAGGATGCATTCCTCCTATTTTTTGAGGTTCCTATAATGATACATGAATGAAAAACCCCATGTGACTCTATACATGAGACAAATATCATAAAATAGTCACATCGTACAATAGTTACATCACCACATGGTGAAATATAATTCAACAATAACAACACACATCATGAACAACAATTACCACACTAGGCACATGGGATTTCCCTTGTACTTGGGTGACCTAATCCCAATAATAAGCTCATTAAAAAGACATGTTACATACTAGTATCCATTCTAGAATCCCCAATAGTAAGATCTCAACAATAGCCTACACTGACACCACTTTTGTAACATCCCAATCCCGGGAACCACTAAATAGTAACTCAATCCATGTTTCCACAGGACTTCAAGCACACCTCCTCATATGCCATAGGTAGAAAATTAAAAATGAGTGTCTAGTACGATATATGGGGAGGCTATACAATATCTAATAGAGTAAGACACATCAAATAAAAGATGAAATATATGAAGCAATATGAAAATATCCAGAAACAATCATTTCAAACCATTCCCCAACAAGGTAAAATCCAAAGAAAATTATAACCATGTTTGGCCATGCTAAGAGTTCTAAAAGTGGGGGAAATCCAAAAATAAAGTCCAACAACTAAATCTAAAAAAATTACTTGACTCAAAGTCCAGATCCTCATCGAAGCTCATCCAAATCCCAACTGAACCCTCTAGCATATGGCCTTTTCCCTTTTCCTGGCCTGTATATATGAAATCTTCTCAGGTACCCAATGGAAGCCTGAGAAGGGTGTCACTATAACTCAGTATACCACCACCAATTCTATCTACAATATATCTATTCTAAATGGATAGTGCATTAAAGTATTAATCCAATAACATGATTACTAAAAGAAAACTTGTGTCCCATTATCTATCAATATACACTTAATCCATTTCCATCATACATTTCATTCAATTACTTATACAATATTCATTACTACATTCATTTTCATCATATGTTACATGGGTTTTGTATTAAATAATTTACACTACATCCTTTTTATATCAATTATTATGCATAAATAAATAATACAAGATTCCTAACTCTCTTGGGATAAAAATTCACAATAAATACAATACACTTACCTAGATGCCACAGTTTAGGTAGTCTCATCAGATGAAACCATTGGAGGCATCGATCCTTAGTCCCCTTCCTTAACCTGTGTAATATTAGGTGGGATTTGGATCCTTAGTCTAACCTGACCTATGGGCGTAGATCCTCAAGTCAAATACCCCACAACAACACAGTCACGTGCACATGCTTATTTATCCATTTCCACATACACCATACCACAAACCATACACAATTAGTAAAATAAAACTCACATTTCATAATCAATTAACATGTAGGATTCACAACAAGACTTAACCTATTACCTCATTTACCATTTTTATTTCCTTTCCCTTTTATCCCATTTTCGTTCCTTATTCCTTAAACATTTATAAATAATTAAAAATTCTCATATATTATCCCAATATAACATATTTATCAGTTCTTACATGTTATACCATTTTATAGATTATCAAATCATAACCATTTACCCATTTACCATAATTATCGACCCTCATACTTTCCCTCACTTAATCATTTCATGTAAAATTCGAAAGTCGCTTAGCATAAAAACTTTATAACCATTGACCTATTTCCCATTCACCAAAAAAACATTAATATCATCATCAAGACTACTAAAAACCATCCATATTCATGTTTCAATTCAATTTAACATACCAATATGTTTTTCATGGGATTTATCATGCTAAATATAAATTTTGTTCTTAACATAACAATTTACAATATTCAGAATAACTAGATCTCTCCATGGGTGGCCCTAAACTGGTCTAGTCAACATCAACGCTTCATACCATGATCATGAGGGGTTAAAATCCCCATTTCAGACACCTTTTTTTTCTAATAATACTAATTATATTAAGCACACAACAAGTAGGAAGCAAATAAAAAACCATGCAAGAAAAAAGTAACTTAAAATGTTGGGATATAAATTTGACACCACATTCCTTGAATCCAAAGACAACTACACTCTTAATCATAGCCTTTTATTTGGATTCATAAACCCATTGAATCTTCAAGATATAATCCACTACAAAAATATGGGTTTTTGTACTTCAGAAGAATATAACCAAAGCTAGAAGACCTAATATAAGGCCCCAGCCTTAAACCTTACTTAATCTTTAGTTATTACAAGATTACACATTGAGGATATTTTCAGGTTTAGAGTTTTAGAGAATTAGATCATGAAACTTGCATTACATTCCACATTTAAACAAAGTGGTTACATAAAAGACAGTATTCATTCTTCCCATCAGCGGAAACATATTTAAAATATAACACGGATTATTCCTTGACACATCCTTGACACTATCATCACATCATGTACCTTTCCCTTGACCTGTGAAAAACATTTCAAAAACATGGGATGAGCATAAAAATCTCAGTAAGAGTTATAAAAATATGGAAAGGAAACATGAGTTCATATATACATTAGAATGAAATCACCCCTTACCCATAAAACATAGGCATATCAAATCATGAATAAATCATAGAAAACATAATACATAAAGGTAACTTGAGGCATTCATAACATTCTTACGTAGGGAGTAACCCTCTTGGTTACGGTTGGAATACCCATCACAGTATATTCCCTAAATCTCTTTGGAGAAACCTTAACGTTTCACTCCTTCGCGTTACCCAATGCATTGGAGAGGTATATCAGGCTCACCCACCCTTAGTTTATCATGGAACCACCCATTTTCATAACAATGCCCAAGAACCAAAACATAAATGTATCACATAAAACATGCATAAAGGAAACATAACATTTCCACATTTCAATCACAATATAACATTTTAGTATATTGAAATAATGAATCCATTCAAAAAGAAACCATTTCCAAAACCATTTAAAACATTTAATAAAGAGATTTTTGAATCAAAGTGTCCCATACCACCTTGAAGCTTAAAATTTTAAACCATTAATATCCATATAAATAAATTCTTAAAACCATTTTGAAAACATGGATATTAATAAGAACAAATAATTAAAACATTTAAAACAATATTTTGGTTAAAGGGGTTTTACCAAAATTAGAGACACTTGAATACAATAATTGAGGAATAACATTTAGTCAGAACTTTATAATATCATGAGAATAAATGGATTCATGATCTAATACTCCAAAGGACAGTATATACACCATATAAGAGTTAATTGGTGCATAACAACAATGAACCCTCAATAGAATTGTCAAATGTGATGAAATCCCTTATAAAGAAGGTATTCTTAAATTAAGGACAAATAAATCTCAAAAATATCTGTGACAAATATAAATACACCCAATATAAGTGGATATTAATTGTAAAACAATAAAAGGTCATTCACACATATTCAATGGATGACATATTCAATGACTACATGTTGAACCCAAAGAAATCGAAATTGGGTTAAAAAGTTCCCTTGACAGCCTAACGACATCACATAAAAATGAGTTGATGAGAGATAAAAAGTGTATCTCATCACTTGGACCTAAAATTTACAACAATAAGGATATATGAGAACATATCCCAACATAACAATATGTAAATTAAAAGACCCAACAAAAGAAGTCTTTTAAAAAAGAGGAGGGTGAAAGGTTCCCTTACCGACTTGGGTATCTTTCAAAACATACACCCCATGAAAGAAGGACAATAGATAATTGATGTAAATACTCATAAATGAAAGAATATTAGACAAAGATTAGAATAATTGGCAGTACATACACCACTCAATGGAATTTGTGGCAAATGTAGCATAAATCTCACGAGAATAAAAGTGAGATGAAAAATCCCTTACAAAAACTCGGCAGCCTAACGGCGCAACATAAAACTTCCGAATATGGATTGATGAGATCAAATAGGGTATCTCATCACATTACAATAAAATGTACAGAAAGATGAATATAAAAGAACATCCCCCAACATTACAAAGATGAGCTTAAAAGAAGTGACATAAAGGAGAGTACTTAAAAAGAAAGAGAGAGGTTAGATCTCTTACGAAAGTTCGGCAGCCTAACGGCGCCACTCAAAACTTCCAAAATGGATTGATGAGAGAGAATAGGGTCTCTCATCACATGAACATAAAAATTACAGTAAGTTTAATATAAAAGATCATCCCAATAACAAGAAAGATGAGATTTAAAAGGAATGACATAAAAGTGTGTACTTAATAAGAAAGAGAGGAGTAGGATCCCTTACCTCAGGTCCGACTTGACTCGATCGTTCTTTAATCTCCTGAATAATAAACTTGAGTTAATTTCTAATTCCTTAAGAACATTTTTCAAGTTCATTATTCCTTTTATTTCACTTATTACCATTTCATAAACATTATGTAATCATTTAAGTTAATAATATTTGTTTTGCCGATATTTGGTTCTTAAGTCGAAAGTGGACTTCTTATAATTACATGTTGTTCGTGTGGCAAAATGTTTATTATATCCAGAATTGTATTCATGATTTAGATATCATATGTTTCATATATATCCAGTACATTCATGAATTTATAACATTACATAATCATTTAGATGTAAGAAATTAAATGCACCGTTCATGGAGACGGTAAGCCATACGTACACATGAACGCTACTATCATTTCTATTTCGTATTTTATAGAATGGAATAATAATGATATAAAGGTATATTATAATTCCAGTATAATATCATATATAATATCATAGTTCCATCCTTTATGTGTCCCACATATGGTATTTAACGAATCAAATCACTTTGAGGGGGCGGTAGTCCGCACTTCCTTAAATGAAGATATCACGTTTACCCATAATGGAAACCATAAAGGTATGCCCAAAATGAAAAAAAACAGAAGCTTAAGGAAAACATAAACATATTATATATCATATATAAAAATAGTGACATCATAATGGCCACCTCTGAAGGTGTTAAATGAGTATTGAACAATCATCGTTTCGGGAGGCAGAATTTCGCCATCCACAGAAACCGTATGTTGTTTAACCATTTGATGTAGTTGTGTGAGAGTTTTGCTCGAATAAATCTTATAAAAACATCCTAGTATATTGAAGATACTGGTGTTGTTACAAAACAAATAAATAAAAAGAGTTTAGGGGGTTGGAGAATCGAAATAAAACAAATGAACATGAGAGAATGAATTACCTTTAAAAGTGTAACTCCTTTTGATTTGAGCCTAAAGGCTTCCTTTGAAATGATTCTGCCCAGAGGGAATCCTATAGGATGAGTAGAGATATGTGGAGAGAGTAAATGGGCAGGGTTTGGCCGAGTCGAAGGCTTGAGGAGTGTGTGAAATGAGGTAGAGGTGGGGGGCCTTTTATAAGAAGAGAGGAGGGGCACTTTTGGAAAGTAAGAAATATTACTTTATTTGAAAATGTGTTTCGGTTTTAAATGGTCCCACATTGATATAATTCGTGGATAAGGTGATAAGGGATCTAAATCCACCCATCAAATAAGTTTTAGACATGTGTAGGGCATAGATTTTACATTATCTTCTCATTTTATTTAAATCGTCAGATAATGATGTCATCACTACATCATTATGATGTCATAAATAATTTAATTTTTTAATGTCTAAAAATTATAAAAAATTACTATGATGTAGGAAATTGTTTTAGATTTCCAATGACTATTTATAACAAAAAATCTGACTTGTATAACTCCACTTAAAAATTGTTTTAGTAAAACATATCATGTTTGTGTCAATTTTACTTTTACATTAAATAAAAAGTTATTTATGTCATTTCTCAACCAAAGTGGCTCCATGGGGTCCCCAAGTTGACCCATGGCTTGTATTGGTCGGCCATTATACATCCAAGGAGGTTAGGACATGTGTCAAGTTCATTTCATATTATTAAAACATTATTATTACCTTAAACTATACTAATTACCTCTAATCGCGATTAAAAACTTAATAAGTTACTATTCACCAAAAAATTATTTTTATCCCATTGAACCACATTTTACTTCTTAATGACAACCATGTATGTCGGATTTTTGAAATTAAAAACACAGAAGTGGTAAAATTTCATTTAAATGAAAAATCAGTTTTTATAAATACCACTTAGTGGTTCCACTATTCATCAAAATTTGAAGTTTTTCAGAAAAATCCCAAAAATTCACCCTAAAATATATTTGATATTCCGAATTAAAAAATGAAGTCTATTTTAAAAAATTCAAAACATATAAGTCACATTAATTAATTTAAAAATTAATTCCCGCTGTCAGAGCAAATAGCGTTTTTTTATGAAACAATAACTATCAAAAGATTGACACTAGTTTAAATCTGATTTCAAAGTGAAATTAATTCCAACGACCACTATTGAAATTAATGGTAAAAATATTTTCTAATTTCACTTTAAAACCAATTAAAAAGATAATCTAATCATATAAGTAAATTATATTAAAAAGAGATTTTGAATTAAAATACATCATTTTACACTATTCATTAAAAAATGAACTTTATCAGAAAAATACCAAAAATTTACACAAAGTAAAATTTGATGTCCTGATTCTAAAGAAGAGTTTTATTTGGTCCAAAATAATGTATAAGAGTGATCAAAACTATATTTAATGACAGTTCTCCATCAGAAGGCGATAAGTGAACCTTTAGTGAAAACTAGGGCATATACTCCTAAAATTGAATTCTTTCCGTATTTTAAGCCTTTATCTTTTATTGGATAAATGTAAAAACATTTAAAAACATATATAATCATATTTTAGTTATTTATATCCATTCCTGCCAATACAACGGCTACATGTTAACTACTATTTAAAATAATATTATTTTATTATTAGAGTGCAACGTAAGATTCTCAAGAAACTCGTTGTTGCGTATTGGGTACGCCATCGAGCATAGCATCCCCTTTAAAGTAATATTAATGTTTGATTCAAAAATATGGGAAAATATAAAGATGTCATATTCTTTATTTACCTGGGGCGTTACATCCTTCCCCCCTTTTGGGAATTGCGTCCTCGCAATTTTAAAATTGGGCTTGGAAACATCCTTGAAAGTCCCACATCGGAACAAGAGTCGGTAAAACAATCACTTTAAAATAAAGAAAGATAAGTACAAAGGTCACCCGAGTTAACCCATAATAGGATTCCGTGTAGGAAAACATGGACATGGAAGAAAAAGCAAAGGGTCATGTTCTGATGGAGAGTGATAGAAAACATGTTTAGGAGAAAGTTAACCATGTGAAAATCACAAACTTGTGATGGGTTAAATGGTATTCGATTCCCCAGTAGGAAAAGTTAATAGACAACGTTTTTGTTTTAAGATACTTTTTTTTGAGAAATTTATTCATAAGGAAACATAATCACTTATCATGTTGACTTTCAACTTTTACTAGATTCCTTAATCAAACTCATATTTTTTTCCAAAAGACGAGTATTTAGGGAGACTTGTTCGCATTAAGAGTACTATAATCAACTTCTAGAGAATCACCTAATCCACAAAAGAGAACTATACAATTCCCATGTCTTTAGACATTAACGAAAACCAAAACCAAAAAGGCTAGTACAAGATCAGATAATCCAGAAAAGGATAACCATTTATAAAAAATAAAATCTATTCTTAACCTCCAAAATTTGTCCAACAAAACCCAAAGTTCAACAAGGACCATTAGATAAAAAATTTGTCCATAAAATTCTTCAAAGTAAACCAATCTAAGATTGAAACCCAAATATTTGAAGGATTTAGTCACATAGTCTTCCAAGTTAAATCGTAACATTTATCTCCAAACAACATCAGTTGCTCCTAAAGTCTCGTATTAAAAAGTAATTAACCTAATCACATATCCTCCATGATAGGTCAATCATTTTCATAAATAACCCAAAATCAACTTACTCTTAATTCAAAAAATCATATTACCAAAAATAATCAGTCAATCTAACTAGGGACTTCACGTAGTCCAGTGGTAGGCGATAAATATCAGTCGCACTTTGGTTGTGGGTTCGATTCCCGCAGCTTTGTCCGACGCGATGGGTTGTCACATGGTCTGCGTGTTGTCCTTTTTCCAATACTATATAATTCTTAAAACATTCCCCAAAATGAGATAAAAACTTCAAAAATAATCATAACATATTTTAACCTCAAGTTTATCTCATTCCTTTCATTTTCCATCATATCATAGAGTAACCCATAATTACCTAAAAAGTAAGGATCATATAAACCCAAATGGTTCTTTATAACTGTTTCCACAAAAGAAAATATAACTATTACTTGAATAAAATTTGCCTATATTAAACATCAGGGTTACACATAATATAAAAAGTCTTCCAATGTAACCCCATCATCAAAAGAGACTTAATACTCTTAAGAATTTCACCATAACTCATGAAGCCCTTATATGTTGACATCCTACTCATTCAAAATTATTAATGATCCATTATCCATTCCTTTCCAACTTATTCCGAAATACCTCTTTCCTACAAACAAAATCATGAATCATATCCTAAGATTCCAAAATAGGAAAACAATAGTCATGAAATAGTACATACCATTGATTGGTCATTGTCAGTTTCTTCATCCTCAATCGGAATGGCATTAGGTATTGGTAAACGAATATTGGTACGCTTTTGGTGACCCCATTCATGAAACTTCTTCATAGGACGTGTGTTTTCATAATAACCATGCACACCACATTTAAAACATTCAATTGATCCCTCAGAAAGAACTTCTTTCCCTTTCCTCGAGTCAACTGTATGCTTCCTTTTTCCATGGCAGGTTCTTGCTTTAGGACCTTCATTTCCTCATCTATAGCATATTTCTGTCCATTTGAAACATTTTCCTAGGTGTTTCTTTCCACATCTTTGACACATAGGTTTTTGGACACACTTACCTTTATGATTATTACCTGTACTTCCGTAGGGATTTGTTTCTTGCATATATGATGCCTTAGAGAAATCTCCAAGGTCTAGGTGGTCAATCATGACTCTAGATAGTTGGTTGAGGATAATCACAAGAGTTCTTATTGCAGCTCCCATATCATTCAGTTTCTTTCTCGAAAAACTATCACAGTTTCCTTCATATCCACTGTTACTTTGGTGCCTGCTAGATCCATCCATTTACTAAAACCAAAAAGGTCAGTGCGAGTATATCAACAAAACCATCATGTATTAATGAGTAAGATAAACAATAAGATATACTTACTCATTCACTTTATCTAAAACTAGGACTCTTTCTGAAATCCTAACCATTATGGTAATGTCACTTATGCTTAAAGAATACCCTAACCTCTAAAGTTATCTAAACCGACCTCTGATACCAACTATAAGGCCCCAACCATAAACCTTACTTAATCTTGAGTTATTACAATATTACACATTGATGATCTTTTCAGGTTTAGAGTTTTAGAGAATTAGATCATGAAACTTGCATTACATTCCACATTTAAACAAAGTCGTTACATAAAAGACAGTATTCATTCTTCCCATCAGCGGAAACATATTTAAAATATAACACAGATTCTTTCTTGACACATCCTTGAAACTATCATCACATCATGTACCTTTCCCTTGACCTGTGAAAAACATTTCAAAAACATGGGATGAGCATAAAAAGCTCAGTAAGAGTTATAAAAATATGGAAAGGAAACATGAGTTCATATATACATTAGAATGAAATCACCCCTTACCTATAAAACATAGGCATATCAAATCATGATTAAATCATAGAAAACAGAAGACATAAAGGTAACTTGAGGCATTCATAACATTCTTACGTAGGGAGTAACCCTCTTGGTTACGGTTGGAATACCCACACAGTATATTCCCTAAATATCTTCGGAGAAACCTTAACGTTTCACTCCTTCGCGTTACCCAATGCATTGGAGAGCTATATCGGGCTCACCCGCCCTTAGTTTATCACGGAACCACCCATTTTCATAACAATGCCCAAGAACCATAACATAAATGTATCATATAAAACATGCATAAAGGAAACATAACATTTCCACATTTCAATCAAAATATAACATTTTAGTATACTGAAATAATGAATCCATTCAAAAAGAAACCATTTCCAAAACAAATTAAAACATTTAATAAAGAGATTTTTGAATCAAAGTGTCCCATAACACCTTGAAGCTTAAAATTTTAAAGCATTAATATCCATACAAATAAATCCTTAAAACCATTTTGAAAACATGGATATTAATAAGAGCAAATAATTAAAACATTTAAAAAGATATTTTGGTTAAAGGGGTTTTACCAAAATTAGAGACACTTGAATACAATAATTGAGGAATAACATTTAGTCAGAACTTTATAATATCATGAGAATAATTGTATTCATGATATAATACTCCAAAGGACAGTATATACACCATATAAGAGTGAATTTTTGCATAACAACAATGAAACCTCAATAGAAATGTCAAATGTGATGAAATCCCTTATAAAGAAGGTATCCTTAAATTAAGGACAAATCAATCCCAAAAATATGTGTGAAAAATATAAATACACCCAATATAAGTGGATATTAAGTGTAAAACAATAAAAGGTCATTCACAAATATTCAATGGATGACATATTTAATGACTACATGTTGAACCTAAAGAAATCGAAATTGGGTTAAAAAGTTCCCTTGACAGCCTAACGGCATCACATAAAAATGAGTTGATGAGAGATAAAAAGTGTATCTCATCACTTGGACATAAAATTTACATCAATAAGGATATATGAGAACATATCCCAACATAACAATAGGTAAATTAAAAGACCCAACAAAAGAAGTCTTTTAAAAAAGAGGAGGGTGAAAGGTTCCCTTACAGACTTGGGTATCTTTCAAAACATACACCCCATGAAAGAAGGAGAATAGATAATTGATTTAAATACTCATAAATGAAAGTATATTACACAAAGAGTAGAATAATTGGAAGTACATACACCACTCAATGGAATTTGTGGCAAATGTAGCATAAATATCACAGGAATAAAAGTGAGATGAAAAATCCCTTATGAAAACTCGGCAGCCTAACGGCGCCACATAAAACTTCCGAATATGGATTGATGAGATCAAATAGGGTATCTCATCACATTAAAATAAAATGTAAAGAAAGAGGAATATAAAAGAACATCCCCCAACATTACAAATAGGAGCTTAAAAGAAGTTACATAAAGGAGAGTACTTAAAAAGAAAGAGAGAGGTTAGATCTCTTACGAAAGTTCGGCAGCCTAATGGCGCCACTCAAAACATCCAAAATGGATCGATGAGAGAGAATAGGGTCTCTCATCACATTAACATAAAATTTACAGTAAGTGTAATATAAAAGATCATCCCAATAACCAGAAAGATGAGCTTTAAAAGGAATGAAATAAAAGTGTGTACTTAATAAGAAAGAGAGGAGTAGGATCCCTTACCTCGGGTCCGACTTGACTCGATCGTTATTTAATCTCCTGAATAATAAACTTGAGTTAATTTCTACTTCCTTAAGAACCTTTTTCAAGTTCATTATTACTTTTATATCACTTATTACCATTCATAAACATTATGTAATCATTTAAGTTAATAATATTTGTTTTGTCGATATTTGGTTCTTCAGTCGAAAGTGGACTTCTTACAATTACATGTTGTTTGTGTGGCCAAATGTTTATTATATACAGAATTGTATTCATGATGTAGATATCATATATGTCATATATATCTAGTACATTCATTCATTTATAACATTACATAATCATTTAGAGGTAAGAAATGAAATGCACCGTTCATGGAGAGGGTAAGCCGTACGTACGCATGAACGCTACTTTCATTTCTATTTAGTATTTTATAGAATGGAAAAATAATGATGTAAAGGTATATTATAATTCCAGTATAATATCATATATAATATCATAGTTCCATCCTTTATATGTCCCACATATGTTATTTAACGAATCAAATCACTTTGAGGGGGCGGTAGTCCACACTTCCTTAAATTAAGATATCGCGTTTACCCATAATGGAAACCATAAAGGTATGCCCAAAATGAAAAAAAACAGAAACTTAAGGAAAACATAAACATATTATATATCATATATAAAAATAGTGACATCATAATGACCACCTTTTAAGGTGTTAAATGAGTATTGAACAATCATCGTTTCGGGAGGCAGAATTTCGCCATCCACAGAAACCGTATGTTCTTTAACCATTTAATGTAGTTGTTTGAGAGTGTAGCTCGAATAAATCTTATAACAACATCCTAGTATATTGAAGATACTGGTGTTTTTATAAAAGAAATAAATAAAAATAGTTTAGGGGGTTGGAGAAGCAAAATAAAATAAATGAACATGAGAGAATGAATTACCTTTAAAAGTGTAACTCCTTTTGATTTGAGCCTAAAGGCTTCCTTTGAAAGGATTCTACCCAAAGGGAATCCTCTAGGATGAGTAGAGGGATGTGGAGAGAGTAAATGGGAAGGGTTTGGTGGAGCAAAAGGATTGAGGAGTGTGTGAAATGAGGTAGAGGTGGGGGCCTTTTATAAGAAGAGAGGAGGGGCACTTTTGGAAGGTAAGAAATATTACTTTATTTGAAAATTTGTTTCGGTTTTAAAAGGTCCCACATTTATATAATTCGTGGATAAGGTGATAAGGGATCTAAATCCACCCATCCAATAAGTTTTATACATGTGTAGGTCATAGAGTTTACATTATATTCTCATTTTATTTAAATTGTCAGATAATGATGTCATCGCTGCATCATTATGATGTCATAAATAATTTAATTTATTTAATGTCTAAAAATTATAAAAAAATTACTATGATGTAGGAAATCGTTTTAGATTTCCAATTACTATTTATAACAAAAACTATGACTTGTATAACCCCACTTAAAAATTGTTTTAGTAAAAAATATCATGTTTGTGTCATTTTTACTTTTACATTAAATAAAAAGTTATTTATGTCATTTCCCAACCAAAGTGACTCCATGGGGTCCCCAAGATGACCCATGGCTTTTATTGGTCGTCCATTACACATCAAAGGAGGTTAAGAAATGTGTAAATTTTATTTCATATTATTAAAACATTATTATTACCTTAAACTACACTAATTACCTCTAATCGCGATTAAAAACTTAATAAGTTACTATTCACCAAAAAATTATTTTTACCCCATTGAACCACATTTTACTTCTAAATGACAACCATGTATGTCAGATTTTTGAAATTAAAAACACAGAAGTGGTAAAATTTCATTTAAACGAAAAATCAGTTTTTATAAGTACCACTTAGTGGTTTCACTATTCATCAAAAATCGAAGTTTTTCAGAAAAATCCCAAAAATTCACCCTAAACTATATTTGATATTCCGAATTCAAAAATGAAGTCTATTTTACAAAATTCAAAACATATAATTCACATTAATTAATTTAAAAATTAATTCCCGCTGTCAGAGCAAATAGCGTGTTTTTATGAACCAATAAGTATCAAAAGATTGACACTAGTTTAAGTCCGATTTCAAAGTGAAATTAATTCCAACGACCACTATTGAATTTAATGGTAAAAATATTTTCTAATTTCACTTTAAAACTAATTCAAAAGATAATCTAATCATATAAATAAATTATATTAAAAATAGATTTTGAATTAAAATACAAAATTTTACACTATTCATTAAAAAAATGAACTTTATCAGAAAAATACCAAAAATTTACACAAAGTAAAATTTGATGTCCCGATTCTAAAGAAGAGTTTTATTTGGTCCAAAAGAATGTATAAGAGTGATAAAAACTATATTTAATGACAGTTCACCATCAGAAGGCGATAAGTGAACCTGTAGTGAAAACTAGGGCATATACGCCTAAAATTGAATTCTTTCCGTATTTTAAGCCTTTATCCTTTATTGGATAAATGTAAAAACATTTAAAAACATATATAATCATATTTTAGTTATTTATGTCAATTTCTTCCAATACAACGACTACATGTTAACTACTATTTAAAATAATATTATTGTATTATTAGTGTGCAACGTAAGATTCCCAAGAAACTCGTTGTTGCGTATTGGGTACGCCATCGAGCATAGCATCCACTTTAAAGTAATATTAATGTTTGATTCAAAAATATGGGAAAATATAAAGATGTCATATTCTTTATTTACCTGGGGTGTTACATCCTTCCCCCCTTTTGCTAATTGCGTCCTCGCAATTTTAAAATTGGGCTTGGAAACATCCTTGAAAGTCCCACATCGGAACAAGAGTCGGTAAAACAATCACATTAAAATAAAGAAAGATAAGTACAAATGTCACCCGAGTTAACCCATAATAGGATTCCATGTAGGAAAACATGGACATGGAAGAAAAAGTAAAGGGTCATGTTCTGATGGAGAGTGATAGAAAACATGTTTAGGAGAAAGTTAACCATGTGAAAATCACAAACTTGTGATGGGTTAAACGGTATTCGATTCCCTAGTAGGAAAAGTTAATAGACAACGTTTTTGTTTTAAGCTACTTTTTTTTTGAGAAATTTATTCATAAGGAAACATAATCACTTATCATGTTGACTTTCAACTTTTACTAGATTCCTTAATCAAACTCATATTTTTTTCCAAAAGACGAGTATTTAGGGAGACTTGTTCGCATTAAGAGTACTATAATCAAATTCTAGAGAATCACCTAATCCACAAAAGAGAACTATAAAATTCCCATGTCTTTAGACATTAACCAAAACCATAACCAAAAAGGATAGTACAAGATCAGATAATCCAGAAAAGGATAACCCTTTATAAAAAAGAAAATCAATTCTTAACCTCCAAAATTTGTCCAACAAAACCCAAAGTTCAACGAGGACCATTAGATAAACAATTTGTCCATAAAATTCTTCAAAGTAAACCAATCTATGATTGAAACCCAAATTTTTGAAGGATTTAGTCACATAGTCTTCCAAGTTAAATCGTAACATTTATCTTCAAACAAGATCAGTTGCTCCTAAAGTCTCGTATTAAAAAGTAATTAACCTAATCACATATCCTCCATGATAGGTTAATCATTTTCATAAATAACCCAAAATCAACTTACTCTTAATTCATAAAATCATATAACCAAAATGAATCAGTCAAACTAACCAGGGACTTCACGTAGTCCAGTGGTAGGTGATAAATACCAATTGCACTTTGGTTGTGGGTTCGATTCCCGCAGCTTTGTCCGACGCGACGGGTTTTCACACGGTCTGCGTGTTGTCCTTTTTCCAAAACTATATAATTCTAAAAACATTCCCCAAAATGAAATAAAAACTTCAAAAATAATCATAACATATTTTAACCTCATGTTTATCTCATTCCTTTCATTTTCCATCATATCATAGAGTAACCCATAATTACCTAAAAAGTAAGGATCATATAAACCCAAATGGTTCTTTATAGCTATGTCCACAAAAGAAAAGATAACTATTACTTGAATAAAATTTCCCTATATTAAACATCAGGGTTACACATAATAAAAAAAGTCTTCTAATGTAACCCCATCATCAAAAGAGACTTAATACTCTTAAGAATTTCACCATAACTCTTGAATCCCTTATATGTTGTCATCCTACTCATTCAACATTCTTCATGATCCATTATCCATTCCTTTCCAACTTATTCTGAAATACCTCTTTCCTATAAACAAAATCATGAATCATATCCTAAGATTCCAAAATAGGAAAACAATAGTCATGAGATAGTACATACCTTTGATAGGTCATTGTCTGTTTCTTCATCCTCAATCGGAATGGAATTAGGTATTGGTAAACGAATATTAGTACGCTCTTGGCGACCCCATTCACGAAACTTCTTCATAGGACATGTGTTTGCATAATGACCATGCACACCACATTTAAAACATTCAATTGATCCCTTAGAAAGAACTTCTTTCCCTTTCCTCGAGTCAACTGGATGCTTCCTTTTTCCATGGCAGGTTCTTGCTTTATGACCTTCATTTCCACATCTATAGCATATTTCTGTCCCTTTGAAACATTTTCCTAGGTGTTTCTTTCCACATCTTGGACACATAGGTTTTTGAACACACTTACCTTTATGATTATTACCTGTACTTCCGTAGGGATTCATTTCTTGCATATATGATTACTTAGATAAATCTCCAAGGTTTAGGTGGTCAACCATGACTCTAGATAGTTGGTTGAGGATAATCACAAGAGTTCTCATTGCAGCTCCCATATCATTCAGTTGCTTTCTCGAAAAACTGTCACAGTTTCCTCCACATCCACTGTTACTTTGGTGCCTGCTAGATCCATCCATTTACTAAAACCAAAAAGGTCAGTGTGAGTATATCAACAAAACCATCATGTATTAATGAGTAAGATAAACAATAAGATATACTTACTCATTCACTTTATCTAAAACTAGGACTCTTTCTGAAATCCTAACCATTATGGTAATGTCACTTATGCTTAAAGATTACCCTAACCTCTAAAGTTATCTAAACCGACCTCTGATACCAACTATAAGGCCCCAGCCTTAAACCTTACTTAATCTTGAGTTATTACAAAATTACACATTGAGGATCTTTTCAGGTTTAGAGTTTTAGAGAATTAGATCCTGAAACATGCATTACATTCCACATTTAAACAAAGTGGTTACATAAAAGACTGTATTCATTCTTCCCATCAGCGGAAACATATTTAAAATATAACACATATTCTTTCTTGACACATCTTTGACACTATCATCACATCATGTACCTTTCCCTTGACCTGTGAAAAACATTTCAAAAACTTGGGATGAGCATAAAAAGCTCAGTAAGAGTTATAAAAATATGGAAAGGAAACATGAGTTCATATATACATTAGAATGAAATCACCCCTTACCCATAAAACATAGGCATATCAAATCATGAAAAAATCATAGAAAACATAAGACATAAAGGTAACTTGAGGCATTCATAACATTCTTACGTAGGGATTAACCCTCTTGGTTACGGTTGGAATACCCATCACAGTATATTCCCTAAATCTCTTTGGAGAAGCCTTAACATTTCACTCCTTCGCGTTACCCAATGCATTGGAGAGGTATATCGGGCTCACAAACCCTTAGTTTATCACGGAACCACCCGTTTTCATAACAATGCCCAAGAACCATAACATAGATGTATCACATAAAACATGCATAAAGGAAACATAACATTTCCACATTTCAATCACAATATAACATTTTAGTATATTGAAATAATGAATCCATTCAAAAAGAAACCATTTCCAAAACCATTTAAAACATTTAATAAAGAGATTTTTGAATCAAAGTGTCCCATACCACCTTGAAGATTAAAATATTAAACCATTAATATCCATATAAATAAATCCTTAAAACCATTTTGAAAACATGGATATTAATAAGAACAAATAATTAAAACATTTAAAATGATATTTTGGTTAAATGGGTTTTACCAAAATTAGAGACACATGAATACAATAATTGAGGAATAAAATTTAGTCAGAACTTTATAATATCATGAGAATAAATGGATTCATGATATAATACTCCAAAGGACAGTATACAAACCATATAAGAGTGAATTTGTGCATAACAACAATGAACCCTCAATAGAAATGTCAAATGTGATGAAATCCCTTATAAAGAAGGTATCCTTAAATTAAGGACAAATCAATCTCAAAAATATATGTGAAAAATATAAATACACCCAATATAAGTGGATATTAAGTGTAAAACAATAAAAGGTCATTCACACATATTCAATGGATGACATATTCAATGACTACATGTTGAACCCAGAGAAATCGAAATTGGGTTAAAAAGTTCCCTTGACAGCCTAACGGCATCACATAAAAATGGGTTGATGAGAGATAAAAAGTGTATCTCATCACTTGGACATAAAATTTATATAAATAAGGATATATAAGAACATATCCCAACATAAAAATATGTAAATTAAAAGACCCAAAAAAAGAAGTCTTTTAAAAAAGAGGAGCGTGAAAGGTTCCCTTACCGACTTGGGTATCTTTCAAAACATACACCCCATGAAAGAAGGACAATAGATCATTGATGTAAATACTCATAAATGAAAGTATATTACACAAAGAGTAGAATAATTGGCATTACATACACCAATCAATGGAATTTGTGGCAAATGTAGCATAAATCTCACGGGAATAAAAGTGAGATGAAAAATCCCTTACGAAAACTCGGCAGCCTAACGGCGCCACATAAAACTTCCGAATATGGATTGATGAGATAAAATAGGGTATCTCATCACATTAAAATAAAATGTACAGCAAGAGTAATATAAAAGAACATCCCCCAACATTACAAAGAGGAGCTTAAAAGAAGTGACATAAAGGATAGTACTTAAAAAGAAAGAGAGAGGTTAGATCTCTTACGAAAGTTCGGCAGCCTAACGGCGCCACTCGAAACATCCAAAATGAATTGATGATAGAGAATAGGGTCTCTCATAACATGAACATAAAAATTACAGTAATTGTAATATAAAATATCATCCCAATAACAAGACATATGAGCTTTAAAAGGAATGACATAAAAGTGTGTACTTAATAAGAAAGTGAGGAGTATGATCCCTTACCTCGGGTCCGACTTGACTCGATCGTTATTTAATCTCCTGAATAATAAACTTTAGTTAATTTATACTTCCTTAAGAACCTTTTTCAAGTTCATTATTCCTTTTATATCACTTATTACCATGTCATAAACATTATGTAATCATTTAAGTTAATAATATTTGTTTTGCCGATATTTGGTTCTTAACTCGAAAGTGGACTTCTTACAATTACATGTTGTTCGTGTGGCCAAATGTTTATTATATCCAGAATTTTATTCATGATTTAGATATCATATATGTCATATATATCCAATACATGAATGGATTTATAACATTACATAATCATTTAGAGGTAAGAAATGAAATGCACCGTTCATGGAGACGGTAAGTCGTACGTACGCATGAACGCTACTTTCATTTCTATTTCGTATTTTATAGAATGGAATAATAATGATATAAAGGTATATTATAATTCCAGTATAATATGATATATAATATCATAGTTCCATCCTTTATACGTCCCACATATGGTATTTAACGAATCAAATCACTTTGAGGGGGCGGTAGTCCGCACTTCCTTGAATGAAGATATCGCGTTTACCCATAATGGAAACCATAAAGGTATACCCAAAATGAAAAAAAACAGAAGCTTAAGGAAAACATAAACATATTATGTATCATATATAAAAATAGTGACATCATAATGGCCACCTTTGAAGGTGTTAAATGAGTATTGAACAATCATCGTTTCGGGAGGCAGAATTTCGTCATCCACGGAAACCGTATGTTCTTTAACCATTTTATGTAGTTGTGTGAGAGTGTAGATCGAATAAATCTTATAACAACATCCTAGTATATTGAATATACTGGTTTTGTTACAAAATAAATAAATAAAAAGAGTTTAGGGGGTTGGAGAAGCAAAATAAATCAAATGAACATGAGAGAATGAATTACCTTTAAAAGTGTAACTCCTTTTGATTTGAGCCTAAAGGCTTCCTTTGAAAGGATTATGCCGAAAGGGAATCCTCTAGGATTAGGAGAGGGATGTGTAGAGAGTAAATGGGCAGGGGTTGGCCGAGCCAAAGTCTTGACGAGTGTGTGAAATGAGGTAGAGGTGGGGGCCTTTTATAAGAAGAGAGGAGGGGAACTTTTGGAAAGTAAGAAATATTACTTTATTTGAAAATGTTTTTCGGTTTTAAAAGGTCCCAAATTGATATAATTCGTGGATAAGGTGATAAGGGATCGAAATACACCCATACAATAAGTTTTAGGCAAGTTTAGGTCATAGAGTTTACATTATCTTCTCATTTTATTTAAATCGTCAGATAATGATGTCATCGCTGCATTATTATGATGTCATAAATAATTTAATTTATTTAATGTCTAAAAATTATAAAAAAATTACTATGATGTAGTAAATCGTTTTAGCTTTCCAATGACTATTTATAACAAAAAACTGACTTGTATAACCCCACTTAAAAATTGTTTTAGTAAAACATATCATGTTTGGGTCATTTTTACTTTTACATTAAATAAAAAGTTATTTATGTCATTTCCCAACCAAAGTGGCTCCATGGGGTCCCCAAGTTGACCCATGGCTTTTCTGGGTCGGCCATTACACATCCAATGATGTTAGGACATGTTTCAAGTTCATTTCATATTATTAAAACATTATTTTTACCTTAAACTACACTAATTACCTCTAATCGCCATTAAAAACTTAATAAGTTACTATTCACCAAAAAATTGTTTTTATTCCATTGAACCACATTTTAATTCTTAATGACAACCATGTATGTCAGATTTTTGAAATTCAAAACACAGAAGTGGTAAAATTTCATTTAAACGAAAAATCAGTTTTTATAAGTACCACTTAGTGGTTTCACTATTCATCAAAAATTGAAGTTTTTCAGAAAAATCCCAAAAATTCACCCTAAGCTATATTTGATATTCCGAATTCAAAAATGAAGTCTATTTTAAAAAATTAAAAACATATAAGTCACATTAATTAATTTAAAAATTAATTCCCGCTGTCAGAGAAAATAGCGCGTGTTTATGAAACAATAAGTATCAAAAGATTGACACTAGTTTAAGTCTGATTTCAAAGTAAAATTAATTCCAACGACCACTATTGGATTTAATGGTAAAAATATTTTCTAATTTAACTTTAAAACCAATTCAAATGATAATCTAATCATATAAATAAATTATATTAAAAATAGATTTTGAATTAAAATACAACATTTTACACTATTCATTAAAAAAATGAACTTTATCAGAAAAATACCCAAAATTTACACAAAGTAAAATTTGATGTCCCGATTCTAAAGAAGAGTTTTATTTGGTCCAAAAGAATGTATAAGAGTTATCAAAACTATATTTAATGACAGATCGCCATCAGAAGGCGATAAGTGAACCTTTAGTGAAAACTAGGGCATATACGCCTAAAATTGAATTCTTTCCGTATTTTAAGACTTTGTCCTTTATTGGATAAATGTAAAAACATTTAAAAACATATATAACCATATTTTAGTTATTTATATCCATTCCTGCCAATACAACGGCTACATGTTAACTACCATTTAAAATATTATTATTTTATTATTAGAGTGCAACGTAAGATTCCCAAGAAACTCGTTGTTGCGTATTGGGTACGCCATCGAGCATAGCATCCCCTTTAAAGTAATATTAATGTTTGATTCACAAATATGGGTAAATATAAAGATGTCATATTCTTTATTTACCTGGGGTGTTACACCTAAACTAGAAAAGAGAAGAAAGAGGCAGATTAGACACACTCGGAGCATTTATTCACCACTAATGGAACTTCAAAAGGACTAGAAACAAAGTATATCCATCATTGGAAGTTCATGGAATATTTCGTTCATCAAAAAGGTTGTATGAGAGGAACGAGGATGAAAAATCATGTGAGAAACTAAAATCCCTGAGAGGGATGACATGAAATTCACAATTTTTCAAGGGTACAAGGTTTGGCAAAACGGTCTATGAAACCATGCACAAACTGTGCACCGGCCACTGTCTTAGTGGGGTTGAGTCAAACGATTACCTAGAGAGTCTCACATAGTTTGATTAACAAAGCTCCAACAGTACATAATGCCTCTGTCTAGGCCCACATGGGTTTTCTATCCCCCTAGAATGTTTTTACATAATCGTACAACCATCCTCTAGGATAGAATGGTTTGGGAACACAGTTATCTCTAAACATGAGCCAATAGTGAAACATGAATAAAATGGCCATTTTTTTCTTTATTTTGAGACATGAACCCCCAAAACACAATTAGGATTCCACATATACCCTGTAAAAATTCTGTTTACTATCATTAAGGAATTCAAACCAAAATTTTAACAAGATCATAACAAAATGATATTTGGGATTTTAAATCTAGAGGTCAAATTATAAATGATTAGGAATTGAAACAAAATTCTAAGGGTCATTGTTTTTTTTTGGAAATTTGATGGGAGATAGTTTTTTTTCTAATATCGATTTGTACTTTTATATTCCTTAGTTGAGGGTGAAGTATGGTTCTAACTTGAAAACTACAGTCTGATGCAGGTATTCAATGTCTGATTTTGTGGTCATGTCGGTAAATGTCATGAAAACACCATCTATGTTCATGGGAATCATAAACTACATGTTTATTAAATTAATTTACTCCTCTTTATTCATGTTCATTAATGACAAATTAATATACTAAATGTCATAGGAGGAGAATACCAATCATCATAGGATTTTTCTATTATATATTCAACAACATATTATCTATGGAATGTTTTCCAAGAGTATATTATATAAATAATGTGTGAATTTATTTAGGCATGTGGTGTCCCATCATTGTTTTTTCATAGACCTATAAAAGGTCATGTAAGTTATTTCTTGGGAATCACACAAGAATGTGGTCGAGGTTCATAACTTCCTCGGTCTATTCGACTATTACCAAAGGTCAGTATTTGATTTCATATGGATTATTTTCCCATTTATTGATTTAACTAGGGAAGACAAGGAATTATTTGGATTAATTTTTATCATGTAGGGTTTTTCTACCTAGAGGAGAAATTGATCAGGGCTCTAGTGCTCTAGATTTTAGAGGAAGGGGTGATATTTGGGGTGTTTTTTTATGGTTCCCATATGGAGTTGGGATCTGTCATGATACAAAAAAATGAGATTTTCACTTTTGGGTTTCTTCAGTTATGTCCTAATGAGTGTAATTATTCCACCCAAGATCAAGATCATATAGAATTTGTGTTTGTTTGAATGTTTTGGCGACATTACCTCACTGCAGACCACTTTATGGTCTTAACTAATCACAATCATTTGAGGTGTATTTTTTCAATGTATGATATGAATATGTTATAGTAGAGTGTGATGGAGTTTCTTATGGACTACTATTTTCATATTTCATAATCTTCATGAGTGTGAAATTTCATAGAAGATGAATTATGTATGGTATGATTAAAATATATTATTTTGGAGTTTGGATAATCAATACTGGTAATTTAGGAGTTAAAATACCTTAAATTTGATGTGAGGGCGGTTAATGGTTGATTTCTTTTATTTCAAATGATAGTTAATTCTTTCCTAATGCATAAAATGGAAAAGTCTAGGAGAAGAGAGGTAAAGTAAGATGTGACACAAGATAATGTTGTCCAATATATTGCACCAAATAGATTTTTGAATAATTTTTAGAACCATATATTGATTTAGGGGAGGATTTTTGTTCTTCTGGTGGTAAGTGAGGGACTCCTTCAAGATTTTATATGTCATCTTTGGGGGTACACCTGGGTGTATCCATGATGTACCATACATTTTGGATGTATTTTTGGTGGATGAGGATTAAACTAGTGGTGGCATACTTTGTGGATTAGTTTATGGGTTTATAGTAGTTAGGGACCGAGTAGTTGGATCCTTCTAGATTATTATTTCCCTTAAATGTTCCCAAGTATAAGAGAGTTAAACTCCTTACATGATACATCATAGGGTTACCCGAATATCAGGGAGGTTCTGAGGAAATCACGGTAATCATGGATTGGTTGATGAAATCAGATCAGGTCTTAGAAATTAATGAGTTGGGTGTTGTGGATGTTATGGAAAGCAGGTATGTGGATGTGGTGGTGTGATTTCATTGTATTACAATCAATATTTATAAGTTCTAGGATTTATTTTTTACATTACAATTCATGATGGGATTTCAGGATCCTTTTGGTAAATTTTTATTCATTAGAACAACCTTCCACAATCATATTGATGAGAAGAGAGAAAATTGTTCATACATTTGAGGATATGTTGCTGGTGTTCACCTTGGACATTGGTAGATCATTCTTAAGTAACCTTATCTTTTTTGATTTTTCTTATAAAAATAATTATCACTCATTTAGAATCGTGACTCTATTCAAAGAATTGTATTGGCAGCCAGGCTATAATCTATTGTTCTAGATGGAGGATTGGGAGTAAGCTGTTCTTGGTCCTGATGCAGTGCAGAGCATGATAGATAAGGTGTATATTTTTTTTGAGAGGATTTAAGTAGCTTAGTTCTAGATGTTGACTTGTTCTATTCACATTAGGAGTCAATTGATTATTGATGTTGGATGAAACATGTTCATAATGGTTTCTCCATAATGTGGTTTTTGTAGGTTTGGAAATGGTAATAGTCCCTTATCAATGTTTTTAGGGCCGTTCAAGCTGTTATGATGTGTTGGGGTGTTGGATTCCCAATTGGAACTTCCCCCATGGATGGACCAAATTCACCATGTCTTCAATGTCTCAAATATTTTTTTATGTCTTCATAATAACCCCCATGTCATTGACTAGGGAGACATGGATATCGAGGATAATGTGATGTTTAGGTACATGCCAATGGTGATCCAGGATCATCAAGGGAATTTAAGACGACGATGGACTATTCCATTGGTTTGAGTATTTTGTATGATTTATGGCCTTTAGGAGTGTACAATGGTGTAAAGATAAAGATGCATTCCCAGTACCTTGAGGTGTTTTAAACATTTCATTTCTTTCTGGTTTCTTTTTTTTGATGTAATGTATGGATCTTGTTGGTCATGAGATATTCTTATCCATAATGTGATATGTGTTAATTCTTAAAGCATGTGAAGAGTAGAAAAATTGATTCCAAATCAATGTGCATTATAATTTTACATGACTAAAACCATGTGATCAAGGAACTTCCAACAATAATGGATAATATCATGACATGGAAGATAGAATTACTACAATTTTTTTCTTGGGATTCTTTTCTGTAGTGGTTTTTATGATCATTAGTTTGAAATTTATGGGGATTAGATGGTGGTTTAGTATTCTATATAAAAATGGTAGTGGTTTTTAATTTATATATAATGCTACAGTGATTTGGATGTGAGGGACAATCGGTCAACATTAATGGGTGTTATAGTGTGTTTGGTTGTTGGTTTTGTTCATATATAACAATATCCAACATAGGTAACTAAAATATGTTAGTTTGGACCTATTAACCATTTACATTAGAGTTAGTTTTATTTTCTAGGGGAGAGAGCATTTTTTGATGTATCGGGTGCAGGGATATTGTCTTATAGCCCATTACATTGGGAGGAATCTGGAGATAGAGGTTCCCATGAAAGGTCTCAATGGAGATGGATAGTGACGAGGAGGAGATAGAGATGAGATTTAATCTAGAGAGAATTTTTTGACATAGATATGTGTGGTTTACAATATGTGTAGTGGTAGCATTGGAGTGCTGGACTGTGGAACGGGTCATTGTGTTCTGTGGTTGTGGAGCTGATCGCGGTGGTGTAGGGCATAAGGAGTAGAAATTCAATCATACTACCAATATGAGGGTAGCTATTATGTGGAGACTTTTATGTGGTGTATCCCATTCTTGGAAGGTATAGGTTGTACATAGAGGAATATATTTGTCATAGGGGAGGATTGAGTGTAGTTTGATGATATTGTTTAATCTGGCATAGTCGCTTCAAGAAGATGGGGTTATAACGTAACAACTTCTTATTTTCATGGGACTATGCCATAGTGGTTTGGGATACATCAAGGTATCCTCCCATTTTTATAGGATATATGACATGAGAATAAATATAGATCATAGAGGATAAATTTGAATAGTAGACTATGGTGGGCCCCTCCCCACTATGCCATTTTCCCATTAGTTTTCAGCAATTCTACAGATCATTAATAGGTATTTCATTGTGGTCTAATATTTTTTTATACTGGGCATAAATTCAAAAATCTTTTCAAATATGACCACTTTTCCAGTATTTGTATCATTTTTTATGTCACTCAAATTCATCCAAATGATATCTTTCATCCCCCTTTCTATTAATCTCTTCCCAAAAATTGGAGGATCAATCATTATTGTTTCTAGGAGATTTCCCCATTGTATTTACCTTGTTATTTACACTATTTCTTCATCGATAAAGGGATTTTATTTTGGAATAAAGGGGTTTGGTGATGTTTTGATGAGGGGAATATGAGGTTATATTTTTCAAGGAAATTAAAAGTTTTATCCTTCCTTTTATTTTTTTGGTGGCCTTAAACTTGTTCAAAACATATATAGATAAAGAAAATTTATACTGTGACATAGCGACCCTTTTCTAATAATTTTATGTATCATATGGGAGAGGTTTTACATTTTTTATTTGTTTTTATATAGTATCATGATTAATAATGATAAATAACTAGTTTCATTTAAATTTATCATGTATGGGGTTCAAATAACATGTTTTTATAGATATTATTTTATAATTTGTATTGTTATTGTATGAGCTAAAAGAAATATATAAAATCATGTCTATTTGGAGAATTTTTTTATGATGATTTGATATATTCTATGGATCCTTGTTTAGTGTGTTTATGAGATAAATTTTTATTTAATGGGATAATCAATTGTTTCTGGTTAATGAAATTATTTCTCAAACATAATCATGGTTGTGTGAACATGGTCCTAAATAAAAATTGAAATTGATAATAAACCCCTCTATATATCTTAAAAATGGTTTTTTCATGTGATTTGATGAGTGTAAGGAAGTTTTTTTTGTGGTTTTTGGGGATGTTTTTTATGGTGCACTCATTCTTTTGGAAGGTAATGTGATGTTATTATGTGGGTCCTTTATATGATGAGGTTAGTGGTCATTCTATGGGTTGGTTGTAAAGGGATTTTTTTTGTTATGTGGTAGTTGATATGGGAAGTGATGTGAGGTGGATGTGATAGTGAAATTGTTGTGATTTGTTGCCTTCTTTCTGATAAGAATGGTGGTTTTTTTTGTTTTATTAGAGTTGTGTTGTGAGATAAACATGGGATGTTATGTAATTGGTTAATGTTGAAATTTGAATGGATTTTGTTGGTTTGGTTAATCGGATGAAGTTGGATAAAAAATAAATTGAAATGCGGAGTATTTCTAAAATGGTTATTTTAATAAAAATTAAAACACTCAAAAAAATGAGTAGGGTGGTAGTATGAAATATGATAAATTTATAAAAATTTAAAACAAGGATGAAACGTGATTTGTGGCTTGTGGTTTGTTATATTGTTATATACACATAGAATTTGAAGACTAAATCATGGATGTTATGATTCTTGTGGTAATATTGTATGTTGGGGTAGTTTTTTGTATAAATTAATAGGATGGTATTGTGTGTAGATTTGTATATGTACATTTTATTTTCCTTATTATTTCATACGCACCCACCCACATCGAGTACCATGTGTTGAAACTCTAAGACATACAGGTATATATATATATATGATATTTTATTAAATATCTTGTTGGGGAGGATGAATAGACTGTTATCCCACTCTTCTACATTCTCTCTTCAAGGAGAGATAGATATGGATATCTTCTAATTTTCCAAAATAATATAGTTCACTTTATGGGGGTTATTTGTTGAGAAAAGGATATGTCGTAGGTGTTTGTGGTTGAGATGTGATGTGGTGTGGCTAGATTCTCAATGGTGTGTATCATGAATAGTAGTATGGGGGCATGAGGTTGATGAGCTTTGTGATCCTCACACCCTACTACTTTGTTTATGGTTTTTATGTGATATACCTCATGCATATGGGTGAGATTTGGTTTGATGTGATGTGATGGGCCGAAAATTTTTAGTTTGTATATGAAGTATTGTGATGTGAAATATAGAAGAGATGGGAGGTATAGGACGTAAGACATTAAGGAATGGGGGAAGAATACCAGTGAGAAATTGGTGTGGGGGTACCATTATAGATTTTATTCATATTATTGTATTATACATGGATGCATTATTTGGTGAGAATGCCTTGGTCACGAAGGGATTGTTTAGTTTACCTATTTTGTTGTTTCTCATTCCTCTATTTTCTCACTATGGCACTAGTATGCACTTTTTAATATATAAATGGGAGACTTTTGTTACCCTAGTGAGTATACTACTATGTTTACCCTATTTAAATAAAACTATGTTTATTGTTTCTTTGGGGATTATATGGATTGTGTTGGTCATTACTATGTCATATAATTGACATTTTGTTCTATTTCTACCTTAAAATTTCACTTCTGGTATTTATTTTGGACACTTTTAAATGTATCTAATTATTTATACATGAATTTTCAGAGGGTTTTGGTTTTCTGTATCATATGTTATATCACAGAGTTGATTTATCATTGATAAAATATTTATTAATCCTATTATATATGAGGGTAATTACTCTAATTTGTGATATTTCTATAACCTTAGTGATAGTCGCTAACATGGGTCCAACTAGATGTAGGACATGGGTTTACTTTTATATTTTCCATCATTCTTGGCCTTGGAGGGGTACCATTGGAGGAAGGGATCATCATAAATTCTGATCCTAACACTATAAAATTATCAACATAAATAAATTGAATGTTCAATCCCTTATAATATATTTAATACTATTCTTATACATGCATGGTGTGGATAAATTACCTATTTGGTACTTACTTCTACAGTTTTGAAGATCCTATCACTTTTTACCAAAACACATACCAAATAGAAAGTGGATGTTCTGATACTAATTCGTAACAAACTGGACCACATCAACCCAACATGCCACTTGAGCCTACCCACAATTAGTCTTGAATCATATTCCTAATCACCATGGTCTCTTAGTAATATCTATGGTATAAAAATATAAGTATTTGGAATGATTCAACACCCAAAATACAAAAAACCACATCCAAAACGTCATCTAAAAATCATAAATGTCCGATCTATAAACTAGATACCCATTCACATGAATAAAATATTCTATAAAATTGAATAATAAAATAGTTTATAATACAATATATTTAATTTCACATCTTTCATAGACCACACCACCAAATAAAAATGTAAATAGGGATAAAGAATATCACATATATAAGATAAACTAAAAAATCATGTTTTGAACCATCAAGAAAGACATAAAAATCACACAAATAAAATAGTACTTGAACAAATACTAACAGAATCCACATTAAACACAAACACTCACCACATCCCACAACATTTATAATTCCACCAAGAGGAGTAGCAATAATGAAAGTGATCACAACATGAGAACTTGAATGAGAACATTAGAGTGGTATTATAAAGAACCATACATTTTTTTAAAAAAAAATTACATCTAAATAGTTGAATATTCATTACAGTTCATGTATACATCCTCAAGGATCGTAAAGATTTATTTTCATTGGAGATGAGATACACTAACATCTTCTTTCATGAATTATATTCAAAATATCAAATAATGATATCCCCATATAGTAGTCCTCATATAAAAACCCTACTTAAAATATTAATACCTAACCTGGAGAAAGGAAACATAAAAAAGGGTGAGTATAGATGATCATTAAGGGTGAACATTGGATATGTCAATTTATGGTCATATACAGGAATAAGATAAAAATAATGGGATGAGATGATGACGATAACCTATAAAGATCATATTCCACCTTTCATGGATCATCATCACGGGACATGGAATAAATATTAGAAGATCATAACACACGAATCAAAAAATAAATCAATGAAAATAATATATGATAGCATAAATAGAAAAACTAATTTAGAAAAAAAATCACTTAGAACCTATTAAACATGTATTAATTGAAATAAGTTCTAAAATTAAGTTTAGAATGTGAAATCAAGTCCTCACATAGACATATGCACTTCAAATCAGGTCTATTCAAAAAATTATTGATAAGAAACATGGTTCACACATAACCTTATGGACATGAAACTAGGACCGCCCACAAAATTACTGACATGACCCGAGGTCCACACATAACATTAGAGATATGAATCAAGATCCTTACATAAACTTATGACCATGAAATCATGTTCGGGAATAACATATTTATATCATGAGATTTCTATCTACACCCAATGCATTGGTGGTAGAAATATGTCTCTCCCATAACATAATAAAAACCATATATATGTGTCCCTTTAGATAATAAAACATTTATTGAATTGTAACTCCTAAAGAAATGGGTTTCACAATCAATTCATAGCATATCTCATGGAAATAAAATGAGATATAGGAAAATATTAACATCAATAATCATTGTTTTCGACGCTTTCGCCAGGGCGCGCGCGTCCATCATGTTCGGGGGAGGTTAGTGCGGTTCTGTTGCCCAACCTTCCCGCTTTCCAAAGGCGGGAGAAATTCAATCCTTATTCAGGGATGTCTGCTCCTTGATCAAAATGGGATGATGGGATGTTTGTTATTCCTTCCATGGATTCCTCCTCGAAACTCGTCACCTAGTCTGGGTCTCGCTTATAGATTTAATATGTTGTTCGTGAAACTCTTCCTAGTTCCATGTTTCCATGGACGCCGGTTAATTACACTGCTTCTATCATGACATTACAAGGGGTCTGGTCAGGGCATCAACCTTCAATTGGGGGATTAGTCACGTTGAGGCATCACTGGCATGTCTGAATGCTGGGGAATTCGCATGTCTGCCTTTTGTCCCTTATTATTGGGCTTCTTGAGGGCGCGGAATCCCAAGGCATCCCACATTGAGAGCATGGAATCATATTCCATAGGCATGCATCTGAGGTTTTCCTTAGCTTCCCATATTTAACATAGGGTATGCACCAAGTTTAACATCCTGCAGAGATGGATCGAGCTGATCAGAACACTATCTAGAGTGGATCAGAATAAATAACCCCCTTGAGGGAACACCGATATTGGGGCCAAGACGTGGGCCGCTTCCCGAATGTAGTGGAGGGGAATGGGGTGGCATGATCTCACCGAGATGTGGCGGCCTGGGTAAGAATCATGATGGGTGTTGGAAATTTGAATGGAGTGGAGAAGGAATGAGATGGGATCATCATGAAGATGAAGGTAGTGATGGGCTTGAGCCTCGAAGAGACCTCCTATGTATCCCCGTGGCAGGGAATCAATGTCCGTGTAGTTCGGTTGGGGAGAACCGACGTGAAGTGGGGTCGAAGAAACCAATGGGTATTGGGCTTGAACCTCAGGGAGGCTTCCTAGATACCATTCCTTGACATGGATCAAAGTCCACATAGTTCAGAATGTATGTCGGTGAACAGATGTGAAGAAGGACCTTTGTCCAATGGGTGTTATGCTTGATCCTCAGGGAGGTTTCCTACGTACCATGCCTTGAAATGGATCATAGTCCATGTATTTTGGGTTGGGGGCTTGGCACACTGACACGGAGGCGGTTGGGACTAATGGTTGTTGGGCTTGAACCTCAGGAAGGCTTCCTACGTACCATGCCATGACATAGATCGAAGTCCATGTAGTTTGGGATGAGTGTGTGTCGGCGAACCGATGTGAATAAGGACCTTGGTCCAGGTGGGTGGTGGGATTGAACCTCATGAAGGCTTCCTACGTACGATGCCTTGACATGGATCAAAGTCCCCGTAGTCCAAGTCATAATGGGGCTGTTGAACCGACATGAAGGGGTGTCGGAACAACTGGATGGTGGGATCACAACGGCTTACCGCTGGATTGGGGTGCAGTTTAACGTCATGTGGGATAGGGGCGTGTCAAAGAACAATTGTGAATAAGGACTTTGGTCCATGTATATGGTGGGATTGAACCTCAGGGAGGATTCCTACATACCCTGCCTTGGCATGGATCAAATTCCTCATAGTTCAGGTGGGCACTGATGAACCAATGTGAAGATAGACCTGGGGTCCGATGGGTGTTGGGCATGAACCTTGTGGAGGCTTCATACATACCATGCCATAGCACGGATCAAATTCCATGTAATTTGGGTGGGTCACAATGGCTTACCACTGGATTGGAATGCAGTATACTGTCATGCGGGACGGGGGCATTTGGGGTTACGCTATGAGGCGGCCCAAGGTGTGTCATGTTCGGTGCTCACTCTAAGACCATGGGATTCATGCTCAGTGTGAGAAACAAGATGTTATAGGGACTTGACAATCACATCGTGAAGGGTGCATTTGTAGGAAATAGAGAGGGGCTTACGCGTTGGGAATCCCATGGTGTTAGGACATACTCCATGATGGAGGCTAGAGGGAAAAAACGCAGAGGGAGAGGGATTTGGCACCCAGGAAGAGAGGGGGGCATGTTCCTTATCACGACCTCTGCTGGCCTTGGGGACTGAAGATGAATGGACTGAGTAGGGGGCTCTGCCATCTGCAATAATGTCTATGGTATTACACCAGGGTGGTTGCCCTTCCCCGCGGACAAACGCCACTCCTAGAACGAGGATATTAACCCTTGTGGAGACCGGGGAGCGTGGAAAATGTCCAAGGTGGGGGAACCCCATGTGAGAGGCACGGGGAGATGTCACAGTTTAACCTCATGTGTTGAGGATGAGGGTGCATGGCAGTTTAACATCATGTAGCTTAGATGAGGTGGGTTTACTCCACACCCCTAGGACCTATATAACTGGTACCCTCTGCTACATGTGAGAAGGGAAGGTACCAGCAATGTCGTGCTGAAGGGGGGTCGCAGAGCGAACCATCGAGGGGTCCACATTAACATAGCTATGCGAAGAATCAATAGCCATTAGTGTGCCTCTATGAATAATTATTAGACGAATCAATTCCATGGGCGATATCATCCAGGGGTCTTTGAAGTCACAGCGTGCAAACCTGGAGGGTCGCACAGGAGAAGGAATTTCCAAGTAGAGGGGTTCATAGGTAGGGAACTTGTGGATCTCGGTTTCTCTACATAGTGGAGGGCACTTGTGAAGGGGTGTGCTTCACGAATTGGGGTTCCCTAGCCTTATCATGGGGTATAGGTGCATATAAGAGATGCTTCAAGAAGTGGAAAGGGATTCACAGAGCACAGCCTCGCCGAGAAAAGGTGCCTTGTGAAGCTGGATGTCGGGAAGCAATGTGCTTTGTGAAGTACATTGATCCTGCCTTAGCAAATAGATCATGTGTACATGAAGGGTGTTTCGCGAAGCGTAAATGATATGTTACAACCTGGTTCCCCTTAGGAACCCCCTTCCTTCGGGAAATCCCTTAGGCTTCGCGAAA
Source organism: Viscum album (assembly GCA_963277665.1). Lineage (NCBI taxonomy): Eukaryota > Viridiplantae > Streptophyta > Magnoliopsida > Santalales > Viscaceae > Viscum > Viscum album. Next base: position 1,412,059,098 of record OY728134.1, read on the forward strand.
GGCATCCCTCTTAGAAGAGGGGATCAAAACGAGACAATGCGGAGGCACATTGTGAAGAAAAAATACCTCGTGTAGCTCATGATTCACATAGCGATGAGGGATTCGCAATTTGGGAGCTAGGAAGGTGAATGGTTGGATTGTCTATCCGGAGGGCTCAGGGGGAGCTTGGTATTTATAGGCAAGAGGCACCGCGAAGAAGAGCTTACGCACCATAAAGAGGGCTTTGGTTGCTTCATGGTGGGTCATGAACGTCTGTGGGGTTCGCGGAGGGGTCTGTCTCATTGATTCATGGATGGCTCGCGAATGTCAGAGGTGTTTGCGGAGCGTCTCGCCTCCTTTGCTTCGCAGTGGGTCTTCACTGCGCATCGCGAACGTCAAATGCAGTTACGGAGTATCCCGCCTCCTTACTTCGTGGCGGCGCTCCACGATCGCAGAGGGGGCTTCATGAATCGGCTTCGCGAACCAGTTTTCTATCCCAACATCAAATGTCCATAAATCCTAATCCGTAACTCTTTTCGGGACCTACGACCTACCAAATCGAAGCTTGAGAAAAGGGATACGATCTTGGATCATGTATGGAAGCATCTGAAAAATTTTATAGATCTGTTTTTTGATGCCAAAAATCATCAATAATCTAGATAAATAATAAGTATGATATAATTTAATGATATCCCCAATAAATGAAAAAAAAACAACTTTTTTATTTCTTTATTCAATGGGAAATTTATAAAAGGGTCATTAGAAACATTATTGAAGAAAATTAAAATTATAATTTGAAAATATCATTTTCAAAACTAGAATTTCACAAAATATTGTTAAAATATATTTATTTGAGACCCAAAATATAAGAAAATATAAAGTAAAATTTATATAATCTAATGGAAATAATGGTAGAAAATAATTTCCATTACCTTCACATTAACATGAAGATTCAGTTTACATTTTTCAGAAAATGTCCAAAGGGCCCTGTTAAAAAATAACCTAAAGATTACATTAAAACTATTTAATAAAATTTCAATCATGGGAAAAATTTTACTTAAAAACCATTGGATAATAGTGAAAAAATCCTTTAAAATATTTTTACAAAACATGGATGCGGAAGAAAGTGTGTCTCCAAATGAAGATTGAAATGATGTAACTTTTATTTAAAAACATTGTACAATTATAATGATTTTATAAATATATCAAAATGAAAATAAAAAATTTAATTTCTATAAATAACCATAAGGGAATAAAATTTAATATTTTCATGGGTGGTAGATTATAATATTATAGCATGAGAAGATTAATCACGAACAATCCTGGGAAATAATTAAACTATATCTTGAAGCATGTACCAATTTGATAAATTTTGAACCATAATCCCTATGAAATACAAAAAAATATTTGGAAAATAATATCCCGTCATATTTATAATAATAATAATAAAATACATTCAATATAGTATACACATGAAAATATGAAACATGTATGGAATATGGCATGTGTCCCATATAAATAAAAGTGAGAAGTAGATCCATTACCTTTAGACTCAACATCCATATTTCATTTTAAAAAATCCTATAAAATAATTTCATCACTATTATAAATATATTATATAATTATATTCATAAATATAATACTATTTATGATTTACTTATGAAATTTAATGACTCGTTTATTAATAATTCCTCGTTAAAATCAATGTTTTGTGTAATAATTTATTGGTTTTTCAAGATTGTATTTGTTTGATACATTTGGAAATACTGATTTGATAATTGTCATATAATATTTATAATGTCATAAATTATGTAAATATCATACATATCCATTACATATGTATTCATATTAGTCAATAATATTTAGAGATATAAAATTTATTACACCGTTCATGGAGATGGTAGACAGTATGTACGCATGGACCTTATTTCCATTTTATCGATAGTTGGAATGGAAGAAAGGGTTATCTGAATTCAAATTTATTAAAATAATTTTATAACATATATATCACATATATCCATTTAAACTATACATATTTCCATCCATTTCTAGATAAACGAAAAATAAAGCACAACATATTGTGGAGGCGGTAGTCCACACGTTTATATAAGCGACATTGTCATTTCCAAAAGGATTGGACGTTATAATGGTAGATGTGATATGATAATTTTATAAGTATAATAATATCCTAAAAATCATATAAATATTTAATATACATCATTACAACCATCCTTAAGAGGTGATGATGGAAAATGAATAACATTGGTTCACAAGGCGATTGTCCGTCGTACACATGATCAACGATTTCATTTCCCAATTGATTGAATAGGAGTTAGATATGTGTTATTACATTTTCATAATATAAAATAATTATAGGTAATACATTTGTTTTTTTATATCAAAAAATTTTAAAAATATTTCATGTAGGTGGAAAAAGAAATAACAAAAAAACACTTTGTTAAGAATGGTACCTCTTTTTCAGGCACACCACCTTAGGTTTTCACCAAAATCATTAAATGATAAGATTCTTAATAAAAATGTGAACTATAGGTAATGGGAAGGGAATTAATAATGGGATTTGGGAAGGTATTTTCATATTTAAAAGGATATTTAATTATGTATAGTGGAGGAAATGGGGTGTCCTTTTACAAGGGGGGGTAGAGGAAACACAAAGAAATTTTGAAATCAAACAGTTATCGCTATGTTCTTCACATTCCAAAAGGACAAAAAAATATCATTATATAAATTTTTCTATCAAAAGGATAATATATTTACATACTATAGGAATTTTTTACATTCTTATGTTATTTTAACCCATCTCATTTTAGTTTAACCCCTGTTAAATGTTTTTTAAACATAACCATGATAATTATTTATTAACAATTCTTAGTATTCCTAATAACCAAAATTATATATTAATTTTTTATAATTTTATCTCTTATAATTAGATATATGGAATATATTTTACTGAAATAATTTCTTATAAGTGGTATAAATTAATTTAAAATTAATCCCACAGTCGCAAAAAAAATTCGAATGAAACATTTTTTAAGTATAGAAATGTTAAATTTCAACATATAATTTTAAATTGATTAAAATCACATAAATTGGATTAATAAATACATTATATAACTTTTTTCCATTTAAAAACAAATTAATATAATATTATCTTGTAAATTTATTAAAGATAAATTAATTGTTTAATGAAAATTAAAATTGTTTACTATTCATTTAAAATTTATTCTTTTTGGAAAATATAAAATATTTATATAAAATATATCTTCCAGTTATAGATTTTAAAATTTAAATTTATACTTACTAATAAACATTTCAATATAGGTAAAAACTCATTTTACTATTTTTTCAAATAAGTAAACAAAATATTCTTTTGGGAAAAAATTATTTTCATAGCATGTAAAGACTTATGTAAAAATTATGTAATTTTTTATCGATATGTTTTCCTTATATGAAACAATTATAAATAATTTTCAAAATTTTGTTATTCCTATTAATCCAACTAAATTTAATATCTAGGTTATAATGTTCATGTTTAAATAATAATAATAATAATAATAATAATATATTGTTGTTCTCTAAAACCCAGTGTTAAATGTAACAGAAGGTGTTGATGAAATTAAATTTATTTCAAAAACTATTTCATAAAATCTTGAGGTTTTACTTTACACAAGGCTTAAATAAATTGTTACCTATAAATTTTATCTCACTCATTTAAGGTTCAATATTAAATAATACCTTTGTTGAAAAACATAATTGTACAAGGGGTTAATAAAATATCCTCTTTATAAGAGAAAAAGGGATTTTTGGAGGTCACCTTAAATGACACATAACATGATTTCAAAGTAAGAAAATGATTGTGTGAAGTGAAAATTTTAGAAAAGAATATAATTATAAAAATTTATAGATAAAATTTATCACAATAAAGTTAAGAATCAGGGGAATGTTAATGTCCCAAAAACCATAAACCAGTGTTGTGTGAAGAAATACAATCAATTTATGAAAATTGAAGGGAATAAGACAACATTTTTTCATGTTCATTTTCATAGAGTCAAGGGATCATTTTAAAGAACATGAGAAAATATAATTGATATATTTTCATACCCTATTCATAATTTCAACCCTTTTTTGATCTTCAATCAATTTATAATTCCCCTATTTACTCCATGAAATAAAGATGAATTTTTCATGCATGAAACACTAAAATCAACATTAAATAGATAATAATATTTATTAAAAGTTATTTCTTTTATATATAGTTATCATCTTATAAAAAATTGGTACACTAAGTAATCTACTATAGATAAATATAATAAATTAATTTATAAAACCTCAACAATAACACCAAAAGTTCATTATTATCAATTTCATAAGTCATTAAAATAAACACCCATTCAAAATATGTCTGAAAATTTTAAAAAACAAAAAGATATAAATGAATGAATCAAAATTTACAAAATAATAATTTTTTTAATCCCCAACAAGTTTCTCTTAATATAACATACCAAATATATGAATACCTTGATCAAATATTCTATTAAAACATGGAAATAATATTAATTACAATAAATCGTAAATTGTAAGATGAATTTCTACAAAAAATATTATTAGTAATATTCCTCAAATAAAATAAGTGACTATTTAATATATTCAATAATTACAAAATAAAATAAACTTCATAAAATTTTACCAAATTTTTTGTCCTCAAACCACTATATTAATCATGGTTTAATAGTATTATTCCATTTACTTTATCAACACTAATAATTTCTTTATTGAAGAAAAACATTATTATCAAAACATTAGAAACATATTAAGGGTTATCTATCCATCATTATTTTTTCAAAACAAATCATCAAAATAGTAAATCGTTTTTTTAATGTTATGATTCAATATAAACTTTCAAATCCTTAAGGATAAACAGTTGAGGAACAATCCATATATGTTTCATGATTCTTATAAAAAAAATAAAATAGATAAAAATAATTCAACAATATAATTCATTGAAAAAAAATACATAAACCCATAAATAATTCCACATTCATTTTACACCACTAACCAGGAATCTCCATATTATTCCAAAAACACATCATTGCATCCACCTTCTATTCATAATTGCTTCATCATCAATATAAAAATCATTACTCTTGTAAATGTGATGATCCCTGACTGGATCATTCACTCAAGTAAATTTATTTTCAAAATTACCATACATTTGATGTCTAAAAAATTAAATTTTCGATGATTTCTTCTGGAAACCATTACTCACATCCATTGTATTGACCAAACCATTCAATTTTACTCAAAAATTAATTTCACTATATATGTGTTTTCCACTCAATAACATCTTCCAATTATTTTGAGATATTTTCCCCAATGCTTCTTCCCACATTCCTAAATCAAGTTAAATTGATCTTTTGTTCCACTATGCTCATCATGAAACTCCAGTTTTTTAATTATGAGGTTTTTTATGAAACTCACCTAAGTTGATATTGATTATCATTTAATGGGATAGATCATTATGACTGAAAACAATGATCTTCCTTCTATATCCTCCTTAATTTGGTTTCACAAGACTAAATTCATTCCATTATCCATTTCATCTCCATTAAAAAAAATCTTCAATGTGCCATCCATTATATAAAACTAAAAGTATTTTTTGAGAAACCATAATCATAGTGGGAAATCATATAATCATATTTAGGTTGTCAAAATTTCGACATTGTTTTTTTTAATTTATGACATGATTATTTTAACCTAGGATACTTATAGTTATATTCTATTAAAATCCTTCAGAATGGATCATAATCAAAAAGTGAATAAAAAAACATATCCCTAGAGATTGTCAACCCGGGAGAAAAATGAGTCCCATTTTCAAGCATCGGGTGATGATTAAGTAAAATCCAAATGCATCCATTTTGATTCCATTAACCTTATGAAAAGTTTATACGAGTCCAAATGAACATGTAGTATCTAAAAATGTGTGTAATTTCATGGAAAAGAGGATAATCTCTTATAAATAAAAAATATAGTATGTTATCCTATACTTATTATTATCCTTAGGTTTTTCACTAATTTATTATAACTAAAATATCTAATGTTTGAATAAAACTTTTCATTAAAATCAAAAATAATAAAACATATTTTTTATACATTAAAATTACATCTTAAATGATTTTTTTGAAGGTTAATACACAAAGGCCACTTTAATAGAAATAAGAATGAAAATAGAAGGAGTCTAGAAGAACATACAAACCCAAATTGAATCACAAAAAAGTCACAAAACCATTCTAGATCAAGCTCGCATCCTTGGAGGAGTAAGGCACCCATGCATTCCTCGATGATGATGTCCACTCTTCCATGTTATGACCTATACCCATGGACCATCAACATCATCAGAGTGTTCAACATCAACCTTCATGTTTTCATCTCTGGCCATTCTATTTATTTTCTCCATCATCTTCACTACTATCCAAAGAAATGAGATAAATAGAATTCTGTGTACTAAAACTCATATTTACCTTAGTCTTTTAATATTGAGAAGAGTCAAAACCTTATGAAATGATATATTCTCATGACTTGGATTCATCATCTGGTTTAATAAAAGAGATCAGTCTACCCTTAGCAACATAAATCATGGTAGTTTGTGCCCCAATATAAGTATGACTAGTGTAATCACATTTTCCCCTTATAGCAAGCATTTCACCACTAGATATTTCATAAGCCAGTAAAGGTGGCTTCATATCTCTAAGTGGTTGTCCATGTTACAACATCTTTCCATGAAAATTCAACACAGAAGTTGCAGTAGGCATTGAAAGAAACTCAGTCTAATTAGGAGAGTTTCCAAGTGACTTCGTCACATTTACTATTCCCAAACAGGTGGGAAGGATAGGTATGTGATAGGTAAGGTACTTAATTTGAGAATCTTGGGTAGGATGTCGGACCATTGCCTGGGAAGACAAATGCAGTCCATGGTCCTGTTGAAGAGTATTTCTACTATATACAAAATATTCATATTTCGTGAATGATCATAAAAATACCCCATAAATTTCTCAACATTTATTAGTATTCATAAAAATATACAAAATAAAGCATTTATTAAAAACCTGTGGAATGGAAACATAAGAAATGGTGAGATCAGATGCTTAATAAGTGTAAACATAGGATATATAAATCGATGATCATATGTAAGAATAATATAAGTATAAATGAATGATATCATGAATATAACCTTCAATGTTTAAGCCCAATATATAATAGATCATTAACAAGAGCCACGGAATAATAATTAGTCGTTAAAATTAAATAAACATAAATGGAATTAATGAATATAATCCTCAAGAGAATTACAAAGATATTGGAATGTGGAAAAATGTTAGCATATAACATTCTGAACATGTATTAATATAAATATGTTCACTCATTAACTAAGGGATACAAAATTAGGTTCTAACATAAACATATAGGAATGAAACTAGATCGATACTTAAACTTGTGGACATGAAAAAAATTAATTGTATGACCTTATACACATGAATCCAAGTCAACATGTAACCACATAAACATGAATCAAATTACATACATAACCTTATAAACATAAAACTAGACCCTTAATTAATCCTATGAATATGAAATATGGTTCTTGCACAAAATATTTATCTTATCTGTAATCTATATTTACCCAATTAATTATAGTGATACATAGATAACACATGTCACATAATGATAATAATATACATGTGTGATAAAATATCATAAATCATTCATAATATCATAGCCTGTGGAAAGAAAACAAGTTTCATAATAAATTTGTCACTCACTCACAGTGTAACACATGGAAAATAATAGGTATTCATAATAATCTTATCATGAATAATAATAATATCTATATTTATAAATAATAGGGATGGTACCATTGGGTCACATTCCCATTAAAACATAGGCAATAAATTTTTTTTTCATTGATGAAAAAAATTATATAAAGGGATCATTAAAAACATTATTGGGGAAAATAAAAATTACACTTTAAAATTTTCTATTTTAAAACCTTATTTACAAAACAAATAGTGTAAATATGTTTAGTATAAAAAAATTGGATGCTTATGAAGGAATCTAGTATGAAAATATTTGTCATGACATAGAAAGAATATTATTCATTTTTCACATATTAAAATGAAGAATCCTTTTACATTTTATGTAAAAGTCAAAAGGTCCTTGTTTGGAAAATTCCAATAAGATTCCTTTAAAACCATATTGAAAAATTAAAACATTGGTGAATATTTAATTAAAAAAATTGGTGAATATTAAAAACATACTTTAAGATATTTTTATAATATTTAGACATGCTAGAAATATAATTTCTGGCCTAGGAGAGAAATGAAGTATATTTTCATTAAAAAAACTGTATTGGTAGAATGAGTTATAAGGGGAATAAACATATTATAAAAAAATATATTCTAAAGAAATAATTGGTGGAAAATAGATTTCATGTCCTTCTTGAGATATATCACATCATATCTCATCATGAGATGAATAATCACAAACAATTCTGACAAACAATGAGTTTGAAACATGAAACATTTACCACATAGTTATCTTTTGAATCATAAAGTCCAAGAAATTAAAAAAAGTATATTTTAATCTCCAATAATATTCATATTAGGAATCATAAAATAGGTGTATGTGTTTTTTATACAGTTTACAAATGAAAGAAGTCATGTATATGGAATGTGTCCAATAGAAACAAAAGTGAGATGCAAATCCCTTACCATAAGTCTCGAGTTCCATTATACACATTCAGAAATCCTGTATAATAAATATAGGTTTATTATACATAAATTATTGAACCATAATCATATATATCATAACATATATTACGTAATTATAACCATTTATTTATTTTTTCTTAAAAATTATTTATTAAAATCATGCTTCTTGTAATTACACCCTCATTTCTTTTATATGTAATGGTTTGGTAATTTTTGTTATTCAACATTGATCATGGCTAAATACTCTAGAAACTTTTATACTTGATATAAATATCATATAAATTCATTAGATAGATATTTTTATTAATTCATTAATGTTAGATATATGAAATGAATAGCATTTTTCATGGAGATGGAATGATGCATGTACACATAAACATTGTTTCCATTTCATAAATAGATGGAATGAAAGAATGATAAATATTAATTAACCTTTAAAAAATAAATTATTTATTATATATATTCATTTAATCCATCCTTATTACCACCTGACACAAAATAAAATTGAAAACGTATCACATCTCTTTGTGGATGTGGTATTCAACATTAACACAAAAGGGGTGTTATCATATTCCAATGGATTGGAAGGTAAAAAGGTGGAAATGAAATTATAATTATAGGATAATAATAATATCACAAATATCAAATATATATATATATATATATATTAAATACCTCATTATAATTATTCATCGGAGGATTTTATGGAAACCGGTTTACATCAGTTCGCGTGGTAGTAGTCCTACATACAAGGAATTTAAAGTTTTGTTTCCCATTTGATGGATGATTAGATTTATATAGTTTATTAAAGTAACATAATAACACATATGTATATAGTAAAAAATTATTTTGTTACATGATAATATTTAAATAAACTTTCAATGATGTGAATCTGAAAAAAAAAAGAAAACATCATCTTAAGAATGATACCTCTTCTTCGGACAACATCTCTATGTTTGCATCGAAATCCATCCTATAAGGTTTTAATAATAAAAAAATGGATTATACGAAATGGGGATAGATTTAATGAATATATATGGTTTGGATGATTAAAACATATTCAGAGGAATGAATTGAGGAGGATAGTATGATAACATTTATAAGTGGGGGATATGACACACTTGGTATTATTGAAAATAAAATTCCATACCCATGTTTTTACACATAACAAAATCCTCTAAAAGTACTTATTATCAAACATAAAATGTTATAAGGTCAAAAAATTCTATATAATTGGAATTAGATAAGTTTTTAGGATACATTAACCATTACCTATTTAGTTTATCCCCTAGGTATACTTGTTTCGACATTAACCATGACAATTAATTTTTACTATTTTAGGTATTCATTATGAACAAAAAATAAATTGAACTTATTATAAAATATTAATTATGACCATTTGAAACATGTAATCATTTTTAAAATATTAAATTAAAAAATTTGGTTGAATTTAATTTAATATTAATCCTGTAGAGGTGATGAAAATATGGATTTCTAAAGAAAATGTCTTCATAACTATATAAATAATAAATATAAAAAATTAATGTAAAAAACATTCCAATGAAAAAAAAAATTAATAAATATATATTTTATCTAATATTACACATTAAAAATTTTTAAATTTTATATTTCTTATATAAATTCCTTAATCAAAACAAAATTACTGAAATAAGTTATTTTTTTACTATTCTTTGAAAAATTATTTTTTGAATTAAATTATAAAAAATTAAATAAAATATAATTTTAACAAATATATTTCAAAATGTGAATTTATTCTTAAAGATAAATGTTTCTAAAAGTTGGAAATAAACTTCTTTTACTAATTTTTTTCAAAATAAGTAATAAAAGCAATATTTGAGAAAATATAATTTTCAAAGAATATCAATACGTTTCTAAAAATTTATTAATTTTGATCAATATTTTTCCATTATAAAAGTCCATTATATATAATTTTAAAATATTTTTTATTCTTATTCATACCACTAATTTTTACTAGTATGATATCATAGTCATGTCTAAATAATGATATTAATAATATGTTGTAGTTCATTAAAATATGATGTTGTGTGTAAAACAAGAAATTAACAAAAATAAATTTATTTACAAATGAATTTAAAAAATATTAGGGGGTCACTTTTATATTAAAATTAGAGTGTATGTAGGGTGAGAGTCAATCATTCCTAGTAACATACCATCAATGTGTTTTTTAAATTCCTTTCAAAATAAATATAGTAATATATAGTTTAAAATATAAATAAAAAATATGATTGGTACTGCAAATCAAATTAAAAAAATATCATCTTATAACCTATTTAAAAAACCACCAGCACTTTTATGGAAAACATGTGTGGAATCTACTAATTTTAAATAACCGCATTTAATCCTTTTTAAAAAATATTTTTTTTCATTCAAAAAAACCAAATATTTTACATGTATCCTGATTTTAGTTAAAACCCACCTAGAAAACAAATCAATTCATTCCCTTTTAAAACACACTTTTTAAGTAAATTTTGAAAATCCTTTTGGAAATATTGTTAAATTCAAAAGAATAAAAAATGTAACTGAAGGGTACCATAGTTTAAATAATGTTTAAATAATTAAATTAAACTGCAAAAAAATAATATTAAAATATAAATCAATAAAATTCGATTATGGAATAAAAGAAGATCATAATGTCATAACAAATCATTAATCTGAACTTGGTATCATGGGAAATTCAGTATTTTATAAGGAAAGATGTTCCTAAATAATACTAAAATTTGAAGAAACTCTCAACCAAAATTATATTTAAAATCACCAACAAAACTAATTTACTCACTACAGCCTCCTCATAGGAACACCCCTGGTCAAGGTGTATCATACAACAATGATTTATTAGTCATTTTCTGGGCATAAATATTATAGAATAAAATCATGAACAGTATCAAATTGTGTAGTGTTCCAAGGAAATAACTCAACTAGAGGCAAGAAAATAAATTAATCACAAGATCAATAAATCAATTATCTATAATGACATAAACATAAATATCATCTCGTCTCCAATTCCCATGAAATAAGCATCCATGTAACACCCTATAAAATATAATAGAGTAACTTGTATTAGATAATGTGTATGACACTTGACACCAAGCATGTAAGAGAATATAATAACTCATGTATTTATAATATATTTACTATTTACAATAAATTAAATATAGTTTTATAGATTTCAATGCATGAAACACTAATTTAGTGTACGTCGTATGCGAAAATGTGCTTCTTTAGTGGCTTGTGTTATAGGAAAGACAAAGTTTTACTATGGAAAAATATATTATTATTTAATAATATTAAATATAATTAGATATAAACTAGACATTATATTAGATATTGTGAATATTATTACCTATCTTTTTAAATATATTTTTAAAACAAATACAAAATGAACTCATTGGTAACAAGTTAAATAGAAATTAATATAAGAACCAATTTAATATAATGGGAATATTATTATATTGAAAACTATTTTTATGATCAAATATTTATTTTACAATAATAAATTAAATTAATTACAATTAGTGAGTCATATTAATTTAATATATATTATATATTCAATCAAATATTTTTTATAATAATCCAATTTATTTTGTGGACATAACATACTAATACACTCAATATTACACATAAAAGCCAATTTTTTTATTAATACACTTTTACCACTTTTTAATGGAGAACCTATTATAAATCAAATTATTGAAATTTTTATAGATTTAATATGTCAAAAAAACATCAAATATTAAAGGGAAACATAAAAACTAGTCCATGTTAAATGTTTTGTATTTTTCTCTGAAGAATCGTTTTTAATTAATAGTTTAATATATTGAATTGTATGAAAAAACTACATATTTTTATAATTTATTTATAAAGGTAGATTATAATTTTAATTAGTTTTAAAGTTTAAATATATCATATTTTTATCAATTATTAATATTTATGTAATTATAATCAATTTCACATTGAATTCTACTAGATCAACATACCAAACTTTTGGATGTTTTTACTTTAAAAACTCAAATTGACGTTTCGTTTTCTGAATTAAATTTAAATTAATTTCTTCCAATTCTATGATTGGAATTTGAAAAAAAATCTTCCATATTTCATAAAAGAATTATTTTATGTTTCTAATAATTTCAAATTAGTTTTTGACCGAAAATATTGGTAAATGTAATTAAAATTAATTATAATGATTATGGTGGAATTAAGCATAACAATGGACTAAACCATAAACATAAGGTCCCAAATGACCTAGAAACATGTCCAAACCCCATTGGATAATCATAAATCATCCATGAACCTTCTATTATTATGTTTTTTTTGATGATATCAATTAGGTACAACATGAGAACGCCAAAATAGTTTTCAAAATGCCATGTCAGTTCTTTTCCTCCACTACATAAGGAAACCTCCTTTTCCACTTCCCCAAACATCTCATTACGAATTGGTTAAAACAATACTGGAATAAATATCTCCTAAATTATCCTACATTAAACCTATAAGCCTCACCTTCAGTATAATTAATAACATGGAATCCCTTTGGTGAAAACCAAAAGGAGTTACCTGATTAAGAGGTAACATATTTCCTTAATTTCTTTAGTATTATTTCCATTAACCACCCCTACACTCATATAATTCCATTTTTATCTAAAAAAACAAGTATCCTAAATGCTGTCGGGTTTTTAGGCTATGATTAAGACCTACACTCACACAAAATTCCATATAATGGGTAATGAACATACTATTTACGTGTACAGAGAACTATAGCCTCCCGAAATGATGATTGTTCATTTTTTATTTACCACCCCTCATGGTGGAAATTATGATGGAAAATTATTTTATATATGTTTTATATTACATTTATTATTTATTTAATATTATTTAATTCTTTTACAACACATATCTTTGTACTTTCCATTTTATGTAAAATTGATAACATTTTTTGTGAATGTGTGCACTACCTCCCACTCAATGAGATGTGATTTATTAAAAAGATACAAGGAATTTATAAATTGTGACAAATGAGTCTGAGTGACTGCATGGACACCCCGCCTTAACATGTTCGTCGGGTCCTGGCCCGCTAGGTACAACCAGTTTCCCCACAGACATGTGGTCTCCATCCTAGGGCCCACCCACATGCCTGAATGGGTCATCTGACTAATGACAATCCCCACAGGAAAACACATTTCCTTTCCAGTATTCTTTTTCCTCACACACACCCTAAGAAACTTCCCAGAAGTTCACCCATATTGATCATTACTTCATGCCAAGCATGCTTAACTGTGTAGTTCTAATCAGGTAGGCTCCTAAAAAGAAAGGTGCACCTTGTTAACATGAGTCATATAATTGTTTCATTTAACCCTTTTTCATTTGGGGTTGTTACATTCACCCCCCCCCCTTAGAGCACAACATCCTCATTGTGGGCCCTACACCTCACCCCAGGAAGTGCACCGCACTTAAGGATGGGTACCACCTCTGATACCAAATGTGACTACTCGGTCCCAATGAGATCATAGACACCCTGCCTTAAAATGGTTGTCGGGTCCTGGCCTGCCAGGTACCACTGGTTTCCCCGCAGACACATTTTCTCCACCCTAGGGCACACCCACGTGCCTAAATGGGTCATCTGACTAATGAAAGTCCCCAAATGCCAAAACATGTCCTTTCTAGTGTGTTGTTTCCTCACTCACACACACCATGAGAAACTTCCCATAAGGTCACCCATCCGAATAACTACTCCAATACAAGAACACTTTACTGTGGAGTTCTAATCAGGTAGGTTCTCTAAAAGGAAGGTCCACGTTGTCAACATAAGTCATATCACTTAGTCATATAACCCTTCATCATTTGGGGGTGTTACATAAATGATGATTTTAATTAAAAATATGTGACATAAACAAATATATATGATATTAATGAAATATTATCTTTTCTAGAAATATTATATATCATTTTCCTTTTTACCCTTTCACTCACTTAAAATGTGATACCATCATTCATGGACGTTTAGACTACCGCCTCCTCAACACGATATGATTCATTTTACATCATATTAATTCTATATATAATAATATATTATTAAATAATATGGTATTTATTGATAATTATATAATTAATGTATTTACATACCTTCTATTCACAAATAACATAGATAAATGGGAACGTTACTCATGCATACATGTGTCCTACTATCTCCGAGATTGTATCATTGGTTCAGTTTTAATAACCATTATTAATTATCATATTTAAAATAATAATTTATTTCTAAATATGATAATTAATTCATTATTATAATTATGTATATGTTATATAAAGGCCAATATGACTATAGTTGACAAACCAATGTTTTATTTGACATATAACCAAATTTGGTTAAAACACCTGGCATAAAAATAATTGTTTATGTATATTTATTCAGAATGTCAATAAGTAAAATTTATGTGATCATAAACCTAAAAGAGGTTCTAAATCAAGAAAATAATTAACATAATTTTTTTATTCATGAATATAAAGACATTTCATACAAGTCAAACACAAGGTAATGGATTTTCATCTCACTTTTTACATATGTGAGATATATTTCTTATTCACCACATTCTTTTTTGTTTGGTGTATATATTGATTATTTTGATATATTATATTATGAATTATTTTATATTCATGGTATTTAAAATTTTCATTTTATTCTATTCCATTATGATTATTTTTACTTAAAATAATTCAAAGTGGTATGGGACCCTTTGGAATGTTTAAAAAATGTTTTCCTCAACAATAACATTAATGATCATTAAATGGTAATTCCATTCGAGAAAAATATAAAAACATTGTTCAATAAAACCTTTAATTTTACAATAGTATTGTTATTCAGGAACATTTTCATGTATTAATACCATTTGTTCCACTATTTGGTACTCATAAATGTTTTAGAAAATGTTTTTATGAAAACTCAACTTTATTTCTATCATTAGTCGGATAACCTGTTTTCTTCTAAAAAATATGTTTTTAATCAAATTTATTCAAAATTTTTTTAATATTTTAAAAGACAATTGTCTAGACATTTTAAACCATTTTTCCATTTACAAATTTTCACATAGAATCTTCTTGTTTATTTCCCGACAAGGCATTTTTTATGCCCTTTTACCATGAAAAAAGTAACTATCTTTTACCTTATATGGGAAGTATGGATTTAATCACCATAATTTCTATGAATTGTACTTTTTATTTTTAAAAGGTTAGTTTTTAATGATATTTTTTAAAATTTGTATTATCATAGAAATGGTTTTTCAAAACAAAATGATATTTTCTTTAAGAATTTGTTTAAATGATCTTTTCATAGTATTTATATTCATCGTATAAAACAACCCTTTATTTTTAATTCACGTGTGTTATGTAGTATAGATATAAAATATTTTGTCCTCTATATGACCATGGTCATTATATAAATGATATAATCCATTAATATTAGTGGTAGTAGTAGTTATATACACACATACAATATAGAAAATTTTATTAAAAGTGGTGTTAGTGGACCACCATGGTGGGGGATATATAAATTAGTTTCTTAGAATAAAATTTATATAAAAAATTATTAAATACAGAAATTATATGATAGAAATTTATCACTAAATTTATTTAATAGTATCTATGTAGAAAAATTTGAGGAAATTTTATTTTGAATTGTTCTCTAACGTGATATTATATGTGAGTATGGAAGAGAAACTAAACATGAATGGTAGATGATGGTACCAATAAATCATAATTGGACATTGAAAGATCTAGTATATAAAAAACATATACATTAATAATTGTGACTAAAATACATTTGAATTATATTTTTCAAGGAATAATTCTATGTCCATAATATTGGGTTTCTTATAGTCAACACCACATCATTTTGAGGAATCCATATAATAGATTCCTATAATATATTACCAAAATGGAGGCCATATATTATATGTCTACAAAAGGGGTTGATGAAATCAATAAATTAAAATGATATATCTAGATTTCAAAAATTAGTATATAAATAATTCATTCATAGCGATCATATAATTTCTTTGGAAATGGATGAGTGACATGTGTCTCTAACAGCTTATTGAGAGTGGTATAAGTTTCTAATATAAATATGATGATAAAAAATCGTAAAAAAAATTTAATTAAAATATTTTTAATCCTAATAAATGATTCGTCTATAAATAAGAATTAATTTTGAAACCATGTTATATGGATGGTGTTCTAAAATATAGTTCCATGAAATTTATAAATCTAATTATATTATAGATATTAATAAATTTTTTAAAAATAATAGTTGAAACAATTTGAGATCAAATTTATATTGGCATATTATCCTTTAAATTTATCATGAAATATGATATAAAGAGATTATTGGTATTAAAAGAATTTAACAATATTATGTTATAGGAATTTATCTCAAATTAAATGATATATATTGATGCTTGATATTAATAATCGATAATAGAAGAATATCAAACACATTCAATAAAACTTCGTCAGCCTATAGATAAACAAATTGAAATTACATGAAAATTATAAAAGGATGAGTTCCTGATGTCTATAAAAGAGGAAATAATATTTTCAAGGAAATGTTACACTTATTTTCAAATGGGAAAATTCAATCTACTATAATAGATAAGGCTAAATTAATCTGAAATAAAGACTTATCTTAGCTAGTTGTTTCCAAATATACATTATTAGAGTTTGATACATATTCTTATATAGTATAAAAAGTGGTTAATCAACTATTAATTCAAATTTGGGGTTAAAAAACAATTAATCTTATCATAATTATGGTAAACTTTTATAATGGACATATTAATGATGTTAAGACTAACATGGGAACAAAATTTGGATACTTGGTTATATCACTATTTATAGGATTTTCGAAAAGAAGTAATGTTGCAATAAGAAGATTTTACACAAAACTTGTAGAATTACTAACCCAAGTCATGAAAACATGATAGGCCAAGATGTTTTCTCCATATATTGAAAAACCATGTTTAAGATGTGATAATTTACTATATGTTGGTTGTTATCTATTAAGAAAGTTAGAGTCTATTAGAGTTAGTTCCATAGAGATAACTAATTTTCATATTAGATTATATGTATATTAAAAAGAGTAATATTAATTTAAATAATTTTTAAAATATTTATTTTTTTAATTCCGGTAATTAATTTGATAATGTCCTAGATTATCTGTCATATTTATTAGGGAATAAAAGTTCCACACAAGCTGATATCATTAAAATTCCATGACAGTATTCATAAATATATATCTGTGGTTAAATAAAATTATATGAATTTGGAACATATTATATCAATAGTAAGGTGTCTATACATATAAGAAGATGATATTTCTTTTCATAATGTTCACAATTAGTATTCTTTAGGGGGTATATTATGAGAAATGAACCACTAGTAATAATTCCACATGTTTTTGGGTCTTTGGATATTCCTATTTTCGAGAATGACTAGATATACTTAGAAATTTATATTATTATTAATGAATATGATGACTCGCAAAGTTATATGTATAGATGTAAACAACGAATATAACAGATCATGATGAATTTGGGTATGTTGGGTGAGTCACAAATGACACATCATGAATTAATTATCCAACAAACATTTTTACCTTCCATGTTTATGGATGTTGATATCTCATATAATTGATTGAAAAGTAATCATCAGATTAAATTCCATAGCCATGGTGTAACAACAATATTATTTCAAATATTCAATGAAAGGCCTATCAAGCACATTAGATGATGAAATGAGTGTGTGGCCGGGTTGTTGATGTATTCCGATAAATGGATTATATTACATAGTGATAAATAAAATGTTTTTGTTGATGTCATGAAATTATCATCATTACCATAGATTCTTTTACCCATTTCCTGACAGTGATCATAGACATTCAGATATAAAACCTAATGAAAACATGGAAGAATTTTAGAGGGTCACATGCAAAGTATATTTATTCATCTAAAATTATTCTATTTGAGTTTAATTAATGGAATAAATATTTTTCTCATGGACGAGGAATAATTTTATTTATAATGTATCAATTAAAATTATTATTCATAATGTAATAAATAATTATTTATTCATTAATAAATAATTCAATTAATTATTTTAATAAGTAATGAATATTTATTCATGAGTCCATGAATAATCTATTTGTTTTATTCATTAAATATTTAAAGAAAATAATAATTCACTGGATTGTGAATATAATATTTATTTTAAAAATAAAAAATTTATTTAAAAATTTATTTAGGTGTTAAATATATGTTTAGGAGGAAGACCATCACAAACTTGTGTTTGGTGATAAATATCAATTTATAAGATTCTAAAATAATATTATTTTTTCTCAAATTTCCATAAGATATTAAAATAATAATATTAAAACTATTACATATAATAGGTTAATATAATGTTTAATATATTGATTAATGTTCAGTTTAAATTAAATAATATTTATAACCATAATCCGATCACTATAAGTAAATTGTTTTTGTATTGTGTGGAGGTTGATCGAGATTGATCATTTTGGAGAATCATTACGAAGAGAAAATATAAATATCTATCAGAATATCTAATAATATTCTCAAGATTATCCTTACCTCTTCCATTATCATAAGCATGAAATTTCAAGGAATGCAATTCAATACTAATGTAATCATCACATCGATCGTGATGAAAACTATATGACAAGCAATCCACCATTCAGGCACCCAAAAATCGATCGACGTTGTTAAAAGATTTAAGTATTGTGTATTTATCACCCCTAGTGGGATTATATACATGTAAAGTACAAATGAAATGATGGTAAATAAAACATGTATGTTTGAATGATGAACTCCATCATTAAATAATTATCTTAATAATAATGTATTTTTTCATAGAATTTATTAACATTAATTATTAATTTAACAATAAATGGTCTCCTCTTGGGTTGGGTGACCTTTTTAGTTAATATTAGATTAGAAATATGTTATTGTTTATGGCATAAAAATAATTTATAATAGGATAATGATCTATAAATTCCTACATTTCCAATGATAGTACATTCCCTGATAAGTGCTTCCACCACACATAGAACTGTCACGAAGAACATTATAAGGTTGTGAAATGAATATGATAACGCTGATCTTATCCAATATATGGTACATAAGGTAAAAATTATTTCTATCATAGTATTTAGAATAAGTAATAAGGTTATTTTAAATATTACATATGGTAAAATTTTAGGTAACGTATTTTTAATATTATGGATGGCTAAAATCATTGTTCATTTATCTGAAAAAACATTTAAGGCAGTGTAAATATAACTGATTGAAATTCAAATTGACTTCTTATATGTTTAAATATGATGATATTAAATATTGTATTTATTTAATAAATATCATTAAAGAAATTTATTATGCATGTGGATATATAAATTCTCTTAATTATTTGATGAATATTAGTACAACATAAATGTATAATGTTTTTTTATAGTAAATGATAAATAACTTTTTTACCTCATATCACTTTGTCGCACCATGATCCTTTGTCTTAAACATATATAGATGTCATAGATAATATTGAAAGAAAAATAAATAAGTTTTATGAATTAAAAGAAGCTAATATAGTTTGAATATAGATTTTTATTAATTATAAATTAAATTTCAAATTCAAATGTGGATTTTTTTCTACAATTGTGTGACAAAAACATAGTATGGACATGATAAAAATATAAAAGGGATATATAAATTATCTCAATAGTATTTATCAAGAATAGTAATTTATAATTATATAAATTTAGTGAAATTTTAATAAAGATAAGTAAAGGTTATCTTGATATTGATCAAGTTGAAGACGAAGAAAAAGAAGAAGAGGAAGAAGATGATGATGATGATGCCGTAGCAGCACAACATTAATAATAATGTATGTCAAATTATATTCAATGATTTCTTATTGTTGAAACCAAATATATTTATCATTTCGTTTCTATGGGAATAATTGTAAAATTAATTTAACTATATCACCCGAGTGATGCATAAAACCAACATATTGTTACTTATATGGTGGTACTAGTGTTTTTCATGTATTTTTTAAATCTGGAACATTACATGGAATATCCATCTCCTTATGAGGAGTGAAACATTAAATATATTATTACCTCTCTCTCTTTGTGTTTACAAGTGATTAAAATCATTTTTATAGGTATAGTTTCTCATAAAAACCATTTAAATGTATATTAAATCTTGGATTCATCTCTACTCCATGTGATTTTAACTTCTTGTAGGATTCTTTTACCATGTATTATCATCATAGAATTTTTTATTGTTAATTATATTTTATCACAAATAATCTATGGATGAAATATATCTCTCCGGTTAGAACAGAATTCTTATTTTAGTAATTTATTCCTTTATTTATATCAATTCCAAGATTAATTTCATATATATATATATATACTTATATGAATATCTTTCGAGGTAACCAAGGGCTTGGGGATTTCATGGGGTGGTCAGGTTCTTGGAACCCATGTTTTGGGAGAATAAAGGATGTCACACAGTTAGTGTAAACAGTAAGGGTTGGTTTTCATGGTCGTGCATCTTGGTCTGCATTTTTAGATGAATTTGATAGAGGATTTTCATATGGTTACCACACAGTTAGTTAACAATGTGGGGTAACTATAGGGGTTCCCCATTACCTATGAAAAATTGGGTTCGATTGGTGCACTTTTTTCTAATCTGTGCACATAGACAGTGAGAACCAAGAAGTTGTTTAATTCTAATAATTTTAAATTCTATTAAAATTCAATTTAAAACCTAATTTTAGTTTTTTATTCGACACTCAGTGAGGAGAAAACCTTAGAAAATCCCCCCTTTGAGCCAAAAGTAAATATTCCAATCTCTTATCTTTCTGAACACTGATTCATGCGTGGTTTGTCTGTTTGGATCTGTAATGTAAAATCCTTAATTCTTTTTTAGTCATTCACTGAGGCTCTGGCTATTAGATACGCTTTTTGGATTTATGCTCATATGCCCTAATTTCTCATTCATCATCCATTTTTCTAATTTTTCCAAATCTGGGCCGAATCATAGCCTGATATTTGATGTGATATCTTTCACATACCAAATGTAGTTGGGCACATTCTTTACCATAGAGTCGAGATGTTTATATATGTTGGGTTTTCACTCTCCCAATTTCTAGGCAACATCTAAATTGAATTTAAATCCTTGAATTGTTATGCATTCCCTATTCAGTTAAAGAGGGTTAATCATGATTGTTATATGTTGTATACCTTGAATAAGAACCACCACAAGGGAGAGTTTTCTTGAAATTTTACATTATGTATTTTTTCCTAGGATACATCAAAGTCATTCCTTTTACCCATTAATCATGGGTGACTTCTGCGAATGGGTATAAACCAAGTTGATTCACTATATTATTAATTGAATTGTATATCATATAAATTAAAGTTTTGGTATGGATGACTTTCCCTATGAATGATGTATTCCATTACATAATTCAAGCATGATTTCCTTGAATTACCTTGCTGATGTGTGTAATGTAGAGGATATTAAATGAGTCCAGGTAATTGGTTTGAAATTTTCTAATCATTGATTTTTTTCATGTGATATATTTTATAACTAAGAAAACTGATATCTTGATAGGCTTACTAGTCTTTGCATATTTAAAATGGCATTGTAAGTATCTGAATGGACTTTAAATTACTAGCGCTTATGAGTTATGTTGACACCACGCAATGTGATGTATTGATTAAGAATGTAATCTCATTATCCTATTATTCCCATGAGATTAAAAGAAATTAGAAGCCTATGAATATTGTCTTGTCATGAGTCACCCATTTTCGGTGTGTTATATTTGAAGTCTTTGTTTTGACCTTGGAATATTTAATGTAATTTTTAAATATTTTTCACTTATTATAACCCAGGGAACTCCTTGCGTGCTGAGGCGCAGGCACCTATTTCAAAGATGTTCGTTTGTAGGGATCGTGGAATCCTGGTGGTGGAGGTGGAGTTAGATTGGAGATTATGGTTAGAGCAGTGCAGGGACTTCACTTGGTGCCTTAGGAGCTGACATATATCATCCACATATATGCTAGGGAATCCAAAAGAGGGAAAATTCTTCCTCATAGTTAGAGGGAGTAATATTTTGCAATAGATTATCTAGCTCAGAAGGGAAACCATGAATAAGTCTTTATAGTTTATGATACTGGGGATTCTCTTTCGGAGGAGTGTAAGGTGACCGTCCAAGGAGACGCTCGGGGTCTTTATCAATTTTAGCCTCCTTAAGGGCCCTTGACTTTTTTGTTCGGAATGTTCCCCCATTAATAAAAAATAATTTTCATTTCTATAAATATATTTATTAATTAATGTAGAAAATATTATTCATACCCTATATTTTAACAGATATGTTTTTTTAAATGAAATTGATATGATTAAATGATTGATAAGAAATGGTGATGCATGAATTTAGATTGGAATTCCATGGATGGACTCTTATTCCTGTTGAAATTTTACGCCTTAGGGGATATGTGGAATACACATTAGAATTCCATGAACATACATAGTGTCCTAAAACTATATATGTCAAGAGTGATACATGGATCTAAATGAGGGATTATATTGATTTAATCAATGATGAATTGACCTATAAAATGAGTGATGCATGGATTCAAATTAGATTTCTAGGGACGGACTCAAAGGGCATTGAATTCTATGTTGACTGATACATGGATTCATAATAAAATGACCTAGAAGGAATCAAAGAGCATTCACTATTGATTCCATTCGTTATAATCAAGCTCCCATAGGGTCCACTGATGATGGACTCTATTTGAAGTTACATTATACCTCACCAAGATCAATACTAGGTTCCTTTGAGGTTCCCTATGTATGGGCGTTTACGGTGTTTGATGATATTATACCAAGATTGAAACATGATTAAATCATTTTAATGTCAAGGAGAGATTTAGGTTTTAAATTAATTAAATAAAATTCAATGAATTATGATGCATCTCCAAGCCAGATCAAAAGCTTGGAGTTAGTATTGACTTGTATTGTTTATATGGCATTCTGAGCCATCGATTGTGCTTCCTAGTTACATAGGGGATGTCTGGTTGGATCCAGATCTTGAGATGAATAAATTAAATTTATGTGAAATTGTTAAATTAATTTGAATTGAATGAAATGGATGTAAATGAAAATAAATAAATGTAGGATTTTTTACTTTTGTGTATTTCCTTACTAATTTTCTTATTAACACTTCCACCTATATAAATTCACCGACTAATTGAAAAAGTGATTTGGTGGTTTCCTACTAGGATATGAACTTAAATCCTATTTGGAACAATATTTTCGACCAAAATAGATTATAGGATTTTATGTTCCGATAAGGGAACGATCCCTAATATACTTGTAATTTAGATACTACGTGGGAGCAGAAGATCATGCGACTAAGCTAAGGCATGGGATGCTACTTGAATTCTTTTGGCCTTTTTTTACTTTTTTGGTATGTATTGAACACATGACTTGATAGATGTTTTTGATTATTTATTAGAGACATGTGACATGTATCATCATCTAGTTCAGGACAAGACTTCTGGTGTGTTTATTCTATTAGTCCTCCACTATTTTTTTCTATTGTATAGTTTACTTATTCCCCTATTGACCTTTTATTGTATTTCCACTGCGTTACTAACTAATGATAAGGTAATAGACTCCCCACTAACACACCCAAGACCTATTTTCTAGTTGGAAGCCTCTGGTGTTTTGGGAGATGTGCTTGAGGCCAAGTGTCCATCTAGGTTTGAATCGCTATTGAGTGGAATCTGGTTCAGGGACATTACAAAGTTGTAGCAGAGCAATCTTTATTGGTTTGATTTACTATTTTGAGAAAATAAACATGGATAGGAAGGGAATGAAGTTTCATAAAAGGTTTTTATTGTGAATGGATACCCCACATACAAGGAAAATCAAAATTTCATCAAACATAATTGTTCTTTTCTATATTTTTTACAATTTTAGTTGATTTTATTCCACTGTTGGGTGGTGCACAAAATTTATGTTGTTATTATCATTATGAATGTGGGTTTTATTGTATTGAAAAAAATTAGATGATTGTATTACATCTCATACATCATATAGGTACCTCTTAGATTCTCACATTCCATTCATTAAGTTGTTCAATTTAAGATGCATTACTGATTGCATGTTACTGTGATCATTTTTGATATATGCATGTTGTGGTGTTAGGTATGTTGAGATATGTTATGGTGTGAAATATATGGACACCATGATTTGGACCTTAAGGTTTATGGGACCTCTCAGGTCATAATATAGAGGATATTGGTTCAACCTTTTAAGTGAAATCTATTATGGTGTGACATGGGCTGACACAAAGCAATGGTCCCTAGGGAGTATGGGCCTACATGGATCCGAATTTGGCATGCCACTATTTAATATCTCAATGTAATGTGATGTAAATGTATAATCAAGTGGATATTGAAATGCATTATAATATAGAACATGACCTGACCCAATATTTGTAGTTGGCAGTAGGTAGTATCTCATGACTTTATTTTCTTATTGATGCATATACATGGCCCACTAGGTAGGGAAAGGGGTGAGTTCTTGTAGAGGAATGTTTCTACCTATCCTGTTTTGATATCTGCACTTTTGAGTTATGAAATTTTATAATAATCATAAACTATGGTGTTTGTTTGAAATTTTAGAGCCATTCCACAATGATGAAAACTAGTTATACTCTAGTAGGGTGGTGATGATCACACCCTAGCGGTGGTAGGCCATGGGATACCAGTGGATCCTCTAGTCAGGCAATTTGCGGTAACAGGAGTTGTATTGAACATAGGTGTTGAGGAACAAATTCTTTATGGGTTAATGTAATTTATGTAGGATGATCAAGGAGAAATGTGACCAACCATGAATATGGTAGAGTTGATGCGTGAGTTTCAATAGTAGCATCTACCCACATTTTTTTCATAGGACCATAGGTTGTGGAGTCATGGATAGAGGCTATGCTATCTGCCTTCGAGCACTTATGGACACATCCTGAGAGGAGGGTGAAAATAACTATGTAGATGTTTCGTGATTCCACCAATAGATGGCGGGTTGTTATCACCCAATCTAATTTTAATTGGGAGATGGACCAAAGGGAATTTCATACGGCCTTTTATGATTATTTCTATACCAATACATTGAGGACTGATAGAGCCAAGAAATTCTATCATCTTGACTAGGGAGAACAATTAGTTATGGAGTATTCATCCTATTTTAGAGATCTCCAGATCTTCACCCCTATTCTGATGGGTGACGATCTCTCTAGTGCTAGGAAATATGAAGATTTTCTATAAAATGATATTCGATTACAGCTTAATGTATATTGGCTTACCACCATTTCTAGCATAGTGAATCAAACACTGATCATATATCATAACCTGAGAGAGTATGGGGGTGCGAGAAAGGGTGGTTCAACATATCGGTCTTGGGCGGCATTGATCAGTATTATAAAGCCTCATTTGGATATTTCATGTAGTGGTTTTAGATATTAGAACATATCTTCAAGTATCCTGGTGAGGTTCTACTAGTGTGGTCAGCTGGGACATTCAAGGACACTGTATATGAGGGTCATAGTCTAGTGCTGATCATGTGGAAACATAGGTCATCTACAGTGCTTCTATAGGAAATTTTATCTCGTATCTAGTGAGAGAGGGCCTTCACTGAATCCACGTTTAGGACCAGGGTCAGCAGCATCTCAACATGAAAGGAGATGGGGTAGAGAATGTTGTTCAGGTCGAGGTGGTGGTTGTTTCCATGGTAGTCAGACCCCCGTTTTGGAGGGACAATAGGATGGATCAGCTCTAGGTAACCAACTAGTGTCTCAAGGCCATGGTACATTCCAGTATATGCAGTAAAAATTACCTACCAACATCAGGATCATGGACCTTCTTCTCTCAAAGTTACTATTCTAGTATCCTCTACTTTATCATCCACAATATTTTATATAGGTGATTCACATAACATATTATATGTACCTGTTGTGGATATACATGGGCTTAGGGATAATTATACAAATGAAATCATGATTCTTGACTCTCTTTGGGAATTAAAAAGGAGGTTGTATGATAAAATAGTGAGTGCCCCCTCGAGATTAGTGGGTGTCACTTCGTAAAGGAACTCTTTGTCCTTGAGATGATAGGATTTGATATCATTCTCATAATGGACTAGTTGGATCCCTTTCATTTTTTCACTGACTAAAATCACTGAATGATTAGATTTACATCACTCGAGGGACGAGAGTACAATCACATAGGTGAATGGGATGTCCATTTGAGAAGAGCTGGATTTGAGCATCGTGGGTAGGGTGGGATGAGAATCCATATTGTTAGTTTATATCTGGATGATCAGGGAACACATTAGACAGATTTCCCTATACTGGTTTATCATTTCACTGAAGTATTCCCAGATGAATTCTCAAGATTATCTCTAGTGGCTAAGGTAGAGTTTTATTTTGATCTAGTGCCACGAGCTACACTAGTTTAAATTCTCCCTTATAGGATGGATACGACAGAGTTACACGAGCTCAGGAGGAAGCTATAGGATTTAGAGGGAAAGTGTTTCATTTGACCGAGTACTTATCTATAGGGGTTTCTATCCCTTTTTGAGAAAAATGTGAATGGCAACTTTATGATATGTGTGGTTTACCAAATGTGGAACCAGTTTACAATTAATAACAATTATCCTATGCCTATCATATATGATCTCTTTGAATATATCTACAAATCTGAAGTATTATCATAGATTTATTTTAGATTTGGTTATAATTTGGAAAATATTATACCATCATACAAACCTGGGACAACCTTTCAGGTAGGTATGGTCTATATATGTATTTGGTTTTGTTGTTTGGTCTCATGAACATGCCAGTGGTATTTATGGAACCGATGAACTGAGTCCTATATTCATATCTTGATTTGGTTTTTTGTGGTTTTCATGGACGATATATTTGTGTATTTTCTTAATAGACATAACCTTTCCACCCATCTTGAGATCAGTTTGAATTCACGAAGATATCATCAGTTATATGCTAAGATCATAAAGTGCCACTTCTGGATGGATTAGATTCGCTTCCTGGGTAACATCATCTCAGATACAAAAGTATCAATGGACCCATATAAGTAGATAGCAATAGTTTCCTAGGAGGATCCCAATAATATATTTGAGGTGTATATTTTCTTAGATATGGATGGTTAGTACAATTATTTCATATAGGACTTCTCATGATTAGTAGCATTTTTTATGGGCTTGACCGAGAAATGTGTCATGTATGTATGGTTTTATTCCTAATAGATTTTACTTCATGGTCTAAATGTGAGATTGATTTCATCATTGGTACTGATCATTCAAGTGATGTGAAGGATTTACATGGTGTACTATGATGTTTTAGGTATCAAGATAGGAGTAGTTCTCAGGTAGGGGGATCTAGTCATTAGATACATGTATTAGAATTTAAGGCCTCATGAGATTAATTACCTGTCACAAGATCTTGAGTTAGCTCATGTTGTGTATGCATTAAATTGTTCAATACATTTCATAATGAAAGAGAATTTAATGGGGTAAACTAACCACAAAAGTCTCACATATGTATTTATGTAGCATGATATGTATTTGAGGAATTTGGGATGGGTTAAATAACTTTAGTCATTCGACATTGAGCTTACCTACATGTCTATTAAAGTAATTTCAATGCCAGATAAAATGAGAATAAGGACTCAGATACATGCAGTTTAGTAGGTTAGTATTGAGTGGCATCTCATGGATTTGTTCTCTGAGATGAACTTTGAGGTGCATGAAAGTCATGGGAATACATTCCTTTCAACCTTAGTTGTGACCTCTATATTGATCGATAGAGTAAGTTAGAGGAATAAATCATATTTTTAATACCATTTTCTATAGGTGACTGTGGAAAGTGAGGACCCTCCTCCTGGTTTGATGGTAGCTGAGGATTAGATTCCAAAATATTAGGGTCGTGTATGGGTCTCGGTAGATAAACGTGAGAAGCTGATGTGAGATTTTCATGCTTGAGTTTGGGAAGTACATCCTCATGTCACCAAGATGTATCCAGATTTACATCACTAGTACTCGTGTCCATGCATGAAATGAGATATATTTGTTTTTATCATTAGGTATTACATCTGTCTGCTGGTGAAGGAAGAACACCAGTGACCATGTGGAACTTTATATCAGCTACCCATTTTTGAGTGGAAGTGGAATAATTTTGAAATGGATTTCTTGACCAGTTTACCATGGTTGCATCTAGTTAATGATTTGATATGGGTTTTTTATAGTATCATGAAGGTTTCTCACTTAATACCTATCATATATACCATTTTAGTTTATTATCTTGGTTGGTTGTATATTTATGAGATAGTATGACTTCATGGGGTCCAAAATTATATATTTTTATATAGGGATTACCAATTCACTTATCAATTTTGGAAAGGGATATAGAGGGATTTTGGTACTTAGGTACTTCTAAGCATGACATACCACCCCCACATAGATGTCCAGTCAAAGCGCATGATTCAGGTTCTTGAGGATATGCCACAAGCATGCATCCTGGAATTTGGGGGTTTAAGGGAGAGGTATATATCCCTAGTTGAATCCATCTACAATTATAGATTTCAGTATTTTATTTTCCTATATGAGAATTTTTATGTTAGTCCATGTTGATCACCCCTGTATTGGTTGGAGGTTGGAGAGGCAGTTTTGTTGGGGTGTGATCTTATTTAGGATATCCCAAAACAGGTGCATTTTATTTGGATGTGGTTTGCTACTACACAGTCTCATATGAAATCTTATACCAATCATTGTAGAAGACCTCTATAGTTCAAGGTCAAGGATCATGGTTCTTAATGTTTTTCTATGAGGCTCAGACAAAATAGGATAACGAGACATGGTAATATTTCCCTAATATATATTGGGCTATTTGAGATATTGGAGAGAGATGGGTTGGTAGGCATCAGATTCAGTTACCTAATAGATATCAGGCTATATAGGATATATTTAATGTTTAATAGCATCAAAAATACTATTCAGATCCATATCATACCTTTTCACCCATAGAGTTTGAGTTATAGGTAGATGCGTCATTTGATGATAATTCTATTGGAATTATGGATCATAGCATAGAGGTTCTCCTAGGTCAGTCTGTTCCTCTAGTACGGGTTCTATGGAAACATGACCTAGTGTAGGAAGAGGCCTAGGAGAGGGAGGTCAATGTATGATTTCAATGCCCATTGTTTTTCTAAGATCATGTTTCACCACCCCTAGAAGGGAAATTCATGGATGAATTGATTTAAGGGGGACGTTTGTAAGAACCCAATTCCCTATTGATGTATGGACTCCTTGTTTTACCTCAATTATCAGTTTAGTTTCTTAAGTATGGCCTACTATGAATTCAATTTGAGTTCATATAGGGATTAGGGTTTTCTGGGGCTAGTCTGGAGACTGGAAACCTTGTTTTGGGTGAATAGAGGAGGCCACATAGTTCATGTAACCCATGTTGTTTGGACCATACGACCATGTTTCTTGGTATGAATTTTAGTAAACAATAACATAGTCTTTTCACATGGTTTCCATTAATTTATTAAACAATGAAGGGTAATAGTGGTGGTACCCATTGGCCTATAGGAAGTCATGCACTATTGGTGCACATTTTTCTAAACTTTGCACCTAAACCGTGAAACCCATGCAGTTTTAAAATTTTAGTAATTTTAATAATTTTAAATTAAATTAAAACCCCAATTTAAAACCTAATATGAGTTACTTATTCAATTAAAATCAATGGGAACACCTGGTAATAGATCTTCATTGACAATAAATAGTAATTCAGACCTATTCTCTATCTAGACTCTGATTGAATAATTTTTCAGCCCCTTCAATCCTAAATGGTACAGCCTTAATTCCTTTTTCTCCATCCTATGATCTTCTGTCTTTTGAATATGCTATTTGGATTTAGGCTCATATTCCCTAATTTCTAGTTCATCATACATTTTTCATATTTCTCTTCATATACCTTGAATAACAGCCTAATACTCGATGATCTTTCTAGTAAGGACCTTTGGTAAGTTGTATCATGGCTTTCACTTAGAGTCGAGTAGTTTATATATGATGGTGTGTAGCACGCCCAATTTCTGGACATTGCCTAAATCAAATTTAAATCCTAGAATTTATAGTTATTCCCTAATAAGTTCTGGAGTGTTAATCATGTTTTTTATACGTTGTATAACATGAATAAGAACCACCCGTAGGGTGAGTTGTCTTGAAATTACCCTTTATGGATTTTTCCATTGATGCCTCTAAGGAATACCATTTAACCCTTGATAATGGTATGTATTTTTGGAATTGGTATAAAAAAGTTGATTAATTAACTCATGAATTTAAATTTATATGAAATTAATTAAGGGTATGTGATGGATGACCAGCCCATGAACCCATGTATTTCATTTCTTATTTAAAGCATACTCGGCTTGTATTACCTTTACCATGTTAGTAAAGTAATGGATATTCCATGAGTTGATGAAATTAGATTGAATTGTTCAAGTTATTGATATTTTAGTGTGGGTTATTTGATAACTAATCCATGTGATAGCTTGATAGATTGTTAGTATAGTTATATTAAAATGGGAATTTGAGTATATTAGTGGACTTTGAATTGTTATCCCTTGGGAGTTATGTTGAGACCATTCTATATGATGGATTGATTAATAATTGAAGATCATTATCATGTTATACCTAATGAGTTAAGGAATGTCCATTCCTTTGAGTTTGGTCCTTGATTGAGTCTCCCTTTTAGGTGAATTATATTGGAAGCCTTTGGGTTTGACCATGGAATGTTTACCAATTTTTTTAAATAAAATGGATTTGTTTAAATGATTAATTGGAAAATGTGATACATGGATTTACATTGGAATTTGATAGATGGAATCTTGTCTCTATTGACTATTTATTCCTCAGGTGACACGTCGATTCACTTTAGAATGCCACGGATGAAATCAATGGCTTGAACCTATATATGTCATGAAGGATACATGTATATAAATGAGGAATTCCATGTATGGACTCATTGAGGCATTGAAATTTATTCCAAGTGATACATGGACTCATATTATAATGTCATGGATAGAATCAAAGGTCATTGATTTATATGTCGATTGATACATGGATTCATATTAGAATTACACAAATAGACTCAAAAGGAATTGACTATTTATACCAGGGGTGATACTCAGGCTCCCTTAGTGGATCTCTATGGGAAGACTCGATTGGTAGTGACATTATACCTCAACTAGAGTGATATCAGGTTCCATTGAGGTTCTCCTGGGATGGGATTGTAGGGTGTAGTTAGATATTATACCTAGACTAATACATTAATTCCAACAAAGTAATGGAAAGGACAGGATCAGGTTATACATGAATTGAATGAAATTAAATGACTTATGTTGTGTCTCCAAGATAAAGCACGTGATTAGATTTATTCATGACATGTAATTATTTGGTGGCCTTATGAGGCATCTGTTGTGCTTCCAGTTGCATGGGGGATTATAGGATTGATCGAGATCTCGAGACATACAAATTCAATTAAAGTTAAATTTTTTTAATTAA
Organism: Viscum album; assembly: GCA_963277665.1. Classification (NCBI taxonomy): domain Eukaryota; kingdom Viridiplantae; phylum Streptophyta; class Magnoliopsida; order Santalales; family Viscaceae; genus Viscum; species Viscum album. Next base: position 1,412,091,613 of record OY728134.1, read on the forward strand.
TATTAATTGAATTAAATGAATTTAAATGTAAACCAGAGCATGTAAGATTTGTTTATTGTAATTCTTTCCTTAATTAATTCTTTTCTAATTGCATAATGCCTTCTATATTTATTCACTAACTGATTAGAACATACCTTGGGTGGTTGCCTATTAGGATGTAGAATCACACCCTTCTTGGGCCATCTTTCGGGACTTAAAAATATAATATGATTTTAGGTGTGAATAAGGGAATGTTCCACAATACAGGCACATAATATGCTTCTTGGGAGTAGGAGAGCTTGAGAATAATCTAAGTCTTGCAATTCTACTTGTGTTATTTTTCCCGTTTTTACTTTTTGTTGTATGTATTGAACAAATGACTTGAATACATTTTTTGGATGATTTATTAGAGACATGTGACATGTATCATCATCTAGTTCATTACATGACTTCTTATTTGTTTATGTTATTAGTCTTCTGCTATTTATTTCTATTTTATGGTTTATTACTTTTTTATGGATTATTTGTTTTCTTCCACTATATTATAGTCACCTAATTAGGGAATAGTCTTCCCACTAACCCACCTAGGTCCTCGCTGCTAGTCCAAAACCTTTGGGGTTTTGGGATATGCACTTGAGGCCATGTGGCCTACTAGAATCAGAGCACTATTGAGTGGCATCTGGGTCTGGAACATTACATCTCCATCCCTATTGAGTTATATACAATGATATGCATCTTCATGATATTATGATACCATGTTTTTATTTCATCTCATGAATTAGAGATATCATCCCATATGGAATAATATATATTATTTTATGAAATAGTGTAAAGTAAATGAATGAATTATTTCTCCATTTAGGATATCTTATATCTTTTGGTGTAACTATATCATGGTATCTTATTTCCCATATCATATAACTGACCACAATAAAAAATTTATAAAAAAAATTTGTATAGTTAATTTGTAACACCCAGAAACTAGTTACCCAGAGTTAGTGCATTAATACATAACATTGGAATGATCACAAAAGATCAAGAATCAAAAAAATGATTAGTTTAGTAGCCTTGGAAACACTAGATACATTCATATGTCTTACATTACATCATAATGTGAAAACCTGCAACAATATAGTCGCCATAGTCCACACTCATATCCCCTAATACTATCCCTACAGGTCAGTCATAAAATACTTCTTCACATCCTGGGAAAAATAAAACATAGAAAGGGGTGAGATCAGATGCTCAGTAAGGATAAAAATATAGCAGAAACCTTCATAAAGAAGCATAAACATTTAAGGCAATTTATATCTAAAACAAAAGCCTTTTAAAAATTAACGTCAGCTAAATATGGAAAAAATAAAATAAAATAATTCCATTTACCTATTCACATGGATATTCTACTAGTCGAATAATCACATGTAATATCAATAACCACTTTCATAATAATGGAATGAATAATGTCAGACTATCATAACCACATAGTCAAAGCCTTGTGCCAAGACTAATAAAAATATATTGCCAAGGCCTTGTTCCAAGACACGAGTTTGTCTTATGAGACCTACCTATGCATCGATGAGCTATAGTGGGCTCCACCTGTCACTTACTAAGTCCAATTCATTCCTCATATGAATAGGTTTAAACATAACATAAACATTCTTATTAAAACTAGCATACAAAATGTCAATACTTTCTCTATAAACCATGAATTTTATAAAAATAACACATCCACAGTAAAAAATATCACAAAACCATCAATACAATATGGAAGTTTTGTATCATAATAAATCAACTTAAAATAAGTTTAAAATCCATCAGATGTTGACATAGATGAAATAAAAACTATTTGAGAGAAATATCTCTTTTTTGAAATCATTTAAAATTCACATAATTATAAAAATAAACATTTAGTTTGAAAATATTCTTATAATATTTTAAGGGAAGCTTCGACGATTTTATAACAAGAAAAAATAGCCACACCTACCGTATAAGTTTAAAAAGACGTTCTTACCTTATTTATGTCGAAAAGGTTAAAAAGTGCATTGTTTGGAAAATGACAGATAGATTCCATTATAAACATCTTATAAAAAGTCAAAAAATGCAATAAATTACTTTAACCCATTGTCTATAAAATAGTAATAATGTTTTGAAATACATTTTTAAGAAACATGGATGTGGATGATAAAGAGGTCTCAGTGGATAATTACATATAAACAACCTCGGATAATGAAGAGATTGTTAAATAAACCCTTACCTTGTACTTTTCCTCAGTCGAGGGTAGGTTAAACACCTATATAACAGTTAAATCATTGTTATTAAATTATAAAGGAATCATATACACTTATATGATATCATATATAAACTTTTAATATTTCTTTGTTAATAATATTTTTGTATTATCATCCTTTTGGATATTCACTTACTCATTTTATTTTACTTGTTTTGTTACAAAAGCCATGTTTGTTATCCATAGGATGTTTCTTATTCATATCCAGAATGATATGATGTTCTTAAATATTATTTTTAATCATCAAATAAAAATTAGTCTTGAATGGATACGATGGGGAATGAATCTCATCGCGTTCGTGGAGACGGTAGTCTGTACGTACGCACGAGCGACAATATCATTCTTTTGATGTTAAAATAATATATAATTGGATGGTATATCATATATACAGAATAATTATCATGATATATTTATTATTTAAATTAATTACAGATCATTATTATACCCATCCAAATAATAATGTATTGAATAACAATTACACCACGACGTGGAGAGGCTAAGTCGTACGTACGCACGTATGGTGACATGTCATTCAAGGGATGGATAGAATAATGAATTTGTTTTTAAAATATTTATAATAACATCATATATATATATAAGATACTGGATTTTTTATTTTAGAATGGAAACAACAAAGAAAAATGAAGTGGAAGAAGGAAGCAACTTGAAATAGGTGGTGAGATTTTTACCTTTTCTTCGGGTTCTTCCTTTTGATTTAATCAAAAGGGCTCCTTAAAATGGCTTTATGGCTGAAGGAAGTCCTCTAAGATGAATTGATGGAATTTTAGAGGATATTTGGGTAGGTTTTGGCTGAACTAAAAGGCTTTGAGGGTATGAATTTGAGAGAAGGGGGAGTTCCCTATTATAAGAGGGGTGAGGGGCACCTTAGAAAAAACATAAAATATTATTTTATAATAAATTCATATTCGGATTATAATGGATAAAAAGTGACATATTTCAAGGATAGGGTGGGTATGGGTCTAAATACTTTCAACCAGTAGATTTTAGACAGGTTTGGGTCACTATATTAACCTTATCATTTATATTTAACTCTTATTTGAATAGTTTGACATTTACCATGTCCCTTTGTATTTTTATATTATATGGTTAATATACGTACTATAACAAGCCAAGAGAACCCAAAGTGGTTAATTATTAATATATATAACCTTATATTAGACATTTGGCCGATCCTAAGATTTTTAGGAATAAAATATCAATTAATAATTTAATATTTGTTTTAAATACTTGTTTATGTCAATTTTGACACTATTTAATAATTTGTTTTTGTTAAAGTTTTAACAACTTTATTAATTAGAAATAAATTCATTTAATCACTCCTAACATGTCATATTAACCTAGAAAATTATTGGAATTCATAAAAATTCTCAAATTACATTTATTTGGATATTTATAATATCAATTATTTTAATATTTCATTAATTAGGTAATTTCTGCATCACCATTGTGTCCTAATTAAATTAAATAATTTAATGTATAAAAATTATAAATAATATACCATTATGTATGAAATAATTTTAAATTTCTAATGAATATTTATAATCAAATTTATCTTTTCTATAACCCTATATTTAAAATGATTTAGTTGTTAAACTTTGATTTTAACTCTTTTAAATCTTCTTTGAATTAAATAGTAATAAATGTCATAATCTAATCCAGGTGGACCAAAGAGGTTCATATTTTATTCCTAAGGTTTTTATGGTCGAATTATACTTAGTAAAAATAATTAGGACATGTTTTAGGGTAATAATAATATAATTTTTACCGTTAATTTTCCTATTTACTTTTAACCGTGGTATATAAATGTAAAACGTTACTATTCACCAAAAATTATTTTTATCTTATTGAACAACATTTTACTTATTGATATTAACCGTGTCACTCAGATTTTTGAAATTCCACCCAAAGAAGCTGTAAAATTATGTTTTATGTGAATTTTCAAATTCTCCTAGGAGGTGGGTAAAAGACGGTGAAAAGTTCAATAAAATTTTTATATGTATAAAATTATTCTAAACTAACTCCAAGGAATTACATTGAACTTATATAGGTATTATAAATCTATTTTGACATTAATTAAATTTAAATAAAATAAATAATTATTTTAATAAGATTTTGGTTTTAAACTATTACTTAGTGTTTTTTCACTATTCATCAAAAATTGAATGTTTTTAGAAAAATACCAAAAATTCACCCTAAGATAATTTCAATGTTTCGAATCCAAAAATGAAGACCATTTTGAATGATAAAATTTATAAAATTTTAAAAAATGGGTATTACTATTCATAATGGATAGTTTGAATGGTTGTGGTGTGTGTTAGAACTCGAAGTTGCGTACAACACACGCTACTGTATTATTCAAAGAGAAGCGTGTCGTGGAAGCTTGGGGTGTTATGTTCTCCCCACCTTCAAATAATTTCATCCTCAATGTTTCTAGAATATTACTACATAGAAAACTCAGGTGGTTATTCATCATAAGTTACTTGGGTTCCCACATTGCCTCTTCCATCTTATGGGTTCTCTATAGAACTTTTACCAAATGAGTCGTCCGATTTCTCAACACCTGTTCTCTTGTATCAAGAACCTTGAAAGGCTCTTCTCCATAAGACAAATCAGGTTCCAGTTCTAATTTTTCATAGGTGAGTACATGTGTTGGATCAGGCATGTATTTTCTCAACAGTGATATGTGGAACACATTGTGAACTTTGGAGAGATTTGGTGGCATTGCCAAATGATAAGCTTTATCCCCAATTTTTTCTAGAATTTCGAAAGTTCTGATGTACTAGGGACTCAATTTTACCTTCCTACCAAAATGTTTTAAACCCTTCCATGGAGATAACTTCAAGAAAACATAATCTTCTACCTGAAATTCTAAATCCTACCTTCGGTTATTGGCATATCTCTTCTACCTACATTGAGCTACTTTGATGTGGTTTTGGATTACCTTCACCTTTTCCATAGTTTCCTCCACCAGTTCTGGGCCTACGAGTTTTCTTTCACCAACATCATCCCAACAGGTTGGTGTGCGACATCTCTTTCCATATAATGCTTCATATGGTGTCATCTGAATACTTGAATGGAAACTATTGTTATAGGAGAATTCTACTAGAGGTAAATATTGATCCCACATACCCTGAAAGTCAAGTGAGAAAGATCGCAACATGTCTTCTAAGGTTTGAATAGTCCGTTATGATTGTCAATCTATTTGAGGGTGGTAGGCAGTGCTCAAACGATGTTTAGTATCCAGGGACTTCTGAAGACTCTTCTAGAATCTAGATGTAAAACATGGATCATGATGAGTACTCCATGAAGTCTCACAACTTCATCAATATATTGCATTGCTAGATGTTCAAGTGGTAGATCTTCTCTTATATCAAGAAAATGTGCTGACTTGGTAAGAAGATCAACAACAACCCATATTGCATCGCTCCTTCTAAGAGTCATTGGTAGTCCCATGATAAATTCCATTGTGATATTATCCCATTTCCACTTAGGTATGGGAAGAGGTTGCATGACTACTCCAATATGTTTCCTTCCATCTTTCACTTGTGGACAAAACATACATATTGACACAAAATTACCAATCTCCCACTTCATGTTGTCCAACCAAAAATGTTCCCCCAAATCTCTATACATTTTGGTGCTCCCAGGGTGTACAGTTAAATTTGAGCTATGAGCATAATTTCACAATTCCCTTTTAGATCAGGTATATCACGAACACAAAGTCTCTTCCCAATTTTCAAAATTCCATCTTTATACGCAAATTCACTCAATCTCCTATCATTCACAACTTTAATCTTCTTTTGAAACTCTTCATCATTGGTCTGAGAACTCTTAATACTTTCTAGTAATGATGGTTTGGAAACCATTTGAATAATCATTCATGTTTCATCTTCCATGGTTAATCCCATATCAAACATTACTAGATCCATGAACATTGGATCCCTTTAGACTCTCATTTTGTTCAAAACTCAATGATCCTTTTCTGCTCAAAGCATCTTCCACCATATTTTCCTTCCCCGGGTGGTATTGTATCGTGCAATCGTAATCCTTGAGTAGTTCAATCCATCACCTTTGCCCCATGTTGTGTTCTTTCTGTGAGAAAATGTACTTCAAACTCTTGTGATAGGTATATATCTCACATTTTTCAGCATAGATATAATGTCTCCATATCTTCAAAGTAAATATTATAGAGAATATCTCAAGATCATGAGTAGGATAGTTTTCCTCATGAAGTTTCAGCTTTCGTGATTCATAGGCAACAACCCTATCATTCTGTATAAGGACACAACCAAGTCCTTTCTTCGATACATCACTATAAATAACTAACCCATCATTCCACGATGGTAGAGTCAATATAGGGTCATTGACTAATCTTATCTTCAGTTCTTCAAAACAATATTCACACTCTTTTTTCCAAACAAATTTAACCCCTTCACGTGTGAGCTTCATTAATGGGTTATCCAATCAGGAAAAATTCTGGACGAAACTTCGATAATAACCTGCTAAACCAATAAAACTGTTTACCTCAGTTATACTCGTCAGTTTTGTCCAATCTTGGATTGCCTTGGCCTTAGATGGTTCAATAGAGATTCCAACCTTGGAGACAATATGGCCAAGAAAATAAATCTCCTGAAGCCAAAATTCACACTTGATAAACATCCCATATAATTCTTGTCTTCTCAGAGTCTTCAATATAATTCTCAAGTGATTTTCATGATCTTTGTAGATTTTTTATTATACCAAGATATCATCGATAAATACCACTACAAAGTCATTAAGATATTCCTTGAAAACTTTGTTCATTAGATCCATGAAAACAGCGAGTGCATTAATCATCCCAAAAGGCATTACTGTAAACATGTAATGCCCATACCTGGTTTGAAATTTTGTCTTCGGAATGTCTTCCTTCTTCACACACAACTGATGATATCTAGATCGAAGGTCAATCTTAGGCAATTATAATGCTCCACGCAATTGGTCAAATAAATCATCAATGCGAGGTAGGGGATACTTGTTCTTTATTCTTATAGCATTGATCTCCCTGTAGTCGATAAATAACCTCATAGATCCTTCTTAACAAAAAGGATTGGGGCTCCCCATGGAGAAACACTGGGGAGAATAAATCTATTATTACTCAATTCCTCTAGTTGTTCCTTTAGTTCCACTAATTCTACAGTGGCCATTCTATAAGGTGTCTTCAATATTGGCCTAGATCTGGGAATTAAATCAATGGAAAACTCAATTTCTCATTCTGGAGGATGTCCAGGTAAATCCATGAGAAAAACATCAAAATATTCATTTACAATAGGTAAATCATCTATTTGAACACTCCTTTCCTCACCCATGGTTATTTCATTCTCTTCCTCCCCAATAATTGAATTTAGTTTATCTACTGGGGTGGATCTAGATAAGAATTAGGTTTTGACGATTCTACTCCAAAGATAAGGTGTTCCTTAACATCATCATAAAAAATCATAACCTACATTTTCTCACAATAAATCTATGCATCGTGGTTCACTACTTGAAATAGTACCTATACACACAGTTTTAAACCGTGGGTATAGCCCTTGAAACCGTGGGTATAGGATATACCCACGGTTTCAAGAACCGCCGGGTACAGTGTCGTCACAATAGGGCTATACCCATGGTTTGCATAGAACTGTGGGTATAGATGAAGAAAAATTCACATTACCCACGGTTTAACAAACCGTAGGTATAGACATCTATACCCACGGTTTGAAAACCGTTGGTATAGTGATTTTAATCTCTCCATATGTACCCACGGTTTGCAAACCGTGGGTATAGTGATTTAAATCTCACCATATGTACCCACGGTTTGCAAACCATGGGTATACTGAATTAAACTCTTGTACCCATGGTTTGGCAAACTGTGGGTAGAGACTTGTTCCCCAGGTAGCTGCAACTCCACCTCCCTACCATTCTGCACCTACAGATATATCAATCCTACCATTCAAATATATCAGAAATCAACAATAATATGAAAATACCTACTCTGGTATATCAATCCCAACATGAAAATACAATGGAAATTAGAGGACCTCGTCAAAGCATCTTGACTAAAAAAATTGGAAGACTCACATTCTTACCAAACACCGTACTACTACATGTGCACCTGTGCAAGCTTGCTGATGGAGTATCCCACTAAACTGGTGAACTTCCTTTCACTAGAAATAAAATTCATATCTTCAGAGTCGACAAAGCCAACATGATGTATCTATTGAAAGGAAGCGAAAAAATTATCTCAACACCATAATTATGGTGCAAAGAAAGCGGTAATGAAATGAAACGCGGTCCCCCTACCCAGCCCTCACCCTCCCCACTGCCCAGCCCTCACCCTGCCCAGCCCTCCCCATCCCTCCCCAATGCCCAGCCCCTCCCCACTACCCAGCCCTCACCCCCCCCCCTGTCCAGCCCTCACCCTCCCCCCTGCCCTGCCCTCACCCTGCCTTTCCCTCCCCATCCCTCCCCACTGCCCAGCCCCTCCCCATCCCTCCCCACTGCCCAGCCCTCACCCCCTGCCCAGCCCTCACCCAGCCCAGCCCTCCCCCCTCCCCAATGCCCATCCCTCCACCTGCCCAGCCCTCCCCCTCCCCCCTGCCCAGCCCCTCCCCCTCCCTCCCCACTGCCCAGCCCCCCCCCCCCCCCGGCCCAGCCCTCCCCCTGCCCAGCCCTCACCCTGCCCCCTGCCCAACCCTCCCCCTGCCCTACCCTCCCCCTCCCCCCTGCCCAGCCCTCCACCTACCCAGCCCTCCCCCTCCCCCCTTCCAGCCCCCTCCCCCCTGTCCAGCCCCTCCCCAACCCTCCCCACTACCCATCCCTCACCCTCCCCCCTACCCAGCCCTCCCCCTCCCCCTGCCCAGCCCTCTACATGCCCAGCCCTCCCCCTCCCCCTACCCACCCCCTCCCTCTCCCTCCCAACTGCCCAGCCCTCCCCCCTGCCCAGCCCTCACCCTGCCCAGCCCTCACCCTCCCCCCATGCCCAGCCCTCCCCCTGCCCAGCCCTCCCCCTCCCCCCTGCCCATCCCTCCACCTGCCCAGCCCTCCCCCTCCTCCCCTGCCCAGCCCCTCCCCCTCCCTCCCCACTATCCTATGCATGTAAACACCCTAGGAACATAGAGTGTAAGGATAGTACATGATGTGTAAGGTGGGTACATGATGTTTACCTTACATGGGGTGCATGTCTATGTCCTTTAATCTACCTGACTAGATACTTGTCCAGGCTGTGTATTTCTACACAATGTGCCACCCACATGGGGTCTGGTTGTGTACTCTACACAGCCATATCCTCATAAATGGGTTCACCTGATTGGGCACTCGACTACATGGTGTGTATGATCCCATATTTGAAGTTTACTACCAAAAATTAATCTTCCTAAATGATAATAACACATGGCATGTCACCCTAAACTATACGCCATCTTTTCAGGTTTTCCTAAATGGAGAACCCGCGGATTTCCCAGAACCCTTGGTTTTACCCCCAAAACAACATATTAGGCCTTTAGGATCCATTAGAAAGCATAATAGGGGTTCAAAACTTTAAAAATAATAATATAAAGGGGGTTTGTGGTAATTTTAAAATGGACTACCTTTGGGTGGAAATCGTTGAAGCTTTATTCGATTTTGCTGTCTATGATTGCCGCAAGTTGACTCAGCACGTCAAGAGCTCCATGACAACACCTCCTTCTTTCCCTCTCCCTTTATCTTTCTCCCTATCCCTCTCCTCTCTTTTTCCACAACAAAGGTAAATCCTCAGATTATACCCAGATTCTTCAATGTATTCCTATCATTTCTTCTTCTAACACTTGATATAGTATTTTGGATGCAACTCATGAATTTTCACCAGTAAATCATAGGATATTTCAAACTCAAAAATAAGCATCTCCAGCTTTTTGTCACACCTTATATTTATTTTTTCCTTTCTCCTAATATTTTTTCCAGAAGGTGAAACATTAGTGGATTATTGGAGTACTTTCATTCTCTTATGGTTCTATTAATCCAAGAAAGTAGGTCCAAGGAATTCCATGATTCTCTTTGTGGCCACCAAATCCTTTTTGAAAGGTACCTTCCCCTCTTGACCATTTTTGATTGGACTAAATCTATGTGCATACTATTATATTATTTAATCAGTCACAACCTTTGTAGAATCATATAAATATCATAATGGTCAGTATTATAACCAAAATTGGAATAATGATACATACTTGTATAGTGCTTTCACATTAGATAAATCAATAAAATCATCAGTGAAAGAAAATAAAGTGTCTAATTTTTCTCCCTTTTTTGTGTTTTTTTGTTTTTTTGTTGAAAGAAAAGAACAATTTGAAAAACAACTTAATAAATAATTACCTCCCCGATAATGACACCAAAATTTGTTGATATTCTTGTCGTGAGTATGGTCAATGATATATTTATAGTACCCAAGATATAACATAGTATCTAACTTCAGGGTCAGTCTCAAGGAAGCAGTGTTGAGAGCCTAGGTGGTATTTTCAAAAATATTTTTTTTTTTTTATAAATTTTGAAACAATAAATAAAAATAGAAAAAATAGTGAAACAATGATGAAAATCATGGTAAAAGTGAACAAACAGTGAATGACACGAATAATGGAAACTGAAAAATCAAAGAAAAAGAAAGGAAAAAAAGATAGAGAAGAAATGTTAGTGAGAACAATGCTTGATCCAGGTGGATCCATCCTCAACTACCCTTTATAAATCAATTAAAAAAATTAAATCAACAACTCTCAATTCACTAAATGCATGTTTGATGGATCAAATCACATAACTCTCTCACCTAAACAATGAAAAATCAAACACCAATGTTCTTCAGTTCTCAACTGTTCCTCTAAGATGAAAAATGAATCCCTTAATTAAATCATTATACCAAGTATTTCAAAATCTAGAATAGTCTAGATGATTTTATTAGACTGCACAACCTAACTCATTTGTTCAGTTTGATAAATTGAAAAAGGAAGGGGAAAATAAATATGGGGATAAAGTAAAAGACCATTCTAAGGAAAGGGTGTTCCCTCGCTCACCCTAATTCATAGTCATAATCCACTAAGGTGATGAAGAAGTAGATAATCACAATAATGATCGGATCTCCATGGGGGATCAGTTTAACTTCCTGAATCAAGACCTGTGAATTAGTTCCCAATTTCTAAAGATTTTAGATCACAATATGAAGTGAGGAAGAACAAAAAATATCACAATTGAAACAGACATCACAATTTTAATTAAAAAATATAGGAATACAACTATATTTACTAAGATGAAATGAAACTGAAAACAAATAAGTGAAAGATGAAAGAGGAGTGGGGTTCCCATCTCTAGGAACTAGAAAGGTTTTCTTATTTCCAGGGGGTGTGTAGGTTCATCTTCTAAGGGAGGAGTAGTGAATCCTCTTATTCAGAAGATGAAAAATAGTGAAAAACTTAGAAATCCTAACTAGCAGCATCATCAATGTGGCATCCCTTTGCCCAGACCTCCCCCCTGCCCAGCCCTCCCCCTGCCCAGCCCTCACTCTCCCCCCCCTACACAGCCCTCCCCCTGCCCATCCCTCCCCCTCCCCCTACCCAGCCCCTCCCCATCCCTCCCCACTGCCCACCCCTTACCCTCCCCCTTGCCCAGCCCTCACCCTGCCCAGCCCTCCCCCTCCCCCCTGCCCAGCCCTCCACCTTCCCAGCCCTCCCCCTCCCCCTGCCCAGCCCCTCCCCCTCCCTCCACACTGCCCAGCCCCCCTGCCCAGCCCTCACCCTCCCCCCTGCCCAGCCCTCCCCCTGCCCAGCCCTCCCCCTCCCCCCTGCCCAGCCCTCCACCTGCCCAGCCCCACCTGCCCAGCCCCTCCCCTCCCTCCCCACTGCCCATCCCTCCCCCCTGCCCAGCCCCCCTCCCCCTCCCCCCCTGCCTAGCCCTTTCCCTACCCAGCCCCCCTCCCCCTCCCCCCTGCCCAGCCCCTCCCCCTCCCTCCCCACTGCCCTGCCCTCCCCCTGAATCTCCCTGCATGAAATATGTGGATTCATGACATGTTTTATTTGGATGCAGACCCAACCAGGTAAGGTACTGCAACTGTTAGAAAACATCCTAAAATTTTGATAAGGTACTACAACTAACTGTATTACAGAACAGATTATAACAAAAAACAAATCTAAAATCGGATGTCCAACTAAATATGTTCCCTTAAGGTATGTTCATTTAAGGTAATACAAGTCACTGTATTACAAAACAGATTATAACACAAGAAATACCAGTCAAACTCATGAAGAATGTGATTATCACTGTATCATTTACTGCTTGATTTGTAAACAATATAAACTTCCATACATCCTATCATGTTGAAGAGTTTTTTGGGAAAAAATAACTTTTTCAATCCTCGCTAAGACATAAATGATACACATCTCTTAAGTTTCTTCTCCATGCTTTTAAATCGAAGGCATTCATTCCATCAGCCCATACATATTCACCAATATTTCTGTTCATCGCTTTGCTGGGATGAGAACAATCAATGTATGTCTAGCAACTCTTAGACATGACTCACAAAAATCAATTTACAGTGGAATCAATAGTGAAAACATATCACCTGCATTCATATTTTGGATTAAAGGGAGGTTAACTCCATGATTTTACGACCAATAAACTACATTCATATAGTGTGTAAATGTAAATGAAATATGATGCATGGAAGGGAGGTTAATTCCACAATTTTAGGAAAACATGCCAGTTGTAGAGATCTGGCACTTATTAGTGCAGGATTCCCTTGATCTCTTCATGTGCAGAGTGTGTCACCAGCAATATATAAATAAAAATAATCAATATTCATCTTAAAATATGATTTGTGTAATAACGTATGAAAAAGTTTTATGCGAAGGGAAATACTGCAAATTTTCTAGGAGATTATTTCAACGATATTACGAGAACATACCTATTGCGGGGTGAGGAACACATCAGTCAAGATTCGATTGAAGTGGATGCTCTGGGCGGTATTGTTAACATCCACCTCACCCGTGCACTTGCTTTGTGTTTCCAGCGCACACTTCAAGAACACTTTCAGCTTCCAGAATGTTGATTCACTCTACATCCCACATACCAATTATGGCAGGAAACAGAGAGGAAACAGAGCATTTGTGCTGCAATGAATAGTCAGAAATGTCAAGTTTAATGATAGAAACTAGAAGTTTTTACCTTCAACTCGAAGACAGTTCCCCATTGATGATTGTTCAGAAGGAGCTGAAGAAAGGTGATGTCCTGGGAGTGGTCGATCCTCTAATGCGCCATGGTAATCAACTAAATCAGCTGCAGATTCATTTCTGGGAGCACTTGAAGTCCTATTGCATCATATTATGAAAATATTAGTCTGGGGTTAAATTGGATATTTGAGGATGTAGTTGAGTAAAAAGAAAACTTGTCATGATGTAAAAAATGGTGTGGTAAAACCATACATTTAGCAACGGTGGATAAGTCGACACCGTGTCCAGCTCCTCCCCCAGCCCCTCCCCCTCCCCACCTCACCCTCCCCCTCCTTCCCCACTGCCCAGCCCCTCCCAATCTCTCCCTACTGCCCAGCCCCCCTACCCAGCCCCTCCCCCTCCCTCCCCACTGCCCAGCCCCCCCTGCCCATCCCCTCCCCACTGCCCAGCCCCCTGCCCAACCCCTCCCCCTCCCTCCCCACTGCCCAGCCCCCCCTACCTAGCCCCTCCCCACTACCCAACCCCTCCCCTTTCTCCCCACTGCCCAGCCCCTCCCCCTCCCCACCTGTCCAGCCCCTCCCCCTCCCTCCCCACTACCCAGCCCCCGCTGCCCAGCCCCTCCCCTCCCTCCCCACTGACCAGCCCCCCCTGCCCCAGCCTCTCCCCACCGGCCCAGTCCCTCCCCCTCCCTCCCCACTGCCCAGCCCCCCTGCCCAGCCCCTCCCCCTCCCTCCCCACTGCCCAGCCCCTCCCCCTCCCCACCTGCCCAGCCCCTCCCCCTCCCTCCCCACTAAACATGCTTTTTCTTTTGTGTTTGGAGTCTTCCTAAAACACACAAAACCACAATAGAAAATTAGAGAAAGTAATGCTGAAAAACAGCCCTCCACTACACCCCCAACCCCCCTCCCAACCTTCCTCTCCCATCACCTCCCCCCCAACCCTCCACTGCAGCCCCCCATCCCAAGCCTCCCCTCCACTACTAAGGCCAAGATTAGATGGCGAGATAATAATTAACACACCAAACAATAAAAACAAAAATGGCATGTGAATATTACCTAAAGAATTGTCAAATAACTCCCCTGATGAAAACATAATCCAAAATTCATTTCATTGCATAAAGAAATTCACATACAAACAGTCCTCCAATACAGAAAAAAAATTAAAACTCCAAAAAAAGTCTCTCTGCTAAGTCAAAAAAATGGAGGGGATTAATACCCCCCCCCCCCATAACCATCATCGTCATCCCCATGTCCAGCATCATCATCAGCAGCAGCAACATCATCAGCATCATCATCACCAGCAGCAACATTGTCATCATCATCATCAGCAACAATCTCATCACCAACAACAGCATCAACAACATCCTCACCAGCTCTATCACCACCACCGTCATTTTCCACTAGGTCCCTCATGGGAATCACCCGAGGCATTATGTAAAGAGCGCATTGATGCTATACATGAATCAAAAGTGGCAGCAACCTCTGGTGGTACTGACTGACTCAACATTGACATAGATTTCAAGAAATGTTCATTCATTAGCTTACTTTTTTCACGCTCCTCTAATACTATTTTCTTTTTCACAGCTAATTCAGCACGTGTACATTCCAACTCAGAGGCCTTAGAGGCATTAGAGGAGTCCGATGATGACCAATACCTAGAGGGGACAAAGTTTTTACCTGGTCTACAATGAACTCTTCCTTAATGATCCACACCTAACACCTGACACAAATGATCAGTTGGCCCTAATTTTCCATCTTCCTCATCCATGTCCTCCAAGGCAGACTATTGAAATTATACACATATTAAATTATGAATTTCATATAAATGTTTGAATGGTATATAAAAAACGTACAATTTTTTCTTGTGTTTTTGAATTAACTGCAGTTCCATATTTTCTTTTCCTACTGAAGAAGAATAATTTGGCACGAGGTACAGGACCTTCAATACCCCATTCAGCTTGCTGCATATGAGAAATGAAAAAATTTGGATAAAAACCATATATGATAAATGCAAAAAAATTGGATTGAACGTACCATACGATTCTCATGATCAGGCATTGTAGTGCGCCCCAATGTGTGTAGATATATCATTTCATCTTTGTATTTTTTGTTTTTCGCTGACACTTACTAAGAAACAAAAAAAACAATACAAGTAATAAGAATTAAATTTTATATAAAAACCATTAAAGTTGGGTATTACCTTATATTGTTCAGTCTTCCAATGTGCGATCATTTTTTTATATTGACTTTTTGGACAGTCATGGTTTGTGGGTACACCCTCTAACTCGGTACCCGTGCTGCTCCTCCAACCAATATGTAATTCATACTTGTATGACTTCCAATACTCTCCAAGATCAGTCAACCTAGTAGCTTTGGCAGCTTCACTATTAGTAAAGATAAATCGACTCTGCAATGAAAATGTTAATTCATATAAATACATTACTAATATAAATATAAATTTATAAAATTTCTGTACCCACATCTGTGGCCATGCCCTATCCTTGATGTCAGCACTGATATGTCTCCATGAGACTGGTTCCACTAGAATGATATCATGATATTTGGATAACGTAGCCATAAAACTTCTACACTCCTTAGCATTTTTACCTACCATTTGATTTTGAGGATTGAAATCCACCATAATCTGAGTTTCGCGATTCCAGGCATCCCGCATTCGAGTTCGCCCACGTCGCCTACTAGAAGATCCCACTAAATAACATAAGAGGTGAAAAGAGAAGAGTTAAGTGACAATAAAATAAGACAAAAGTGAAATGCTATAATTTGAAACATTTATAATAAAAAAAACCTGATGTAGGCTCCTGAATCGGTTGTGAGGCATCCGTGGACTGTGCTGGATCAGCATCCTCCGAAGGAAGTATCTATTCCACAGCATGCTCCAGGTGATCTTCATGAATAGGAGTGGAAACTGAAGGAACAGACTCAATATGTGTATGATGGATGGTAGTAAAAGGAGGTGGCATAGACATGTCAGAATATGCGTAGTAGGTCTGGGGATACATGAATGGATATGGAAATTGTGAAGGTGAGAACATCAGTTGAGTCGACGTGGACATGGAATGGGAAAAAGAGGGTAAATGGGATGATGATGGAAGCATGTATGGGAACATCCCAGCGGTCTCAAGCGGAGGGCGGACATGTGTGGTAGATGGGATGTCCACTGATGGGTCAGTGTGGGGAGTGGTAAGACGGGAGCTCCGCCTAGGTCTAGGAGGATCCCTGCTCGGTCCCATACTAGGAAGTGGAATCTCTGAAGTTATATAACCCTAAAATAAATTTGATCAAAAATATGAACTTCATATTATATGTATTGCGGAAGATAAATATTAGAATTATTATACTCACTGAAGAAAACTAACGCTCGCGTATAACAGGATCAACATCAAATAATCTTTTCTTGCGAGCTTCTGTAGTTTTCTTCATAATCTATATAAGAATGAAATAAATATTTTTTAGCAAAATTTTTTACAAATCATACATACAACTTAGACATAGAAAAAAATCTTGGTTTGTTACAATGAATATTAAATTATTCCTCCTTATGTGTTGTGATCATTATTGGTTTTCAAATCTATTCTCTTAGGATGGTATGAGCTTGGTCTTCCTGGTTTCGCATCGGATCATTTGCAACAGGTCATGACCATATGGAACAGCCCCAGGAGATGATTTAGATCTTTCAGTTCATCTATGCAGAGTTTTTTGGAATTGGTCATTTGAGAGGGTATGGAGTCAGCCATCGGATCAAGACTATGCTTTGACACAAGACACTTTCTTGTTGAATCACTTTGCAATGGTAGAGAGCTTCATCACATTCAAATGTTGGGGAGGGGCAGTTTTTATGTTGTCAATATGGTTTTATTTTCCTTTACCATTAGGGAATTATTTGTCCCAATTCATGATGTATTTGGGTTTTCTCATTCGTCCCTTAAAATGCAGTCTTATCTTAATAAAAATTTGAAGGCCTTTAGGCCATTCGAGGAGTTATGAGCTCGGTCAAGTGTCATTCGAGTCATCTATTTATCGAACATTTTTTCCACACATAGTTAGTTTTTCTTGATAGTCACCCTCTTATTCTGCTATGGGTAAAGGTTAAATATGCCACCTATGTTGGGGCCTTCTCTAATATCATCTATCTATAATCAACTGTGATCTTCATAATGTCATTGAAGTCAAATCAGCTTTAAATGGTGTGGAACAATATCCTATAAAAAGAATAGTAGACATGATGGTCTGTGAGGTTGACCTCGTTAGGTTTCTTAGGATTTTGTATCATGCTTATGTTATTTTCAATGTATGTAAGGAAATAATTTTAAAACTTCTCATTTAATAAGTAATACACTTTTTCCATCCGTTCCTCAAGTCATGGGTGACCCAGATCACTTTTTTCTTCCATTCAAGGGAGAATTTGTTGTTAATGCCACTCAATGGGAGGTGTCATGTTATTTAGGGCCTTCCTAGGTGCTTGAATTGGAACGACTACTTTTTTTAGGGTAAGAGAGTCATTATCTACCTTACTAGTCCTTGTTTTCTTTATGTCATGGGTGTTGGCCAAGATTTGGCCTAGGTTTTTTAAATGGAATCTTCTAAGCGTTGTGTTGTCTCTGAAAACTCATAGAATCTGCCTAGATAATTCATCAAGATAAAAGATGTTCATATCTCATCCTAAATATTCCCATCACAAATTTCCATCCATTTCTTTTTTGATAATGGTATTCTGAGTTAATATGTTAAACTTTTCCATCTAGCGATGAAGTAAAAAACTATATCACATTCACATTGTTTGCAATCTGTGCGGTCAGAAATCATTATTTTAATTAACATGGATTTTAAATGATCTACGAATTGATAACGAATAAATTTACATTCCACAATGGATCCTACCGAAAGGATGTTTTACTAAAATAAGGTTGGTCCTAACAAATTACATACAAAAACATCTTAGTTTTTTTTCCTCCTACTAATCTTAGGGGCTCATCATAAAGTCTCTTTAGGAGATGAAGTGTGTGAGATGTAATTTTGGATCTCCCTAAAAATCAAGGATTTAGAATATAGTATTGTAAAAATTGGATAGGGTAAAGGTTTTATCCACACATTCGGGATATAACTTATTTTTGGGCTGTATGGGGGTGTTCCTCCCTTCAATGGATTCCATTCTGGAATCCAATGATTCAGTGGTGTTGAGGAGTTCTTGAGGTATTATTGTCCAGGCCATCTTCTAACTACAGGTATTGGGAATGTATTAATGAGGTGGCCCCACCTTCATATCTCATTGATTCACAATCTATGCTAAGACTAAATGATCGCTGTAATGGGTAAGATGTTGTCACCATAATAGAGGAAAGCCGTAATCATTCAAAACTTCTTCATTTATGTAAATCAATTTCGTGTATCTATACCCAACCTAACATTAAAATTACATCGTTTAATGCATATTATCCCTCTCCTGATGTATGTGATGAGAGTGTTTTGTCTCCTTTTGAAGATGATAGCCAGCAGAAATATTGTCCCTGATAGTTCCTCATCGATATATCTGAGATTCTATATCACATTCTCTTATTGTGCTAACAGTTCCTCTATAGAGGTAATTTCAGTTCCCCTAGGTTGTGATTGGTATGTATACACACATTTCCCTTTATCCTAGGCAGAGTTCCATCGAGGAGAGGGAAATTCCTCATTCATAGATGCCATGTTCTACATATTTCTCTGATTACGTGTATCTGTAGCCTTAGTTTGTTCATCCACATCACCTACCCCAAAATGAATAGATTCCACATCATTCCCCTAAATTTTTAAATCTTGGTTGACATCAATTCTTATATTAATTATGATAATGTTCACTAAGGTTTATCAAGTAGTGTGATTTACCCCATCACTCTCCACGCAAAAGGGAAATTATCCATTGTCTACTCCTCCTTTGAGGGTTTCATTAGGGTCATTTATCTGACACCTGGTCATATTAGTCCATTTTGTCATATGAAACTTATGGTTTTTAACTTCCTTTATCATAAATTCCCCCTACCTTGGTCTATGAATAGTGACCATAAGGGAATTTCCAATCATACTTGTCGAGCAGACCCAAAATGAAAGAGTTGTATCTCATAGTGGGAGGAATTATTGGGATGTTGAGCATTGATAAATATCGTCAAAACTAGAGAAGATTAATTCCTTTAGGGGTGATAATAATGATAAATATTACCCTGGACCTATGGAATAGGAATGATTTGGGGCTGTTGTTGGCACTTTTTGATCCCATTTTTGAGGATATAAGGAATCCAATCAAGGATTTTATGGATCCTAAGATGGAAATTGAGATATAAATTCCCCCATACCTTGATGTTGGTGTTGATATAGAGCCACCACTGATTTCTCTAGGACATAAGGAATCCAATCAAGGATTTTATAACATAAAATGAGTGAATTGTTGTGTCATTTCACACATATTACTACATCATGTATGGATCAAAATATTTCTGATCTATCATTATCTATAACCGCATTTTTAGATCTTCCATCGCCCATGAAATTCAATCTTATAAGATAATATTTTCTTATTACACACCTACCTATTGATTGAGAACCATTTACAACTTATCATTCCACATATAGAGTACCACACTAGTATCTCCATCCTATAACTAACATACATTTTCATATATTTTAATTTTTATCATTAATTATAATATATTTATTTTTCTTGTTATTAATTTATGAAGATATGTATTCGGACATGAGGACTGTTAGCATAAATAATATATATAAGTTGATACTTATGATAACCCCAACTCTATCATAAATAATTCACAATTTTACTAATCTATAGATATCTGTGTGACACACAAATAAACCAGTATCTGCAACTTCAAATCCTAGAGGTTCATCATTACACATGGTAACACCTATAATCAACCAAGAATCATCGATATCCTCCCATAACATTAATGGAGCATCACAAGTAAAGTTACCTTGTTTAAGAGATGTCGAGGAGGAGGCGAAGGCCAGTGGGTCCAGGTCGGGAGCTGGTATGCGGAGCCGGGAGGCGGAGCCAGGACGCGGAGCCGGGAGGTGGAGCCGGGACGCGATGCCGGGACGCGGAGCCGGGACGCGGAGCCGAGAGGCGGAGCTGGGACGCGGAGCCGGGACGCGGAGCCAGGATGCAGAGCCGGGAGGTGGAAGTCAGGGAGGGGAGTCGGAGAGGGGAGGAGAGGGTCGGGAGGTGATTTTCGGGGAGGGGAGGACAGGGCCTGGAGTAAGGGTCGGGGAGGTAGGGTTGAATGGGGGGAGCGCCGAGTGAGGAGGATCCTGATACTTCGGGTAGTATGCTGTTTTAATACCCACGGTTTTAATAAAACCATGGGTAAAGATAAATAAAAAAACCTATTCCCACGGTTTATAAAACCGTGGGTATATATGTGTGGAGATAGACCCCATTCCCAGTAGTGGTTTGAAATCCAATCCATACCGAGGATTATATAAAACTCAATCATAGGTATGACGATGAGATCAGCAGATAAAGAACATTTATATACTCTAATGGGAATTAATTCACAAAACATTGTTCCGATGATACTTCCCTTAAGATTTTTAACTGACAACTCCCTCGTTAAATAAAATTGGAAATATGTAATTTTTTTAGAAAACTGGGAAGATATGAAACAATGCGATAATCCAGAATCAAAAAAAATCATTGACCAAACTTTAGGAAACCAATAAATTACTTGCCACCACGTCTTTCAGAGCTTCAACCTTAGTAGTAGTGATCGCATAAGCTTGGCCTTGATCCCTTGGAATTTTTTGAGGTATGTTTCCCTGACGTGTAGGACATTCATTTGCATAATGTCCCATCTCCCTGCAATTGTAGCATTGAACATCGGTAGCATCTCTCTTCCCCCTTGAAATCACGAGCTTGGTAGCCTTTTCACCACACATTTAACAAACTCTCATTCCTTTTAAGCAAGTACTGGTGTGTTTCTCCCCACATTTACTATAGTGTGGATATTCAACTTTTCCCTTTCTTCCCCTTATTTCCATTTCTAGAGTGAGCATCAGATCTCTTCTTTTCTTGCATTGCTTTAAAGTCATAAGACTTATAGAATTCTTTTTCTATCTTGATATCAAATGAGACAATATATTCATACGACGAGAAGGATTGTGAAACTAATTCTCGACCGAGAATCAGTTTTAACCCATCAAAGAAATGATAAATCTTACTTATTGGTTACGTATATAATCTGCAACATGCCTCACTAACCTTGTAAAGATAGCCTCATACTTTGCGACATTCTTATCCTTCTTTTGCCTCAGACTCAGAAATTTTTTTTCCATATCTGCTCAATGGTCATGAAGAAATTATTTTTCTAGTAAAATATATATAAACTCCCTCCATTCCATATTTGATACTTTATCATCTTCCTTTGTGTTTTGAATCAATGACCACCACTGATCAGCATCTCTAGTGAGGCCTTAAACAACCATGACAACTTTTTCCCTTTCGCTACTCCCCAAGGCGTGGAATCTTTTCTCGAAGGAAGTTATCCATTTCTCAGCTACTAGTGGATTTGTACCCCCATTTAATGTTGGTTGTTTTTGCCTCATGAAGTGATATGACATTGATACTCCATGATGCAGATCAGGGTGCTCTATAAGGGTATGGTTATTATTCATAACCTAAGTGAGTTGTCCCAGTATAGTGACAAGATAATTAGCACCAGTGGTATCACCGACTCCTCTATAATTATCATGAGTAGGAGGGGAATCCCTACATGGAATGCGTACATTGATATAGTTTCCATTCCTCCCACTAGGCTCCATTTTTAAATAATGTCATAAACTAGATCACTTTATGAATCAAAATACATATTTCCATTCTTGTAAAACACTTAACATAATTTGAACTATTTATGGATGTGATCCTAATAAAAACAAATTTTCTTTGAGGAAGTATATACTCATAAACCCTTCATAATGGTTTGTAAAGAAAATGATAATTATCCTAAGCATATCCCCTGGGAGTGTCATAACCAAGAGTGCAGCAAGGCCCGTTGTCGTGCACCAATTACCATTCGAGTCTAGCGCAAAGCGGTGTTTTGGGGTTTTACCCCTAGGTACATCTATGCCAGATCCACCTCTACCTGCTAATATCCAAGTAGGGATGTATTTCTCAGAAAAATCACAAAATCTATACAATACCATTATTCAAGGAAGTTCTTCTATGCTAATCCACAATATTCATCATAGGTATATGTGCTCTAATCAGAGTTTACCTAATTCTAGCTTCAAAGGATTGTACTAAAATTCCTCTGATACCAACTATAATTCCCCGACCCTAGTTACCTAGAGTCGGTGCGTTAATACATAACATTGGAGAGATAAAAAAAGATCAAGTCTCAAAAGACCGATTAGTTTAGTAGCCTTGTAAACATGAGATGCATTCATAAGTCAAACATTACATCATAAACTGAAAAACTACAACAATAGAGCCTCCATAGTCTACACTCATATCCCCTCAGATTATCTCTGGAGGTTAGTCCTAAAATACTTCTTCACATTCTGGGACAAATAAAACATATAAAGGAGTGATCTCAGATGCTCGTTAAGGATAACAATATAAAGGAAACTTTCATAAAGAATCATAAACATTTAAGGCAATGTATAACTAAAAAAGCCTTTTAAACTTGAACTTCAGCATAATATGGAAAAAATAAAAGGAAATAATTCCATTTAATTATTCACATGGATATTCTACTAGTCGAATAATTACAAGAAATATCAATAACCACTTTCATAATGATGGAATTCATAATTCCAGACTATCATTACCACATAGTCAAGCACCTTTGCCAAGACTACAAATAAGATTTTGTCAAGGCCTTCTGCCAAGACACTAGTTTTCCTCATGAGACTTATTAATGCATCGAGGAGCTATAGCAGGCTCCACCTGTCACTTACTAAGTCCAATGCATTCCTCATATGAACAAGTTTAAACATAACATAAACATTCGCATTAAAAATAGCATATGAAATGTCAATACATTCTCCATAAACCATGAATTGTATAAAAATAACACATCTATATTCAAACATATCACAAAACCTAAAATAAAATATGGATGTTTTGTATCATAATAAATCAACATCAAATAATATTAAACTCCATCAAAGGATGTTTACATAGATGAAATGAAAACTATTTTAGAGAAATTTCTCTTTTTTGAAATCATTTAAAAGTCACATAATTATAAAAGAAAACATTTACTTTGAAAATATTTTTATAAGATTCTAAAGAAAGATTATACATTTTTATAACAGAGAAAAATAGTCGAACCTGCTGTATAAGTTAAAAAATACATTCTTACCTTAATTCTGTCGAAAAGGATAAAAATGACCTTGTTTGGAAAACGATAGAAAGATTCATTTATAAACATCTTATAAAAATTAAAAAAAAGGTATAAATGGCTTTAACCCATAGTCTATAAAATATTAATAATGTTTTGAAATAAATTTTTAATAAACATGTATGTGGACGAAAAAGAGGTCCCAGTAGATAATTACATATAAACAACCTCGGATAATGAATAGATTGTGAAATAAACCCTTACCTTGAACTTTTCCTTGGTCGAGGGTAGGTTAACCTCCGGTATAATATTGAAATAATTGTTATTAAATTATAAAATGATCATATACATAAATATTATATCATATATGATCTTTTAATATGGCTTTGCTAATAATATTTAAGTATTATCGTCATTTCAGGTGTTCACTTACTCATTTTCTTTTATATATTTTGTAACATAAGCCATGTTTGTTGTCCATACGATGTATCTTAATAATATCCAGAATTTCATCAAGTCTTTAAACATTATTTTTAATCATAAAATGAAAATTAGTCTTGAATGGATATGATGGGGAATGAATCTCATTGCGTTCGTGTAGACGGTAGTCCGTACGTACACACTAGCGACAATATCATTATTTTGATTTTAAAATAATATATAATTTGATGGTATATCATATATACAGAATAATTATCCAGTTATATTTATTATTTACATGAATAAAACATCATTATTATACCCATCCAAATAATAATGTATTGAATAATAATTACACCACGACGTGGAGACGGTAAGCCATACGTACGCACGTATGGTGACATATCATTAAAGGGATGGATAGAATAATGAATTTTTTGTACCATATTTATAATAACATCACAGTATATAAAATATACTGGAGTTATTATTTTAGAATTGTAACAACAAAGAAAAAGGAATTTGAAGAAGAAAGGAACTTGAAAGAGCTGGTGAGATTTTTACCTCTTCTTTAGGTTTTTCCTTTTGATTGGATCAAAAGGGACCCGTAAGGTGGATTTATGACTAAAAGAAGGCCTCTAGGATTAATTTATGGAAGTTTTGAGGATATATGGGTAGGTTTTGGAAGAACCCAAATGCTTCTAAGGTATGAATTAGAGATAAGGGTTAGTGCCCTTTTATAAGAGGGGTGAGGGGCACCTTAGGAAAAATATAAAAAATTATTTTATAATAAATTCATATTAGGTTTATAATGGCTCCAAAGTGACTTATTTTTTGATAAGGTGGGGATCGGTCTAAATCCGTTCAACCAATAGATTTTATACAGGTTTGGGTCACTATATTAATGTTATCATTTGTATTTAACTCTTAGCGGAATAGTTTAACATTTCCATGTCTCTTTGTATTTTTATATTATATTGTTAATAAACATACAATAACAAGCCAATAGAACCCCAAGTGGTTCATTATTAAAATATATAACCTTATATAAGTCATTTAGTTGATCCTTATATTTTTAGGAATAGAATATGAATTAATAATATAATATTTGTATTAATTACTCGTTTATGTCAATTTTGACACAATTTAATAATTCATTTTTGTTATAGTTATAAAAACTTTATTAATTTGAAATAAATTCATTTAATCTGTACTAAAATGTCAAATTAACCTATACAATTAGTATAATTCATAAGAAGTCTCAAATTACATTTATTTGGATATTTATAATATCAATTATTCTAACATTTCTTTAATTAGGTAATTACTGCATCACCATTGTGTCACAAATAAATCAAATTAATTAATGTTTAAAAATTATAAATAAAATACTATTATGTTGGAAATCATTTTATATTTATAATTAATATTTATAATCAAATTTAGATTATCTTTAACTGTATTTTAAAAATGTTTTAGTTATTAATCATTGATTTAAACTCTTTTAACTCTTCTTTGAATTAAATAATAATAAATGTCCTAATATAATCCAAGTGGTCCAAATAGGTTCATATTTTATTCATAAGGTTGTTTTTGGTCGAATAATACTTAGCCAATAGAATTAGGACATGTGTTAGGGTAATAATAATATCATTTTTACCCTTAATTACCCTATTTACTTTTAACCGTGGTAAATAAAAGTAAAAACGTTAATATTCAACCAAAATTATTTTTATCTTATTGAACCACATTTTACTCCTTGATATTAACCTTGTCTCTCGGATTTTCTAAATTCCACTCACAGAAGTGGTAAAATTATTTTTTATGTAAATTTTCAAATTCTCCTAGGAGGTGGGTAAAAGACGGTGAAAAGTTCAATAACATTTTTATAGATCTAAAATTATTCTAAACAAACTCCAGAGAAATACATTGAACTTATATAAGTATTATGCATCTATTTTGACATTAATTGAATTTATATATAATATATAATTATTTAAATAAAAATTTGGTTTTAAACTATAACTCGGTGTTTTTTTCACTATTCATTAAAAATTGAATGTTTTGAGAAAAATACAAAAAATTCACCCTAAGCTAATTTCGATATTCCTAATCCAAAAATGAAGTCCATTTTGAAAGATAAAATTTATAAAATTTCAAAAAGTGGGTATTACAATTCATAACAGCTAGTTTGATTGGTTGTGGTGTCTGTTATAACTTGAAGTTGCGTACAACACATGCTACTGTATTATTCAAAGAGAAGCGTATCATGGAAGCATGGGGTGTTACATAACTAAAAAACATCCCAATATAAATATTATTCATTTTTTCAGTGTGATTTCAATCATAAAATGTCCATGGTATGGATTTGAGACCACTAATTGTTTTATAATTATTTATTTATGATTAATAAATGTATACAAATCAACTATAAACCCAAAAAAATATCTATAATTGTTGAAAATGAAAACAAAAAATAAATATATAATTATGAAAACATGCATACATTTCTCTGAATACATTTTCAAATTAACATCATTATAATGGTCTGATGAAGACCATGTATAGTAAATTAAAGGACTCTATCCTACATGATATTTTATTGGACTGAATGAAATTTTAAATGCTGAAGCAGGAAACTCTATTACACTTTTTAATTCATTTTCAATACTTCTTAATGATGATAGAAGAAGAAATATTCCTTCATGGAGAATTAGAAGGAGATCTGGGAAAAAGTAGAATACCCATACTAATATTAATTTATTTCTTATATTACCCTAAAGGATTCTACATTAATGAACACACATTTATTCATGTGTTACAATTATATTCCTTCTGTTACAACCCTATGTAACCATCAATTCATTAATTCACCCTATCATTTCATATTATGATATACACAAATATTTATAATTACATATACTGAATAAATTCCAATATATATTCTAATCATTCAGATAACATATATACCATGTCTTATAAGAGTGAGTCATACCATTTTAATCAACTCATATGAAAACCATAGTATCTTGCAAAATAATATTATATGATTGGATTAAGATATTAATATATATATATATATTTCATGCCCTTTATCATATTAATATCATCACATATAATATTGGAAAATATATCACATGTATAATGTATTTAGGTCATATATTGTTTTGGATGAACTATGGAATGTGATATCTAGGTTCCTCTATAGTATTTACAGTAAATATGGGTTAAAGTTAAAAATTGAATTTGAAGCATTGGTGGAAATTTCTGGCAATTTTTCATCAATTAAAAATCCTTTATCATTGAAACCTAATTTAATATTTATAAATTAGGGAAATTTTTGAATATAATGAAATTGCATGGGATACCTGATAGTGTTTTTGAACTCCATAGAGAGTCCATGATAGGTATCACTTTTATATAAATAAAATCGATTATTTAAAAAAATGAAAATAAATATATGTTTTCAAAATGAAAAATATTTAAAAGATCTCATAACTTGGATTAAAATTGATCATGCATATAGTTTTCATTTAACAGATGAATCAAAGTATTGAAAACATCAAATTATTCATGGTTTATGACACATCAAATAAATTATTCATGGTTTATGACACATCAAATTATATAAAATATTTGAGTTGAAAATAGAGCTAAAATTTATTAATTAGGAAAAAATTAATTGACTTATGTTTGATAAAATATGAGGGATGTCATTTCATGACCCACAAGTGATGTATTTTAAACAATACAATCCACTTTCCAAAATAATTCTATAAAAAATAGAATACCATACAAGATATTAATATAATATTTTAAATGATAAGTAATATTACTATAATGAAGATACATGATATTTTTTAAGTAAAGGAGGGTTTTCCATCTTAGAATCATATTCTAAAGAAAATGTAGTATCTATTAAGGAAAATGGATTATATTTTAACATAAATATGTTCAATGTAAACATATAAAATATTATAAAAGTAAAATATCTTTGTGAATGTCACTTTTTATCCTAATGGTGTTTAGGATGTGTTGGTAACGAAAATTGTAAATAGTTATAATTTTTACCAAAATGATATCAAGGTAAACATTTTATGGAATAGGTCCTGATTATGATGGTGATGATGAACTTGGAAAGTGTAATAAGTACACAATTAAACTTATTAACATCATAACATTGGATGTCGTGAAGTTAAAATGATTTAACATCGGTTAAATAATTAACCATTATGATGATTATCCATTTGATTCACCACTATTAATACATTATAGCTTCATATGCATGACACAATAAAGAGTTTATTGGGGTGGATTTATTATATGGTAACATAGGTCTTTTCTAGGAAATACATAGATATGTAAAGGGTTGAATAAATACCTTAACATGTAGAAAGCATAACGAATTGTTGGTATTCTATATTATATGATCACATTGTATCATTATTTATCTATTATTTTCGTAGTATTATTAAAGTTGTTTCTGAATTTAAAAATTTCCATATTATACATAAGGATGTCTCTTTATTATCATCCTTCCTTATTGGTTGTATATACGCATGGTGTGACATGATAATTAATAACATGATCTGTGCCTCTGAGTTATCCTTAACTGATTTTCATTTAGTTATATTATAGTTTATGATGAAATGAAAATTTTAAAGTACTTATAATGTAATATAGATATATTAAATATTATAATGATGCACAAAAATGTGTTTTTTGTGAAATATGAAATGAAAATTTTAACATATACATCAAACACTATGAAATTATTTTCTAATTGTTTATTGGTAATGTTATTTTATCATCAATATATATAAATTACACGTGATGTATCATCAAGCTAGTCTTTCTATTCTCAAATAATCATGAATTTTTGGGGATTATAAATTGAATTTATAATTTCCAGGTGACATAGTCCCTTCCTTTCTAGGGAAAATGGATTTTATGAATAGTCATTCTTTTATATGTTAATAATATCAAACCCATGCATAGAGATACATATTTTTGATATATATCATTTCATATCCCATTTTATATTGAGTATCAGTTGTTCATTTCGAGATGCATCTCTTTAAATTCATTAATAAATTTGGCAATGGTTATTATTTTTAATTACATAGTTGAAAAACATGAAACAGTTTGTATTCAACTGATTGCAGAATAATTTTTTTTAAACTATTTTGTTTTCTAAATGTTTTATAGTTTATAAAAATTGTTTTTTGGATTGATATATTCATGGTATTTTATTTAATTTTATACACAAAGTGTTTGATGATACATTTCTAAATTTTTTTGGAAGATATATAAATTTTATTTTGGATTATACTTCTAAATTTTTTATATATGATTCAATATAATGTGAAATTAAACTAAGTGATTAAGGAATTAATGAATGTAGTATAATTGAGGAGATATACCCAAAAGAAATTATCATGTATTCTGTTTGCAATATCATTTTATATGGTTCATATATGTTGTGTGGTATACAATATATAATCATCCCATATAATATATCTAATTAAATTAATATCATAAATAATGGTTATTATAAAATGTTTACACTACTAAACCAATTGTAATGTTTTATTAATAGAACTCACACAGAAGTGTTTTGAGTAAAATTGTATATTATAATTAACACATTAATAATTTTATCTCAGCATTAAGAAACCATATAGTATATGATTATAATTGATTGAAATTTCATATTACATAAAATATAAAGAATCAATAGTTAATTTAGATGATAAATTTTTAATACTATAAATCTATTGCTCCCAAACATGCAATGCTCCCTTAAAATTTTCTATACAGACTAATTACCCTCCTATTTTGGGTGAAATATTCTAGAAATTAATGGGTTTCATAGGGGTGAGAGGGTATTTATAATGTTATTTATAAATAAATAAGTAATGATCCCATGTTATGATTTCCTTTATAAATGGATGTAATTCATAGGAATGATAAAACAACCTAGTTCGAACCCTTGAGTTGAAAAAATATTGTTTTTAGTACAAATCAAAAATTTAAAACGTTATAAAAAATAGTATGAAATGTAACTTCTTCATCACCATTTTTAATAACATTAACTTTATTAATAATTATAATAATTTCAATAATTATAATGGGATGATTCACCCATTTCTATAACTTGTATGAAATAGCACTCAAACTAGACCTTTTGGATTATGTTTGTGTCTGTTAGTAATGTTAATGAAAATATTTTATAAGACAAAATTGGTGATGGAATATGTACCCACACAATGATGATGAAGCACTTTTTCCAATGTTTTATGTAGAATATATAATGTTGAGTTTCAATTGGAAATGAAAAGGATGGTTGATGTATTGGAAAGGGAAAGTTGAAATAGGTGATGTTTCTTCGACCATATAACTGGATATGTTTTATGAAATAAGAAAACAAATAAAATGATTGCATTATTTTATCATAATGGAATATCATGAAATGTGATAAATGAGGTGTTCTAGTACTTTTCAAAATATTTTTCAATAGAAGAATTTTAGGATGAAGTGAACAACAAGAAGATATGTCATAATCATTTCTAAATTGCTAGTTGACTTGTGGTTTTGAAGACCCATGACTTAAATGAGTCAATCCACATGAATTTTTGAAGTTAAAAACTAAAATTAGAGTTATAACACCATTTTTAATGTTTTTAGTTAATTAATGAAAAAGAATGTGGTAGTTTCAAGTTGGCACATAGTGTACTGATGAAAGTTTAATATTTCAGTATGTCTAGAAGTTTATAGTCAATACAATATTTTTATTCAATCCAAAAAAATAAATATCTCTAGCCTGTATGTGACGTCAATAAACATCATTACAGTTGATCCACATGGTTATTTATTTTTGCATATAGTTGATACACTACCTCAAGGTTGATCAATAAAAATTTAGTTATTTTAATTACCATTCGATTTATACAAGTGATTATCTCACTATGAATCATGGTAGGTCGATTAGTCATGATTCTAATTAATTCATGTATTTTTAGGATAATATACATTATATTTATCATAATATTAATTTTTTAATCCTCTTAATCATGGATTCGATCTATAGAGTAAACCTCACAGTTTACTCTCGTGATTTCTCTAAAAACTGAAACATTATGATTCCATATTTTATAGGTAATGATGAAATTAATTATGATGAAGCATAGGCCATTTATCAAATATCAAAAAATCAAAAAAAAAATATAAGTCATACAATATTTTAATTCAAGTGATATGTTCATAAACCATGAATATGGATGATCAATATAATATAATAAATAGAGTTACAAAAATTAAAATATTAACTACTATTGAAAATATTAGATATTGATTTTACCAAAATAATTGTGTTAAAATATTGATATAACCCAACTATAGAACTGTTAGAAGATTTTTTAAGATGAATAATAAATATCATATGATTATATTGTTTCAGGATGATAAGTTAAAAATAGAGTTTTTAGAATTAATGGAATGTAATATTGATCCCACAATAAGATACTACAAGACTTCATTCTGAAAAAAATAACAAAGAATATAATTGAAAGAATAATAAGTAATAGAAATCCTATAATTTCTTAGTTATCAAATATTTGAGTGGTAAATTGAATTTTTTATATTATATTAGACTACAATATATAAAAAATTTATATTCAAATTAATTATGATCATATTCACTAAATTAAATTTGAATATTCTATATACCAAAATAAAAATTTGGATATCATGGTAACCTATATATAAGTAGAAAAGGATTTAGGAGAAGAATTTTTTTGATATTTACAACTGGGAGCTTGAGATATGTGTGTTAAAAATGACACATCCTACTAAAAACATTGATGAGTTTGAGCATATACTAAATGTGTTCATCAATTTGGTATAAAAGTTAAAAAATTAATAAAGAATTTGAAACATAGGATATTAAAACTTCTACTAAAAAATGATATATACTGGTGAACTTGTCTATAACACCCTTTTTTGGTGGTTTTAGTTTTATAAAAACCAATTTATATTAAATAGTGTTTTAATTATTTTTGATGGATGAATTATTTTTCTAAAATACATGGGTGAGGCTTCTGAGGCTTTGGTAATGTTGGTCGATGTATAAACTAAAGAGGGGGCGAATTGAGTTCTTAATTGAAACATTAGTTTTAAACGTTATGATAAAATAAAACAATTTGAAACAACCTAGTTAATTAAGGGAGTAGAGAAATAATTGTTCAATTTCTCAATAAGTCTCTCAAAGGTTAATTAGTCCTTTATTGAATCAATGTAAAAATGTGTCCATCTTTTGAAAAAGGTTTATTGAATTAAACACATATACATGCCAACCAAAACTAACTATCAAATTTATAGTTAAATAGTTTTCTATCATTAAAATTATAAGCAGTATAAAATAGAAAAATATAGTATTTCAAGCACATGATCCTGAACCTAGTTGGTGAGGTCGCTCTAAGTGCATCCATGAAACCCAAATTCAAAACTAGGTTGAGGCATAATTTGGGGTCACTGTAGCAGTACTATAGCAATATTGTGTGGTACTATAGGAGTATTGTTTGGTACTATAGTAGTACTGTGTGGGGTACTGTAGTAGGTATTGTAGAAGTTACTGTAGCAAGTATTGTTTGGTATTGTAGCTACTGGAACTATTCACCTAGGGCCATCGGTTTGGGCTTGGAGTCCGTAAGGCCTTCGGTCCACCTAGGAATTCATGTCAGTAAGGCTTTCAAGCCACCTTTAATGTAACACCCTGACGCCAGTTACCTATAGTCGGTGAATTATTACATAACATTGGTATGGTCACAAGAAACATCAAATCTCGAAAGACCGATTGGTTTAGTATCCTTGGAAACACTAGATATATTCATAAAGTTTTATGTTACATAATAAAGTGAAAAACTACTACAGCAACATATTTTCTCCGTAGTACACACAATTATCCCTTCATAATATCCCTACAGGTCATTCATAATTTACATCTTCACATCCTGGGAAAAATAAAACATAGAATAGGGATGAGCTCAAATGCCCAGTAAGAATAACAATATAGCGGAAACTTTCATAAATAAGAATAAACATTTAAGGAAATGTATAACTAAAAAATCCTTTTAAACTTGAACTTCAACATAGTATGGCAAAAATAAAATGAAATAATTCCATTTACATATTCACATGGATATTCTACTAATCGAATAATCACATGCAATATCAATAACCACTTTCATAATGATGGAATGCATAATGCCAGATTATCATAACCACATAGCCAAGGACTCGTGCCAAGACTATAAATAAGAATTTTCCAAGGCCTTGTGCCAAAGACACTAGTTTGTCTCATGAGACCTACCGATGCATCGAGGAGTTATAGCGGGCTCCACCCATCACATACTATGTCCAATTCATTCCCATATGAAAAGGTTCAAACATAACATAAACATTCGTATTAGAACTAGTATATGAAATGTAAATACTTCATCCATAAACCACGAATGGTATAAGAATAACACATCTACAGTCAGACACATCACAAAAACTTCAAAACAATAGGGAAGTTTTTTATCATAAAAAATCAACTTCAAATAAACTTAAAATCCATAAAATGATGTTGACATAGATGAAATCAAAACTATTTTAGAGAAATATCCCTTTTTTGAAATCATATAAAAGTCACACATTTATTAAGGAAGTAATTTAACAGAGATTTTTGAATCAAAGTGTCCCATACCACTTCGAAACTTTTGAAAAGAAATATCATTTAAAAAATTCATGTCCATATAAATAAATCCTTAAAATCATTCTGAGAACATGGCCATTAATTAAAAAGATTTAGAACGATAAATCTTTAAAACATTTAAAATTATGATCTTGAAAAAGAGTACCTTTCACAAATTCTTAAAATATTCATTTTGAAATCATTTAAATGACACGTAATTATAAAATAAAACATTTACTTTGAAAATATTCTTATAAGCTTTCAAGGGAAGCTTTGACGATTTTATAACGGTGGTAAATAGCTGCACCAACCGTATAATTTAAAAAAAAGACATTCTTATCTTAAATTTGTCGAAAAGGTTAAAAGTACCTTGTTTGGAAAACGACGGAAAGATTACTTTAAAAACAAATAAGGGTATAAATGGCTTTAACTCATTCTCTAGTAAATAGTAAAAATGTTTTTAAATACATTTTTAAGGAACATGGATGTGGATGATAAAGAGATCCCAGTAGATAATTACGTATAAACAACCTCAGATAATGAAGAGATTGTGGAATAAACCCTTACCTTGTACTTTTCCTTGGTTGGGGGTATTTTAACCACTTGTATAATGGTGAAATAATTGTTATTAAATTATACAAGAATCATATACATTAATATGATATCATATATGATCTTTTAACATTGATTTGTTAATAATATCTTAGTATTATCATTGTTTTGGGTGTTAACTTACTCATTTTCTTTTATATGTTTTGTTACGTAAGACATGTTTGTCATGGATAGGTTGTATCTTAATCATATCCAGAATGATATAAAGTCCTTATATACTATTATTAATCATGAAATGAGAATTATACTTGAATGGATACGATGGAGAATGAATCTCATCGCGTTCGTGGAGACGGTAGTCCGTACGTATGCACGAGTGACAATATCATTCTTTTGATATTAAAATAATATATAATTGGATGTTATATCATATATACAGAATAATTATAATGTTACATTTATTATTTACATGAATTACACATCATTGTTATACCCATCCAAATAATAATTTATTGAATAACAATTACACCATGACGTTGAGACGGTAAGTCGTACGTACGCACGTGTGGTGACATGTTATTCAAAGGATGGATATAATACTGAATATGATTGTAACATATTTATAATAACATCACAGTATATATATGATACTGGAGTTATTATTTTATAATGGTAATAACAAAGAAGGAATAAGTGGAAGAAGAAAGGAACTTGAAAAAGGGTGGTGAAATCATTACCTCTTCTTCAGGTTCTTCCTTTTGATTTGATCAAAAGGGCTCTTAGGTTGGATTTTGGACTAAATTAAGGCCTCTATGATGAATTGAGATAAGTTTAGAGAGTATTTGGGTAGAGGGTGGCCGAACCAAAAGGCTTTAAAGGTGTGAGTTAATGATAAGGAAGAGTGCCCTTTTATAAGAGGGGTGAGGGGCACCTTTGGAAAAGCTAGAAATATTATTTTATAATAAATTTATATTCGGTTTCTAATGGCTCCAAAGTGGATTATTTAATGGTTAAGGTGGGTATATGTCTAAGAACACTCAACCAATAGAATTTAGATAGGTTTGGGTCATTATACTAACCTTATTTTAAGTATTAACTCTTAGTTAATTAGTTTCACTTTTACAAAGTCTCTTTGTATTTTTAAATTATATGGTTAATAAACATACTATATACATCCAAGATACCCCCAAGTGGTCCATTAATGATAAACCTATATTGAAAAAAGCCTCTTTACCGAACCTTAGATTTTTAGTAATTTAATATCAATTAATAATATACTATTTGTTTTAAAAACTCTTTTATGTCAATTTTGACAATATTCAATAATTGATTTTTTAAAAACTCATAATAGAATTATTACTTCGAAAAAGGTTACTTAAATCATTCCTAACATGTCATATGGACCTATAAAATTATTTTAACTCATAAAAAGTCTCAAATTATATTTCTTTGGGTATTTATAATATCATGTATTTTAATTTTTCACTATTATGGTAATTACTACATCATCATTGTGTCATAAATAAATTAAATTATATAATGTCTAAAAATTTTAAATAAAATATAATTATGTAGGAAATCCTTTTATATTTCTAATTAATATTTATAGTCTAAAATCACACATATTTAACCCTATGTAAAAATTGTTTTTTCTTAAAGATATATGCTTGTGTCATTTTTGTATTCATTTTAACTTAATTAAAATAAAGTGTCCCTATCACTTACAAGTGGCACCATGGGGTCCCAAAATCGACCCCAAGATGATCATGGTCAAACATGTATCAACCAATAAGGTTAGGACACATTTTATAGTAATCCTTTATTATTATAATATTATTTTTTAACCCTTATTTACCGGATTTACCCTTTAACCATGGTAAATAAAATATTTACCGAAATGTTATTCAAAATGTCTAAAAATAACATTTACCTATTTACACAATTTGAATATCCTGATTCCAAATATGGAATCCATTTTTCCAAATTAAAAACACAGAAGTGGAAGAAATTAATTTAAAATTAATTCTCGCTGTCAAAACAAAAAGCGTGTTTTTAAGATATAATAACTATCAAAAGATTGATACTTTTTTATGTTTGGTTTAATTGTGAAATTATGTCCAATGACCAACATTGTATTAAATGGTAAAAATATATTCTAAATATACTTTTAAACCACTCAAATTCATAATTTATCACTATTAATTATTTTGATTAAAAAACTTTTTTTTAATTAAAATTTAGTAATTTTCACTATTCATCAAAATATTAAAGTTATCCAAAAAGTACCAAAATTTTCGCTTAGGCTATATTCGATACTCCGAATCCAAAAATGAAATCCATTTTGAGAGATAAAATTTATAAAATTTCAAAAAGTAGGTATTAGTATTCATAACTACTAGTTTGATCGGTTGTGGTGTGTTAGAATCTCGAAGTTGCGTACAATGCATGCCATTGCATTATTCAAAGGGAAACGTATCGTGGAAGCACGGGATGTATCATTGTAAATTTTTGATGTCCCTATTCTAAAAATTAAATTTATTTAGTCAAATTTAATATATAAAATTTTAAAATATTGGATTTAAAAATGGTTCACTATTAAATGTTTGTAAAAGTGCAATACTGAAAATTAATTTGCTCTTAGATTATGTATAAGAAACTCATAACATGGATTCTAAAATTATACAGATTATAAAATGTTCAAAATTCAGTTAATATTATTCATAACCTCTTTTGAACGGCTAGTTTGGTACGTCATGATGCGCTTGAACTCGGTGTTGCGTGCAGTGCAATATATTGAATTATTTTGAAGAAATAACGCACTTTGAAATGTTGGGGTGTTACATTCTCCCCTCCTTCAAAAAATTGCATCATCGCAATTTGAAACTGTTCTTTGAAAACAAAATGTTTAAAATAGAAAATATCTTTGTGGGAAACCCCACATCGGAAATTGGTTTAATAAAATTTAGTCTTAATATGAGGAAAAGGGAAATGAAAGGGTCACCACCAAATTATGATCTCGATTAGTAGAACATTGGTGGCAATTAAAGACATATAATTGGAGGAAAACGTAAATATTTATAGGTAGTGATTGAGGTCATCAATCGCAAACAAGTGTAAATTGAGGGCCTTAAATTCATCAATCTATGATGATTTAAAATACCATCAGTTCTACAAAACATATGGTATTAGGATAACACATTTTCTGTTTTAAGATCCCTTCACTAAAGTATAAGAATTAATTTCATCATTGAATAATAGAAGAAGAAAAATACATACTTTACAAGTAGAGTCTCATCCCTTAACTATGTTCTATCACAAACTCATTTTTCACTCTAAAAGATAATAGAACTCAAAAATAATATTATATTTATTCTATTCGTATAGGGTTCAAAAAATGAATTTATAATTCATCTAGAAGAACCATTAAAAAATGTCATTATTCAAACCAGGACATCACGTGGGTCAGTGGTAGGTGATACACCCTTGTCGCCCTTCGATTGTGGGTTCATTTCTCACGGCCTTGTCGGACATGACGGGTTTCCGCCCGACATCCAGGTTGCCTTTTATGGTAATCCAAAATAATCCAAACTAGAACTATCCAAAATACTTCAGTCCAAAATTTATAAGGATGTTAAACACAATGAAGATTCCTTTTTTTTCTACGTAATAACTTTTGACCACCTTCATCATGTATTCTTTTAAAACACTGCAACATTCTGAATTACCATAAAACCTTATTGATTACATTCATGATCCGTTATTCATTGAAGAATAATAGATATACTCCTTCAGTCCAAAAATGTTGTAAACACCAACAATGATGGAATATACAAATCGTTAATCAGTTTCAAGGTATTCAAGAGTATCCAATATAATTTATCCAAATCAATCATGTATTAGTATAAAATCACTACCTCAGTATCAGAACCATATTATGTTTTATCTTTCTCTCAATCATATATTTTCCACAAATTTAACCTGCTATTGAGTCACTTTTCATTGTTCCACACAATCTCAAGTCCTTAATGATATAGTCCTGCAGTACAATCCTTATATACTCCATAATTATTAAAACAGTTACATTGTTGATACAACACTCAAATGACATAATCAACATAAGAACTCTAATCATTCATCTTCATCTGTGGTAGTATCATAACTTGATTATTATCTAATAGCATCATTTGCGGCATAGTCTGATGACTGGGACATAGGTTCGCGTAGTGTCCAAACTCCTTGAAAATTAAACATTGTAAATTTGAAACCATTTTCTTACCCTTGCAGTCACGTACTTTGTGCCCTTTTCCTCCACACTTATAACAAACTCCCATTCATTTCAGGAAAGGTCCAGGGTGTTTCTTCCCACAGTTATTACATATGGGAAAATTATTCCCCTCCCTCTTCCCTTTACCCATATTTCTCTCTTATATCCTTTTCTTCTCTTGCTTCCCTTCAAATCCATAGGACTCATTAAACTCATTACTTATCTTATCAACACATGATATTATTTCATCATATAATGATAATACATGGGAGACTATTTATCTTATAAATTCTGGCTTAAGACCATGAAAGATATGATCCTTCTATCTCTTTGGATCATCTGCATTGCTGGAGTTCTCATTCCTTCTACTAGGTGCCATTTCTAAACAATGGAATACACTAGATTAGTTTATGAATCAAAATACATAATATTAAACTTATAAAACACTTAACATAAATTAAAATATTTATGGATATAATCCATAATCATAAAAATGTTTTCTTTGAGGAATTATATACTCATAAACCCTTCATAATGATTTGTAAAGAAAATGAGAGTTATCCTAAGCATATCCCTCAGGAGTGTCGTAACCAAGAGTGCAGCAAGGCCCGTTGTCATGCACCAGTTCCCGTTCGAGTCTAGCTCAAAGAGGTGTTTTCGGGTTTTACCCCTAGGTACATCTATGTCAGAGCCGACTCTACCTGCTCATATCCAGACAGGGTTGTATTGCTCGGAAAACTCACAAAATCTCTACAATACCAAAATTATAGGAAGTTCTTCTATACTAATCCTCAAATTCCATCATAGGTCTATGTTCGCTAATCAGAGTTTATCTAAATCTAGCTTCCATGGTTTGTACTAAACTTCCTCTAATACCAACTGTAACACCCCGACCCCAGTTACCTAGAGTCGGTGCATTATTACATAACATTGGAATGATCACAAGAACGATCAAATATTGAATGACCGATTGTTTTAGTAGCCTTGGAAACACTAGATATATTCATAAAGTTTTACATTACATTATAAAGTGAAAAACAACTACAACAACATATTGTCTCCATAGTCCACACAATTATCCCCTCATAATATCCCTGCAGGTCATTCAAAATTTACTTCTTCACATCATGGGAAAAATAAAACATAGAAACGGGGTGAGCTCAAATGCCAAGTAAGGATAAAAATATAGCGGAAACTTTCTTAAATAAGAATAAACATTTAAGGCAATGTATAACTAAAACAAAAGCCTTTTATACTTGATCTTCAACATAGTATGGAGAAAATAAAATGAAATAATTCCATTTACTTATTCACATGGATATTCTACTAATAGAATAATCACATGCAATATCAATAACCACTTTCATAATGATGGAATGTATAAGGCCAGACTATCATAACCACATAGCCAAGGCCTCGTGCCAAGACTACAAATAAGATTTTGCCAAGACCTTGTTCCAAGACACTAGTTTGTCTCATGAGACCTACCGATGCATCGAGGATCTATACCGGGCTCCACCCGTCACATACTAAGTCCAATGCATTCCCATATGAAAAGGTTCAAACATAACATAAACATTCATATTAAAACATGCATACGAAATTTAAATACTTAATCCATAAACCACGAATGGTATAAGAATAACACATCCACAGTCAAACACATCACAAAAACATCAAAGCAATATGGATGTTTTTTATCATATTAAATCAACTTCAAATAAACTTAAAATCCATCAAAGGATATTGAAATAGATGAAATCAAAACTATTTGAGAGAAATATCACTTTTTTTAAATCATTTAAAAGTCACACGTTTATTAAGGAAGTAATTTAAAAGAGATTTTTGAATTAAAGTGTCCCATACCACTTCAAAACTTTTGAAAAGAAATATCATTTCAAAACAATCATGTCCATATAAATAAATCCTTAAAATAATTTTGAAAACAAGGACATTAATTAAAAAGATTTAGAATGATAAATCTTCAAAACATTTAAAATTAAGATCTTGATAAAGAGTACCTTTCACAAATTCTTAAAATATTCATTTTGAAATCATTTAAATGTCACATAATTATAGAATAAAACATTTACTTTTAAAATATTCTTATTATCTTGAAAGGGAAGCTTTGATGATTTTATAACGGCGGTAAATAGCCGCACCCACTGTATAAGTTAATAAAATACATTCTTACCTTAAATTTATCGAAAAGGTTAAAAGTGCCTTGTTTGGAAAACGACGGAAAGATTCTTTTCAAAACACATAAGGGTATAAATGAATTTAAACCATTTTCTAGTAAATAGTAAAAATGTTTTTAAATACATTTTTAAGTAACTTGGATGTGGATGATAAAGAGATCCCAGTAGATAATTACGTATAAACAACCTCAGATAATGAAGAGATTGTGAAATAAACCATTACCTTGTACTTTTCCTTGGTTGGGGGTAGGTTAACCTCCAGTATAATGGTGTAATAATTGTTATTAAATTATACAAGAATCATATACATTAATATGATATCATATATGATCTTTTAACATTGATTTGTTAATAATATCTTAGTATTATCGTTGTTTTGGGTGTTAACTTACTCATTTTCCATTATATGTTTTGTTACGTAAGCCATGATTTTCATGGATAAGTTGTATCATAATCATATCCAGAATTATATCAAGTCCTTAGATACTATTATTAATCATAAAATGAGAATTAGGCTTGAATGGATACGATGGAGAATGAAGCTCATCGCGTTTGTGGAGACGGTAGTCCGTACGTACGCACGAGCGACAATATCATTCTTTTGATATTAAAATAATATATAATTGGATGTTATATCATATATACAGAATCATTATCATGATACATTTATTATTTACATGAATAAAAAATTATTATTATACCCAACCAAATAATAATTTATTGAATAACAATTACACCACGACGTGGAGACGGTAAGCCGTACGTACGCATGTAAGGTGGCATGTCATTCCAAGGATGGATAGCATACTGAATATGGTTGTAGCATATTTATAATTACATCATATTATATATAATATACTGGATTTATTATTTTAGAATGGTAATAACAAATAAAGAATAAGTTTATGAAGAAAGGAACTTGAAGAGGGTGGTGAAAACATTACCTCTTCTTAGGGTTCTTTTTTTTTGATTTGATCAAAAGGGCTCCTTAGGTTATCTTTATGATCAAACTAAGGTATATAGGTTGAATTGAGGGAAGGTTAGAGAGTATTTTGGAGTATTTTGGTCGAGCCAAAAGGATTTGAATGTGTGACTTAGTGAAAAGGGGGTGTGCCCTTTTATAAGTGGGGTGAGGGGCACCTTTGGAAAAGTTAAAAATATTATTTTATAATAAATTCATATTCGGTTTCTAAGGGCTACAAAGTGGATTATTTAAAGGTTAAGGTGGGTATAAGCATAAAACCACTCAACCAATATAATTTAGATATGTTTGGGTCATTATACTAACCTTATCATTAAGTATTAATACTTAGTTAATTAGTTTCACTTTTACAATGTCTCTTGGTATTTTTATATTATATGGTTAATAAACTTACTATATACATACAAGAGACCCCCAAGTGGTCCATTAATGATACACCTATCATGATATAAGTCTCTTGGACGATCCTTAGATTTTTAGGAATTTAATATTAATTAATAATGTACTATTTGTTTTAAAAACGCTTTTATGTCAATTTTGACACTATTCGATAATTGATTTTTATAAAACTCATAACAGAATTATTACTTCAAAAAACATTAATTAAATAATTTCTAAAATGTCCTTTTATCCTATAAAATTATTTTAATTCATAAAAAGTCTCAAATTATATTTATTTGGGTATTCTTAATATCAATTATTTTAATTGTTCACTATTATGGTAATTACTGCATCATCATTATGTCATAAATAAATTAAAATATTTAATGTCTAAAAATTATAAATAAAATATCATTATGTAGGAAATATTTTTATCTTTATAATGAATATTTATAGTCAAAAATCCAACAAATATAACCCTATGTAAATATTGTTGTTTCTAAAAGATATATGCTTGTGTCATTTTTGTATTCATTTTAACTTAATTAAAATAAAGTGTCTCTATCACTTAAAAGAGGCACCATGGGGTCCCAAAATCGACCCAAAGATGACAATGGTCGAACATGTATCAACAAATAAGGTTAGGACACGTTTTAGGGTAATTTTTTATTATTATAATATAATTTGTTAACCCTTATTTATCGGATTTACCCTTTAACCATGGTAAATAAAATATTTACCGAAACAATTATTCAAAATGTCTAAAAAAAGTTACCTATTTACACAATTTGAATATCCTGATTCCAAATATGGAATCCATTTTTCCAAATTCAAAACACAGAAGTGGAAGATATTAATTTAAAATTAATTCCCGCTGTCAAAACAAAAAGCGTGTTTTTATGATATAATAACTATCAAAAGATTGATACTTGTTTATGTTCGGTTTAATTGGGAAATTATGTCCATTGACCAAAATTTTATTAAATGGTAAAAATATATTCTAAATATACATTGAAACCACTAAAATTTATAATTTATCACTATTAATTATTTTGATTAAAAAAGTTGTTTTTAATTAAAATTTAGTAATTTTCACTATTCATCAAAATATTAAAGTTCTCCGAAAAGTACCAAAATTTCACCTTAGGAAAAATTCGATACTCCGAATCCAAAAATGAAATCCATTTTGAGAGATAAAAGTTATAAAATGTCAAAAAGTAGGT
Source organism: Viscum album (assembly GCA_963277665.1). Classification (NCBI taxonomy): domain Eukaryota; kingdom Viridiplantae; phylum Streptophyta; class Magnoliopsida; order Santalales; family Viscaceae; genus Viscum; species Viscum album. The sequence goes on from OY728134.1 coordinate 1,412,135,208, forward strand.
ATTTCTAATCATAACGGCTAGTTTGATCGGTTGTGGTGTGTTAGAATCTCGAAGTTGCGTACAATGCACGCCATTGCATTATTCAAAGGGAAACATACCGTGGAAGATTGGGATATTTCATTGTAAATTTTTGATGTCCCCATTATAAAAAGTAAATTTATTTAGACAAATTGAATATATAAAATTTTAAAATATTGTATTTAAAAGGGGTTCACTATTAAATGTTTGTAAAAGTGCAATACTGAAAATGAATTTGTTCTTAGATTATGTATAAGAAACTCATAATATGGATTCTAAAATTATACAGATTATGTAATGTTCAAAATTCAGTTACTATTATTTATAACCTCTTTTGAACGGCTAGTTTGGTATGTCATGGTGCGCTTGAACTCGGTGTTGCGTGTAGTGCAAGTTATTGAATTATTTTGAAGAAATAACGCACTATGAATTCTTGGGGTGTTACATTTAAGAACATAGGGACGGCTTAAGGCCTTCGTTAAACATTATTAGTGCAATTTTTCAGATAGACTCTACAAAAACGAAGTTTCCTCATAGGAGGATTCAGAGCAGGTGCACTCACTAGAGTAGAACCAATAGATTTGGAAGAATGAGAGGGTATGTCTCTACCATTAGGACCAGCCTTTTCTTCCATGATAAGCTTAGACAGATGACCATGAAAATGTGGAGAGATACTATCACAATACATATACTGGGTAAGGGCAGCTCCATGTAGTTATAGTCTCATTTAATTCCCTAAGACCTTCTGGTCATGTAATGTCTCTTAAGCTTACGAGCCAGTTAATCTCTAAGCTTGCAGAATATGTAAGGGTTCCCCCTAATCCCTTTAAAGGGGGTTATAAAAAATTAATAAAAATGAAGACCTTCAGGCCATTCAGGTAGCTTATTTCAATGTAATGTAATAGAAGAATTAAAAAGTGGTCCGGTCTCAAGCCGAGATGTAATCCTCTCCACTTGGTGATCACCTTCCACCGAGAATTTTATATTAATAAACTTGATAAAAAGCTTTTATCGGGATTTACAATAGTTTTCACAAACTATCTAGTTCTCAAAACCTCTACAACAGTTCTTTGTGGGAAAAAACACCAGGCCAAACACGGCCTCTTGCATAGTTATACATGGGAAACAAAAATGTACGGAATGTTTGGTGTGAGGATTTTAAGTATCCCCTATTTTATGCATAGGAGATAGTTTTCGAGTAACAAAAAAACACACACTACTAAGAAATGTAATATAAATAACAAAATAGATCTAGTGTTATAAGGATTGAGTTTAGAAGTCTCTATTTGTTTACAATTCATCTCTGGACTCCTTGGTGTGATGAAATTGCAATTTGAGTCCTTCTCTAGAAGTTTTCTCCATAACAGAGTGTCACAATGTCAAGTTCAAGCTTCTAGGTACTGAGGTGTTCAGCCTCTTGGTTTGAAATAGATTTTTTGAACCACAACAAGGTATCATAGAATTTGTTCTCCCTAATTATCTTTGTGAAACTCTTGGGTTCATAATATATGTGCTAATATATTTTCCCTCTTCTTCAGGTCGGCCATGTAATATCTCTAACACCGCATAGTCTTCTCTAGTTCAACATTCTATTTTATTTTTGAGGTCCGACGATAGGAATGATCAAACAATGTGCAGTGTTCCTTGTACCTCATATAGTCTCTAGATATGTCAACAGTCATCATTAATTAATGTCAAAAGCATTAAATTTACCAAATATGATCATTACAATAATTTTAAGAAAATTGAAAAGGTATAGAGTTAATTATTATAGGTATCATAATACTGGTAGTGGTAGCCTTCTCAACGATTCCTTCTAAACTGTAGGCTTATCAACAGTAGAAGTATGATTTTCAAAGTTTCTTCCAGCAATAACTTTTCTTCAGTAGACTTCCATTGGTAACTTCATAACAAAAAAATTTTAGCAGTAAGCTTAAAATGGTAACCTTATAATAGTAACTTTTTAGTGGTTACATTAGTTAGATTCTGGCTGTAGGCTTCCCATCAATAAACTTCTATAATTAACCTCTAGTTGTATCTCTACAACCGTATCCCTTGATAGGTAGACTCCTTGCGGTGAAATTGCATTGGTAACTCAGCATTAATGTTCCTAAGTGGTAACCTTATAGCGGTAACCTTCCAGTGGTAACCTTTAGTGGTAAATTTATATTAGTAACCTTCTAGAAGTAACCTTATAGAGGTAACATTTACAACAGTAGCCTCAACTGGTAACTTAAACAGAAGGATCTTAACAGAGACCATCATACTAGTGACCATTTACTTAGAAAATTTTTCACTATAAACTTAATCAATAAAGTAGTGAGATTAAAAATATATAAATGTTACATGATAAAAACTATAAAAACTAATGAAACAAGATTATCATATAAATAAAACATGATTTTTGTTTATCAAAACAGGTGAGTCCAACAATCTCCCCCATTTTGATAATGATAAATTATTTTAGTGACATTTACAATAATTATTATTGTATCAGAGTTAAGTACATTTTCTATTCTCGTCAGGGGTAATATACATTGTATTATGGATAAAACCATTTCAAAAAATATATTAATATCCAAATGAAAACATATTGAATTAGATCTAGAAAAAATATGTATTAGAGAAATGCGTAAAATAATTACAATGAAGTAGAGCTATAATGACATAAAATTGAACCAATTTTATTGTGGAAAATATATGAGAGCATAAATTTATAGGAATTTCATATATGCAAGGGGTTTAATTTTAAAAATTTCTTCGGCATTGTGATTATCATAAAACAAAAGGATAAAAAAGGAGATCTTGTTATTAATGAAACAAGAGTACTTTATACAAAAAAGATTACAATGATCCCTATAAAATAAGACAGCAGATAGTCAATATACTTCAAAGATGTCCAAGTGAGATTTTCCTTAGGGTGGTGAGGAGGTAGGTTCAGAAGATGGAGGTGCAGTCCTAGGTATAACAGTAAGAAATGTAGAAGGAGCTCATATAGAAGCATCAGTAGAACGATAATGAGTAGATCTTTATGGAATCATATGATTCACGCTTTTGATGTCCTGTGGTGGAGTCACCAAAGGGGAAACACTGGTAGATTCTGATGTAGCTAAGGATGAAGGCAAGGCTGTAGGGATAATAATAGGAGTACAATCCATGTTGATAAATGGAAGAAGGATATTCACAAAATCCATAATCATGTTTCCTCCTCTTTCCATAGCAGAGATGAAATAATCCTTATTCTCCATGAACCTTTACAAAGTAGTAGTCAACTCTCTAATCCTGATAACATGATCCTTAAAGGCCTGAGTGAGAGTTGTTATCCTCTACTTCACTAAGAGAAACATGAAATCATAAAAACTCTGATGCTTAGTATAAACCATTTAGTAATAGAAGTCAATCTGCTTGTTGATTGCCTTCTAATCATGGGTAGCCTCCCTCATCTAACCACCTACATGCTTATGAATTTCTATGGTAGTGGAAATGACCTAAGTCGGAGAATGGGATCTAATGTACCTGCACCAGAGAGCTTCTTCATTTTGTATCTAATAATCAATATGAAGTCTGTTAGATCAACAGGAGGAGAAGTAGATGAAGAAGAAGATGCACAGAGAGGTTCCAGAGTAAAAGCCATTGTCTCCTTAAAAGGCTTAGTCAATCCACGAATCAGCCTCTTCACATCACCATCATGACCATTCACATGTGTTTCCATATACTTCTTAAATACTTAAAACACGTTTACCATCTGTTGGGAAAAACTCTTAACAAACTGAATGTCTTCTGCCACTTTAGCTCGTGAATCCATATATGAGTCTAAACTCATAACTGACTATTTCATAGTTTCCATAGATTCTGCCAAGGCTCATACCAGATTATGGACTTCTTGACTTCATTCAGAAGATTTGATTGAGTGTTATACATTATTATTTTCAAAACAGATGCTGCAAGCTCTTGATTCAGAGCCACTTTTCTCTCTATCTCACTAGAGCTTTCCTCAAATCATCTCTGTAAATATGATTTCAATAACTCAAGTTAATATTTCTTTATATAGTCTTGAGGTAGATTAACCACTGCTTTCACTATAGTGGTCTCTAAAATAGAATGAACTGGAGGTCTTCTGTTAGACTTGTCATCTTCAGAGTCTTTATAGTCTAAGCCCAAAACAATGAATATAGGTTCCTCAGAACAACCTTCTATTTCATGAATAATGGAAATTGAACCTTTGGAAATAGGTTCATTTCTCTCACATGGATCTTCCTTTTGGACAAATAAATTCTCCTCTTCCATTGTTCCTTGATCAATTTAATCATAAGTAGATTCAACTACTAGTTCTTCTACGTAATCTTCAACCACTTACATTTCCATTCTAACATATTCAACTACCACTTCCTTTTCATTCTCTGCCATTTCTATACATTCTATAAAATGACTAAGACTTTGGAAATCTTCTTCACTATCATCATCAGTTGTTTTATACTCCTCGTGATCATAGATAACTTCATCCTTTCATCTAAGGTATCTCCCACAGTAATATATCTTAAGACATTATCCTCACATCTTTCTTCATTGGTGTCCACATCATCGTTGTCCCTTAGTAAAATCTCTCTTCTGGGAAAATTATTTGGTTGATTAGGCTCACTAGATGATACATCACCATTATGGAGATGTGATGGAAGTTCCGGATCACTCATGTCATCTATAAGAGAATCCTCTCATTCTTGCACAATAGCATCCCCTTCTTCATTATCTAAATACACTCGTTCCACATCATCAGGTTTTAAACCTAGATCTATTTTATCCTTTGGCCTAGTAGGATTGAAAATAGGGTTGAATTCTTCATATAGAATAGTCTCATCATTCACCCATTCCATTTTCGAAGGGTTCCAATTTATCTTGATACACCTACAAAACAGTTTGGTAATAAAGATGTTTTCCTTTACAACTAGGGTTTCTTCCTTATTTATAGCAACACTTTTCAATTTCAACATCAATGATATCTACTTGTCATGAAATAATGAATTTGACTTGGAACCAATCTTTTTCAGGTCCTTTAACTGAACCATAAAAAATCTGCAATTATTTATCCTTTTCCATGCTTCAACAAATACGAAAAAAATATGTCATGATATTTCAAATTTGAAAAGTCCCCTCTCCTAGGACTCATGACATGTTGGAATAACGTAAATAGTAATCTATTTTCCCTATCCACCTCAGAAACAATTACCGTCCTAGATATTCTACTTCTATTCACTTAATCCAGAGCCTCTTCATATCATAAAATATCTCTAGTAGGAGGCACCACTCCAGAATAATAGTTAAATATTCCTTTATGTGGGAGTCGTAAACATTCAGCCCATTTAATAGAAGGGAAGCTCACACTAACTTCATTTACCTTTGAAAGCATTTTTTCTTCATCCTCAAATTCTTATAACTTCAAAAACTCATAAAACTCCTTTATTATCTTTGGGTAATATGGTCCATTATTGTTTGAAAATAATTCCACCAATTCATGAGATTTGAGTGCCTTCAGCACTAGAGACTTTCTTAAAAACAGCCAATATGAACATAATTGTTTCTCGACCATGATTTCCCTCTTTGAAAAGTGAGTACTGGTCATATTTTCCATAACAATACTTCCACCACTAGACTCATTTCTAGGTCTCTTAGGGTTCGGCGCATCTCTTTCATCACCAACTAGAGGGTTTTAGCAGTAGGTTAGGTTCAAGTCTTTGGAAGGAAAAGGTTTGAGATAAGATTAAAGTCAATGAAAATGTGACTTTGCACTGTGTATTTATCATTTAGGGATCGAAAAACAAATCGAGTAAAGGAAATGAATAAAACTAAAACATTTCAGATTCCAGCAAAAAACAGGAAGTTTAGGACCTATCAGTAAGGTTGACTAGTGATAAGGTGCCAAAAGTAAGGTCTATCAGTGAGGACCAATGGTAAGGTGTCCTAATGATGAGTTCCAATGGTAAGGTGTCATAATGGTGAGGTCAAATGGTAAGGTGTCCTAACAGTGAGGCCAAACGGTGAGGTGTCATAACTGTGAGGTCCAACGGTGATGTGTCCTAATGGTGAGGTCCAACTATGAGGTGTCCTAACAGTGAGGTCTAACAGTAAGGGGTCCTAATTGGGAGGTCCAACAGTAAGGTGTCCTAAACTAAAATTAATCACACCTAACTCATGTTTGATGAAATTTAACCTCTCAGAATTCAAAGGCTTTGTGAATATATCAGCCAATTGATGTTAATTGCCAATGAATTCAAGAGTGATATCACCTATTAGATAATGATCTCTCAAAAAGTGATGTCTCATATATAATTTCATTTTTCCTTGATTTAGATACTAGATTCTTGAGAGATTTTAATACCACTTATATTATCACAATTTATAGAGACATTTTTGAATTGATATCCATAATCTAGTAAAGTGTGTTTCATCCATAGAATTTGAGCACAACAACTACCAATAGCTATATATTCAGCTTCAGAAGTGTAAAATTCAACAGATTTCTTTTTCTTACAACACCATGATACTAGTGAATTTACCAAAATGTGACATGTTCCAGAGGATCTCTTTCTATCTAAATTGCACCAGCAAAGTTAGAATCAGAATATCATATCAAATAAAATTATTTTCCTCTTGGATAAAATAGTCCTAAGTTGGTAGTATACATGAGATATTTAAAAATACTTTTAACAGTAGTTAAATGATATACATTTGGATTGAAGTGAAAATAAGCACACATACATACACTGAACATAATATTAGGTCAGATAGAAGTACGGTAGAGAATACTTCCAATCATGCGTCTATAATTGGTTTGATCAACGAGTTTTCTAGTTTCATTAGCATCTAACATACATGTTGTAGCCATTGGTGTATCACTAGCTTTATTACTATTCAGTCTAAATTTTTTGAAAATATCCTTATTATATTTACTTTGATTTAAAAAAATACCATTTTTATTTATAAAAATTTGAAATCCATCGAAAAATTTAATTTCCCCCATTAGACTCATTTGAAATTTATTTTTCATCATCTTTGAAAAATAATTACATAATGATTTTTTAGAATATGAAAAAACAATTTCATCTACATAAATCAGTACAATCAAAACATCCGTGGAAATCCATTTAATAAAAATAATTGGATTAGCTTTCCAATTATTAAAACCTTTTGAAATAAGAAAATAATTAAGTCTATCATACCAAGATCAAGGAGCTTTTTTTAGATGATATAAAGATTTAGAATGTCTAAAAACATGATTTGAAAAATGGTGATTTTTAAAGCCATGGGGGTTTTCCAACAAAAAAAATCATTAACTATAAACCCATTTAGAAATAAACTTTTAACATCCATTTGATAATGTTTTAAATTCAGATGAGCGGCATAAGAAAGTAGTATCATAATGGCTTCTAGTCTAGAAACAATTGAAAGGGTTTTCTCATAGTCTATTGCTTCTTCGTGACTATATCCTTATGAAACTAATCTAGCCTTCTTTCTAACTATATTTCCATACTCATCAACTTTTTTTCTAAACACCCTTCTATTGAATTTGGTCAAAGTGTCCTTAGGTCTTTCTACTAATTCCCAAACAATGTTTCTTTCAAACTAATTTAATTATAGTTGCATATTTATCACAGAAAATTAATCATTGATACCACCATTAATATTTTTGGGTTCAAGCTATGAAAGAAAATCTTGATGTTCATCCTTTTTTTTCAGAGAAACTCTAGTTGGTGTTCATCTATTTAGATAACATACTAAAACATCTAAATGACGACTCTTGAGAGTTATAATACCTCTATAAACGGTAAGAATAGACTCCTCATGGTTGTCTATAGGTTCAAATTCAACAGGATCAGACTCTAGAATATTTCCAGAACTAGTAGTTTTCACTGTGGGTTCACTATTCATTTCATTAAGGTATAGAATTGACATATATTCCTCAAGATATTCAAGTTATATTTTTGGTCCATTAGGATCTATCTCATAAAATTTGACATGAAATGATTAATACACATATTTTTTCCTCTTATTGAATAATCTATAGGCTTAGTAGAGATTTGTAACATTAGAAAATTCCTTCATCACTTTTGGAAGAAAATTTGTTTATCTTATCCTTAGTGTTAAGGATAAAGACTTTTCAACAAAAAACTCTAAAGTAATTAACCTTTGGATTCCTATTGTTCCATAGATCATTAGGGGTCTTCATAATAATGGGTCTAATTAAAACTCTATTGATGATGTAACAAGCTATATTAATAGATTCATCTCAAAAATAGATAGGCAGGTTATAATCATTAAGAAGAATCCAGGAAATCTCTTAAAGTGTCCTATTTATTCTTTCTAATACTATTATTTTGAGGTGTTATAGGAGTAGATAAATTGTGATTATAGCCATTATGTGAGAAAAAAGATTCAAACTCGTGATTTTCAAACTCACGGCCATGATCACTTCTCAAGGTCTTAATTCTAAGGCCACAAAAATTTTCAACAGACTTGGAATATTTAAATAAGTAATAAAATGATTCAATTTTATGATCTATAGAGTATAACCAAGTGTATCTAGAAAATACATCTAAAATAACATAAACATAGTTCTTCCCATTTAAACTTGAAACTCTAGATAGTCCAAACAAATCCATGTGAACCAATTAAATTGGATGAGAAGTTCAAACTTATTTCATTGGTTTGAAAGAAACATTGTGTTTTTTCTTTTTTGACAAGGATTAAAAACATTGTTAAGTGGGAATTCCAATTTTGGTAAGTATATAAATAACCCATTCCTATTTAGTTTCCAAAGTGATTGCACATTTTCGTGGCCTAATATTTTATTCCATAACAAATATTCCTTATGAAAACATTTAAATAAGAAACATTTTGCTTAGCTAATGATTTTAAATCTCCTGCATACACATTTACATTTATACGAGCTATGAATATAAATTGATTTTTCTAATTAAAAACATTTATGGCATCATTATCAAACATAACATTAAAACCATCATCACACAAGTGAGATATACTAAGTAGATTGTACTTTAACCCATCAACAAAATGTTCTTTTGAAGTTAATATACTCTTAGGGTAACCAATTTGGCCTAATACAATGATCTTTATATTAGCATTATCCCCAAATGTAACATATCCCCCATAAAATTTCATTAATCAATTGAGGAATGAATAGTCTCCTAACATATGTATTGAACATAGAATATCCTAGTACAATAAGGTTTTACAAGAACTCATTAAGCAATTTTCCTGTAAAACAAATTAAACACTGGGTAACTTTGGTACCCAGATTTTCATGGGTCCAGAGAGGTTAGAAAGAGAAGAATTGGGAACCCATATTTGTCTGATAGGTTTCTCATAATCAACATACATTTTTTGAGACAAAAACACTTTGTTAGTTCCTTTAGAAATTTGTTTTTCAAGAGATGATCCAGAACATGAACTAGTAGTGACCTATCCATATTTTGTAACAAATTTGTTTTTAATAATCCTTCACTACCTTGGTTGATATCCTAGACTAGTTGTCTATTTTGGAGCAATTTTTTCCCTATAAACTAATTCAAGGTATTTCTACCAGAAGTAAACTTACCATGATCTCTTTTTAATTTCTTATTTGACAATTTTAGTTTAGTATTTTCTTTCAATAGCTAAGAAAATGACTCCTTTTCTATATCAAAATTAAACATATAATTGGCATTTAATGCATGTGTTATTTTCAATGATTTATATTTATCCCTGATATCAAAAAATGTATCCACATGAATTCCACAATATTCAAATAGTTCATCCTTAGTAATATTTTCATCCTTATATGATTCACTTTCATTCCCAGAATTGTAAACATTACGTATAGGAGAATTATGTGTTACCTCAGATGTTTCTGTCATGAAACACATGTTTTAAGGATTGTTTTGTTCAGTATCAGAAGTTTCATATACACTACAGTTGTCTTCTGAATCACTCCAAGTAACTTTTATATATTTTTTTATTCCTTTACCTTGTATTCATATTTCTTCTTAAATTTTATCTTGGGAAAATAATCCTTCACATGAAATTTTCATTTACACTCATTGTATATTACCTCATTTTTGTTGTCATTACATTTTCAATATTTTTTCCAATGTCCTTTACTATCATACCTTCCTCTTTAGTTTTAAATTATAAATAACTTTTTCTTCCGATAGAAATTTTTTAATCTTCTGGTAAGATGAGATATCTCCTCATCACTGTCAGAATTTGAATCTTCGTTGGTATAAATATATACAGGAACCTGAACCTTCTCCTTGTATTTTCTAATTGAGGTAGTAGTCTAGAATGCTATCGATTTCATTCCTGGGTCTTTCTCTGCCTACTGATTCACCTTAATCTCTTCTTCATACATCATGAGTTTTCTAATTAGTTTCATCACTGGTAGCTTTCTTATGTCACAGGATTCTCGAATAGAAACATAAGTTCCTCTCCATATATCAGGTAGGCATCGAAGAAATCTCATAATTGGATCCTTGTTGTCCATTGGTTTCTCAAGTAGACTCATTGTATTATCTATTTCATTGAACCTAAGATACATTTCAGAGATAGGCTCATCGGGATTAATTTTAATATAATCAAATTTAATAGTATAAGTATTTAATATCATTTCATTAACATTGGATGTTCCCTTGTGGGAAAAAAAATGTATCCTAAATTCCATATATTGTTTTACAGGAAGATATTCTATTGAAATATTCATCACCTAAAGTACAGTGAAATGCATTCATTTATTTACAATTATTATTATAAAACACTTTAGTCAACTGAGACCATGTGTCCCTAGAAGTATCAGGTAATTCATATTGTTCTTCAATTGTGTCCCAGATTTTAGGACCCATACTCTCTAGATACATTTTCATTTTCATTTTCCACTTAACATAGTTATTATTATTAAACAAAGGTGTCATGTTGGTAGCCCACCCTAAACTCGGTTATCCATAGGTGACTAGAGTTTATAGAAGTGAAAATTTTGATATGACATAAATTTTAAGATCTTTAGGATACAACTAAAATCACAATTCAAAATAATTTTAAATCTTTTAATAACAGTTCTAATGGTATCAATAAACACACCCTATGGTAAAAAATGTTGGTTGGTTCCTACCCAAAAAAATTATGTTAAAAAAATTATGATAAAATCCCTAAATTTGAAATATACTAGTTTATTAAGGTAGTAGAGATATAAATTTTCAATTGATCAACAATGATTTCAATGTTTTATTAGTCCTAGGTTGAATTAGTGTAAAAAAATATCCATATTTTTAAACTGGTTTAAAAAATTGAACACATATACACACCAACCAAATCTGACTATAAGAGTTAATGTAAAATAGTTTTCTATCTTAGAAATTATAAATATTGGAAAGTAGAAAAATAGAGTATTTCAAAATAAAGTACACAACAGAATTAAACATGATGTTCATTCTCAAGTTGAGACTTAATCTTATCTACATGGGGATCACCTGACATGAAGCAGTTTATATTAATAAACATGATACACAACCTGTATCGATCTTTACAATAGCTTTCACAAACTTCCCAGGTCTCAGATCTTCTACCACAGTTCTTCATGGGAAAGACAAACAACCACGCCACACATAGCCTCTTCCGCAGTTATACATGGGAAAGAAAAAATGTAAGGAATGTTTGGTTTGATGATTTTCAGTATCCTATAGTTTATGCACATGAGACAGTTTGTGTGTAACTGATAAACACACACTACTCAGAAATGTAAGATAAAGAACAAAATAAAGATAATGTTATGAGGATTGGGTTTAGAAGACTCTATGTCTTTGCAATTCAGCTCTAGAATCCTTTGTGTAAAGAAATTGTTGTTTTAGTCCTTCTCTAGAAGATTTCTCCAAATAATAGTGTTGCTACTTAGGGTTCTGGGATCCAGGTACTGAGGTGTTAATATTCTTAGTTTAAAAGAGATTTTATGAAGCATAGAAAGGAATCTTCGAATTTTTTCTCCCTAATGATATTCGTGAAACTCTTGGGTTCATAATGTAAGTGCTGGTATATTATCCTTGTTCTTTAGGTATGTCATGTAATATCTCTTTCCCCTCATAGTATTCTCTATCTCAATTGTTTATTTTATTCTTGAGATCTGAAAGTAGGAATGAGAAAAACCATGTGCGGTCTTCCCCATACCTCGTACAGTCTCTAGATTTTTCTATAATCAACATTAATTACTGTTAGAAACATTAAATTTACAAAATATGATCTTTATAATAATCTTATGAAAATTGATGATATATAGAGTAGAAGTGTATAGGTATCGGTAGATTGGTAGCGGTAGCCTTCTCGATAATAGCTTCTCAATGGTCAATGATAGACTAATAAATTTCAAAGGTTCTTTCAGTATTAACCTTTTATCAGTAGACTTCATGTGGTAACTTCATAACAGTAACCTTGTTGCAGTAACCATAAAATGGTAACCTTCTAACAGTAACCTTTTAGTAGTGAATTTAGTAAAATTCTAGTAGTAGGCTTCCCATCAGTGACCTTTTACCAGTAACCTCTAGTGGTAGCTCCACAATAGTATCCCTTGATAGGTAGACCCGTAGTAGTGAACTAGCATTGGTAACTCAGTGGTAATGTTCCAGCGGTAACCTTCTAGCGGTTGCTTTACAGTGGTTACCTTCTAGCGGTAACCTTTCCTATAGTAGCCTTAACCAGTGACTTAAACAGAAGGTTCTTAACAGAGACCTTTATACTGGTGACCATTTACTTAGAGAATTTTACACTATAAACTTAATCAAGAAAGCAGTGATATTTAAAATATATAATTGTTACATGATAAAAACTATAATGACTAATGAAACATGATTATCATATAAATAAAACATGATTTGGGATTATCAAAATAAGTGAGTCCAACAGGTAATAATAGTTGGGTTTTCAATATCTCACTACCCTAATCATTTAATAATGATCCTATAGTGTATGTCATTTTTATCCCTTTCTTTCCTCTATGCAAAACATGAAATGGGGAAATGGCATGTACAAGATGTTGAAACTGAGAAATGATACTTTTAACCATAACTTATAGAACCTAACTATGAGCATTTTATATGGGTTGATGTGGGGGAAACATCATTCAATATCGATGAAATGTTATAGGGGTATCCACCTTATACTACTTTATTTAGGCCCATATAAACAAGGCTAAGTTATGTTAGAGGTTGTGTAGATTCCCCTGTGTTATTTTCAAATAGTGGAAATTGATGAAGTTCTTATGGGATCTTCAATGTGTGAACGGGGAAAAATGTGGAACATTAATCATATTCTCATATTAAATATAAATTATTTATTTTCTTCTATTAGTTTATTGATTCTTCATCCTTGATGGTTCCTCATTTTTTCAATTAAACTCTTGAAATATGGAATAAATATGCGTCAGCCTTGTGTGATCTTCATATGAGACTAATCCCCTTCCTTATTTTTCTTAGTCCGACATTTCCTTTGGAAAATCATTGACTCTAGTTCATCCTATTTTGATGGTGCTACATAATTATTTGATTTAATTAGGAACATTGGTAGGTATTTTTATTTGTCCAAATTTCTTTTATTTTTCCTTATTTGTTCATGGAATAATTTTATTATGTCTTAGACATGGTTTCTTAGTGTAGTTTAAGTTGGTGATTCAATCATTGGTATAGAAACATCCTTTATGGGGGATCATTGGAATTCAATGAAACCTTAGTGGTGTTTCTCTGGGTGGAGTTCTCTTCTCTTCACTACTTGGGTGTGATTTCACCCCTTCTTTAACAAGACTTGAATAGCACCAACGGTCATCAGTGTTATTAATTTTTTCATTATTTTACCCTTAACTTATTCCTTCCAAATACATTTTCAAGAACCGAGGTTATTTTATATGGAAAAAATCTAGGAGTTATTATCAAAAAATATAACAAGTTTATTTGTGAATGTGGTTCAATATATGGAACCCTTAAAAATTTTCACAATGACATCGAAAACATTGAGGTATGAAGCTCTTTTCCTTTTCAGGCCCATGTATTTCCTTATATCCATGGATTCATATTAATTATATAGTTTGTTGAAAAATCAATATAATGATTTCTTCTGTGTGTTTCTGTAGGAATTGGACCCATTATGACTCTTTATTCTATGTGTATTTTAAGAGTATATTTTTTCATTCTTGATGTTGATCCCATATTTTATATGTGAGTACAACTAGGATGGGGTTGAATAAGTGGTGATCTTTTACAGCATCTCTTCTTCTTCTTGAAATTAACCCCTACAACCTGCTAGAATTAATAACATTTTCAACCTTATATATATCAACCTGACATTCTAGGTACATATATGAAATTAATGCAAGAAAAGTAATATTTACAAGTTTCACCGCCATTGTGGGTGACTCTAACCATACCATAGAGACTCCAATCAGTCAGTGAAAATTCACTATCATATAAAGTGAATAGAAATAATTAAACTCCCATAGAAATATTATTTTTCTTCTAACAGGTAATTACACTAACATGATTCATATAAAAATGATCTCAACCTTTGAGAAAAACTAGGAATAAAATACTATATAAATCACTCAAATAAACTTTATTTGAAAATTATACATATTATATACACTTTCTGGTATAACATCAACTGGTGAAACTCTCCCTTAAGCTAGTATAACTCTATCCAGTATGCCTCAAAAAATTATGTTTCATATTTCTTCCTTTTTCAAGTCAATAAAGCAAAAAACCATTGACTGGTGTCTCTGTTTGATTCCTATGATCGGTAAACCTTTTTCTTTTTCACCTCTAACAAGAACACATTTTCCTAATGCCTTTCCCTTCTCAACAAATAGCTTCCTTAGTTAGAATTTGTCATTAATAAAACCTAATATTTTTTAATCTGTATTTATCATCTATGTATGATACATATTATATATTTATTTAGCTCTTCGCAGAAGAATATTGTACATGCATGTTGTTCTTAAACCTTTATAATGGTTTATACCTATGAGATAACAAGGTAACTCAATAGATTTTCCATCTCAACTCACACTGAAAAGTCTAAACTCTAACTCAACTGCAATTCACTAGATGATTCTAAAAGATTCTAGAACATTATGGAATATTCATGAAAGCTCCATGTTATTAAAAATATATAGAATCTCTAGATAAATTAATATTTAAAGAAAAATATAATTATCTTCATTATTAAGGTCTTCATAATTTTTAGTTAATGTTTCTCAGAACATTTTATAGAAAATGATTAATTGATGGATTCTTTATGAACTTATACATTACTTAAATATTTGAATAGTCATACTCTTTATATATCAATGATTTTATTTTCATAATTGACTCATTATAGTATACTCATAATTTTGTTGTTTGATTCTCTGTATCTTCATCCTCATGCCAGTTGATACACAAATGTTCATCTAGATTTATTTTTCACGAATCGTCCTAGTGGGGCCCATGTCGTGACTACCCCAATCCCACCTCCAATGGAAAGGGTCTGGCTACTAGAACCAAGTAGGAATATCCAAAAAATGGGAGGTATTTTTCTAAGTACCTATAGCCACGCACACATATCCAATCCCAAAATGTTGAAATTTTAAAAAACTATGTAATCAAAGAATTCTTACACTAAGATAACAACCAGAGAGTATGAATGTAAAAAACAAGAAAGTGATAGGGTCATGATACATGCCCCCTAAAAGAGATAGTATGTAAAAGTGAAAGCACATGTACCTGAAACTCATCTTTGGAAAACCCTACCTAAAGGTAAATGTCAGATATCTTAAAATGTAGGAGGACACCCCGTTCTTTCTGAACACACAATAAAAATCTACTTCTGGTTCACCTAGAGCACCGTAACAAAAAAGATCATCTCCAAAAGACAAAACATGTTCAGAAAAATCCTAGGAAGGGGTGATTAAGAAAATAATCATTATGACACCCGGGAAATACAAAGTAAAATACCACATAGGAAAAATCACTATGAAGATATTGTCATCTCACCAAATGTATACGTATATAGAACATATAGAAAGAACATCTAGATATACTTATAAAATATTCCAAGACTCAAAGGTATCATCCACTTCGATCCATATGGTTTCCCTCATAGCATGCTCGATTTGGGAGATCTCACTCCAAGAGTTGTCTAATTGTATGCATGTAAAATGGGTCTACCAAAAGTACCCAATAGAACACAATGGTCTCAAAAAGTCACATATTTTACCTGATATATCTTTTCTTACTAAAAATATATATTTGATAAGACAAAGAGTTTCAATAATACAATGAGCCCTGATACACAGATTGGGGGTCAATCTGGCCCAACGCTCATTAGGGGGACACCTGGATATATTGGAAACATCATCCTAGGTAGGGGAGTAGTGCCTGCATAAATATTATTCAAAAAAGCTCGAAAAACCCTATATAAGGTAACATAAAGAGGTTTTAGGACCTCCAATCCTCTTGGGCGATATTTTCTCCAACCCATGGAGTCAACTATCGATGTCGGGCTGAGACAACTAACTTTTGAACAAGTGTCATCCTATATAATGAGAATGAGATCTTGCATCAAACCCTCATAGGAATTGAAAAAAAAGAACACTCCCAATCATTGATGGTCCAATTAAATCCCCATTATGCCATATTAAATGGACCATCTCAACACAAGTTTCCCAACGCTATAGAAGGATCATCGAACAGATGCTCCATTCAAATGTTATGGTTGTTTTAATGAAAAGGTCCAATCTAGGTCTGGTTTGGGTCTGATCGATCCTGCCAAACCTGGTCTGACCCACTGCACGACCCCACCCAGTTTGACCGACCCATTCAGTCCAACCCAACCAAGATCTGTATGCTGGGCATGGTCTTGCTATGCCAGCAAGGCCACTAGAGTGGCATCCCTCCATTTTCTGCAAGCATGGCACGTGTGTCGTATTGCTACGCCACATGTGGTATGCCCCAGCCTCATGCCCCACTGGTCAACATGGTTTCTCTATGTTCACCACCTCCCTCGTGGCCTTATGTTACTATGGGCCACCAAATGAAGCTCATGCCAGCACGGCGCACCGCCGGCGTGTTTATGTCCCCTTCATTGGGCCACCATTTCTCCTCTGGTGCTCTATTTTTCAAAATGGAGACACGTCTGTGATCCTCGAGTCACATTCATCATTTTCCTAGGATCAGATAAATGTCATGATCCATCCCAAAAAAAACACTCAAAAAGTGATATCTCCCAACTCACTTCAATCCATATTTCATCTTCGTCAATACACCTCCCATAGGTCGTCCCAACAATGGGTCTTCAATTTTGGATCGTTGTGCCAAGAAGAGAAGTCGCAACGATCATTCATTCACAAACCACAAATAATGAAAAGAACTTATTTAACTTGAATAACATCATGGAATAAAATCATATGGAACATTCCATGGATCGAACCCCAATTTTCATTCATTCCGGCCTCAGTCCATTCTATATAAAGGATCATGAAATCATACCAAATACTTAATCAAAACAACCCCATGAATAAAAAATTGAAATTACACCCATCCCCCAAGAATTATCATTCCACAGGACAACCTATTAATTGGTTGATCTGTGTTTGTCGATGATTTTAAATAATGGGTAAAATAATAATCAAAACCAAAATTCCTTATCTCAATTTAGTTTGATCCCTGATGAAGAACAGTCATCGTGTGGTTGTTATATTCAAGATCCTTCGAATCCAAGGTTCTTTATTCTTGATTCTCCAATCCACCGGTGTTTGTTGGAGAGATATTTATCTCTATGACTTAGTGGAGTTTTAGGGTCATTTCATAACCTTGGATTCTAACAATAGTAAATACAAAAAAATGTTAAGTAAAAAATAATTTTTATTAAGTTATTTTAATGAAGTTTATGTCTACAAACTATATTTCATAACTGGCATGTGGTGGCTGATGTTAGGCCTTACCTATGGAAAACACCCCCTAATGATGGATCATGCACGTATCACCTTGCCTTATACATGTATCTCCACAATTTACTCAAAAAAAGTTACCCCATCGTCAAGGCCTATCTCTCTTTAGTCAATGAAGTCATATGGATCATGAATATTTCTCTACGACTGAGAAACATGGAATACATCATGTACTTGTGACAACAGTGGGGGTAGATCAATGTTTTACACCACCATGCCTACTCCATATAGTATCATTAAGTGGATGATAAACCTCAGAGATAGCTTGTTGTCATGGCCAAATCTTTGGATATCGCATCGAGGAGGGAACTGAAGGAACACATGGTATCCATCCTCAAACTCCCAAACCTTTTTCAACTATCAAAATAAGATTTTTGATGGCTCAGTGTTGTCTTAATCTACTACTAGATGACATGTACCTTCTTTGTAGTCACTTACAGCAACTAAATACCAATGAGTGCTGACTCACATTGGTCTGTTTAACCAAGTGGTTACCTAGAGGGTCGCATGTACCATGATTTGAATCGTGCCATACCAATGGTAGAGAGGTATCTATTTTTATATGTGAACAATGCTATATATATGTGATCCTTCAATCTATGTCTAAAACATAACATTCAATACCGTAGCATGTCCCCCATAACTTTAATGTCTGCTATGTCTGATAATTTTTCTGGGGGTGAATCATTGTGCCCAAGCATAACTGAGTCCCAAACGCCTCCTATAATCCCTTTCACTACCAGAATGTGAAGTGTGGATCATGATCTGAAACAATCATTGATGTAACTCCAAGGAGTCGAATATCTCTTATATTTAGATCCATTCCAAGATTTCTACTAAACTCTACTCTCAGATATCTAGGAAGTGGGGTGACTTGGTGAGTCATTCAACAGTCACCCAGATGATAGAATTCCCCCTAGACATATGTAGTAAACCAATCATGAATTCCATTATAATCACATCCCGCATCCATTCTGGAACCTCAAGGGGTTGAGTCAAACCCATTGGATCCTAATGCTCATTCTTAAATTTTCGACATGTATGGCATCAAGACACAAACTCTACAACTTCTTTCTTCATCCTTGGACACGAAACTAGCATTATATGTCCTGATACATAATTTCCACACCAGGATATACTGCTAAATGGGAGGCACCAAATACCCTCATATCCTCCTCCCGTAACAACACTGGTAATAGCATGCATCCTCTAAAAAGAATAGTGTGTCCCGACCATTCGAATATCCATTAGGGGCAGGCACTATGGATATTTGAGCATATACTGCCTCACAGTTGGTATCCCAAAGATGTTCCTCCCTAACTAACCATAACAGTAGAGGAGTGGCATCCATTCACTGGAGATGTGCTGCTTCAAGCCCATCCAAAAAGGATAACTATGACCAGGATAATTTCTTTGATTCCTCATTCAGTAACTACACGTCATATCTTCTACTGAGAGAATCTTCTAACATGTTCCCCTTCCCCAATGTATAGAAAATCTCCAAGTCATAGTCCTAGATGAACTCTATCCATCGCCTCTGTATCATGTTCTGATCCTTTTGAAATATGATTACTTGAGACTCTTGTGGTTAAATTATAAAATAAATTTCTTTCCCATTAGGTAGTGTCAACACATATTCAATGTAAAGAATACTACTATTAACACAAGGTCATGGGTCATGTAGTTCAACCACTGTGATTTAAACTGGTGTGATCCAATGGAAATCACTTATTTCCTATACATTAGGACACAAGCAAACCTGTTTCTGAATACATCACAAAACATTGTGTACTCAACACCCTCCTCTAGAAACAAAAAGATGGAAGCATTCGTCAAAATCTGCCTCAACCATCACTGGATCCATTGCAACTCTAGTCTATGAGATGATGTGTCTCAAAAAAATACCTCTTGAATACATGAATGCCACATCAAGATCTCCTCGTGAAGCTTATGCTCTATAAGTGTGTCAAGGACCATCCTCAAGAAATACAGGAGCCATCTAATTTGTTGGTTTAGATATCAGTGTCATCTTGGGGTGTAGATCAACGCAAAATATTAACTCTTCATAGGGTGGTAAACCTAAATCATCTTCGGGGAAGACATCCTTATACTCCACCACAACTATTGGAAACTGAGGACTCGTAACATCCAATGCACGGAGGGTTATGATATCCAACTAAAGAATAATTGGTTTCTCCCTCCTAAGCATGAGTACATATTGAGCTACAAGGACATCCCTTCGATTACTAAAAAGGGAAATTTGATTCTATTATCATAAATGAACAACTCCATTTTCCTAAAAAAATAAATCTAGACATTAACTATGGCTATGATTATATACCTAGAATGAAATCGTAAGGCCTCGACGCTACTACCAATAGATCCCCACTGTGAATCTTTTCTTTAGGAATCATGTCACAATGTCGGCACTAGTTTGTGATCATCGATTCTCCTCTAGTAGGTGTATCTAATCCTAAAGTTGAAGCCAACGGTTCAATCTAAATATGTATGTATCAAAGATGAAAAGTGATAGATACTGAATTACTATGACATGTGTCTATCTACTAAAACTAATTTTGAAAGGCACAGATCATACATTTATCCTTTCCTAGACTCCCAGGGTCATAAGCTTTGTCATCCTACAACGATCACCTCACCAATCCTCTAGACCCCTTAGACTGATATGAACCTCATGGGGATGGTTTTGGTAACATGTAAAAATGTTGGCCACCTCCAACAGCTTCCCCAGATCCTCCCCCATGTCCGCTGCCTGATGGATCTTTCTACTCCTGCTACTGCCTCTTCCTTAATAGTTTATCAATTGCCTCTATAACTATATCCTTAATGATGGGACAATCTCACGTGGAATGTCCCTTCCAATCACATGCATAGAAATATCTCTTCCTCAAGGAACAATAATTCCATTAAACTTCCTATGAAACCTCCTATTATGAGTCTTACGTCATTCACCTACTATCGGTAGGTCCTTATAACCCAACATCTCCGAATATCACTACCAAAGAAGCCTATGATATGTTCTTAAACCCTATGTATCATCTTTAAATGCCAAAATATCAATTCCGGACTCAATCTGGAAAGCTATGTGAACCTAAACTACTGGATTTGGATCTACGAACTAATCAATAGGGGAAACCGCCACCGGCTGAACATCCTGAAGAAAAACTACTCTAGGATAGGCTCCCCTTAGAGGGGGGGACACATCATACATTGGTTTTAACTCTTGAGCATTTTATTGACACCTTATTGGATTCCTTCGGGAATACATCCGGTAAGAAAACTAGATGTATCACGGTCAAAAGACTATACCTAGTGAGCTATCTCAAGAATGACATGGAAAACACAACTCATTTCGTTAGGACGCATGTACCCATATTTTTGGTTGTAACTATTTTTTTAATGTACTGAGCCAAAAAGTAGGTGTCTAGAGTCTTGGTGTATGGATATATCGATCGTAGCTCCAATACTAGAGTATTTTTCCGGAATTCTGAACTCGAAAGACTTTACACTATTTTCCCAAACCAATCAAAATTGCTATTTGTCCTAAAGTAGATCCAACCTACTATGATAAAACTATGTCACAACCTATCCTAGTGGGGACTGTTTCCTGACTACCCTAATCCCACTTCCAATGTCCAGTGGCTCTAGACTAGCACTGAGTATGCATATCCCACAAATGGATGGCATTAGACTAGGTAACTATACACACACCCACATCTCCAATCCCAAAATACTGAAATGTAAAAATAGTAAGTAAAAAAATAATTCATACACTAAGATACCAACCAAAAAGTCTGAAAGTTGAATGATGGAATGTGTCTAGGGCTAGAATAAAAGCCTACCAAAAGAAAGAGTCTATATTGTGAATGAAAAAGTTCTTGAAACTCATCCATAGAAAACCCTAAAAAAAAGGAAAGTACTAGTCAACTCTCTGAAGTTGTAGGGTCACACCACGGTCTAACTCAACTCACTAAGAACCATCTATTCATCGTCATATTTGAGCTTCATAACAAGTTCAATTGTCTATATATGACATGACATGTTCATGAAAATCCCGTGTATGGGTGAGTAAAATAATACTCAGTAGGACACCCTGAAAACAAAACATAAAATACCATAGGGGAAAAGTCGCTAAGAAGGTATAGTCAGCTCTACACAGGTATATGTATATAGAAAATATATTAAGAACATCCATATATACTCATAAAAGATTCCAAACCTCAAATATCTCATCCACTACCATTCTTATGCATTCAATCATAGAATTGGATATCTCACTCCAGGAACTATCTGATTGTAAGAACATAGAATAGGTCTTCCAAAAGTTACCAAGAGAACCAAATTTTCTTGAAATGTCATGTAGTTTCCTAGATAAATATAATATCTATAAGACATGGAGTTTTGATAAGACATGAAGTATCTATAGGACACAATGTTTGGATAACACACGGAGTTTCGATACATAGATAGTGGGTCAACCACGCCCATGGCTCACTGGGGGTACTCCTGGACCTACTCAAAACAACATACTATATTGGGGAGCAGTTACCATGTAAACTTTGGTCACACCATCTCCAAATACCCTATATAAGGTATCATAACTAGAAGTGAGGGCCATCAGGACTCTCAATGTGATACATTCTCCAACCCGCTCAGTCAACTATCCAAGCTGGGCTGAGACAACTCACTTATGAACATGGGTCCTCCTCTATGATGGGAACAAGATCCTGCATAGAACCCTTATAGTAATAGACAAAATTTAACACTCCCAGCCTTTAATAATCCAATTAAAAACACACCAATCCCTCTCAAAATTACTGGCTCATCTCAAGGATACCAAATCCCTAAACGTATCATCAAACGAATTCCCCATTTGAATGTTATGGCTATTTTATTGAAAAGGTCTGATCCTGGTCTAGTCCAGGTCCGATTTGTCCAATAGGACCAGATCTGACCCATCGTACAACCCCACCGGTTCCGGCCGACCCATCCCAGCCCAGGTCAATAGGCATGCTGGGTCGTGGCTCGGCTCCCATATCCTGCTCGCATGGCACGTAGTCCAGCTCGCTCCACTGTACTATGTTTACCTCGACTGAGTTCGCCACTGGTCAATGTATCACCACAATGTTCCCCACTTCCCCCACATCTTGCTACCACCACAGAACACTAAATGTTGTCAAGCCATGGTTCACACTAAAACTACCTCCAGATTTCTCTACCGGTGTCGGTCACTTGTGTTGGCACGTCGGTGGCCCCTTCTGCGGGCCAAATGTTCTCCTCTGGTGCTCTTTTTTGGAAACAGAGGGATTTCTATGATAGTCAGCGCACTTTCTTCAATGAACTAGGATCATATCAATGTCACGATCCATCCGGATGAAAAAACACTCGAATTTTCATATCTGTCGATTCAATTAAACATCTATGTCTTCATCATCATCACACATCCAATAGTTTGGCTAGGAAATAGATATCCAATTTCATATCATTCCACAAAGAAGAGGAGGCGCAATGATCATCTGTTCACAAACAAAAAAGAACATGAAGAACACAGATATCCCAAATAACATTGGGGAAGAAAAGCACATGGATCAACTCATGGATCAAAATGTAGCCATTTTTCTTTTCGGCCTCGATCCATTCCGTAAGAATGATCACGAAATCATATCAAATACTTAATCAAAACGAACCTCAGAATAAAACACCATAATTACACCCATCCCATAATAATTAGTTGTCCATGGGTCAACCTATTCGTTGGATAGTCTACATTAGTCATTGATTTTCAAGAACAGGGAAATGATTATTCAAAACTGAAACTCACTTCCACAATTTGGTTTGATATCTAATGAAGAATGGTCACCACATCATTGTCCTGGTCATAATCCTTCGAATCCAAGGTTCGTCTATCTTGAATTTCCAATCTATTGGTGTTTTTTAGAGAGAGAGACATTTCCTTTCCTTTGAGGATTTATATGGTTAGGTCATAACCATGGATTCCTGAAAATATATAATATTAAAAGATAACCAAAATTGTGTCAAAAATGATTTTTATTAAATTATTTTATTGAAATTTACATCCAAAAACAATCTTTCACAGCTGGCCCAGGATAGTCGATGTTTGGCAATGCTTATAGAAAACACCTTCTTACAAACTCAACAGTGGTCTATGATTTTCGATCGGAGTTACCATTTATGTTTTATTAGGATTTTACAATAAAATATTTTTTTAGTGATTTTATTTACGGTTACACCCTTTGTGAATTATTTTACAAATGGCCTACACTGATCAATGTTATGTCTTCCCTAGGGTAAATCCACTATTCTGAGCTCAATGGTACCCTCAGATTTCTAATCTGAGAAACCTCTTAAATTTTATTTTACCTTTAATGAAAATTCACGTACGCATACTATTAAAATAATAACATTTTTAAAAAAACAAAATATGCACACTAGGCCTCAGAATTGTATGTCATCCTAGCGCCTAGTCTTTGAATTTTCCCAAAAAAAAATTAAAAATAAAATTTGTAAAATCTGAGACATCACAGATCAATCTGATGAGTTGGTATAGCTCCTTTTGACCATCCTGTATCTTTCTAAACATTTTATTGTTCCTAGATTACAAAATTGATTCTGGTAAAACATCACTTAATTGTTTATCTGATAAAATCATTATTTTTTAACTTATTCACTTCCTTCTAATATATGTTTTACTAATCAACATGATTTCATAAACACATAATATTGGATCCATTTATCATATAATATATTTTATCAATATACCTCCTAATACCATGATTAGGAAGTCTTTTTTAATTGCCTATATGATCAAACTCAAATTCATCTTGGTATTGACACTACCTCTCTCATATTATTTCTACTATACAAAATTAAAAATGATCTAGAATAATCATGTCTGTTTTTTCATCTCCGAATCCATTTTATTTAGTTATTTTTAAATACCACTTTATGGTTAATTGGTAACATCAAATTCAAATTCTAGGAAAGCCACCCAGACTACAAGATTAAAATCCAAAATATTAAACAAAAAACCACATATGAAATTAAAATAATTCCTGCATCAAATCCATCACCATCAGAACACCTCAGGACACAAATTCATTATATGTAATCCTCCTCAATATTCACCCCCAAAAAAGTTGAACCGCCTTTATATCACCATATCGTTATACATCACCTAAGAGAAGCCATTTTCCATTCCATCCATAGCTTCAATACATCATCATAGAAAGTAACGTTAACCGTGTTTCCATCCTTACACCATGTATTCATCATCCCCATCCAAAAACCCATTGGCAATCACCCACATCACCACTTTGTGGATGATGCACCAAACAATCAATTAAAATAGAAACAGAAACAGAAACAACGTAATTTACATTTTTATTACTAAAACCAAACATCACCATCATCGATGCAGTAAAAAACTTGAATACATACAAACGTAGTTCTCACCCAGAACACCGAAGACCATCAACCCACATGTCCCAATACATCTTAGTTCCACCTCTCTAGATATGAATGGTTGCGGTTTAGAAAAACATGATGTTATGGAAAGGATATGAGTGGCCAAGGGCTCCAAATGTCAGTTGTAATGATGAGGAAGAAAATCAGAAATCGTCATTGTGCAATAAAATAGACTCATGCTGGGCCTAAAATCCCATCAACCACTGTACAAAAAAATCTAAAACCTCATAGTATCCACTACTCTGGATCGGACATGGATAGGTGTTGAGGATAGAGTGGATCGATTAGGTTTTGGGGTAAAAATTTATCCAAAAACAATTAGACTTCATCAGGGCCACAAAACTATCCCTAATAAATTTTATCATGAGAAAACCGTCACCATTGAAGGTTGTTGTTACTGTCGAGGGTGAAAAACAGAAGCACCTTCACCCGGGCAGTCCACAAGAATCATCCTTGCTAAACCATAAAACCTTCCAAAGTAGCTTAAATGTATAAGAAGAGATAATAAAAAGAGAGACCATGACTCAGGGGGAGTAATGAGAAAGGGTAAAAGGAGAATAAGATGAAAGGGAAAGGGGGAGGAGGGGAGGGGAGCGGGAAGGAACCAGACATCATAAAAACATCCCTCAACAAAATTACCATCGAGGAGAACCCTATGAGGGGAAGATATGGGGAGACAATTCTCCAAGGCCTTCATCAAATCTCTTTCATTCGATGGAATTTATAAATATCTATCAATTGGAAAATCACTAAATTCATTCAATTGGAACTTTATATTGTTATCCCAATTAGTAACACTCATTCTAGTGACGTGATATTAACACAAATCTAACTAATTCACTTCATATATCATATTCAAATAGAATGTTCATTCTATCATTTTGATGATCCTCAAAATGAACTTTTGGAACTCACCTTATTCTTTAGGGACAACATCTCTTTCATAAAAAACATAGTCTAGTGGAATAATGCTCCATGGACAAGATCTGGTAGACTTTAAATAATAGAACCCATTAAATATTTATTCATTAAACTTCTTCCAAATTTCTATATAACCATTGAAACCTGAACCTTTTACTAGATATATATTCCAAAATATCTTCTTTTTGAATCATCATAAACTTATGACTGGTATATACAATTCATTAGCCTTCATGAGTGTCTATCCAATGATTATTTAAACTTCTTTAATTTATCATTGTATAGACATAACAAAAATATCATAGGTCAAACTTTTATTTTTATTACTTACAATAAAATCATATAAACTCATATAGGATCATGAGTATAATCATGATGTTATGAACTTGAGGATTAATGACGAAAAATCTATATTTGTTAATAAAAACTCATACCCACTTTAAATAAATATTCATAACCTTCTAATGCAATGTTTCTTAAAAAACATTAGAAACACTTTCTCACTTTTAATAAAAATTCATTTATAAATAGGATGTTTATAATAAATAAAACTAGAGTAACACAAAAACATCTTAAATATTCTTTGTTATAACTCATTTGAATAATTGGAAATATTATCATCATACATCACAAAACGTTCTCAAACTATTATAAATCGACATCCTTTCTGATAGATAATTCTCTAACACTATATCTTTGGATTTTTCACTAATTTTTATGTAATTTCATCCCTTAGTGACATGTATGTTTGTTTAACCAATAAAATAAACTCCCCTAAAATATTATTCTCATACATTATTATAATAATGTCATTTTGAGTTCACAACTTATAGAGAACATGATTTTTGCTCCACCTACCTGACAATAGAATCTAAAGGATAATAATGGTATATTTTCATAGGATCATTATTATTTCGTTGGTGGAGGATGAACATTTAGGTACAACCTAATTTAATATATTTTTTCTCTTGGAATATAAAATTTGAAGAAAAATATTTATACATTATTGAAATATAATTAAATATAACATCCACACCAATTACATTTTTTAAATTAAATGTTAGTAAATATCAATTTCATTTTATCTGGAATGTTTTACATGATTTTAATAACTATTAATGGTATATTAATAATCCCAACGATTCATCAATAGTTTACAAACATTCACTATAACATATTCCAAATAAATATTTATCTACATCATTTAAGTACAATAATGGATGATTACAAAATATTCTGATTCAATTGTGATTTAAGTGAAATAACATTGTTTTTTTATGCCAAATTACAGAATGTTTTAAAAATAAGAAAGTCCCTCCTAATTTTTATTTTATGTAATTAAAAACTCAATCCAAATATCCATCATTAGTCACACTAAATTTCAACTCATTTATTTATTTATTTTTCATGCTATAAATTGATATTCCTTTAATGTGTTTGAATTTTCTTTTCTCTTCCATTATATAAGCTTTATTTGGATTAATATGATTTTTTCTCAAAATGTAATTACTTATATAATACTTGGACCTGAATAAAAAAAGATATAGTAATACTCCTATCAACATATTGAAAATTTTTTTATTCACACATATACCATCATCATATTTAATAATTTTCTTTCTAATAAAAATTTTAGTAAAAGCATCCTCTGATTCCACCATGTCCAACTTTTATGGAAACTCCTTGGTATGTATTTCACATGAGAAAAATATGTATCTTCCTCACTATTAAACATGTAGTCACATAAATAAATTTAACACTCATAGCATTGAAATATTAAGCATCGTATTCATTTTCTCAATAAATTCATTCTAATATTTCTCCATGTCCCCATAAAAAATTATATCATCAATATAAAAAATGATTATTAGGGTAGATTCTCTCATTTTATTCACATAAATTATTTTATCAGTGTTACCATTAGATAATTTCCACTTTTTCACGAAAATATCAATTTTAAAGTACCATGACTAAGAAGCCTTTTTAAACCATAAAAATTTGTTTCTAGATTACACACCATGGTGCCATTATTTACCTATATGAACCCATTGGTTTTAAAAAAATATAATCTTATTCATCAATCAATCACTTTAAAAATGATGACATAACATCATTTGATATAATTTTTATCATAGATTAAACAAACCTTCAAATAATATTCATTCCAATATGAAAATTAGAGATACAAATTATTAAAAATAATCACCTTCCACATGTGACTAACCTTTGAAAACTAACCATTCATTATTTCATTAAAATTTCACTTGTTTGATAGTCTTGTTTCTTTTTGAAGAACTAAATTGTAAAAATTAAATTAATTATTGTAGTTAGATGAATAAGATTCTATGTTTCATTATTTTCAATCTAATCTAAAAGTTAATTTATCACATTTAACCATTGGTTGAGTTCAACTTGATATAGAACTGACTATTGTTCCAACTATGACTAGAGTGAAGTATGATTTAATAATTTCAATTTTCTTCTGGGTAGAAATGGGTTATCCTGATTTCAAATTATTTTTTCTGATTCAACCTGTATTCATAATTGTTTTAGTTATAAAAAAAATCATCCCACCCTACTTTAATCATCACTAGTCCAATATATTTTATCATTTTTTAAATCATTCCTTAAATCATCTTCCAAGGCGTTACCATTATTTGAATCCAACATTCTATATTCTATTAAATATACTTTTTCATTTAAAAAAAACATAATTATGTTTAAATATTAAATACATTCACATATAAGAAATAAACAAGCCTATTTAGTTTCTTATTCCAAAACTTATAAATTCTTATATATTTAGGTATTCCTATAAATGAATCTCATTAATTTTTTTCAAACAATATGAAATTATTTTTCTTTAACTTTTTTAAGAAAACGATCCCAAAAACATTGATTTATTTCACTATAAGGTTATTATAATAAAATATCATATTAAGAGACATTTTATTTCTATTTACAAAAAATGTTATTTTTTAACTTGAAAATATTTACTTGTATATTTTCTGTATAGGGATTTCAAAAGATTGTATTTATAGAGAAACTTTATTCTGATTTAAACTTGTCTTCTATTTTTAATTTCCATTACTCGATTTTATTGAGGATTATAGAGAACATTGTATAGATTTATGATTCTAGTTTTTTTCAAATAGGAAATGAATGATTTGTTTATATACTTTGTCTCATTTTCAGTCCTTATATTTATAATATATAAACAATGTTATTTCTAAAAATACTATTTGAACCTTCTGAACAACTCTATAGCCTATGACTTATGAATCATGGATATAATGTTGTTCGTCCATGTAAATCCATCATTAGAAGTAATAGTTTAAGAATAAATAATTATTGACTAATCTCAAATAATCCCAAAAATCATAGACTTTATAACCTAGATATAAATGGAATATAAGATTTCATCTTTCTTATGATGTCCACTTACCAAACTTCCTTAAAAAAATTGGAAACAAAAACATATTTATTCTTTAGTTATGTTGTGTTTCTTGAATCATCTTTCAATGAATTTTTTATAATCCTTTTCTACCATATATTTTATGTGATGATTTTTTTCATAAACCCCAAATCAGTGATTCGGCCATTAAAATTTATCACAGTGGTGACAATGATTCTGTCTCACGAGGACGATGTAGACAGTGTGGTCAGGTTGTCAAATTGTTTATTTTTATTTGTTAAATGATAAAATTAATATATCTATAGGTGGAAATTTAAAATTATATTAAACAAATTAAACTAAAAAAATATGATAATGTCTATAAAAATGATATATGTTATAAATTATTAGTAGTTTTGTTTGAAAAATATATGCTAAAGTAATAATAAGTGGACATGCTTTAGTCCACAGACACATTCATTTTCCACCATTAACCTAAATATCAAATTATATTTCTTAAAAATCACTCAAATTAAACCATATGAAATCTTATATATCCTAGAAACTATATTTATATCTCAATTTTCGGTTTTGATACCATTATAAATGTTTTTCAATTTTTAATATACCTCTATGTAAATAAAACTAATTTCATTTTTTGTCCTCAATGGGGTGACCACACCCAAAGAAATTTTAAAAATCGTTTAATTATTTTACATTAATAAGATTTTAGATATTATAGAAATAAATATATTAATGTGTCTTAATGAGAGAAAATATAACTCCTTTAATTATGAAAATAGTTTCTAGAAAAATATAAAAGGTACACATTGATGAATAAACTCTAAATGAATGTTTCCTTGGATCTTCACTCACACCACAATTTGGATTTTATTCCTTAATGGATTAATTTCTCTAAAAAAATAATCCACTTCCCCCTTAAAAACCCTCTAGAATAAACCACTCTCTCAATCTCACCATTATTTCAAATGGATGTGGAGAAGAAATATATAGTAAAAGCATGTGGAAAATGACATGTTCTATTTCTAACCACTAAATTATTGAAACAATTCATCATAGTTCGTGGATAAGTATTCAAAAAACTCATTATTAAAAGTTTTACTAATTTTATAATGTGTCTAACAATATCATTTTAGTTCTATGAAAAATTTGGTTCAAATGTTATACCTTAATTTATGAAAATATTTTTCTAGGTGAAGTGTCGATCCATAATCCTCTACTTTTCAAAATTTAAAAATAAGATAAATAATATGTTTTCTCTCATATATATAATGAGAACATGATTCCTAGAGTCATATTTCTTTTCTATATAGAATAATATCTTTTAGATATATGTCTCATGTATTATTCCTTATTTAATGAAAGTCATTCACTTCTATCAGAAAATATATTCTCTAAATTGAGTTATGTTTTTGGACTATAAATTAGTGATTCAAGACATGGTCCAATAGAATAAAATAACTACCACACGTAATTTGTTTCTAAATGTAATTTTTAAAATTTGATCAGTATTGATAAATTTATGCACAAAACACTAAAATAATAAAAACTGTTGAAATTCAATAATTAAGGAATTTTCACAATTTAGCTCAAAACAAAGTAATATTATAAAAGTGATGAAATTTAATTCAGAATAGAAAATTATGGTTAATAAACCATTAAAAAATATATATAAAATATTGAAAATATTTTCCCGACCAATTCTGCCACACCTAAAACTTCTACACCTAAACATATTGTCGCTAAAAATAAATTATTAATAAAAATTCAAATCTAATGTCAATGAAATTCATATGCTTATAAATCATGAAACCTGGAATATCATGACACCTAAATATATTAAATTAAGAATTATATATTATTTTCAATCATTAGAGACCAATTTATTTTATTTTTACATGCACAAGGTTTTATTACTCTCCCCTTTCCTTACAAAAAAATATTTTGATTCTGAAAAACGTTTTTCTCATCCATACAAATGGATGTTTCACCGTATGCATAAAAAATTTATAAATATACTCAAATATAATATAAATATTTGTATCATTATTAATGGATAAGAAAGGGTTTTTCTCAGGCTTGATGGTTTTTGGGTTTCAAAAGATATCATTTCTGAAGCAAAATTAGATGAATCGAATCATTATCATAGAAAGATTGTATGATTCTTGTTTCCACTGAATCATGGTATTATATTGTTTCATCATGGCATAAAATTAGCTCCAAAATATTTTAAAAATATTTTTCATGTATATCCTAAATATTCTCCTATTTATAATCCCTTGTGTCTCTCAACCATCTTCTACATATTTTATTTTTTAAACGATTAAAAAAATAGAATCATTTTTTGAAATATACAAAATATAATATTTTTTTCCTCTACATAAAATATCTAAAAATGAATCACTTTAAATATAATTAATTATGTCTCCAACCATTGAATTTTTTCCACTCCATGTAGCCTAACATAGTGTATAAAATTACAATTATGCACCCCAACTCATAAGGTTTACTAAACTTGTTAAATATATATAAATAGAGGCTTGGATTTGGAAACTAGATTATAATTTGGTAACCTAACTTGATATACATATCTATTAAGGGATAAAAATGATCAAATTAATATGTTAATCCAAAAAAATATTATCTTAAAAAGTATTCTCTTAAACCTATGGAAAGTGGTAAATCATTTAAAACAAAATCTCATTAAAGATCACATGTTTTTAAAGACATTTTGATTGTTCTAGTAAATATAAGATTTATTTTGATCACTCAAAAAGTTGTATTTTTGTTAGGAAGGTGTTAAAATAGTTAAAATTTCTTGGTGGAATGTGATTTTGAACATTTAATAACATCTATTTTCTCGAATTAAAATTTGGGTGGCCTTTTAATGAATTTCCTAAAAATTAATCCAAAAAACAGAAGATTTATACATTCTTTTACATTTTGTTCTATGAATCTTGTTGTTTGTTTTTTTTGAAACATTTTTTGAATCAACATGGAAAATTTAATTTATGATAACAATATTTTTATATGACTTTTTTAGTTGAACACTAGAATTTGGTAATAAATTATGTAACCAAAAATTTCAAAAGAAAAGACATATTATCCATATATAACCAATGATATCAACCCTCCACATTTATTTTAAAAAAAATTAAAAATTTTCAATCAATGTTTTCATAAAAAATTATTATACAAAATATATGGTGTGAAAAAAACAAGTGGGAAGGAAACCACAACCCATTCCCACATTCTCACAACCTATTTTCTATTTTATAGCAGCATCCTTGACCTATCATCGTAAAATATGAAATTTTGAACTATTATTATTCTAAAAATATATATTCCATCATAGAAAAGTCCCTCATTCTCGTATATCTCTTATATGGATGTCTAGATGAAAATATTTAGTAAAAGAGTGTGGGAAATGTGTTTATCTCTTTCTTTCCACTGAATTATTAACCAACTTCTTCATGATTCATGGATGAATTTTTTGAATGTTCCATCTTAAAACACGTTCTTAAGAATATTAGTGGCGCACTCACAAAATTTTAGTACTATTTAAAAATGGTTAAAATGATTAATCTAAATTACTAAAAATAATGTTTTTTATAAATTTTCTCTTCCACTTCCATTTGTTTTTCGAATTCAAAAACATCATTCATGGAAACATTTCTCTCATATATTTAATGTGAACACACTTCTTGGAGTCGTATTTCATTTTTAGAGATAATAAACAAATATTTAGTTCTATATCTTGTTTTATACCTTATTTTATGATGGTGTGATAATTCATTTTAAAAAATACTTTCCAATTTGTTTGACTTTTTGGGCCTTCAAATGGTTTATTCAAAACTTATACCCAATTGAGGAAATAAATCCTACAAGTAAATGGTTTCTAAAAAAATTTAATAAAATTTTCTCATTATTGAAAAATTATTTCCTAAAACACCAATATGATAATGAATATTAAAATTCCAAAATTTGGGAATTTTAACAATTTAGCTCTAAACGCATAAAATTAAAAAAAACTAGTGTTACATTTGACGAAAAATTAATAAATATTGAATAATTGAAATACATATAAAATATAAAAAAATTATAATTTCTATCAATATGCCTATGTATTCAATGCCAAATCATATTTCCATCCTCAAAACAAAAGTAACATGATTTTTATGGGTCTCCAATGATGAATAGATTATAACTGGTTCTTTCTTATATAATAAAAACCTTTTCATAATTCAATTATTAAATGATAAAAAAAATTATTTTATAAACATAAATTATTTTACATCTTCAAGATGTATCTTGGAAATTGTTATGTTTTTCTTATCCCCATAAAAAGCAACCTTCGATTTCAGTTTCTGAACATCAATACTAACCATTATAACTCCTATAATTGTTAGGGAACTATAATTTATAAAATAATATTCTAATCATCCATTTATGTTAATATTTTTCATTATGATTACATCTCCTGTCATATGTTATGAACATATACTTTATATAATTCAAGGATTTTTCCATTTTTTGTCTTTTAGAGTCCTATCAATAATAATAGATATTTCTTAACATTTTATTTTCTTAGATTCCTTTTATTTAATATCTTATGAAACGTTTTCCCAAAATCCTTTCCACACATTCATTTACAAGGTGTCCTAGTGGGTTAGATCTTCTACAAACATCCTCTATGTAATCAAAGTGTTTTTTCCTTCATGGGTTTTTAACCTCAGATAAATTTTCTTCTCTTACTCATATAACATACGAGATTTACCCACTTTAATTCCATTATTACTCACCATTACAAAATTTTTATTTTGATAGAGGGAGACATGTTGAACCAATAACTATAAACTTTCTTCCAGTATATACTATAATATAAAAAATATAGAATGAATCATAACCTTATATTGAAAAATTATCTTTCCCTATGATTTGATTGTTGAGGATGAGTATAATTTTATATAACTGGTCTATTTAAGCTCTAGAACAAATTTAATATGAATTCTATTTTCAACTTTTATAGATTTAATGTGTTTCTCACATCCTTTATCTAACTAAGAATTCCCAATTTTTCCTCACAATATCATGGTTATTAAAATACAATAATCTAATTATGTTTATCAGTGTATATTTCGCCTGAATCATGGTATGAGATCCTCCATAATCTTGGGTAATTTTATCCATTACCTATAATAATTTTTCTAAATTTTAACTTATCTAATTAAAGTTAAATTCAACCTCATGGAATTTTGATTGTGTTTTAGAAATATAATCTTATATAATAGTGAATTTATCACTATAATCATCCACCTTCATTCCTTGTTCTCTAACTTCAACCATGATATTATTAATATCGATAATGTACACCTCAACCATGATAAGGAATTCTTCATTTACAATATTCTTCTTATCAATTTCTTACTTAATGATTTTGAAAACATTATTGTTTTTTTAATAAAGAAATTCCAAAGCTATAATATCATCCAATATACCCAATATGTTGAATTAGATTCATATTCATCATAGTTGTAAGTATATTCCATTCTTTCAACATTAGAAATAAAATTTCTAATATTCACCTGATTTTCATCTTCTAATGAACTATTTTCATTTGATCCATACTCTACCTTTTTAATTAGAATACTTATTATGTTATTTACACAGATTATTTTACTTATATTGGATTTATTATCTTCCTATGATGTTTTTCTCTACTTAATCCAAAAATTAATTTCCTAAGAACCATCATCATATTCTTCAAATTATTTATTTGATGTATTCATAGAAATGTTTCCAATCCCTCCACTCCAAAAATAATTATTTTCTTGTTTTTAATTATTTATTCTTCTTCAATTTCAATTATTTTTATAAATAAGGGACATCATTGTATCATTTTCTTTAGAATCAATTTCCATA
Organism: Viscum album; assembly: GCA_963277665.1. Lineage (NCBI taxonomy): Eukaryota > Viridiplantae > Streptophyta > Magnoliopsida > Santalales > Viscaceae > Viscum > Viscum album. The sequence continues at coordinate 1,412,170,994 of OY728134.1, forward strand.
TCATTTTATTTACTTTGTTACACTATCTAATTCTCAAGTTCATGAGTTTTTATCTTCATCGTATATTTAAAATCATTTTCTTCCATATTCTTCTTTTTTAATCATTAACCATTACTTATCTCATATTAAATAATAAAATTATGAAATTCATCAATAGATAAATCATCTTTATCTATTAAATTTGTGATGTTAGATTCAAATAAGTCTAGAATGATCCACATTATTTTCTTAAAAATGGTATAATATTCAAATACATCCCTGAAACCACATATGTTTCTAACAATCTCATTATATGTAGTACATTATTCATAAATAGATTTTTTATCATCGATTATGATATGTCTAAAAATACTTATAAAGATTTAATTTTCCCCCATAAACATTAACATTTCACTCTAAGATACTTTTGATTTTTCCCTTGGTTACCCAGATTTTGTGAGACCCATCACCTTTATATAAACATTTTCTAACACAAAAATTTTGATAGGATTCATATATTTCCAATCAACTTTATGATTTATTTTTGGATCATATGTCATAGGAGAACCTTTATTAGTGGTTGTAAATCCAAATATAGTTGTTTTAATCACCTCTAAGGAAATAGATATTAGATAGAGTATTATTCTACTATTTCAATCCAATATTATTTTTTCCCATGAAGGTAGAAATACCTATTCTATTAATTTAGTAGATATTATCAATGATAAGAATCTAACAGGGGTATCCTTCACTTTCATACAACTTGAATTTCCGGAAAACTTGACACCCACTAGAATGGGGGATTATTGTTTATATATTATAACTTACCTTCAACTTGAAATTAACTACTAAAATATATTTGAGTTTTTATAATTTTCAATATTATATGTCACCACCATAATTCATATGAAAATTTCAGAACTTAGAGAATGGCACACATGAGTTATAAGTTATTCCTTTCGTGTGGGTGACTATATCCCTTCCATGTTGACACATATCGTTACAAGGATATTAACTATGATATAAACATAATTGAATTGATCCAATTGAAACAAGACTCTTTATATATCCTGACAGGTAATTATAGTGACTCTAATTAGGTATAATGTTTTTAATATTTTAATACAAACAAAAATAGTGAAATTTACAAAACTATCAATGTAACATCACTTGTAGATTATCTGTCTGATTTACTATGTATGGTACTTCTCTAACTTCATCTGGTATGAAAATTGCAGTTAAACATAACAAAAATTAAAACACTCATTTTTATTATTTATTTTTAAACTAAATAACGTGCCTCTAACAAATACATTTGTTTGATTCACCTCATAGATAAACCACCATATGATTCATATGTGATCAGTACAACTATTTTTGATTCCATTCCTTTTATAACCAATAGATTCCAATGATAGAAATTCACAATTCATAAACATTACATTTTTTTCTCTATGTTTGGTATCTCATCTGATGCCTTTTTAGTATCACTTTATATATATTATTATTGAGCTATGATAATATATTATTTACATACACCGCTTTGTATAGGTGCATAAAAATAATACAAATGAGGTAAATTGATAGTTTTTTATGCAAACACAAAAATCAAAGTTAAAAGCATACCCTCAAATAAAAATCATTGGGTTCTTATCAACTATCCTAGAATGTTATTGAAGTTTATTAAAATCACACCATTTCTGAAAAATTCTATAGAATTCTTATATAAATGATCATTGATAGAAAAACTAAAATATTATTATTAGGATATTTATAATGTTTGTGTAAATATTCTGATAACTATTTCATTAAAATATTAATGTGATGGATTTTTTAAGAACTTATCTATGTAGTGAATATTTGGTTGGTTTTTTTCTTAATATCTACATTTTTTTATTTTAATTGTAATATTATTCTAGAATATTCAATCTTTTTCTATCTGATGCTCTTCATATGTATATTATGATCACTGGAAATGTGTATGTTTGTCTAGATTGATCGATCTCATGAGTTGGTAATTATCTAGTTAGTCACCATGTATTTACTCAATCCTTTTTTAAAGCATGGATCACAAAACCTAGTATAGTAAAACTTCATAGTATTTATCATTAGATGAAATTATAATTATTTTCAAATTTTCATCCATCCAATTGATCTTGGAAAGATGAAAATGATATTATAAACTCATCATTGTATCCTCATTGATCATTCTTCATCTTTCAATGATGTAAATCATACAACCCTTATTAGTAGAACAACATTAATTATCCATCAAATGAAAATAAAACTCATCTCAAACTTCACATATCCACTCTTGTATTTCTCATCCCATTCCACATTGAAAAATTTGTTTTAGTTTTATAGTTACTTTATTCAATGTACATTGTAAATATGTGTTTTGTTAGAACTTCACTAAATTCTATCCAGTGGAATATCATATGATTAACTAAATATATTGGATTCATTCTGGTGACTTTCTCATAACATACCTCTTTCTAGTAGTCTTTGTATCTCTTTTTCTAAAGGAATTTTTTACATTTCTATCAAATGATCTTTGTAAATATATTGAAGAACTTTCCTTCTCTTGGAGGGACAATATCTCTATCGTAAAAAATCATTCTGATGGAAAATTTTCCAATAGTCATGATCTATTTGAATTCGTATTATATCATCCTAAAAGACTTCATAAAACTTAAATTCATATATCTTGAAACATGATCATTAAACATGATCAATTGTACAAACTAACTATTATGAAATTTTAGTTTTTTAAACAACTCATATACTTATGACCAGTATACTCCATTTATTGATCATCATGCATTACATTACAATGATAGTTTTAATATCATAACATTTATTTCTTAAAAAGATAACACAAGAATCATGTTTCAAAATCTGAATACTTTTCTATGAAGAAAAATCATATAAGCTCATCTTAGATCATGAGTATCTTCATGATTTTATTAACATGCCAATTTCTAAAGAATCATCTATTTTTTTAATCATTCTTACTCTCTATAGAGAAATGTTCTTAACATACTAAAGGTGTTTTTCTTAAATAACATTAGAAAAACATTCTCACCTATTATATAAGATCATTCGCAAAAAGGATGTCGTAAACAAATACAGTAAAAATAATAAGAAAACACCCTAAAAGGTATTCAATGATGACGTTGTTTTCTAATGTTGAAAATCACTGATTTATACTCCACTTTATTCTATATATATTTCCTGAGTTTTGAGTTATTTTCATGGCACTCATGATATGTACACCATCATATATGAAAACCCCTTAGAGAGAGTTCTTATGAAATGCAGTGATGATATTGATATACTTACACATAGGTTAGGATATTGATAGCCATGTGGAACAGGCCAAAAATCAAGGCCTTATGGCTATCAATTTGACATGTCAAAACACTATTCCTTATGAATAGAGACTCATCGTCATTTTTTACCTACCTAAGACTCGATGCGTTAGGGATTTCATGTAACATGTGACCGAGCTTGTGAATACTTTTTAATCACTTGTTTTATCCAATTATTATCCTTAAAGTATAGAGTGTAAGAAGGTATAGTTTGGGGATCATTTAGGCATGGTTTGAATAATTATTCTTGTTATATAATTTTTATTGTTTCTTGTGGATTCGTTTTAATCATGAAACACACATGTTATACATGTGAACTCCTATTAGAGACACATTGGGGTGCCCTATATGTTTTCATTACTCACATCCTATATATATATATATATATCATGATGTACATGTAGGACCCCAGAAATGGAATGGGTCCCATTCTATATAGCTGAGTAGTGAATCATTGAGATTTTAGAGCTACTAGAATAGACTCTGGAGGATCACCATTGGTTTTATATTTTTTTATTTTTATAAATGTTAATCTATTTTTTTCTTTCCCGCACTTGGATCCCAATTGATCTAATTTTTTCATAATACATGTATTCAATTTGATATCTCATTGTTATGTCATATCTTCAGCATTGATTACACTCAGAGTTTAATCTCCCCACTAATGGTATTTAGACCCTCGATGTTACTCAGCATCCTCTTGCATATGTGTTGTCGTGCATGAATGTTTTGTGGTTCCTTGACTCAAACCTGGTGGTTTTAGTTGGGTAATTATAAAAAGAAATCAGAGTGAAGTTTTTAAAATTTATTTTAACCCAACTAAAACATGGTAGAAAAGAGATAGGATGGGTGGGACTCAGGTAGCAGAGTTTCCCTAGAACTAGATAGTTCATGTTTAACAGACCTCAGAGTTAATGTTGATGAGATATCTATTTCTTTTTTTATTGGTTTTGGGTGTGTTTTTGCATCATGATTTAAAATATAGGATCACATGACATATATATATATATCCATTTTCTTATGTGTGCTAGTTCTTTAATTAAATTACATGGAAAATCATTCCATTCATGATAAATGTTTATTCTTGATTGAGTGATATATCTATTTTTTAGGTTCTTTTGATATGACTATTATAATTAATGAGTTGAACATGAGCATGTAGTTTTATATATATATATATTTCAAAGTAACTGAAATTTATGGTTATAGACCTTGGTTAGTTCTAGGAGTGTTATAGATTGGGTTATGGGTTGAATCATATATGATCCATCTGTGATCCTATTGAAGGATTATGATTTATTTTATTGACTATAGTTTTTCAAAAATGATTCTTTCACAATTAAAGAGACATTTGTATAATGAGTATTGATGGGACCACTAGCTAATGTGGGATTGGAGTCTCCCCTAGGTGGATTCTCATTTTCCACCACCTACTATGTATGAGGATGTAGTATAGAATACTCTCACAACTACTCCATTGGTATATATAGAGGGACCACCTCAACTAGGATTCCTTCAATAGTACTGGGGTGCCAATGTCCATGGTCATCCATTGTAACGATTTATAGATCAGGTGTCCATAATCCCTCCAAGTAACTATGGGGGAACAGTATTCTATGACTATATAGAAATAATATTGGGTTTTTTTTACCAAATTAAGGCATTTGGGGACCTAGAGTTGAAGATGGCATCGTTCACACTAATGGGACTCACTGGGGGGTGGTGGGGTATCTTTTAATAGGAAATAATACATGAGTATCTCACATCAGAGTCCTTAAAATACATTTTATTTGGGGAATTCATTCTTTATATGCTAAAGATACACTAATGGTAAGATTTAACTAATACTAGAAAGGGTCAAAAACAGTATCCACATTTTCTTCTCATTTCACCAAGATACTTTGAATTACTCTTCTCTTTGATAAAAACACAACACCGAAGATGAGGATGTTTGATATATTTCTTCATCCTGACATCAAATGATAAGTTTTGTCCTTCAACATAGAAACTTACACTACGGTTCCAAAAATGGTCTTGACTATTTAAAATGACTTAGAATAGGATCAATATGTTTTTTTCCTTTCACCCTTTAGTATTCAAGTGGGTGGGCCTCTGTCAACTATAATTAGTTCCACTTTTGGTAGTATGAAGATGAAGGCTAAGGATATTCACCCATGATGTTTTTTGAATGAGAAGTGTATAAATTCATCAACCCCCTTAGTTTTGATCTATAATAATCCCACTATGAAGGATAAGACCTTATCATATTATCTACAATGAACCTCAGAGGCAATGTTATTATTGTAGAATTATGGGGATTCTCTATAAGTTTATCTTTGGGGCATTATGGTTCAGGTTCCTCATAGGTAATGGAAAATCATGGTCTATGAACCATGGGTCTATATACGATTATTAGAAGTGGACTCAAGAAAATAACAACTATGATGGTTCATGAATCTTATGGGGAGGTCCATAAAGAAAAAGATGGATGATTATATCAAGTTGATCATATATCAGTAGATGGTAGTGAAGGTCCATATTTAGTTTGAGTTATGGTTTAGATCACATAAACTATGCCTACCACATAATCTTAATACTATCACATTATATTCTATTATATAATCACATACTGTTTTTAGAATTGACATATTATTCATGTTGTCTTCTGAGTTTATTTCTCTCTATAGTCCATTGGTGATAAAATAATATCATCTTAAGTGATCTTGGGAGTTCTATAGAGTTGATTTTGGTTATAGAAATATATAGGACTTCATGATTTTTTAGTTGAAAAAAATTTATCTAATTATATTCATCGATTGGCTGACCAATTTACAATATCACACTGAGTACTATCAGAGACATGTATCATTTACAAGACTAATTGGATATCAGATTTTGTTGACCTATGAATAGGAGTTGGGAGAATGTTGAATGGGTCTATAAATGATTCATCTTGTAATGATCAAATCACATATTATAAGCTTATCTATTTCTTCCAAATAAGTGTTATCCCCCTTAACTTTTCATCTAGTTGTGTGTTTATATCAAAAATTCTTCCTAGATAACTTTTCATGAATTCCCATGATAGAGGATTTGAATATGATACATATAATATATACGGTTCACAATACATTTCAATACTGGTTAAATAGTGTAGTTTGGGAGGAAGGAGATTTGGGTATATCTCAAGGGCATATAACATAATAGATTTATTTGTCTAAATAATTCACCATGGGGTGAAACTATTTTTCAGAAAGAAGGATGATTGTAGTCTTCGACTCTGTGTAGATAATCAAAAATGAATCAGATGATAGCGAAGAATAGTAATCCTTTTCTCTGGATTGATGATCACTTTGGTCAGTTACTATTTGACCAGTGGTTCTCCATGAATCATTATCAATGAGCTATTAGTAGTTTCTTATTAAAGGGTAATACATCCTAAAATGATGTTTTATAGAAGATATGTGTTATACGAGATCTGGGTAATGTATTTTGAAAAGACCAACACACTAAAAATGTTAATCGATCACATGAAAACGATCTTCCACTCATATATCGACTCGTGAATAAAGGTATTTATGATATTTTTATTTTCTCCAAGACCTCAGAGAAGATTTCTAGGTATATCGGTGTAGTACAATGTATAAATTGACCACATCATATTTACAGACCATTTTTTAACTATATGTTTTTGATTTAGTATAGGAATTTCATTGGATATGTGGTGTATGAGATAGTTAAATCCATGGACCTATAGGAATTTCAGGTGATTATGTCATGTACTCATCCCATTACTGTGTTTGATATCATTATATTTCTGGGTTTAGAGGGACACTATTATCATTTAACCTAGTACTTCTTCAATTTATCATCATCAATTACTACATTGAAGAAGGATGGGGAAAAGTTTTATTGGTTAGAACAGTCTGATAAGTATTTTCTTTATTTGATGAGGAGAATATACTAATCTCTAGTGTTTATATTTAAGGGTCTATGTATTGTTTGTATTACTTATCACAATACTTCATTAGTCAATTGGGGAGAAGTAGTTATGTAGAGGGAATGAGTAGGTTCTTATAGGTCATAAAATTTGTGACCCAATGAGTTGGTATATCATACCGAGAACATAGATATAGATGTTTCAGTCTATTCTATGATGTTTTCTTCACACTATCACTTTGGTGAGAGGTTCGCTATATATACAAAGAATAAGAGTCTTCACTAGATCATCCCATAGTGGAACCTTAATTTGAGGTATAGTTTTTTGGTAGATTATCTATAGAATTTCAAAATTTAACTATAAAATTATTTAGGTAATCGTAATTGTTTCGAAGATACTCTTACCTGTGTGAAATTGGTAGCTCTGGATCTCATTGATTGACCATAGAAGGAAAATTGGTTCCTGATAATCATATTGGATGATTAGAGGTTATATACTTCTAAATAACTTGTATCAATGAGATGTTATGTATTAATGGTCACATGGTTTTTAGTAAACCTGGTAAACGATGCATAAGAGACTACCCGAGAGTGTTTGTTGATGTGGGAAATAATAGTATGTGCTGACATGATACTGAGGTACCCATTAGATAGTGATGATATAATACTACTACTTTGGAGAGTTATAGTATTTTATTATATAAAATAATTGTTCATTGGGGAATTTCATACCTCTAAGTTAGTTATAAATCCTAGAGAGACAGTGATGTACCATGACATTATGAAATATTTTTGGTGGTCAGGGATAATCAGAGACATTGTTTGATTTGTTACATGATGAATTTCCTAATAAAGAATAATGGTTGAGCACTATAATTGTAGTTTTTTATCTAACCGCAACCTATGATAGGTTGGGTGTGGGATCATCACATCTTGGTTTTTTTTTTGGCTACCCAGAACCCCATGGATTTAGGACACTATCAAGGTGATTTTGTATCATCAAAAAATGTATCTAATTTCATAAATATACAATAGGCTCACTCAGTGGATAATCTAGGAAATATATTTTTCCATGAGATAATACACTTTCATAGAGTTCCATTGTAAATTTCATATAATAGATATGAATCTTATACATCATTGTTTTTTTAAGACTTACAGGTGGACATAGGGACTCAATTGTGATTGAGGATAGTGCACCATCCTTAAATAGACAGAAATTTAGTGTTTAAATCCTACATATTTTGGGATATTTGTCAATCTTTATCCCTATAATTTTCTATATCATGGTACCACCACCTAGACCATGTTATGTTCTCATACAAAAATAGATTCCAAGATTCGATTCAGAAGGAAATTTATGTGTCTCTATATTGAAGGGCATATTATTTACCAAATTATTGGAATGATGTTGTTGAAGGATTAGTTTTTGGGGCTATTATAGTATATTAGGCCTATGATATGGGTGAACTCATTAACATGTTCTTGATCACAAATAAGAGACATGAGAATACTTCAACAAACCACAATTGGATAAATGTTCACTTTTCTATAGAAAAATAGGTTTTTTAAGATTCACTACTCAACTGGGTCACTGATGTTTGATAAATAAATCAATTCCAGCACCATGTTATGTTAGACTCCTTGAGACCATTGAGTGGACTTGAGAAATGCAAAAAATTTGGATCATTATTTTCACTTCAAATGTATGCATGATGTGTTTCATGTGTCCTTAATCTGGAGTTGAATACTCAAACCAATTCATATTATTGATTGTGAGGATTCATATATGGATCCTAAAACATCATATATTGATCTCTTAGTGTGGATTCCTTGCTAGAGTGAGAAAGTAATATGATGGAATATGGTTCCACATTTCCTTATTTTATTGCATCATGGATGGATCTAGGATGAGGCTTTGGAGAGAGAGCCTGACGTTCAAGTTTAATGGCTTGAGTTTTTGAGTTTGACTCCAGAGATACTTCTCAAGGACAAAAATTCCTTATAGGGGGAAAATTATTAGACCTCAATTTTGGTTGGATATATTTTTAAAGAACCACCGTTCCTTATATAGTTTTTTAAAACCATGTGAATGTTGTATATTGGGTTTAATATTCTTATGTGAGTCTAGTTAATATTTGGGAATCTTATCTGGGTTTTGGAGATACTATATCCCAAGGTGCCAATAAAGTTCTTATATGGATGGTTTTTTTATCTCTTGATTTCCTATGTGTAAAACAAGAAAGTGGGAAATGAATTATCCGAACAATTTCCAATATGTGGAGAATGGAAAGGGTTTATGTTCCCCATGTCATGGGAGACCCCACTAAAACCATGTAATAGGGAATGGTGATGATATAACTACTTGCTTCTTAGGGACTTATGATTGGGGAATCTATTTCGTGCTGCATGTGTAAGGACACAATTTACATTGCTAGGTCAAGTTTTAGGGATTTTTGATAGTCTTGATTCATTTCTAAATGACTGAAATTGTAATATTTATTCTTCAATAATTAATATATCAAATTGGAAAACATGTGGGATATTATTGGAGGTCTTAAATTCACATCATATTTAATATTTTTCTCTATTAATCAATTTTTTCATCCTTTATTATGGTTCCATATTTATCTAAGTAAATTCTTGATATAAATATGATCAAGGTATTTATCTTATCGAACATTAATCAGATATTTTTTCCTTCCTTGTTTGTCTCAAATCCACATTTCCTTTAGTGGATCTAAAAAATCATAACATCCTCCTTTTTTGGTGCTATTGATATAGATGATCTAATGATGATATTTGGAAGGCCATTCTTTTTTGGACATATGTTTCCTATTGTTCATTATTTGATCATGGAATAACACTAGAATAGACATGGGGCTTGGTCTAGTACAAGGATTTGATTCTATCTTTGATATATAAACAAACTTTTTTGATGATCTTTGAAATTCTGTAGTTACTTTGTTGTGTTTCTCTGGGTGTGTTTCTCATATTATTTCAACCCAAGGGTGGAGTTTCCTTTTCTTCATCAAAATAGGAAGAATAGTATTGATAGTTATTGTCATTGGGTATGTTATTTTTTAGTATTGTATTATTCCTTTTTTAACTTATCTAAAACCATTTTTATTTTATATTTCTCTAGTTATAGGAATTTTTATCATGGAAAATTTATGGTTGGTGTAAAAATGTGGTTTGGGAGAAGAAACCCTTAAAGATCAATGATATTTATATAAAAAACAAGGAGTTAAGAAGTAAATTTCCATTTCTGTCCCTTTTATTCTCAAATTTAATTGGATTCATATTGATCACATAGTTGGTTGACTATTATTGATTAAAATTTCTTATACGTGTTCATGTATCCATGATACCCATTAAGATTTTTGATTCCATTTTTATTGATAGATTATCTTGTTACTATGGTTGATATTGATAAAATATTGTGTATATTTTTGTTATATTCTCATGAAAGATGCTTGGATTTGTAATTTTATCTATGTTTCAGATTTTATCCATGATTTTTGAAGTATTTTCTTAATACTCAAGAAGGGGGGACATTCATGTATGACTCTACCTTAGCTGAGAGTGAACAGGACATGTGGTGATGATGATGATGGATTTACACATGGAATATGATCATAAAATCACTATTTATTACCCTATAACTCTACTCCTTTTGGATACTGAGTTAACATAACTAAAACATATGCCTTTATGAAACTGATAGCATGTACAATAGTTGACCTTTTGTATATACGTGAGACTCAATGCCCTACAGATTCAATGTAACTTGTCACCAACCATGTGGTTAGTTCATGATCACTAGTGTTATCCTATGAATATCCATCTCACACTGAGTGCACACAAGTCTATATGAATATTATGGTTTATTGATTAGAAAATGGGTGAATGTAATGTAGTTTTTATGCATTATTTTTCATTTATTTATATCATGTATTTCACATGTTATACATGCAGACACTTTTTATGGAAACATTTGGTGGTGTCATAATGGATTTTATTACAGAAACCATACATAGGAATCATGATTCACTAGAATAAATGATTAATAATATCCTAGGAAAGGGAAATAGGACTATGTAAAATAGCTTAGCAGTTGATCATGGATGTTTTAGGGAAGCTGAGTTTTTCTTAGAAGGATTGCCAGGGGGTTTTGATTATATATCTCCTTGAACATTACTCATGTTTGGATTTTCATACAAGGAGTTTGATTAGTTTATTTATTTTACTATATGAAAAGCATGTCATCTGATGTTTTATTTATGATTTCATATCTTGAAAATTTATTAATATTTTTGGTTTATAATTTATTTATTTTATTATCAAAAGGATGTGATATTTAGGGTATTGCCTCCCCAAAGATGAGGTTTAGACCTTACTGGTAGTTGAAAGCCTCTTGCATATTGGGAGGCATGCATGAGGTCTTGTGGCTCTCTAGCTCGAACCTGATGATTCGGGTTAGGTTATTACTTATCTAAAGGTAAAATATGGAGGATATGATCCTATTCAAAATCTAATGATCATATAGGTATCAAATATAAAGAAAAATTAAGTGGTCCATTCAATATCCATTATTTTATAAGCTTTAGAAGAAATAAAAATATATATTTTCGACTTACTATGAATGTTCTCGTTTAATTGAGTCTTATTTTCATTAATCATTTTGTTTTAGGTGCTAAAATATGTCAATAGGAAAAGTAAATGAAAAGGGAAAACAGCTCCATAGGGGCTATCCCGTGATGCCTATTCATAGATCCCCATAGCACCACAGCCAGCATGAAGATGCCTCCTTTGTGAAGCCACCGCGAAGGAAGGAGGCAGGAGCCTCTGCGATCCGACATACATTTGTGAAACCATTGTAGAGAAAAAGTACGGGAGGATACGCGATTACGAAAATCCACCTAGTGGATTTGCACCAAGTGTTCCCTGCTCTACGATGCCTCTTTCCTATAAATATTGGGCTTCCCCTGAGCCCAAAATATGGATACTCCAACCTTTTTCCTTATCAGCTCTCGAATAATGATGAACATTCTACTCTGTGAATAATGAGCTATTCGAGGTACTTGAGCATCGCTAAGTGCCTTTCCTTTGATTTAAAAATTACCTCTCTTCATGCAGGGATACCCTCCACAAAGCCCATAGGATTTCATAAATGAAGGACATACATAAGGGGACTCGGGTTTTCTCAAAGCTCCCATGGTTCCAGAAGTTCCTACCATGAACATGTAAACCACAGGCTATGGAATGGTCATTGTTCTTCATGGGGCACAATGCTTCACGGTTCTATGATTTTCAATTAACCATTTCTTCTTGAAGCCCTACATCACGGGAGCCTTTCTACCTCGCAAAGAACTCTCTATGTGCACATACACCCTATACCCAGGCGAGGCCACCCCACTTTTCAAATCATACTCCTTCACGAAGCTCATCCACTACATGGACCACCAATGCTTCACAAGGCCCCTTCCTATGAACCCCTTTTCTCCACAACCCCTTTTCTTGTATGACCCTCTAGGTTTGTATGAAGTTATTTCAAGGTCCCTTGTGTGGTGTTTTACATTTCATTACTTAGCCATATGATTCTTCGCATAGGCACGCTAATGGCTATTGCTTCTTAGCAATGCCACAATAAGGTGGACCCCTCAGTGGATCACTTCACAACACCACCTCACAATGGAATTGGTGACTCCTTCCATTACCCAAGGGTGGGAAGTTATTAGTTATCTTTTTCCTAGGGGTGCGAAGTGAACCCCCCTCATCTAAGCCACAAGACATTAAACTACTAAGAACAACTATCCTCATCACATGATGTTAAATTGTGGTCTCAACCCATGCATCACACGTGGGGTTCCCCGCATCAGACATTCTCCACATTTACTCGTCTCCACAGGAGATAGATATTCCTCACATGGAATTATATCATCTTTGCTAGAGTGGCGCATGTCTAGGGGGAAGGGCAACCATCTTGGTGTAAGCCCCTAGACTTACTTGTGGGAGGTAGAATCTTTGTTCCCCCTCCTATATTACATGCCAAAGGCTAAGATGTGAGATGGTCACATGGATCTTCGTTATCCCATCCCTCTCACACTGGGCTTTGTCGCCACCAGGCCTCTATCCTGAAGCAAGCCCCAATCTCTATCTCCCTGGGCCGCTAATCACTCATAATCCCCTGTTTCCTTTTTGGTCTGCTAACCACATGTACGCACCACTTCACTTTTCATGGACATACCATTGGAGATGTGATCGTGAGGTCTTTGTTGCCTCTTGTTTCTCACATCGATCAGGACTCACTTGAGATTATAGTAAGCAATGACCATGACATCCTTCCTCGGCCGCCTTCATGTGTAAGACCCAACACATTTTGAACTATGTGGACTTTGATCCTTGCCAAGGCAAGGTACATAGGATACCTCCCTGAGCTTCACGCCCAACACCCATTTGTTCTGACCCTCATCCATATTGGTTCACCAAACCATTCTGAACTACGTGGACTTTGGTCCTTGCCAAGGCGAGGTACGTAGGAATCCTCACTAAGGTTCAATCCCAACCCATAGATTTCCTATCCCCCTCACGTCGGTTAACCTTCGTACCACATGACATTAAATTGTATGCCCCTTTTCCATCCCCAAGATGTTAAACGATACCCATTGTAACTATTTATGCTTTGATCCTTGTGTCTAGGCAAGGTACGTAGAAAGACTCTCTGAGTTTCAACCCCAATCAATGGTAAGTCATTGTGCCCAAATCAGTGGTAAGCCATTGTGCCCCAATCATTTGTAAGTCATTGTGCCATGATCAGCGGTAAGTCGTTTTTCCCCAATCAGTGGTAATCTGTTGTGATCCTCATTGATGGTAAGTGTTTTTCAACCCTATCGAATGGTAAGTCATTGTGATCCTCATCGACTGTAATCCATTTTCAACCCTATCCAGTGGTAAGACATTGTGATCCTCATCAAAGGTAATCCACGGTCAAACCCAACCGGCGGTAAGCCGTTATAATCTCCAATCAGTGGTAATCCATCAGAGTCCCCTTGTTGGGACCCACATCTCTGGTGTGCCCCTGAATCATCATACCCACCCTGATTCTATTCACCCATATCCTGAACTACATGGAAATTGATTCGCTACCACAGGGATACATAGGAAACCTCTCGGAGGCTCAAGCCCAACACTCATGCCCCATCAAGGTATCTCTCCCTTGATCCTATGTGTTTCGGGAATGTCATGACCGAACCAAGAGGTTCAACTTCCTCTCGATCCCATACATATACATCCTTATCCTTACTCAGGCCACCACATCCTAGTGAGATCTTTTTACCCACTTTCTCACTTCTCCTAGAAACAATCGGGTAACTAACCAAGTATTTTCGCCAGCATCAGGGCTCCCTCTAGGGGTAGCACCCATCTGATTAACTCTCATTAGTGTTCCGATCGGTCTGATCCATCTCCGCCAGACCATAAACTCATTGCATACCATGTGTTTAATAAGATAAGTTGAGGAAAACCTTAGAGACATGCCCAGGGCATATAATTCCCTGCACTGTACGTGGGATGCCTTTGGAATCCACACTCTAGAGAAGCCCTGTCATAAAGAGAGTAAACCTAGATGCATTAGTGTTCCAGTGTCCAGACACGCCAGAAATGTCCAACGGAACTACTCCCCCGACGAAAATTTGTTGCCCTGACCAAACCCTTTGGAATGTCCTAACATATCAGTGTAATTAACCAGCATCCATGAAGACATGGCAATAGGAAGAGTTTCACAAACAACAGCTTAATCTCTAAGGGAGACACATACTAGGTAACGATCTCTGAGGAGGAATCCGAGGAAGGAGATACAGACATCCCATCAACCCATTTCGATCAAGGAGAAAATGTCCTTGAAGAAGTGATGGATGATTCCCACATTTGGAAAACGGGAATGTGGGGAAAGAGTTGTGTGTCATCTACTAAACGAGAGATGGTTGTGTGCCTCGGTGAAAGTGTCAGAGATAGAAATGGTGAACTCAACATCAAGTTCTTCTCCTCAATTTGAAGATTAGTAGATTCCGAGACATCAGTGAATTAGTGTGTCACCAGATCCAGTAATACGATGTTGGGTTACACTAATAAAATAGTTTTCCAAGTGTGAAACTCACTATAAATTATGGCAGTTCGATGTTGAACATCCCGTTATTTGACATTTTCAGCATGGATCCTTCTTACCAACAATTGAAGACGGAATGTTGTTGGGGCATTGGACATCACTTTTCCTTCTTTCAGCACAAATGGCTTAATCTCCCTACTTTCTAGGACCCAACCTATCATGAAATGAAACTAATCACCACCCACCCACTAATACAGGGGAAGATGAAATGCCAACGTGGAAATCTCGTGTGGCCCCATCGCTTCTGCGAAAACTTCTACACCCACGACTATAGGGCTTACACGCCCCATCTCCCCATCTGATGTCATTCAGAGAATGGTGAGAAATGACCTCGTTCGGTGATATGAGGAGGAGGGGATTATTCCAACCTGGTATATGGCACATCATGACTTATAGGATTATGCACCTCATTGCCAACACCTCCGCTAAGGGTTGTACAGGGAGCCACTGCTCCCCACTCTAGTTCATCACCATTTTGAGAGCTGCTCCCTGGAATGCTTCGATGGCTCCTTCCCCTACGCCAATGAGGTGAGGGATGTTTAGGCCACCATGGCTAGGATCCCGTTCCAGGGGCTCCCATGACGTCGCTTCAATGCCTCCACCCGTCCCCACTGGCTGAATAGTAGAAAAGCTATGTGCCAACACCACCGGCCCCATTCCAGTTAACCTGACGCCCGCGTCAGGTGCATGCTAAAGAGGACGCCCACCGAGGGGCATCAACATCAATGACTACCATAGCTTGTCCCACTGCTGGTATATACCATCAGTTCCCTATATCTATTGATTAGGGGCACACAAATTACTATCCCGGATTGAGGCCCCAACCACCCTATGGGAAGGTTGGGTCGACTCTCCTGGTCTCCAACACATGCAACATCCATCGCGGGCTGACCCGCGGCATTGTCATCCAGTATAGAAGTCTGCCTCGTACCATCATCAATGAGAGTGTAGTTCTGTCTCACTCCCAAGCTCGGTGTGGAGGTCCTCCCCAAGCCACATTCAATCTAAATAAAGTCCTCAAACATTATGGGGCTACACACTCAGTCAATCGTCAGCATGGGGATCATCCCCATGTCTTTACAGTAGCTGACGAATTCCCTCCTCATCCCAGAAATCAAGGAATCAGGGGTTTCCCTTGATTATAGGGCACCCAAGATGGAGGTCCTACTAGTTTCTAGCACAACAAGTACAAGATCCTTCCTTGCACCATCGCCACCAAGGGAAACAATCATGGAGGCACTCCCCTTGCTCCAAACAACTCCACAGGAGGTCCTACCTGCTCTAGCACTTCTCACGGGATATTCCATCTGTGCTTCAACCAGTGGACAGAAAGGCCATCCCTATATTATCTTTGACATCTGTCCAGGTGCTCCTTGCACCCAGGCTCATCAAGTTAGAAGTCATCTCCACCCCAGCACCAGCTCGACTGCGATCCCTTGTTCCAAAATTCCACCATGCCCCGAATAACTAGTTCAGGGTAGGAGGGTAGGTTGATACATATATAAGAAGAAAGCTTAGAGGATTCAAACCACAATTAAACTTGTCTGTTTCTCATATTTTGTAGTGTAATTCAACTCAGTAATGAAACCCTCACCTCGATTCTCTATGTCGGCGGTCGGGGCAGGGATGAGGTGCATAAGCCTCTTCCTTCTGAAATGTGATGTCCACCAGATTCTTGTCTCCCTCTTTAGAAACATTCATGAGGATAATTATTTTCCATCCCCCCAGGGTCTGGCCATGCAATCCCCAAAATCATTTCCATGAGAACTCTCTACCTCAACTAGAGATCACTGAGTGTTATTATGGGGACCGATGGTGGACAAGCAATGGTATGGTCAACTTCCATGGGATGTAGTTCGTGTGCCAGAAACTGAGGTCACTTGACCGTTTTATCGTGATGTGGTCGCTAATTCACTACACTATTTGGAGGTTATCCCAAGATGTGGAGAATTTTCAGCCCACTCGCTGTATTCTCCACTAGTCAGCCTACTGTCTCAGAAGTCTGATTTAGTACCTCTATCGGTTCCTCAGATGCCTCCAGTTGATGAGTGGGGAAATCTAGGGTGAGACCCTGAGTCTGTTCCAAGGAACTTGTGGGATATTCTTGCAGCAAACCATTTCCAAGAGATATTTTCACCAATCGCAGCACCAAATTTCAGTGCACCAGAATCGCTCACATAGGAGGAAGTAGGGTGCTTTCTCCAACCCCTCTGGGTGACCCTCTTTCATCTTCATCATAAACAAGTGGCTTACCCTAAGATTCAGGCACAATTTTAAAACCTTGGTCAATAGTGTCATTTGGTTGATTTAACTGCACTCTTCATGGCCCAATGCCCTGAGTCACCAGGCCACCATAGGAACCTCAAACAACTATGCGTTTGTATCATTAAATTGCACCGTAGGATAATCAAGGAGGATTCCCCCACATCTAGGTCCATGGTTGAGGGAAATATGATGCCCCCCAATTTAGTTCTATCCCGCAGTAGCCGGATTTGTCAGGCGATATTGTGGACATGCCTCCAAGTAGAGTGGTGGTTAACATGGCTGACCAACCAGGGGAGAAAAAGACATAGATCTCCATGGAGAATAAATACCCCATGAGGTAGTATCACACCTAGTAGATCCATTGGGAAGAATCAACCGCAAGCAAAGAAACATATTGGGTCTTTCTGTACCAACCGAGTCGTTAACCCTCAGTCGGAATCCCAATAAGGGTAAACAAAACATCAGAGCCTCTGGACCATCTCGCTCAGTGTTGAATATAGAGGATGATCATGAAAAAGATATGTTGTGTCTGCATCTCCTAGAGAAAAATAATATGGTTGATAACCACCTTGCTGAATGTGTCATGGAGCAGCGGCCAGACTATGGCGATCCTCAGCCAGGGCAGCAGGTGCAGGTATAACAGTCCTACGGAGAATTGCCTTCATGTTACCCTAACCATCATTCCCATGATGACAGGATAGAGTTCAGGAACTATGGAAAGAGGGTGCGGTATGTGTTATTGAATCCTATCAAGGGGCATGATAATACTCAAGAAATGGCACATGTTTCTTGAGCCACTCCGTAAGTCATCCCACCGACCGCTCCAAGAGCCACTGGGCCAGCTTAGCGTGTTGAAGAACCTGCTAGCACACTGGTGGTTAGGGATCCTTTTCAATACTATAACACTCCCCTATATGATCCGATGGCAACGCTTATTACCAACCTCAAGGCTTTAGAAACTCGACAGGTGTCAATTTTTCCTGATGGAAATCCATATCTGGCGTGAGTGGATGATATGCTAGCACCACCCGATTTTCAAGAACCCCACATTTTCCCCCTTCAACTGGACGGGAGACCCGCTGCAGCACCTAGCCCACTTCATGTCAAGTTGTGGACCAATGTTAGGAACTCCCGCATAGTAACAGGACACCAAACTCCGATGTTTTGTACAGCCATTGGAAGGGCCCGAATTAGTTTTGTACATCCAGCTACCCATTTGGTCAGTTTCCAGATGGTAAGACCTACGCATTCATTTTATTTACTAGTTTAACTCTGCTACCCAGAAGACAAATATTGATGACCTCTTCAAATGAAGGAAGAGGTTTGACAAGCATGTCGTAGACTTCATTGCCTGGTGAAAAGGACTTATATACTCACTAGATATGTCGTTAACTCAGAAAGAGCTGCTAAAAATGTGGGGGGGGGGACATCAAGACCACACTAGTCCCCTCTCTCGTTACCCATAATTAGACAGGTGGATTCTAAAACATCTTTAATATGGTTTAGCATCTAGAGGAGGCCTTAAAACAGGACAATAAGGTGCGTTTGTTTCCTATTTCAATTCCAGCATGAAGGTCCACTAAGGATGAGCCCACTATGGTGGCCCAAATAGAGGCCCCTATTCAGCTGGAGCTATTACCAATGGATCCACCTTCACAACCCCGTAGAGTCCCTCCACCTCTGATGCAACCTCCGGACTAGCAGCACCAATCTCGGAATTGGAAGGCGCCTCCACGTAACGTGCCACCACCACCCAGGCCAGATAACTAGGATCCACATCCTCGACAGGATCCTCCATCCCCTTGTCAGGGTCAGGCTCCCAGAGCCCCCTTCAAGAATAGGAGAAACGGGACCTAATCATTCAATGTGGATCAGGTCCTTGGTTATTTTCAATGCGCCTTAGATCAGGGACTTCTCTGATTTCTTAAATTCAGTAGGCTGGAAGAGGCAGATCATATTGATCGCCCAAACTACTGCCCATATCACCGAATCATGGGGAACACCCTCAAAGAGTGATATTTGTTTAAATAATAGCTTCAAGTCCATTTGGGTAACAACATAGTCCGGCTAGGCCCAGCTCCGTCACAGGTGGCATGTGTCTTTGTGAAGCTAGACAATAGTAGTGACACTAAAGATGAGTGGATTCAGGTTTCTAACCAAGGGTCCTAGAAGTACGATGACGAGATAGATCATAATATAGTCACCCATGCCAATGGTATTATCTGTGCATGTCTAAATCAACCTGAACCTTCAGAATACCCTGTGTCACCCGCAGCCAGTACCATTGTGCCAACGGTTCAACTGTTCTCTTCCCAAAAGAGCAGGAATCGATAGTGCAAGGGAAAACAAAGTCCCCCACTGATGTCGTCATCATCCCATACACTCAATGAATTCATGCCCCTAGGGATGGAGATTCCCTCTACAATCTGCCCAGTGGTTGAGGATTCATCAAGAGATAGTCAAGGGCATGCTTTGGTTAACACTGTAGATCTAGTAAACCCTAACATGCTTCCTGATGACGAGGAGCACTAAATAGATCCTACTAGCATCCCCAACCATCACCAGTGTCGATGAATCCGTAACTATATGGGTTTTCGGAGTTCCTAATTTAGTACTTATTTTTAGGTTTTTAATGCCACTGAAACTAGACAGCACACTCAGCGCAGAGCTCAACACGCGTAGCCTTCTCATCTGGTGTCATCAGGTATGCCTTTGTTGCCGTTTGTGTTACTGGATCAGGCAGAGCTGTCCCAACCGCACTTTTATCAAACACATGCTACCATGAATTTTTGTTAGTCATATAAAAAACACCCGTTAGTCACTCCATGAGCTTTTACTAGTGAGCATTGAGATATTCCCAGCACCAGTCAGACACCAGTTTATCCTGTAGGGCCCGATGTGCCTCCAACCGCAGAGAAACCTCCTATAAGTATAAATTAATGCTTGGAACTAAATTACAATGTCCTCAAGAATATTTCCATCATTCCTATGAGGCTCTATATCCTTGAGGACCTTTACTTGTTAGTGATATGCATGAAGCCCTTGCTAAGGCTTTAAGAAGCCCCCTCCAGTTTGAGACAGAGGTAGAAGTTGCAGAAGCCTTCCATGTTGAGGAAGTCAAACATGTTGAATGACAGGCCATCATCTTGTTCTCTGGAAAAGATGAAGGCTCTCCCATATAGGGTAAAATCTGCCAATTTTACATCACCATTCATTTCAATGGTGTGTAGGTTCGTCGTTGTCCTGTTGACATAGGCTTGGGGATCAACCTAATCCCAATCGAGATGATTTGAAAAATGGGGTTTATTGAAGATGATATAAGTCCCTCTGACATAAAAATACAATGTTATGATAGGACGAAACAAACACCAGTCGGCAAGATTCACTTAATGACCCAGTTCGGTGGTATTGTTTCCAGTACCGAGTTCTTGGTTATCTCCTAGGAAACTGCCTACAATACTTTGATTGGTAGGCCATGGATTCACCAGCATACGGAAGTCCATTAATCATATCCCCAATTCCTTAAGTACTCCATTAATGGTAGAGTGGGAATACTCCCAGGTGATGTATATCTCTTTTCCTCTTGTAAATCCCACTATCTAGATGATGACTATTACAAGAGAAAGGATAGGTAGATTCAGGCTAATGAGGTTGAACATGCTACGGCTACGATTGACCCATGGATAGATCCAGATGATGCTTACATTTTTTCAATCCACTGACTAGAGTATACGACCCTGGATATGGGATAGTGATTCATTATTTCTAGAAAAATGGGGGAGCGCATTCCATATTCTAAGCGACACTATAAGTTCACCTCATACTCCTATACGAATCAGGCTCGGGGGATCCCAGACCCCCCTACGCCCATAACATATGGGGATGTCCACCCCATGGAAATAGTTATACACCTTATTTTCTTGTTCCACCGAGTTTGGATAATCTAGGTCAAGAGAATGCATCATTATTTCTTCGATATCATCATGTGTGGCCCCTTAGACCAAAGACCAGATGGGATCAGATCAACAACGTTCATTGCCATGGTTTCAGCAGCACATGAGTCCCTCGATGTAGTGTCTACCTCTTATCTGGCAGGTAACAGTCTACCATTAGGATCTGTTGACTTATAAGAAACTCCTCTTGGTGAGGATAAATCCTCCATAAGTGAAGAAAAAGATTTATAGGATGCTCATCCCTATTTTGAAGAGGGATTCTCTACCATAGTTGATGGATTAGTGCAGGTGAACTTCAGTAGCGAGACAGATCTAAACCCCACATTGATCAGTGCCTCTATGTTTTTCAAAGAGCATCAATGGTATGTGGACATCGTGAAGCAACATAGTGATGTATTTTCCTGGAGTTATAATAAAATTCTGGGACTAGATCCCTGAGTATTCATCCACCACCTTGGTCTCCCAGCAAATCATCGCAGGTTTAAGCAACCTCCCAGAAAGATACACCCTTCTCACGGTTTCATGATCAAGGACAAAGTTGAAAATATCATCAGATCCAATTTCATCAAGGAGGTCTAGTGCCCTAGATGGTTGGCCAACATTGTGCCCATCAAGAAGAATAACAGACAGATCAAAGTCGTCATCGACTTTCGTGATCTCTACTACAACTGTCCAAAGGATGATTTTCCCCTCCCTATGATGGAATTGTTGATAGATTATACATTTGGGTTCCAGGCCCTCTCTTTCATGGATGGGTATTGTAGAGACCCATATCTTGACGTACATTGACATTACATTACTTTTGCGGAATACTTAGTACATTACAAAAACACACACACAAGGACCGTAATAGTTTAGTGTCTTTGGAAACTCGGACTATAATCTTCTAATCGTGGTGAAAGATCTTAAAAATCTCCCATAAAGATCTTCTTCTTTTTTACCTAAAACCTTTCTTTATATCCTGGGGAAAAGAAAACATAAAAGGGTGAGCTCAAATGCTCAGTAAGGGTAAAAAAAATAAATATCAATCACATCATATTCATAAGAACATAACATTTTGGAAATCATAACCTTCAAAAGAGAGCATAATTTCATAATCATGGGATAAATCATGGCAGTGAAAAAGTAATCCCAATATTCATAACTTAAAACATGAAACTTTGTGGCATACACACATAATCATAGAGAATCATTTCTTGTTAGTCAAGACTAATTTCCAAGACTATCTTAGTGGACAAAGTCCCTTTCTGAATCGAGTAACCCTCGTTTCAGTCCTGTTTCACTGAACCGGTATAACCTACCGTTCCAGCCCTGTCTATCTCATGAGATATAAAATCTTTACCCAATGCATTGGAGGGAGATATAGGTCCCACTTATCTTATAATGAATCCTTTCTTATGTGTGCCACATAATCATAAATCATACTTCATCGCATAACCCATGTAATAAAAATGGGATTCTTAAACAACATGACATCATAAAACAATTCATATAAGATAAAGGAATTCATAAAAATATTTCCATCACAACATATTCAAATCCATGTAATAATAGGGATATAAACAAAACCCTTTATTATCTTAGATGGAAAATAATTTTGATAAAACACTTGAAATTCATTCTTGAGGAAAATATCCTTTCTTCTTCAAAAACATTTTTTTCTTTCTTAAAATGTCATAAAACTTTAAAACAAAAGAAGATGATTAAAAATAAAATTGAAAACTTGTAAAGGAATCTTCTTGGAAATAATGTTTTAAAAATCTATTCATGCCGTATAAGTTAAAAAAACATTCTTCGTACTTTTTTCGGAAAAGTCAAAAAGTACCTCGTATGAAAAACGACAAAAGATTCCTTTCATATCTTTTACAAAAAAACTTACCGAAGGGTAAAATTGGATATAAACTATTGTATAAGGATGGAAATAATATTACATATTGAGGGAACATGGATGTGGATGATAAAATACACCCCAGTAATTACCAAAGTAAATACAATCTCGGATAAAAGTGAGATTGTGATATTTCCCTTACCTTAGGTCCGATTTGCTTTGTACGTGTCCGAAGCTCCTGTATAATGGTTTAAATAATGTCATTGACTTATTAAAGAATCATAATAATTGCTATGATATCATATATGGTTCACTTATGACATTATATTACCCGTCCTTTTGTAAATTCCATGTTATGAAGCGTTTTGGGTAAAATCGTTTCTTTTATCGTAGGTGTTTTGACTTGTTGTTCTTGACATTATTATTACTTATATCAGGATTTACTTACTTTCAGAATATAAAATATGATTTATATATCATATATATTTAGTATATATATATATATAATAGATAGATAAATGAAATGAAAAACACCGTTCATGGAGATGGTAGTCCGTACGTACGCATGAACGTTGTTTTCCTTTCCCTATTGTCTTGAATGGAAGTAAGTAGATGACATAAATATATATATATACATAAATCCAGTAGCTTTATAATGTCATATATTTCATTATTATTTCTTATATATACTTTATAATCATTCTTAAATGGTTAACATGGAGAATGAATCTCATCGCGTCGTGGAGACGGTATTCCGTACGTACGCACGCGCGGTGATTTCTTTTTCCGTAGGATAGATAGATGGTGAAATAGGGTTGTTTCATACTTATAATAACATATCAGTATGTAAGTAATACTGATGTTATTACTTTATCATGAAACAACTAAATAAGAAGAAGTTGAAGAAGAAAGAAATTGAAAAGATCGGTAATGGATATTACCTCTTCTTTGGAACGCCTCTTTGAATCCTCCACTTAAGGAACTAAGATTGGTCTTTGGAGAAGACCAGGACCTCTAGGATTATTCTAGGGAAGTGGAGAGGATAAAATGGCAGGGGTTTCCGAGCATGAGTGCTCAAATTGGAGTGAGGAGGAGGGGGAGGAGGTGCCCTTTTATAAGGGAGGAGAGGGGCACCTTAGGAATATCTCATAATATTATTTTATATTAAAGTAAAAATCGGTTTATAATGGTTCCAAAGGGTCTTATTTCGAAGCTAAAGTGGGGATGGGTCGAAATCCTATCAACCAATAGGATTTAGACAAGTTTAGGGTATTATTTTGACCTTATCAATTAGATTTAACTCTAAGTTAATTAATTTAACTTTTACCGTGTCTTTTTGTTTTCTTTCACTATATGGTTAATACACTTACTATAACATGCCAAACGAACCCCAAATTGTTTATTATTAATATATATATCCTTATCTAAGTCATTTGGCCGAACCTTAGATTTTTAGGAATAAAATAACAATTAATAATATAATATTTGATTTAAAAACTATTTTGTGTCAATTTTGACACTATTTGATAAATGATTTTTTTGAAAGTCATAACAGAATTATATGTTCGAACCAAGTTGATTAAATCAACACTAATATATCATAGTAACCTAGAAAATTAGTGTAATTCATAAAAAGTCTCAAATTACATTCATTTGAGTATTTATAACATCAATTATGTTAATATTTCCTTAAAAGGGTAATTACTGCATCATCGTTGTGTCATAAATAAATTAATTTATTTAAAGTATAAAAATTATAAATAAAATATCATTACATAGGAAATCTTTTTATATTTCTAATGAATATTTATAGTCGAATTTATCTTATGTATAACCCCATATTAAAAATGTTTTAGTGAATAAACTTTGATTTTAACTCTTTTAACTCTTCTTTAAATAAATTAATAATAAATGTCCTAATCTAATCCAAGTGGGCCTAAATGGTCATATTTTATTCCTAAGTTTTTTTTGGTCGAATTACACTTCTCCAATAGAATTAGGACATGTGTTAGGGTAATATTAATATCATATTTATCCTTAGTTACCCTATTTACTATTAACCGCGGTAAAAATAGTAAAAAGTTACTATTCACCAAAAAATTATTTTTATCTCATTGAACCACATTTTACTTACTGACATCAACCGTGTCTGTCGGATTTTTGAAATTCCATTCACAGAAGCGGTAAAATTAAGTTTTATGCAAAATTCAGTTTTTAACCTACCACTTAGTAGTTTCACTATTCATCAAAAAATGAAGGTTTTCAGAAAAATGCCAAAATTTCATCCTAAGCTATATTTCATATTCCGAATTCAAAAATGAAGTCTATTTTACCAAATTCATAACATAGAAGTTGCATTAATTAATTTTATAATTAAATCCCGCTATTAAAACAAATAGCGTGTTTTTAAGAAACAATATCTATCAAAAGATTGACACTTGTTTATGTCTGGTTTAAATGTGCAATTACATCCAATGACCAACATTGTATTAAATTGTAAAAATATATTCTAAATATACTTTAAAACTACTCCAATTAATAATTTATCACTATTAATTATTTCGATTAAAAAAATTGTTTTTTTAATTATAATTTAGTAATTTTCACTATTCATCAGAATATGAAAGTTATCCGAAATGTACCAAAATTTCACCTTAGGCTAAATTCGATACTCCGAATCCAAAAATGAAGTTCATTTTGAAAAATAAGATTTACAAAATTTTAAAAAATGGTTATTACTATTCATAACGGGTAGTTTTAATAACATTTTAATAGCATATCGTTGTTTAGTGAAACTCGTTATTGCGTACTACACACGCTATCGAGGAAGGTCGCGATTGCGTGTAATGCAAGGCAAGTCAAGGATGCGTGTTGTGCAAGCTCCTTTTGGTGTAGCGTACAACACAAGACATTAATTAAAAAGAATATTTTTTATAAAATCTTGGGCTGTTACATTCTACCCCCCTTAAAATGAATTTCGCCCTCGAAATTCATCGGGGTTATAAATGGTTTACTATTTGAAAGTTTCTTTAATAGAAACCCACATCGTAAAAAGGAATATCAAAACCAATCTTTAAAAACAAAAGTATGAAACGTAACGGTTACCCAAATAAACTAATCATTGGGTTTCCACATAGGTGAAAATATGGATATGGAAGATAAATCTAACCATCATGTTCTGATGGAGAGTGGTAGAGAACATGGCTATGGAAAAGCCAATAATCACAAATCCATAAATTTGTGACGATCTAAGGTACCATCTGATTCATCAGGTATAAGATCACTAGGACAACATTTTTGGTTTTCAAGATCATTTCCCTAAAGTTGAAAATTTGAATTGGAATAAATACTTTCTTTATTTTGGTACAATCTCACTATTGTTCGTGCCTAGAACAATTTCCACTTCATCTCTTAAATGAAGTTGAATTTGTTATTCGTGAAGTGTTAGCAGATCATGTGATAGAATGACGGGTCATTCCATCTGTCTCAAACAAAAGGTTAGAAAAAATTATATACATAAGTCGATCTATAGTGAGATAAAGCATATATGGTTCCTAAAATGGACTTATACTTCATATATCATACTGCTTAATATAATAAAACTAGTTTCTACTAAACAGGGACTTCTTGTAGGCCAGTGGTAGGCGATAAAGGCTAGTCGCACTTCGGTTGTGGGTTCGATTCCCACAGCCTTGTCCGAAGCGATGGGCTGTCGCCCGTCCTGCAGGTTGTCCTTTTTCTAAAACTATATTACTATAACATCCCATAAATAATATCAAAAAAACTTCTATCCTTAAACAATACTAACTTATGTCCAACATAATCCATTCCAATCTTTAGTCCTATCTATAATACTGCAGTCCATTCTCATAACATAGTGAAAACGATTACCAGAGATTTAATACCATCGTTGATCCCCATATATCATAAGATATATGTTGTTGGACACATTCCAAACATTCAAAGGCCTTAATCTTGTACTCTCTTGAATACCCATTGAACCTTAGTGAAAACTTGAATGCAGTTAAAAGTTAACACTTTCCACATACCAAAATCCTCAAAATTCTATATACTCAAACCATGATATCACTTAGTCCTTATATCAATCATGAGCTCATGAATACTGTTAAACATTTCATTTTCTCGTTTTCCCTTCATTATGCGCATAATATCTCAATCACTTTGAATACCACATTAGACCAATACATAAATATTCCAATATTCCATGATACAACATTATTTTGGAATCCCATTACATAAAAACTTAATCATTCCACCACATCGTTGTCATATTCAACATTTCCAATAGTGATCGCATGTGACTTCCCTTTGACCTTTGCCTTAAGCGGTTGCTCATGTCGATCATCACTAACCCTTGGATTAGGGCATTTATTGGCATAATGTCCCATCTCCTTGCACTTGAAGCATTGAAGTGTTGGTTGTGCGTTCTCTGCAGTGTTTGCTTTATTCACTTCATTAGAATCCCTTTTTCCATTACTTCGACACTCAGCTGCTCGATGACCTTCTTTTCCACACTTAAAACATTTTCTAGTCCCTTTAAGACAATCTCCACTATGCTTCTTTCCACACTTTGTGCATAAGGAAACATTCATCTTCATTTCACCATTATTCTGAGATTTCTCCTTGAACTCCATCTTTCGTTTCTTGTCAAAACCATGAGATGGATATGTAACACCAACTTCCATTTCTACCTTGATAGCACAACACACCATTTCTTCATAGCTACTGAAGTCTCTTATAGCTAATGCCCTTCGAAGACTTGGTTTTAAGCCACTGAAAAATCGATCAACTTTACTTTCAGGTTGGATGATAATGCCAGATGCATACCTTGCATGTCTTGTAAAATTCTCTTCGTATATACCAACAGATTCATCATCCTTTTGCTTTAGTTCAAGAAACTCCTTCTCCATCTTCGTTCGAAGAATACGAGGGAAGTACTTACTGAAAAACAAGTTCTTGAACTTGTCCCATTCCATGGAATCAATTTCATCTCTTTGCCTCGTATTCTTGATAAGATTCCACCATTGATCAGCTTCACCTTCCAAACGATATACTGCTAAGATGACTTTATCATGTTCAGAACATTGAAGAACTGAAAATATCTTTTCAGTAGTACTAATCCATTGTTCAGCAAATAATGGATCAGTAGACCCACTGAAAGAAGGCGGATGCTGCCTCATGAAGGATTCAACAGAATGTTGCTCCTTCCTTTGCTCGTTTGGAAGTCCTGCATGATTCATAGCTTGAGAAAGTTGTGTGAGCATGGCTACAAGATTTTGCATTCCAGCTCCCATATCGTTTGGTTGCTCAGGGGGACAATCATTGCATTGTACATTGCATTGATCAACACGGTTCCTTCGGGTTCCAGCCATCATCTAAAACCCCAAAAGAATAGTGTGAGAGGCAAAAATCATGCTAGGGAAAACAACATAATAAAGGGGTAGTACCCTCAATATCTAACATCTTAGGTTAAATTCTAAGATCGTTAGAGCAATTCTAGGACTATAACCTATACGTATACTTAACCTTAGAGACATCCCTAGACATACCTTAGAAATATCTCTAGGGATCTCACTAACGTTTTCGCATCCTAGTTTCCAAAGGTTGACTAAACCTTTCCTCTGATACCAACTGTAGAGACCTGCATCTTGACTTACATTGACATTACATTACTTTTGCGGAATACTTAGTACATTACAAAAACACACACACAAGGACCGTAATAGTTTAGTGTCTTTGGAAACTCGGACTATAATCTTCTAATCGTGGTGAAAGATCTTCAAAATCTCCCATAAAGATCTTCTTTTTTTTACATAAAACCTTTCTTTATATCCTGGGGAAAAGAAAAAATAAAAGGGTGAGCTCAAATGCTCAGTAAGGGTAAACAAAATAAATATCAATCACATCATATTCATAAGAACATAACATTTTGGAAATCATAACCTGCAAAAGAGAGCATAATTTCATAATCATGGGATAAATCATGGTAGTGAAAAAGTAATCCCAATATTCATAACTTAAAACATGAAACTTTGTGGCATACACACATAATCATAGAGAATCATTTCTTGTTAGTCAAGACTAATTGCCAAGACTATCTTAGTGGACAAAGTCCCTTTTTGAATCAAGTAACCCTCGTTTCAGTCCTGTTTCACTGAACCGGTATAACCTACCGTTCCAGCCCTGTCTATCTCATGAGATATTAAATCATTACCCAATGCATTGGAGGGAGATATAGGTCCCACCCATCTTATAATGAATCCTTTCTTATGTGTGCCACATAATCATAAATCATACTTCATCGCATAACTCATGTAATAAAAATGGGATTCTTAAACAACATGACATCATAAAACAATTCATATAAGATAAAGGAATTCTTAAAAATATTTCCATCACAACATATTCAAATCCATGTAATAATAGGGATATAAACAAAACACTTTATTATCTTAGATGGAAAATAATTTTGATAAAACACTTGAAATTCATTCTTGAGGAAAATATCCTTTCTTCTTCAAAAACATTTTTTTCTTTCTTAAAATGTCATAAAACTTTAAAACAAAAGAAGATGATTAAAAATAAAATTGAAAACTTGTAAAGGTAGCTTCTTGGAAATAATGTTTTAAAAATCCATTCATGCCGTATAAGTTAAAAAAAACATTCTTCGTACTTTTTTCGGAAAAGTCAAAAAGTACCTCGTATGAAAAACGACAAAAGATTCCTTTCATATCTTTTACAAAAAAACTTACCGAAGGGTAAAATTGGATATAAACTATTGTATAAGGATGGAAATAATATTACATATTGAGGGTACATGGATGTGGATGATAAAATACACCCCAGTAATTACCAAAGTAAATACAATCTCGGATAAAAGTGAGATTGTGATATTTCCCTTACCTTAGGTCCGATTTGCTTTGTACGAGTCCGAAGCTCCTGTATAATGGTTTAAATAATGTCATTGACTTATTACAGAATCATAATCATTGTTATGATATCATATATGGTTCACTTATGACATTATATTACCCGTTCTTTTGTAAATTCCATGTTAAAGAAGCGTTTTGGGTAAAATCGTTTCTTTTATCGTAGGTGTTTTGACTTGTTGTTCTTGACATTATTATTACTTATATCATGATTTACTTACTTCCAGAATATAAAATATGATTTATATATCATATATATTTAGTATATATATATATATAATAGATAGATAAATGAAATGAAAAACACCGTTCATGGAGACGGTAATCCGTACGTACGCATGAACGTTGTTTTCCTTTCCCTATTGTCTTGAATGGAAGTAAGTAGATGACATAAATATATATATATACATAAATCCAGTAGCTTTATAATGTAATATATTTCATTATTATTTCTTATATATACTTTATAATCATTCTTAAATGGTTAACATGGAGAATGAATCTCATCGCGTCGTGGAGACGGTATTCCGTACGTACGCACGCGCGGTGATTTCTTTTTCCGTAGGATAGATAGATGGTGAAATAGGGTTGTTTCATACTTATAATAACATATCAGTATGTAAGTAATACTGATGTTATTACTTTATCATGAAACAACTAAAGAAGAATAAGTTGAAGAAGAAAGAAATTGAAAAGATCGGTAATGGATATTACCTCTTCTTTGGAACGCCTCTTTGAATCCTCCACTTAAGGAACTAAGATTGGTCTTTTGAGAAGACCAGGACCTCTAGGATTATTCTAGGGAAGTGGAGAGGAGAAAATGGCAGGGGTTGGCCGAGCTTGAGTGCTCAAATTGGTGTGAGGAGGAGGGGGAGGAGGTGCCCTTTTATAAGGGAGGAGAGGGGCACCTTAGGAATATCTCAAAATATTATTTTATATTAAAGTCAAAATCGGTTTATAATGGTTCCAAAGGGTCTTATTTCGAAGCTAAAGTGGGTATGGGTCGAAATCCTATCAACCAATAGGATTTAGACAAGTTTAGGGTATTATTTTAACCTTATCAATTAGATTTAACTCTAAGTTAATTAATTTAACTTTTACCGTGTCTTTTTGTTTTCTTTCACTATATGGTTAATACACTTACTATAACATACCAAACGAACCCCAAATTGTTTATTATTAATATATATATCCTTATCTAAGTCATTTTGCCGAACCTTAGATTTTTAGGAATAAAATAACAATTAATAATATAATATTTGATTTAAAAACTATTTTGTGTCAATTTTGACACTATTTGATATATGATTTTTGTGAAAGTCATAACAGAATTATATGTTCGAACCAAGTTGATTAAATCAACACTAATATATCATAGTGACCTAGAAAATTAGTGGAATTCATAAAAAGTCTCAAATTACATTCATTTGAGTATTTATAACATTCATTATGTTAATATTTCCTTAAAAGGGTAATTACTGCATCATTGTTGTGTCATAAATAAATTAATTTATTTAAAGTCTAAAAATTAAAAATAAAATATCATTATATAGGAAATCGTTTTAGCTTTCTAATGAATATTTATAGTCGAATTTATCTTATGTATAACCCCATATTAAAAATGTTTTAGTGAATAAACTTTGATTTTAACTCTTTTAACTCTTCTTTAAATAAATTAATAATAAATGTCCTAATCTAATCCAAGTGGGCCTAAATGGTCATATTTTATTCCTAAGTTTGTTTTTGGTCGAATTACACTTGTCCAATAGAATTAGGACATGTGTTAGGGTAATATTAATATCATATTTATCCTTAGTTACCCTATTTACTATTAACCGCGGTAAAAATAGTAAAAAGTTACTATTCACCAAAAAATTATTTTTATCTCATTGAACCACATTTTACTTACTGACATCGACCGTGTCTGTCGGATTTTTGAAATTCCATTCACAGAAGCGGTAAAATTAAGTTTTATGCAAAATTCAGTTTTTAACCTACCACTTAGTAGTTTCACTATTCATCAAAAAATGAAGGTTTTCAGAAAAATGCCAAAATTTCATCCTAAGCTATATTTCATATTCCGAATTCAAAAATGAAGTCTATTTTACCAAATTCATAACATAGAAGTGGCATTAATTAATTTTATAATTAAATCCCGCTGTTAAAACAAATAGCGTGTTTTTAAGAAACAATATCTATCAAAAGATTGACACTTGTTTATGTCTGGTTTAAATGTGCAATTACATCCAATGACCAACATTGTATTAAATTGTAAAAATATATTCTAAATATACTTTAAAACTACTCCTATTAATAATTTATCACTATTAATTATTTCGATTAAAAAAGTTGTTTTTTTAATTATAATTTAGTAATTTTCACTATTCATCAGAATATGAAAGTTATCCGAAATGTACCAAAATTTCACCTTAGGCTAAATTCGATACTCCAAATCCAAAAATGAAGTTCATTTTGAAAAATAAGATTTACAGAATTTTAAAAAATGGTTATTACTATTCATAACGGCTAGTTTTAATAACATTTTAATAGCATATCGCTGTTTAGTGAAACTCGTTATTGCGTACTACACACGCTATCGAGGAAGGTCGCGATTGCGTGTAATGCAAGGCAAGTCAAGGATGCGTGTTGTGAAAGCTCCTTTTGGTGTAGCGTACAACACAAGACATTAATTAAAAAGAATATTTTTTATAAAATCTTGGGCTGTTACAGGTATTCTGCGTATAACTATATTTTAATGGCCTCCGAGGATGAAGATTCTTTGGGCATCAGGGCACCATAAGGTACATTATGCTATCATTTAATTCTGTTTGGTATAAATAATGTAGGTACCACCTATAACCAGAAAATACATCGAATATTTAAGTTGACCCTCGGGACATTAGTAGAATGATACATTCAAGATCTGTTGGTCAAATATTTCTAAAGTTAGGACCATCTCAAAGAGCTTGAGAAGGTGTTTGGTATACTCTATTCTCGCCACCTGAAGATGAACAAGTTGATGTGTGCCTTCAGGGTAACCTCTGGAAAGTTCCTCAGCTTCATTGTTAGATAAAGAGGAATCGAGATTGACCCAGAGAAGATCAAATCCATTATCCAGATGTCTCCCTCAAGAAACATTCGGGAGATTCAAGGCCTTCAAGACCACTTGGACTACATACACCGATTCGTTGCGAATTTGTCCAGAAAGTGAAATCCCTTTTCTTGGATCATGATGAATGGAACTCTCTATCAGTTGGATGAAGAATGTTAGACCACTTTTGAGGAAATCAAGTAGTATCTCCTCCATCCTCTAGTCTTAATGCCACTTGTCTCTAGAATGTTGTTAGTCCTTTATGTGACTGCCCTTGAGTGATCTCTCAGAGCCCTTCTAATCCAGAAGAACAAAGAGGGATCTAAGAACAGTCTCTAATACCTCAATCACATGCTCCTCGATACAGAGACCTGATAATCCCCTATCAAAAATAGCTACCTTGCGCTAGTATTCACATTATTGAAATTGTAATAAAACTTGATGCTCCATGAGGTAGAGGTGGCATCCCGAGTGGATCTTTTAAAGTATATCCTAAACCGCTGAATGTTGATAGCTTGTCTAGCTCAGTGGGCAGTGATCCTCCAGTAGTTCAATGTCTGGTGTTTTCCTCAGAATCCCATAAAAGGGTAAGCATTGGTATATTTCATTGCAGCCCATCCAGATCCTATGGACCGGTCTCTAGACCTTGATTTTCTTCATGAGGAAATCCTCTAGGTAGACCAAGAAATATTATGTTGGCAGATTCACTTTGATGGTGCTTCATGGATACCTACTAGAAAAGAGTTCAATGACCCAAGACACAACAGAGTAGTCATGGGTATTATCTTCATCACTTCAACACAAGTTGTTCTGCCATATTTGTTCCTGTTGTCAGAAGGTTGTACCAACAATGAGTCATAGTATCAGTCTCTCATCATTGGTGTTGATCTAGCACTCGAGATTGACGTTCCCCACATGTAGGTGAAAGGGGACTCCAAGATAGTCACCAAGAATATCAAAAAAAACTATGTTGTTAGAAATATATAGCCCGTACCACTGTGGGAATGCACCATCCAGCTGATGGCCTAGTTCCCTTCTTGGCCTGAAGTTACCCATGACCCTCGATCCCAGAATGGTCAAGCTAACTCCTTGGCCAACCTAACTACATCCTTTGCAGATATTGAAAAGGATGATTTGATTATCCATGTGACACACCATTGATTCATCTCCCATATCACTCATGACGACGATCATAGCCCATAGGTAAGCCACCTTACCGCTGGAGCCTCCACGTCAGGACCTCCAGGCCCCCAGATGTAGTGATTGATGTGAATCTCGACTGG
The DNA here is from genome assembly GCA_963277665.1 of Viscum album. NCBI lineage: Eukaryota > Viridiplantae > Streptophyta > Magnoliopsida > Santalales > Viscaceae > Viscum > Viscum album. Next base: position 1,412,205,820 of record OY728134.1, read on the forward strand.
AGAACCTCATTTGTCAAGTATATTCAAACTAGTAAACTCGTAGAAGATCAAGCTGAGGGTGAGAGAATCTGACACCATGCATTGTAGTTTACCCTCTAGAATCGTCCTAATCTCGAGAAGATCCTCTACAAGAACGGGTTTTATGGGGTTCTCCTCCATTGCATTCATGTAATTGAGATTTGTCAAGTCATGCAGAGGGTTGATGCTAATTCTTGTGGGGCTCATCAGATCGATCAAAAACTATCTCTCCAAATAAGGAGACTGGGGTATTTTTGTCCCTCCATGATTCGTGACAGCATCGAGCTTTCCAAGAGGTTCCATTCATTCCAAATGCAATACAACTTTCTACATCAGCCACCACATCCTCTTTACAAAACCATGTACTCTTGGACCTTTGTGGTCTGGGGACTCGATGTCATGGGACCATGTCCACTGTCGAATTCTCGCTAGTGCTGGTCCATCCCGACTGCTACGAATTTCTTTTCCAAGTGGGAAGAAGCACTTCCGCTGAAGGAGGTCATGTCCTGTTCTATCATTGAATTTTTTATCTCCAACATCATCTACTAATTTGGAGTCCCTCACATCGTTCTTACCGATAACGGCACCAACTTCCAGGAAGATGATTTGAAGAAATTGTACGCCGAGTACAACATCCATTCTAACCATACCTATCGCTATCACGCGCATAAAAAGAAGCAGATCGAGGCATTCAACAAAACCCTCTCTAACATTCTACAAAAAATGGTTGGCTAGAACAAGAAGAGTTGGTCAGACAAACTCTCCAACACCCTTTGGCCTTATTAGACAATGACTCTCAATTCCATATAGGTAATCCCATACCCCCTTGTGTATGGAACGAAGGTCATCCTACCCATTGATATTCAGTTTCCTTCATTACGCACTGTTATCTATGATCACCAATTCCAAGATAAAGTAGCTGAAATCCGTCTGGTTGAATTGAAAGAACTCGACGAGAATAGGACTCATGCCCTGCACAATCTAGAAAAGAATCAGAACAAGATATCTACAGCTTTAAACAAGAAAGTTCACCTCTACTCATTATTGTTGGGTAACATGGTGTGGGCCCTGAGAACACCAATGATACCTAGTAGGAAACCACCCCAGATAGAGCCCAATGGGAAAGACCTTAAGTCATTTATATAGTTTACCTCAATGGTGCATACTCCCTAGTTACCATGGATGGAGATCATATCACTCATCCCACCAATGCCAAATTCCTCACAAAATATATTGCCTAAGTAACTTGGTTCATCATGACCTTACACTGTTATGTCCCACACGACATTAAACTGTATGTCTTCCTGAAAGAGGTTAAACTGCATCTCAAGAACTATGTATAGCTTTATTCCCATCTTCATGGGATACGTAGGAACACTCAATCACCTTGTCTTTAGTACAGCCCCCTGAACTCTTCTCTTTAACTACCCCACCTAGGTGTAGTTATCTTGGGGGATCTCATATGGTGTAGTGTACGATTATTAGGGCCCCACTCATGTTGGGGTTATGATGATCACACCATGTTCCCTTCCCTGTTCCTATATTCTCACACATACTTACCACAAGATGCTAAACTGCATGGAACTTTCAGAACTAAGTGTGGCTTCATTCCCATACTTATAGAATACATAGGAACACCTAGATATTTCATCCGTAGGCCCATCCCCAACTCCAAGATCTCCCCTTGGGTGAAAACACATGGTGTAGTGAATGCGTTTTCCCTCATCCATTACTAGTTCATCATGATCGCACCATGTATCCCTTTCCTTGGAGATCATTACCTTCTCATCATGCATGATGTTAAACTACACAAGCACATTCATTCATCGTTCACTACGTGTATTTGGGGGATCCATCATCATTCACATCCAAATGGGACCCCAAATGATATGAATACTTAGCCTAAGGGATATCCTATCATCTCAGGCTACCGTCCTCTAAGACCTTGAATGAAAAATTGATACAAGTTCCTCATTGGGAATATAGTCAACTGTTGAAACTCGTTTTTTGTTTGCATATCAAGTCACACGATATGTATGTTGTGTTTCGAAAATGGTTAAAAACTATACTTCATCTTTTTCACCACCCCTATGTGTCTCAGATGTTGGGTGTAGTGATTCATTTTTTCCCTCTATCTCTACAAATGTCAATCTGCCTCAGGCAGGAGTGTGATTCCATCAATCATACCCTTATATGTTTGGCAGAGCCTTGTCCTACTCCTTGTTTTCCACATCGAGAATTTCTCATGTGGGCTTAGGAACTTTGGTAAGGCAATACCTATGAAATGAGGCATGTATCTCTGGTCCGAGGATTATGACCTTAATCTAAGATCACCATCATCCTGCAAGATGTTAAACTACATCCCAGGAACTACGTATGTCTAGATTCCCATCCTCATGAGATATGTAGAAATGCCTAGACATTTGATCTTTGGGTCCATCACCAGGAATCTTAAATCCTCCCCTTTTCCAATCTGTGCTTTGTGACCTTACACTAATATCTTCATCATCATGCAAGAGGATAAAATTCATCTCAATAACTGCGTATGGTTTGATTCCCATCCTCATGGGATACATAGAAATTCCTAGATATTCTTTCTTCGGGTTCAGCTCCATGATTCATAAATCCTACCCTTTTCTAGTTCAATATTTATGACCTTAAACTATGATCATCATCGTCCTCACCACAAAATGTTTAACTGTGAACTGGTTGGGACATCCCATCTTAGACCCCTCATCCTTTTCATCCCCATGCCCCATGATCACATTTGGGATTGTATGATGTAATATGGGTTAATGTTCTCATTCACATCAGGTTACCCTCCATGCCATATGCATCCCACATTGAGATACCTTTCCCCTATCTGCATCCTTGTCACATATTGTGAAATTGCACAACATCCTCCAGAACTATGTGTGGCTTGATTCCCAACCTTATGGCATACATAGGACTATCCAAACATTTAGTCTTTGGGTCCAACCCCATCACTTATAAACCACCTTATCATCCTATCCACATGTCAAGAATCCTTCTAGGAGAAGGGTATATGGTGTGGTATGAGATTATGTCTTCATTCACGTCGGGTTTGTAACAACCATGCCACATACCATTTTCACTGGAGAGATATTCGTCTCCCTATACTACCCTAATATTTTGGGGTCATCTACTCTTAAGTTGGGCCCTTTAAAACACTTTGTAAATTCACCAATGTTCCCAGGAGCACTCTGCTTTGGGACCTAGAGTGTTGGATTCCACATAGAAATGTTATCGCCCATTTTAATGCTTCATGTTGCCCTCTATTTGGGCTTTCATTATATTTCACTTCCAAAAGGACATCAAAATGGCATGGATGCTCGGCCAAAGGGATCTCATACCATTTCAATCCAATGTCCTTGAAGCTTTAGAATGAAAAATAGATACATGTCCCGCATTGAGAATATGGTCAATGGTCTACACTCGATTTTGGTTCCCATTTCAGGTCACATGATATGGATACATTGTTTCAAACATGATCAACAGTTATCCTCCATCATCAAGACAACCCCATCAAGCCATAAATTTGGGTTTCATGATTCACATAATTTTCCACTCCATCATGTCCAAGAAGAATTTTGACACTCTTGGTTCTATCCCTCAGTGAGAATTTTCAATTTAGGAGAACAAATCAACGGTAAGGCATTATTCGAGGCTCCGCACCAGTTTCCCCTTTCATGCATTCCACATGTTTCCATGACCATCTCTTCCCTTGTTTCCCACATCGACCATAGCTCACGTGGGCTTAGGGACTAGATTAAGGTCTTTTCTCGCTCGGAAGTGTTTCTCTTCTCTAATGTCCGATCTCTAAGACCTTAAACTAAGATATTATTCTACATCCTTTTGGTAAGTTGTAAGAATTGTAACTCTTAGAACTATGTCTAGATTGATTCACATGCTCATGGGATATGTAAGAATGCCTAGATATCTCGCCTTCAGGTCTAGATGAGTTTCTACTAATTAACTCTTATGTTCGGCCTTAGGGACTTAACTTTCATGGAATATCATGATGCGGTGTAGGGTTTATGTCCTCATTGACGTTGGGTCTACAATAACTGCACCACATACTTCCCTTCTAGGATCTATTCTCCATTTCCCCTTATCCCACAAGATGTTAAACTGGGCCCCATATACATTGATATTTTCTAGCCCCTCAGCCTAAGGTTTCTTCCTAGGAATTGCACATGGTATGATGTGGACCTCGTCCTCATTCATGTCGAGTTTTCTTTATCACTCCATGAACGTTCTCCACTAAAAACATTGTTTCTTCTGTATGTTTCTAAGCCATATGACGTTAAACTATGTTTTTTGTTCCTACATGACTTTAAATTGTTGTGTCTTTATTTCATGATGTTAAAATTCATGGATGGTCCTATCATAAGAGCCCAAACTATTATAATATCTTCATGGTCGCAAGATGAAAAACGGAACTACATTTTGATGTCCTCACTCGGGGGGGACATCATGTTGGGTATTGGTTATCCACCATACCATTTTCAATGCCTACATGTGGATTTATTCCCATAGTGACGCTGGGATTATCTATCCTTGGTTTATCACTTCATAAAAACACACATCTATCATAAATGAAAAACAGGATCTATAAAATGCATCTTCTTTTGGTGCATGGACTATACCTGCACAACCTTATCATATGTGGAACTAGTACCTGACTATTCCATATCTAGAACTATGTATGTCTTGATTCTCATTCTCATGGGGTATATAGGAACACCCAGACACTTTTCCTCAGGCCCATCATAGAATTCATCTTCGGTTCCTCTCCCTAAGACCTCCCCAAAGAAAACATGGTTATATGGACTTCATGACCTCATTCACGTTGGGATTTATAAGTATCGCACAATGTGTTTCCCTTTTCCCTAGAAAGGAATTAGACTCCCCCTATTTGGCATGTCTCATTGGCGTACTCAACTGTGTCGTGGAAAAGAAACCAAAGTGTGGGATTTTCACATGGACACTCTCTCTTTTCATAACCATGATTCATAATACCATTATTTGGATCCGCATTATCTTATATGTATGAAGGAACCCCATTTATGGCCTAGTATCATGCCACACTGGCTCACCTACTATCTTGGTCCAACACCCTGAAATACCTCAGACGACGTTTTGAGACACTCCCCACTCTACAAACATGGTCAGCGGTCGAACCTTATTTGTCTGTCCCCATACGAGGCTAATGTGAATGGATACTATGTTTTGAACATGGTCAGCAGTTATCCCTTATCACGACGCAACCATCATTGTAATCCAGATCTTGGGCACCATGATTCACATATTTCCACTTCCATATGTTCAAGTGGTATTCCAGAACACTCGGTTTTACACCCCCGCACATCTATCAGGAAAATATCACCACAACTTCTTTCCCACATCGTGAAAAACTCATGTGGGTTTAGTATTTTTGTTGAGGCATGTACAGGTGCAGCTATGAAATGTGGGCCTTTCATCCCACAGGACATTAAACTATGATTTCAGAACACTGTATGGCTTGACTCCCAACCTATTGTGGTACGTAGAAATGCCCAGGAATTTCACTATGGGCCCTGCCTATTGTCCAATCGTAAAACGTTAAACTACAAGAGTCCACATGTCTTAAACGGATGACATTAAACTACAATTCTACCTTGTACAAGTTTACGATTCCCTAAGATAAATATGGGATATGTCAGCTTCCTCACCTAAAAGGATTTACCCCACCAGAATTGGTATATGACCACTCTAAATTCAAGAAATACATTTGGCTTGATTCGCATTTTCATGGGATACGTAGTGACGTCTTAGCCTTTTTCCTCAGGCCAAGCCCCAAGGTCATTAATCCTTCTGGACCCTAGGCCTCGAACTTGGTCCAGGCAGTATGACCTTAAAACTATATACAACATCCAATTCATGTGATTTTTTACTATTCCCTTAATCATCTATATCTATATGATGTATTCTAGATTATCACCAGGGAGGTCCTGTCTTGATTTAGGTATGATCCCTGATCAGACTGATGTTCCCTTCTAATGTGATTCCACCATGATGGTGTAATTTCAAGAATGTTGGAATCCATTTGAACAACCAATTTCTCTACCGTCCATGCTTTGTGTGCCCTTTATTTGGATCCTCATCCTATTTCATGTCTAAAAATAACCCCCTACGCAATTTGGATGCTCGACCTATGGCTCATATAATGTTATGGGACAATGTTTTAGAAGGCTAATGGATAACATTTTGAGTCAGACCCAATGTTTCGAACATGGTTAGCGGTCGTCCCTCATTTTTTATCCCCATTTTAGGCTAACACAATAGTGGTACTGTGTTTTGAACAATTTCAATAGTAATAATTCATTGTCTTTCCTCCCCCACAGCGTTCCAAATTTTGGGTATCATGATTTACACTTTCCACTTCCATATGTTTTGATTGATCCTAACACTCATGGTATTGCCCCGCTTATGCAGTAGAGCACATTGGAAAAAAATAAATTCGACTGTTCTGAGGCCTTCTTCCTCCAGTCCGGACTACCCCTTTCAACTTGGAAACTCGGGTTGGTTTTTCAAACCCTGGATGCTTGAATCTTGGTCAGAAATCTCATATTCAGGTGGAATAGCAAGGTGTTAATCCCTTGTTTCTCACATGTGGCCCGACCAACGTGAGCTTAGTGATTGATCACTATATAATTAAAAAATATTGCGGATGTGTAGAATACCAAAACAAATGATGGAATTTATGCATGCCTCCAGTATAAACAATTAAATTGTGAAAGTATGTTAAAAGTTTTACATGCATTAGAGCACTTGAGGATCGATCCCTCCCATGGATGGGTTGACCCCTTCGAAAGAGTATTGCAGCCCCACCACTCTATGGATTGTGGAATCCAAGATTTGATGTCACATTTTTAGTTCCCAATCCTCCTTGGAAACAATGGTACATAGTTCCTCAACCCCAATCCGAGCATTCTCCTCGTTGATACGGATGATAGCTATATCTTTGGAGGCTTGCATTATCTGATCGTCGGCCTCCACCAACTAGGCCTTCTGTCGTGATATATGATCTGATTTTGCATTGAGGAAATAAGAATTCTCATCTTCCTAGACCTATAGCCATTGAATCTCATTTTCATCCTCTTAGAGCTTCTTGATGTTCACCGATTGTTTCTACTGTAGACTCACACCAAGGCCATGGTCATATTCCCAAATATTCTCTGCCATGAGATCTCGGATGAGCATGTGAGGACACTAAGAATCCACTCCCATGGATCATAGTTCACAAATCTATTACTGAATCCTCCCAATATGGTCTATCCATTATGAATGAGGGGTCTCATCAATGAAGCGCTTGATTAGCTTCCATGATCATTGATGGGTGATTTTGTTATCCTCCTCATCAGAGGTGATCTAGTCTCAATCTGTAGGGTGGAAGGTTCATATGTGAGGAACACCCCCAGGAACTCGTCAATAGGGACTTTATCAGGTGTCTAATAGGGTAGTTCAGGACCCATGTCGTCTGATAGATACCTGTCATCGGATTCTACCTCAATGTATTTAGGTACCGCCCTGCTGATGGTCCCACCTGTGATCGGGAGTGCAGCAGCTTGGTTAGTCTGGGCATCCGCTTCCACGACCACTGGTATCCCCCAAGGAAATTCATCTACAAGAGCTTCTTCCAACCTTTCCAACATGTTCCATGCCATTTTGAATAACTATTCATACATAATGTGCATGAACGTCAATTGAATTTGTCCATGGACGATAGTTACAAATTTCGTAAAGGAGACTTACAGTGGTCAAATATTTGTTCTCGCTCCTCGATTGTTGCCTTTGGGATCCTGAGGCATGGACCTTTGTATTTGGGAGATCCAAAAATTCTGGAATAACTACCTAGGGTGTTGCAGCTCTACTAAGTGTGGTAATCATGTTGTTGCGGGCTCAGATCGTGAAGTTTGCGCAGTTACATCTACTATTTGGTGGGGGCGTAATTTACGTATAAGGCCCTCCTGTACGGTTAAAATATTAGTAATGAGTCCTAAATAACATAGATAAAGACTCCATGGGAGTTTTATAGGGTTTTACCTTAATAGCATCTACAAACTCTTCAAGCTCCAGGTAAGAATAACTGACCTCACCCTACTTTGGAGGGCTCCCTCTACTGGCCTCCTCCCCCCAAGAGGACTCATCTGATTCTTAAAGAAGAGGGAAGCGCTCCCTTAATTTAGTGGCAAAAAATTGAAGAGGGACCATTCAATCTATAAACACATTTACCAGATCATTCATTGGACGTGGAGCACCCCAGGAGTGCACAATGTCCTCCATCTCGCCCATGTATTGCTCCCCTTCCTCCTAGGATACTGCAATGTTGGCCATGAATTGGCCGACCCTCAGAAAATCCATCCCAAGGTGATTGACATTTTTCACACATTTTGGATGGGCAGAAGAATTTCTTGTTGACATCCAACATATCCCTAGCCTCCCAGAAGACAACATCTTCGGGCATGTCTATGTAGCACAGCCGCTTCCCCGGATCCCTGGTGGATATCCTATGAAATTCCCTTGGCAGCCTCCCCTTCGGATGAATCTGCACCTCTAGGACCACTAGATACTCTATTGTTGCCTCCCTTTCTATAGTTGTTGGCATTTCCACTACTGTTACCCCTCCACAATGTGATTTACTTTCCATATTTTGGCCCCGACCTTGATGTTAGGGAGGCACCCCATCACCGGCTCGGATGGTCTGCTGTTTCAACATCTCCCCTGGGTAGGCCGCCTCCCAGCTCATGGCATACTCCTTTACCAACCCAAATATAGCTATGGTATGAGGTATCTCGTTCTTCATCTTCCCATCCTCCCACGTGAACATGATCCACAACTTCCTCGTCACACATGGGTGGTCTTCATGGGGAAACCTCAAGTAGACATGTGGGGTCAGTCGTTGCATTCACCGAAATAGCCTTGCGAAATGGGGGTGTATGGATTTTAGAGAGACTCGCGGTCAACCCGAGCCATCAGTACTCCACCCCAAAAGTCCATGAGATAGGACCACTTCTCTTCTATTCCCTAATTTTCATCAATGAACAAACCTGTTGGCAATGGGAATGGGTGGAAGTTGAACTCGTTCGTCTTCTAGGCCCGGTCCAGCACCACCTGCAGGGTCATCCAGTTCGGAAATCATTCCAAAAAATTCATAATGGTTGTGTGTAAATTCAATCTTGGAGTTGAAATGAGGTATAGATATTTTTAGATACCCCTAACATGTGCCGCTATCCACCAATACAGAAGTTGAAATGGCCCGCATATCCTCTATGGCTTCTTCCCCTCGTTGATATTTCATAACATCTTATACAACTTGGTGAGCATCGAAATCATGAGGTTTACCCATACCCATTTTTCCAACATGGATTCCATAATAAAAGTACTTGGTCACACACCCATGTATGTGTCCCTCACTGGCAGGATCCATCTGTAGATAAAAGTCACGATGAATTCATTTAACATAACCACATGTTGTTGCTCGGTACTGATGTTGAATCCTTAGGTTTTCTACAAGTTTTCATCCAATATCTACCATTATGAGTGTTCCTTTCATCATTAAACACCCTTAGGGAATGTTTGAGGCCTCAAAAAGAACTTCCCATCTTCTGATAAGTTCGTAAACTTCTTGAACCACGGTTTGAAATGGACGTACCACGCCGACTGTTTGTCCTCCACTAGCACCAGGTCCATCATTTCCCTTGCCAATAGAGGAATTTTCTCCGGTTGATCCCATGAATTTACAATTGGGACAAACTCATCATACATTTCCCCCAGTATTAGGACCCCTAATATCTGATACAGGTCCTATAGAGTGATTTCGACCTCTCCATGGTGCAAATAGAAAGTAATAGTCCTTGATGACCATCTTTTCAGCAGCTCTGGCATCAACAGCTTAAGAAGGAAGATATGGAATTGAGGCCCATGCTTCCCCATACAGGCCCACTCACCTCAGATCTACCCCCAAACACCTCACATGAGGCTCATACCCAATAGGCCCAGGCCCAATCATCTATGAAATTGCCACCTTGGTGCAAATCCCACTCATCGGTCTACCCTTTTCTGGGTTCCCCAGCCCCACCTTCAGGATGGCGTGGTACAATGGGGGAGATGTTTCTAGCTTAAAAACCTTCCCATAGACATCATTCAAGTGGTTTCACAAGAAATAAGCCTTGATGGGTTTGAAATCCTCCCAAGTATGGTGTTCTGCCATCCTAAACCATTGGCATTCGCACAATGTTCTCCTAAACCATAATGCTAGTTGGTCCCTATTCACATCATGGAGGAAGACATCATCCCTTAGTCAAAATATGTACATAGTTATCCCTTTTCACATTAGGTAGTTCTTGTGGCTCCATGAAACAGCTATACCAGTAAATTGTCGTCCGAGTGGATTCGAATGAATTACATAACACCCAAACTATTCTCCATCTCTTCTCTCTGGGCAGCATCTGCAAGGACCCCCCAGGCGGTTTCTGGTTGATCCATTCCACTTTTAGAATTTGAACCATTTTTCTGGTTCACATATCTCATTCTTGGAGCTCATTCGTGGAGCTTAGTCCCATTCAGAAATCACAGAGCCCTACCCCCGACCTCGCAGACACAAGCCGCGGAGCACACCTTTGGAAAGTGAAAGGACTCATTTTGCACCGTGAAGTAGAAAGGACCAATTCGCAGAGAGCTATCAAAGAGTGCGCATAACATCAGTAATAGAGAGAACTATTACCAAAATGTGGAGCTGAGAAAGAAGAAAAAACAGAGGCCAGCATCCCCTATTTATAGGAGAATACACCTTGTGTTCAGCTGCGTGTTCTTCCGCGGAAAGCTTCGCAGCACTCTCAACATGTGCGTCACATTTTCACATAGAGACTCTTCTTCGCGATCCTACTCTGTGATTGTCCTAAATTTGTTTTTGGCAAAAACCTTAAACTTAGACCCATGTTTCCTCCTAGGATCCATGTCTGAGGGGGGCATTTGTTGGAGCCAAACTATTCCAAGAGGAAAATTTAACACAAAGAGAAAACGAACTCCATAGAGGGTGTCTCGCAAAGCCTTTTCACAGATCCCCATAGCACCATGGTTGGCATGAATCCACCTCCTTTGTGAAGCCGACACAAATGAAAGAGGTGGGAGGATCCATGATCCAGCATATGTTGGGAAGCTGTCGCGGAGAAAAAGTACGGGAGGCTCCACGATTACAACAAAGCACCATGTGTCTTTGCGCTGAGCACTCCCTACTCTGTGGCACCTCTTGACTAAAAGTATCAGGCTTCCCCGGATCCCCAAGGATAGATACTTTGAGATTTCCCCTTCTTATCTCTAGAATGGTTAAGCAGTTTCTTCTCCACAAAAAATTAGATATTCAAGGTACTTGAGCATCTCAAAGTGCCATTAAGTTGATTTAATCATAACCCCTCTTCATACAGGGACGCCCTTCAAGAAGCCCATAGGCTTTTCCAAAGAAATGAGATATCTAAGGGGACTCAGGTGTTCACAAATCATCCATGCTTCATCAAGTACCTACCATGAACATATGAACCACATGCTATGGCATGGTCATTGTGCTTCATGAGGTACACTGTTTCGCGGTACTATGCTTTGTAAGGCACCCTTGCTTCGTGAAGGCCTACTTCACGAGAGCCTTTCTGATTCACAAAGCACCCGCCAGTTTGACTTATGCCCTGTGCCTAGGATATCCCACCCCACGTTGTGAATCATACCCCTTCATGAATCCCCTCCACTAAAAAGAGCACTAGAGATTCACAAGGCACCTTCCTATGAACCCCTTTTCTCTGCAACACCTTTTCACATATGAACATTCAGGTTTGTAAGATGTGATTTGAAGGTCCCTTTGGTGGTGTTTCACATTGCTTTGATTAGCCTTATACTTCTTCGCATAGGCACGCTAATGGATCTTTCTTCTTAGAAATTCCATGCTAACGTGGACCCCTTAGTGGATCACTTCACGAAACCCCCTCATTACGGAATTTTTGATGCCTTCTTACCCCCAATGGTGGGTGGGTATTAGTCATTTAAGTCCTAGGGGTGTTGAGTGAACCTGCCTCGTCCGAGCTGTAGGACGTTAAATTGCCAAACACCATCATCCTCAGCACATAAATTTAAACGGTGGTCTCACCCCGTGCTTCACATATGGGGTTCCCCACCTCAGACATTATTATCCATGTCTGCTCATCTCCACGAGAGTGAGATCTTCCTCACATAGAATGAGATCCTCTATACTAGAGAAACGGCTGTCCATGGGGAAGGGAAACCATTTTGGGGTAATCCCATAGCCTTTATTGAAGGAGGTAGTATCTCTTCTCCCCCTCCTCTATTTTATACCAAAGGCTAAGAGGAGATATGGGCATAGAGACCTTCGTTATCTCATCCCTCTCCCTCTGGAATTTTTCCCCATTGGGCCTCTATCTTGCAGTAAGTCCCAATCTCCATCTCCCTAGTCCTATAAAGACGCATACTCCCTTGTTTCCTTTTTGGGCAACTAACCATTTGTAATCCCCACTTCAATCCTCATGGACGCACCTTTTGTGATGTGATTGTTAGGCCTTTGCTGCCTCTTGTTTCTCACACCGAGAATGAATCATGTGGGATTATAGTGAGAATAGACCATGAAATCCTTCCCAGGCTGCCTTAGCATGTAATCCCCAACCTATTCCGATCTACATGGACTTTGATCCTTTCCAAGGTAAGGTACATAGGAAGCCTCCCCGAGTATCAAGCCCAACACATGTTTGTTCCGACCCTCATCCATGCCAGTTCACCAAACCATTCCGAACTACAGGGAATTTTATCCTTTCTAAGGCAAGGTACGTAGGAATCCTCCCTGAGGTTCCAGTCCAACACATAGATGTATCGACCCCTTCACGTTGGTTCACCTTCATCCTGTATGATGTCAAACTATATATCCTCTTTCCATCCCACAAGATGTTAAACTATACCCATTAAAACTATGTGGGCATTGATCCTTGTCACGTTAAGGCATGGTATGTAAGAATCCTCCTTGAGGTTCAACCCCAATAAGTGGTAAGCCGTTGTGCCCCAATCAGCGGTAAGCAGTTGCACCCCAATCGGTGGTAAGCTGCTATTACCCAGTCATTGGTACGTAGTTGTGCCCCAATCAGCATTAATCCACTGTGATCCTCATCGATGGTAAGTTGTTCTCAACACTATCTAGTGGTAAGATGTTGGGATCCTCATTGATTGTAAGATATTTTCAACCCAATCATGTAGTAAGTTGTTGTGATCTCCATCAAAGCTACGCCATTGTCGACACCATCTAGTGGTAATCCATTATGATCTCTAATCATTGGTAAGCCATTGAAGTCCTTTTGTTGGGACCCACATCTCTGGTCTACCCCTAGAGTGTTAGAAAAACCCAAATTCTATGCACCCATCTACTAAACTATGTGGACATTGGTTCCCTTCCATGAGGATACATAAGAAACCTCCTTGAGGCTCTATCCCACCACTCAAGCCCCATTCTGGTATCTCTCCCTCGATCCTATGTTTTTTGGGAAATTCCTAACCCAACACAGAGGTTCTACTTCCAATGTATCCATTACATATCCATCCTGACCCTTACCCAGGCCACCACATCCTAGTGAGATCATGTCACCCACTTTCCCATAGCTCTTAGTAGCAATCAGGTAACTAACCAAGCGTTAGCCCTGGCATCAGTGCTCCCTCCTGGGGTTGCACCCATCTGATTCACTCTCATCTGTGTTCTGATAGGAATGATCTATCTCTTCTAGATGTTAAACTCATGGCATGCCCTGTGTTAAATACGGGAAGTTGAGGAAAACCTTAGTGACATGCATGTGGAATATAATTCCCCACAATCAACGTGGGGTGACTCGGTCTTCTGTGCCCTCGAGAATCCATATCATAAGGAGAAGAAACCCAGACACATCAGTGTTCCAGTGTCTAGATATGCATGCGATGTCCAGTGTGACAACTCCCCTGACTAAAGGTTGCTGCCCAGACAAGACCCTTTGGAATGTTTAAAAAGAAGCAGCATAATTAACTGGAATCTATAATGACATTGAATTAGGAAGAGTTTCAAGAACAACGTCTTAATCTATAAGGGAGATCCAGACTAGGTAACAAACTCCAAGGAGGAATCCATGGAAGGAGAGACTGACATACCATCATCCTGTTTCGATCGAGGAGAAAACGTCATTGAAAAAGCAACGGATGCCACCTACCTTTGGAAAGAAGGAATGCGGGGCAACAGTTACATATCCTCCTCTGAACGAAATATATGTGTGCACCCCAGAGAAATAATAAGAAACAATGTTATTAGATATATATTAAAACATTATCACATCATTAAGTGAGTCACCAAATTTTTTAATTCAAAATAATTTATACATAGATGATATATGTGATGTTACCGATGTATAAATATTGTCCTTGATGATATGTATGCATTCAAAGAAGCTATTATTGGGAAGAATGTGATTTTTATTATTAATTTTGATGAATATTATGCAAATTTTTTGATCTAATGAAAATAATTATCACAAATAAACACATGTATTTATATGGTTTGAATCTATACAAACTATGGGACTTGGGGTATGAAAAGTTAAAACTATGAGACTCTATGAATACAATATTAATATATTAGTGGAATACATTTGTGATACAAGGAAAATATGTATTTGGTGAAGTAGAATCATGTATTTATAGATTAACAATGAATTTATTGTAATGAGAAACACAAAAACAATTATAGTCATTTTCATTATAGTGTGGAATCGTTGATTCGATAAAAAAATCAAGTTAATAAGAATTTATTAGTTTCAAACTATATATAAATAAAAAACTCTATTTACATACATTACCTGGAAGATTATGGTTGATTATTTCTCAATAAAACACTAAAATGGATCTATATTCACTAATCAAGCACTGACGAAAAAATTATGAAGGGGGTTAATATTTCTAATAGATTTTGTGATTTTATGAAAAAAGGTAACGCATGATTCACCATCACCCATACAGGTGCCTTAAGGGATTCTATAGGGAACTTCAATTAGAATTAGTGAAATTGATATCTTTTTACTGTATTTATTTTAAAGACCCATGGATTTATTTTTCACTTGATGAAATGAAAATTTTATATGACTAATGAATAACCTCATATATAAATTAAATATTCATTTTTTGGTAATTCATACTAAATTATCTTCTATGGCTATAAGAAATGTGATGAAGAATGAGGATATGAAAGTGAATAAATTATAATGGGATATGGGTGATGACCCAGTAGATGAATATTGTTATTTTGGTATGTTTTCCACCAAACCTTGTGAGAATAAATAATTATACTATGTTAGATTTTGTTTTTTAGAATGTGAATAGGATCCATGTGAGATATCACTTCCTGGTTTTTATTCTTATTCTATTGATTATGTAAAGAATATTATTGAATAATTGGTTGTATATATATTTTCTCATATCAAAATAATACAAAAGTATGAATCATAGATAGGGATTAAGTGTATTTGAATTGAAAGTGATTTGAAACAATGTATAGGAATATGAAACACCCTGACAAAATAGGTTAAATCAAAGTGATAAACAACTTCATATTGTAATGAAAACATGAATTTTATTGATTAAAAATTTAATAGAATAATTATTTAGAGGTAAGTGTTAGAGTATATTTTTATAGAGCTATTCCATGAACTAGATACTCTAGACAATGTACCTAAAGTTTTCTTAGATGAAAAATTGAATGTAAAAGACAGAATAATTAAAGATCATGCCAGTTTACTAAATTATATTTATAAGATTCATTAATAAAAAATTATGAAGATGAATAATGAATAGGATTTTAGTTTGTGATAAAATTAAGTTGAAAAGACCAAACTTAACCCAGAGTATCCTGATTATGATATTAAACTAAAAATTATGTAGTTAGTTCATCATAGACCCCCTTAGATATTTAAAAATTATCTTTCTTCAATTGAAAATTTAAATATTAATTTTCCCTATAAATTGACACATTTTGATGGTACATGGAGATAAAAATTAAGTTAGTAGTATCCACCTCAATGAAATTTAATAATATCACATGAAATCCTAAATGACACACATGAACTGAATCAAAGTTATCAATCATATATGAAAATTTGAAAAACAATTACTTAAACGGTGAAATAAAAATTATATGTACCCAACCATATCATTTAGGGTAAATGTGATAATTTTTAGGGAGATTTATTCACTAATTGGATCCCAAAAGTAAAGTATAACAACCCAAAAAGAGTACACACAAAAATCTATATAGATTGTTTCCAAAGAAAATATGAAAAGGATCGGTGCATACTGTTGGGGTTATTGAAGAATCAAGGATATGGTCATCAATTATTTGAACAACATATTAACATATGAAAGTATGATAATTCAAATATAAAAGTGTAGATAATAAAAAATTGTGAGATAGCCTTTTCGAAACAAATTGTTCTCACTGAAAAAAAATGATCTATCATATAAAACTCGATTTGGATAGATAGGTAATTTTTTGATTATTCAATAATTTCAGGACATGAATTTAATAATCAATGTATTCTTATAAACATCAATGAAATATATACTAATGTAAATAAGTT
Source organism: Viscum album (assembly GCA_963277665.1). Classification (NCBI taxonomy): domain Eukaryota; kingdom Viridiplantae; phylum Streptophyta; class Magnoliopsida; order Santalales; family Viscaceae; genus Viscum; species Viscum album. Next base: position 1,412,222,538 of record OY728134.1, read on the forward strand.
TCATGGAAATATATGTATATGAGAACTGGAAATAAAATAAAATCTTCTTTGGGGAGTGACCATGTGAATAATGTTATTAAGAAAGAGATTCCCAAAAACTCATTGAATATAGATGATTATCAGGGTTTACTCACAAATAAAATATTCTTCCATTGTTTCATAAAATTACAAATCATATAACATTTTATGTTGACCATGAATCTGAAATATGATGTGAGGATGTTATAACCAAAAATTGAACCCATCCAAGAGAGAAATAGTTGGATTGTATTAGTTTTTGAAAATCATATTTATGAGATTCAGAGTCTCTCCAAGATGGGTAATTTGAAGGATGATAAATTAGTTTATGGAATTTTTTAGACAGAAATCCATGTAATGAAAATATTCATGGCATTCCTTCCAAATCAAATGAATCTAGAATGATAAAAATGAAATCATTGGTGGATTCTAGTTCTAAAACTATATCAACAAAGAAGTATTATACACCAAATAAGAGGGAAGTTCATGATCCTATTTATGTATTAATAATATGTTTATATAACATGGAATAATCAAGGAAGATTGAGAAATAATCATAGTTTATATAATTTATTCTAGATCAAGAAAGTAATTATTTTCATTCTAAGAAAAATACTAAAATAGAAAGGTTTTCAATTATTTCCTGTAGAATATTGGATTAAAATTCAAAAAAGGAAGGATTCAGGGTTTGTTTAGATACATCCATGCTATAAATAACATGCTTCAGGGGTTAGGAAATGGGTCTCCGCACTAATGATATAATTATAGAGGTGATGAATTACACTTTATTCCCAAATCAACAATGATTGTGTTTCAATAATGAAGAATTATGGTGAGTTATGATGCAGTGTTATAATAATTATACATATAGAATGGAAGAACATATTTGTGGGGGGAAATGTCAATATGAATTAATTTGAAATGGTTATCAGTTTATACTAGTATCATATTATAATAAAATTTTCATTTTGATAAACTATTTAATACATCCCTCTAGGGGGATATGTCAAAAAATTGATAATTATTAGAAATTCACAATTTCACTTAAATGTAAAATACATATATCCCCAATAATTTTTGGGGTTTTAGGTATGATACTCACTCTCCTTTACTTATTATGATTCTGACTTATTTTATTTATTGAGGTTGAGTTTTTTTTTAGCAACAAGAACTATTTACCTAAAATTAAACATTATGATGAATTTTTTGAAGATTAGTGTATGATAATTTAACATCATGAAAATATTATTATTCAACCACTATGAAACAATTCTCTTTGTTTTCACAATATAGATACACATATATTGAATGATTGTTTTCATTGGTAAACATACACTTGTATTCAACATTAGTCTATCCCAACAAGTCTTTGAGATTATTTATTCATTGATGATTTTAAATAACTATAGTGGAAGATAATGGGGAGAATAAGTTGGAATTTCTAGTGGATGAGAGCACCCTCACATTAACGACATGAAAATTTCACCCCTTTTCAGTTATTTTCATTAATGTAAGATGAAAAGAGAACAACTATAAATTATTTACATGTATATAATTATTACTAAATACTAATGTATAGATAAGAAATACCAAGGATAAGGTTGAAGTTCCATTTGGATTTTGTTTTTATAATTTATAAATGTGAAACTCAATAGTTTTAAATGATATATGGGTTATAGAATGTGTTTCCACCAAATGAAGATAAATCCATATTATAATATATTAGGGATAAATTATATTTAGGCATTTCCAATTCCAATTTAGAGGATACTTAATATAAGGATAAGTACATGTGGGAATATGTGATATTGCTTTGGGAAATTTTGATAGATAGGTTCTAGGAAAAGGTGAAATTGAATTATATTTTTTTATATGAAGATCATGATTCAACAATAAAAGTTGTCATAGAGGATTTCTTGTACTATCTAATTTGTTTAACAGATTAAGTAATAACTATAATGGAAAACAAGAAGAAGATTTCATAATCATGTCAAATGGATTAATGTTTGGAGGTTTTGAATGACTAAGAGTTAGAAGAATCCATCAATCTGTGTTGTTAACATTTAATATGAAAATTAATGTTCTACGAATATTAAAGATGTTTTTAATGAATCTATGAGAATCGGTGGAAGTAGTTCTATGGAACCTGGCAATTTAATTGTGAAATTATAGTTTTTGGATATGTATAGAAGATTACAATCGATCCACTTCATTGTAGTAAATGGTTGGTATGTGTGTTTGATGCAATACCTTATAGTTGATCTATATGATCAGGGATTTATTCATGTGGTAAATACACTACATCATAGTTGATCCATCCATGAAAAGTCATTTTATCATTTTGTCGATCTATACAATAAATTTTCTAACTATAACTCATTTTCATAAGATTATTAATAATGTAGATCCATTAATTCATTTGATAATTCATCATAACCATATAATCGATCATCATAATCTATCGGTTGATATAAAGAGTGAACCACATGGTTGACCCTCATATTTTCTTTGTAGACTAAAATGTTGAGATTCTGAATTTCATATATTTTGAATAAATTAATTGTGAAGATAATATTTTTTATCAATGGTGAAAAAAATTATAGAATGAAAGTGATATGTGCTTTGAATTGGTGTCAAAGATTCCTCATTCATTAATAGGGAATATCAAATATGACTTAGTTTCTAGAAGTCTTCAATTCTAATGAAAGAGACATTTAATGATATTATGGTTGATTTTCATTGATAAAACAATAAATTGCCTTGTGATTAAAGTTATTTTTTATAGATTTATTGTGTGGGATGTTTATTTAGTTATAAATCCATTCTGAATGAGTTTATACATTAAACTTTTGTTTATTTATAAAAGATGTGAAATTTGAAGAATCTTGTGATGAGATTTAATGTTATAAACCCCACAAATTTCAATGTGATTCCAAAATTTTGAGAAAAATATAACATTAAGTTGTGTTTATATCTTAATGGGAAGATCTTATAAATTTATGGCTCATAAATATATGAACAATATATGGTACAAGAAGTGAGAAAATTAAATATTATTGGGTGATGATCTTTTTATATTGTCATGGAGAATGTTATGTCTATGGCAGAAGAAGATGTGTTGATGGGATGAATATTTAGGAAGATGAGTCATGTTCATATTCAATATAAATATAAATATCATTTTTTAATTGTTTTCATTGTTATTCACTATAACACCCCATGATTTTATGGTATGTATCTTTTTAAATTCTATATATTTGACAACTTATGTTGCATGCAATACCGAGCTTGAACAAATGCGATATACAATTATATATTTTTATTTTAACCTAGCCGTTATGTTAGTCAATTTGAATAGGATTAACTAAGTAATGAAAATATATTATTAAATTCGTTGGTTACTAATTAATAATAAATTAATATGGATACCAAATGAATATAAAGGGAATGATTTTACAATAAAAATTTGTTTTTCTCTAAAGCTATTTTATCTTAATAAATTAAATTTTTTAATATTAATTAATGGTATTAGGTGAATATATATTATATATTAAATAAAAGATTTTTACATTTGTCAAATATATTTGATTAGAATAAGATAATAACAACCCCAATTTTAAGAAAAAAATAAACATTTTAGCAATGGTAGTTTTACGGTGTTTTAATATAGAACCAATTTTATTTTGAAACATCAATAAATACTATTTGTAAAAAAGAATTCCTTATTTTAATAATGAATGTAAATTTTTTTTGAATTTTTGGTATTTTTTTATAAGTTTCTTTTTTTTATATATGGTGATGAAATATTACATTTTAATTGAATATTGATTTTTCTTATAAAAAATTTATAGTGTTATATTATATATTTTTGTATATATTATATTTAAAATAGATAAATGAGTTATCATTTAATCTAATTTTTGTTATTGAGGTAAATTTCAAACATAATTTTGATATAAAAACATTTCAATCTATTGAACATTTTAACTTTAAAGAAACCTCATTTTCTCATTCCGTCAACAAGATTAATTGAAAATTAATTATTGAAAGTTTTTTGTTTTGATTTTTAAAAAAATGAATGTTATATTTTTAATCAGTGGGTCAAAATTTTTTAAATAGGTTCCTTTTATTTTTGGACACTATTAATAGTAACATTATTAATTTTTATTATCATGATTAGAGGTATATCAAGTAATTAAGGGTACAATTAATATTATATATAGTATAATATCACCATAACTCTTGTACCCATATTTTTGGATAACTTAGTGGTGAAACAATTATACTTGGTCTGATTTTATGGCCTCTTGGAGCCACTTCGATGACCTTATTCCCTTTTTAGTATTTTATTCTAAGGAAAGTTCAATATGCCATAATAATGTTTTTAATAAGTATTATTGTTTTTATATATGGTTATTAATAATATATATGATACTAAAACTCTTAATTTTAAATCAAAAAATTTTATATTCAGAATTGTAATTTTTTTGGGAATCGATAATTCAATTAATGGATTTCATAATGATGAGGTAGTAATTGTTTAATTAATGGGCATATCAGATAATTATTATTAATAATATTAAAAAAACTATACAAATTGATATAATTTATGTCATACAAAAATATTATAGATGACCTATACATATAAGGAATGTATTAATCATTTTTTTGAAATTATCTTGTGTGTGGATATTTTATGAAAAGTCCCAAATTGAAAAGTGTTAACATTGACATTAACAATATTTAAAAATAAATACTATTTTATTAAATGATATAAAAATAATAAAAATATAAACTACGGCCAAAATATTTTTATAAGGTTTATAATTTCATCCATGACTCATTTATGGATATCTTGGAATTTTATAGTAACAATATTAACCTTTAACGAGTAAAATGCTAAGTTGTTACGGTAACATTTAAATGGTTAAACTAAGGGTTAAAACAAAATATAAGTGTATAACCATGATCTAAACATCTAAAAAATTAATTCATGGAGATTATTATACCCTTATCACCTTAATATTGAATTTTATTTTTTTTAATTGACTGTTTTCCATGAAAATATCTTATATATTATTATAATCAAAGATAGCTACAAAATATCACTCTCTATGTATGTAATATCTTTTATGTACTCACATAGGGATAAAATCCGGATATGAATGAACAAAAATTTATATTTTTATCTTAGTAAAATTAATTTCAATATATTATTTTATTTTGAGATTTTATATATTATAAAATTACAATAAATTCTTTACTAATGCTAAAATACTGTTTAAGTACTTAACAGAAAAACAAAATTATTGATTTTAAAATTATTAATTTTTGTATATTTGGAATTTAATAATGTTTCTAATGAATTTTATATATCTATAGGATATATTAGAGACGTTTTAAATCCATATATTCTAATTAATAATTTGTCTTGATATATTTTAAGTCAAATTAAATGAATAGTACCAAATATAACATTAATTATATTTTATTGAATTAATATGTTATTAAATTATTTAAAAATCATAATAATGATAAATAATCACAAAGGGAAAAATATATGGTCTAAAATGTCTTCAAATATTAATTTATATCCCTGTATTAATTATTTGTCTCCATGATAGCTCTATTATATTTTAATATTTTGATAGTCTCGAGAAGTTCTCCTCACCTCAATTATAAAAGGGAACCTCCTTTGTCACTTCCTCACACAACATTGAGACTTTTAGATCTTATAACATCCACAATAATAAGATAAAAATATCCCTAACCTAATTCTATAAGTCTTAATTTTGTATTTAATCTATCCAAATAAGACCTTTTAAGAAAATCAAATAGATATTGCAAAAGAATATGTATTGTTCATCAACAAACATTTTTGCGTTATTTCTTCCTTAAAAGCCTTAAATTATTTTTATTATAGTATAATATAAAATAAATATTATATAAAATATACTTATATTTTTTAGTCAAATGGTTTTACAAAAAACTAAACACATGTCAATCAAATGGGTAACAAACTTACCATTCGTGGACAGCGAACTACCACCTCACGATATGATGTCCTTCATTTTTCAATTACCACCTCTCATGGTTGGGAATTATGAGATTCACTATAATTTTTTATGATATAAATGATATTTATTGTGTCTTATTACTTTTTCAATTTTTATATAACACATACCTTTATGCTTTCCATTTTATATAAATATGATAACATCTTTTGTGGAAGTGTGGACTATAGCCTCCTCAGAGCGATGTGATTCGTTCATGCTATACGTGGAATATATTACGGGCGTATTTTAGAAAAATATTTGATATATATGAAATATATATGATACTTTAATTTTATTAAACATATATATAACTTAATTTTCATTCTTTTAATACGGAAGAGAAATGAAAGTAGTATTCATGTGTACATACGACCTACCTTCTCATTGAATGGTGCATTTCATTTCCTATTTCCAAATTTTATGGGTTATTAAAAATAAACATATATTTATATATTGAATTCATATGAGATATATATCATGTTTTATATTCTTTAGTTGATTAAATCATTATATACGAAATAGGTAAAACAAACAACAAGTCAAAACATACTAGAGAAACTAGGAAATTAACACCTGAAATAGTAAAAATAGTGAAAGATTATTTCCATAAGGGTGATAAAATGAAATAATATGATCATATATGATATAAAAAATAATAATAAGTTTACCATTTAAATTTATAACATGTCTTAATCTATTATACAAGAGGATAAATTACACACTTTAATAAAATTAATTTCTAAGGGATTTTAATATCATTTTTATATCTATGAGATAAATGTCATCTTCACCACTTACTTCTTTTTTTGTGGTGTATCTACTTCCTCGTTTGATATATTATATCATGAATTATTTTATCTTCATGTTATTCAAAAATTTTTAAGTCGTATGGCAAACATGGATTTAAAAATATAATTTTAAATTGATTATTCGATAGATGAGGAATGCTTTTAACATGAACTATAATGGATGGGGACTAGTTAATGCATTCCCCTCGATGCATCGGTGATATCATGATATGAAATTGTTTAGAGAAGAACCATTTGGGTATTTTACAATAATAATATCTAGTTTTCCACCCCTATACGTAATCCATCTAGTGAATGGTCTTGATGGTAGTGACTCATGTTCCTAATACATGGTGTCTAACAATTAAGCATTACCCTCATTTCAGTTATTAGTATCCAAAGTATTTTCACTATAACAAAATATATGGATGCATTTTATTCTCAGTTTATTTATTAAATTACATTTTTTTTAGTAAATTACCTTTCCATATTGATTATTCTTTATCCAGATTCCTAAATGGAATGTGTGTTCAATTATTTACTTTTTAATACTGTTTATTATTATTTATTAATGATTTATTCCATTGTACTCTTACACTTACTGAATATTTGAGATCACTGTTATTTTTTTCTTTCCCCAGGATGTGTAAATGATTTCTTGGAATTAATTTCATGAATTTAGTTTATTTTTATTTTTTATATATTATGTTTTATATTCTATCTCCCATGGTAATATGGGTATCATTTAAGTATTTTTCTTTTCCAAAAATCCTAAACTGTCATATCCTCTAAGATTTGATTCCTTGTAATTATGCCAATGTAATAAATTAATGCATCAGCTCCATGATTTTAGTGTAGGGGAATTATAATTGGTATCAAATAAAGTTTAGTAGAAACCATGGAAACTAGATTAAGAACTCCTAGATTAGGGAATATATCCTTATGGACGAATTTGACGATAAGATTAAGTATATGATATCTTATTATTGATTTGGTATGATAATGGATAACCTATAATAAACATAACGTTTCACATATTGAGAAATTACCATGATTTTGATATCCTATAAATGATTTCATCACTATGATTAGTGTTTCACAAATTGTTCTTTAGGTTTTTGTCAATTGATAGAATTAGAAAGATTATAAAAATGAAGGTTATACTATTGTTAATCAAGAGACTACAAAAGAAATAAAAAATGAAGGAGGTATTAAGAAATAATATGATGAATCATATTTAATTGTTTAGTAATGAAATATAATTACTAATGTTCTTGTGTATTTGGATTCAAGAATTATTTCATCAATTCTTCTCAAATTATAAGAATTATAAGGCATATAAGTATTATACTACAATACATTTTATTTTATGGTTTGAAATAATGCATGTTTAAATTATAATTTTAAGTTGATAATGGTATTCAAATATTTGGTATGTGACAAAAATATATACATTAATTGGTTTTGAGAATCTAATGTTAAGATTTATTTTGGAAATTCAATGAAATGTATGGAATATGAATTTGTACAGACTTATTTTGGATTATTCTTAATGTTGGAATGGATTAAGTTGAACATTAGAGATTATTTTTTGAGGTTCTTGAATGATTCATCATATGGGATAAAATTTTCTAAACAGTTTGGTTACAGTGAAAATTTAATGACTCAAATAATGACTCTGAGATCAGTATTCCCGGAGTGAAATTTTCATCTTGAAAATTCATTTCTATCTGTAAGGGATGAAGTAAAAAAATAGAGTGAAGCACAATAAAAGGATGATATTAAGCTAATGATATGGAAAGTAATCAAGTAATTTTATTTTATTATGTAATTATAAGAATAATAAAATAATCTATAGACTATTTGAAAAGAATTTGGAGTGAAAAATCATTTTCATTTTGTATTCTTACTGAGAAACTAATGGCCTCATCAACCAATCACAGATTTACAGTTTTGTGATGGTAGACATTCTGATGACCTAGTTCTCTATCACAATCCATCAAAACATAATCATTTGATTTCACTTTCATGTTTCGGTTTTCACTTATAACTAATGATTTCCAATTCGAATGGCTAATTTGGTGGTGACCTTCATTTTTAATTTTTCCCTCTGTTTAATAGTATGTTTTATTAACCCTATTTCCGATGTGGATTTACCACAAAGTAATTTTCATGTATCAACCTTTGATTATTAAAGTTAAATTGAATATTGTGAGGATTAAAATTTTTTTATGTAGGAGATAATGCAACACCCCATGATTTTATTGTATGTATCTTTTTTAATTTAATATCATCAATATCTTACGTCGCACATAAAACTGTGTTTAAACGAACAACAATATACTATTGAATGTTATTATATTAAAAAATATATTAATTAGAAGTTTGATAAATGGATTAACTAAATTATAAATAATATATTACTGAATTAATTGGTTAAAATTTAATTATAAATTAATATAGAAGCCAAACTATTATAAAGGGTGTGATTTTATTAGAAAACTATTTTTTATGCTCCAAAGGAGTTTTTTATTAATAAATTAAAGTAATTATCATTAATTAATGATATTAATAAAATATACATAATATATATTCAATAAAATATTTTTACATCCATCCAATATGTTTGATAAGAATAAGATAAGAACAAACCCAATTTGATGCATAAAAACATATATTTTCGAAAGGTAGTCTTACAACCTTTTAATGGAAAACCTATTTCAAATCAGATTTTGACACATTCATAAATTTTATTTGAGAATTTAAACATATAATTTTAAAAAATAATATAAAAAACTAATTTATGTGAATTTTTGATATTTTTTTGATCGGCTTCATTTTTTATAAATAGTGAAAAAATATATTATTTTAATTAAAAACATCATTTTCATCTAAAAAATTTATAGAGTAAAATTATATTTTTAATTAGATTTATAAAATAATTAGATCAATTATTTTCTCATTTAATAAAATTTTGTTTATTATAATCAATTTTACTTTGAATCTAGATATAAAAATATTTAATCCTTTTGAATGTTTTTTATTTAAAAATACCTCATTTTCTCTAACCGTCAATGAGATTGATTTAAATGTATTTACTGAAAGTTCTATATTTTTTATTTTTTAAAAATGGATTATATATTTCGAATCATTGGGTCAAAATTAAGTAAATATTATCCTATTATTTTTGATATTATAAATACTATATTTAGTAATTGTTATTCACACCGTTAAAGTTAAATCGGGTAATTAAGGGTAAAAATAATATTATAAATATTATAAAAATACCATAATACTTGTCTAAATTCTATTGGATGATTTAGTGTCAACCCAAATCATCGTTTTTCTGATTTTGTAGCCTTTTAGAGCCACATTGATCACTTTATGGCCTTTTACTATTTTATTCTTCTGAAAGTCCAGATATCATACTCCTATTTTTAATATGTATTTCTTTTTTTATATATAGTAATTCAAAATATATATTCCACTATAAAAAATAATTTTAAAGATAAAATTTTTATCTCAATCCTGGTAATTTGTTTTTAACTTTTAGTGAATCAATAATTAAATTAAATTCTTTTACAATGATGATGGGGTAATTATTTAATTAATGAAAATAAAAAAATAAATATTTTTGAAAATATTAAAATAAATATAATTTTTTTAAATGATATCATCCACAAATATTCAGGTTGAAATTGACATATTAGTAATTTATTAAAAGTTTTTTTTATGTTAACTTAAGTATTGATATTTTTTAAAACTTCAATAAATGAATAGTGTCAAAATAGACCTTAGTAATATTTTTAAAAAATAATATATTATTATATGATTCAAAATTCCTAAAAATATAAAAATCAGCCAAAGTATTGAGTTAAGGTTTAAAATTTAATCAATTAAACATTTATGGTTCGTTTTCAATTTATAGTAACTGTATTAACCCTTAAAGAGTAAAAAATCCATGTTGTTACGGTATGATTTAAAGAGTTTAACTAAGGGTTAAAACACAAATATAAGTTTACAACCATGCTATAAAATGGTCCAAACCTTATTTTATGAACATAATTCTCCCATGTCACTTTTATATCGAATTGGAGTTTTTTAATGAACACTTTTTCATGAATATAATGTGTATATTAATTACATCAAAGATAGTTACAAAATGTTACTCTATTTGTATTTAATATATTTATCTGTTCACATTAGAATAAAATATTGATATTGAATAACATAAATGTCTATTTCGAGTTGAATGAATTTATTTTCATTATTATATTTAGAAATTATATAAATACCGCAAATGTGTTTTCATTACTAAAACAGTATTTATTAAATTAATAGAGAAATGTAATAATATATTTTAAAAGCTTTAATTTTTATATATTTGGGATTCATTGACGTGTGAAATTAATTTTATAGATATTTAGGATATATTAGAGATGTGTTAAAGCATTATATTAATATTCACAAATTCTCATGATGTATTGGATGTCTAATTAATATAATAGTATCAAATTTTACAATAATGATATTTTATTGAAGTAATATATTATTAAATTAAATAAAAAATTATATAATCACAAAGGGGATAAAATAAGGTTTATAATGTCTTAAAATAATTATTTATATGACATGTATAATTATTTTCCTCTGAAATAACCTTATTAGATTTTAATATTTAGAGAGCTTCCAAAATTTTCCTCACCTCAATTATATATGGGATCATCCTCCATAAATTACTCCCATCACATTAAGCCTTATATATCCGAAAACCCTACTCAAATAATATCCCAACATCCCTCTACTTATCCTAGAAGCCTTACTTTGGTCATAAATCCAACCAAATAAGTTCTTTTTTGAAAATCAAAAGTATATACCCCAAGAAGAGGTAACATTCATAAATGAATGTTTTTGTTTTTTTATTCCTTAAACCCCATTAATTTTTTTATTACATTATTATATAATAATATAGTAATATTCCATATAGTTATATTTTTTATTCTAGTATTTTTTTTCTACAACAAAAAACACTTCCATTAAATGGGTAAGTAACAGACCATTCGTGATTAAGAACTACTTTTGCAAAATGATATCATTCATTTTTTTTCTTTACTAAATCTCATGGTTAGTAATTTTGATGGAGACACTATATTTATATGATATTTATGATATCTATTTTTTTCTAATAATTATTAATTTCTTATATAACACCTAACTTTATTCTTTCCATTTCCTGTAAATACAATAACATTATTTGTGGAAGTGTGGACTACCGCCTCCTCAAAGCGATGTGATTCTTTCATACAATACATGGAATATATAAGGAATATTTTAATAAAAATATGTAATACATATGACATATATATTATAATATAATTTTAATATACATATATATCATTTAATTTTCACTCTTCTATTATTGAAAATAAATGAAAGTTGTGATCATTCATACATACAACCTACAATCTCCATGAATGGTCCATTTCATTCCCTGTCTCCAAGTATTATGGAATATTATAAATATATATATACTAAATATATATTAAATATTAAGCATGGTTAAAATTATGGTGATGATGAATTCATTATCTCTGTAATATTAACAACAATTAACAAGTCAAAACATTCTCGTGAAACAAAGAAATTAATATCTGAAATAGTGAAAAATGATGAATGGTTATGAAAAAACAAGTGATAAAATAATATAAGAACATAATATATCATATAATAAATATGAAAAATTATCTGATATAAATTATTAACATGTTTTAAACCATTACATTGGTGGTTAATTCATATACCACTAAAAAGGAAGTGTGAGGCAAAGGATTTTCATCTCACTTTTTACATCTCTGAGATAAATGTCATTTTCACCAATTACTTGTTTTTTGTGTTTTATATAATAACTATTTAGATATATTATATCATTAATTGTTCTATCAAGATGGAATTAAAATGTTTTAAAGTTTTATGGGACACTTTTATTTAAAAATATTTTTTAATTGATAATTCAATATATGAGTAATGCTTTGGAAAAGCACTATACAAGTTGGTAATAGGTTAATGAAAGACTCTTGATGCATCTATAGTCTCATGATATGAAATTAGTTGGTGAAAACCGCTTTTAGTTTCTTTCCAAAAATAATAGACAGGTTTCTACCCAAAAAACTAATCCCCCTTGTGAAAGGTATTGATGGTAGTGGTTCATGTTCCAGATGCATGAAATCCAATAAATAAGAAATATATCCATTTCAATTATTTTTATCCAGAATATTTTCACTATAACCAACCATATGGATGAATTTCATTCATGGATTATTGATTAAATAGAATGTGTTTTTAGGACTTGACATTGTCATATTGATTATTATTTATCCTACTGTCTAAATGAAAATTTTGTTCAATTAATTACCCATCCATATTTTTATTTATTATTGATTTATGATTACTTCTTATATATGATTGACCTTACTATGTGTTTATTCTTACCGTTATTCTGTTTTATTTACCTAGGATATAAATATGATTTCATGGAATAAGTTTCAAGGATGTGGTTTATTTGTATTTTTTATATTTTATTTTTTATTTTCTATCTCCCTCTGTAATATGGGTATCATATATGTAATATGGTTTTCCCAAATTGCTAAATTATTCAGTCCTTCAGGATTTGAATCCTTTAATCATGCAAATTTAATAATGTAACGTACCGGATCCATGCTTTTGGGTTCAGGGTGTTACATTCAATAGATTTCATTTAGAGAAGTGGTGGATGAAACCAACCCCATATATAATTTTCAGTGTTTTTTACTACTATTGAATATGATAGTTATGTATTTTAGTAAAAAATAATGCTAAAAGATTGATCCAAGAATGTTTTATTAGTTCCATAATAATTTATTTTTTTAGAAATAAATGAAATATACATATATATTTTTATGGTTATCAATTTAATCTATTTCAGTGGTAAAAAAAATTTATATCTTGATCCTTCTAGAGTATTTTACAAGGCTTTATTCTACAGAGAGATAAATGATAATAGAAATTAGAATGATAATGAAATAATTGTTTTAGAATTTCATAAGAGAAAACCATTTGAGAGGAAAAAATAATTTATAGATTTTCATAAACTACCATGTAATAAAAAGATTGAGGTATTTTAATAGGGATCATGGGAATAAAATTATATATTGATATTATAAATACCTAAATGGAAAATATAATTTCTTTTTAAATGACATATATGTGGAAAAATACGAAATAGAGAAAGTTTTTTGTCATTTGAAAATTAATAGCTTCAGTTGCGTGTAAAGAAATAGAAACCCCCTGAGAAATAATATGATTATGTAGAGTATCTGATTAATTTGATTCATAACTAGTTCTTTATAAACGAAGAATATTAATGACCTCGAACCAGAGCATCAGAGAAACTCTATTGTACAATGAGAAGTACTGATGAACATTTATGAGTTATAATAAAGAGAGACTAATTATGTGATGTAACTAATGATAATTAGGGTATAGAAGTTAAGTGATAAAGAATAAATTCCTATAGTATCCTTTTTTGTATAAGCTTGAGAAAGAGAAAATATAGTAAAATGTCATCCTATTGTTCATGATATCATTTATTAGAGTTAAAATATCAATATGTGAGGATTCATTAGATATTTAAGACCACATGAGATCAATGTTTATTGAGACAACTTGGTGAAAATATTTTATATAAGTTCTATGTACTTTAGCTTTGATCATTCACTGAGTTTCAAATATGGTTCCTAAATATTCGCTAAAAATAGAAGGTTTTTCTATTGAGATGGAGGAGATATTTCGATCGAAGAAGAGGCGTCTCATTCATATATTGTGATCTACAAATAAGATTGAATTCATGGAAACACATATACATACATGGTGGGACTTCATATGTCATCCAAAGATGGATAATTAACCTGAGAGGGGGTGAATCAAGGTATGATAGATTAAAACACCATACCCTTCCAATCCAGTTTCATTATTAAGAAAAACAAACTTCTCTCCTTTCCTAATTGCTATATATGAATAAAATTTAAATCCTTCAAATGAAAAATCAATTTTTACGTGGCTCACCCTCACTGGGCTACGTCCAATAAGAAAACAATGGTGATGTTCTAATGTACCATGTCTACTAAGGGTCACTACGAAATTTCAAGGTTTGGGCAAGATCACTTTTATTCCAAAGCTCACTACCTTTACAATTATTAAGTTATGCTCTCTAGTTTCCCAATTGTCACTCCCTATGTCTCTTTATATGGATCAATGTTTGAGGAAATGATCACTATCTTCCTCTTCATTTTTATCACTTCTCTTGGAAGGGATCCAAACATAGTTTAAGGACTTGTATGACCCTTCAATGTCATGAATGCACAAAAATTCAACTGTAGATGGATTCTCTATTGAAGTCTCATTTTTCATGTAGATAAATTCATCTTTTTCAAAAACTGTTAGTTTTTCTAAATTGTATTCTTGGACTATTTCATTCCCATTAAAATATTCTTTTAATCCCTTGCGACCAACCATGCTTCCACCACAAACTACAATAAACCACGTGGTGTGAGTGCTTTGTGGATCACATCTTCCTATAAGGACAACCTCCACTTCCACAGAATATCTCTCCTTCTGCAAACCATATATTCTTCAATAGAACAACTCATCCTCTACAGACCCTTTTCCTTTGAGGGTTGAAGAGCCCCACAAAACCCTTTTATAGATTATTCCTTTAAACTACTTCACCCTTCGTGAAATTCTACCCTACAATATATTCTTAATCATAGACTCCCCTGTAAAATCTTTCAAAATTAGAAGAATTATTCTCGAAGCGATGATATTTTCTAATGGGATTTGGACACCGCTTAATGATATGATTGGTGGTCCATATATAAGATAATTTATTTTAAAATCTCTCTAATTTGATTTTCCCAATGTTTAGATGTGGTACAGTCTTTACCACGAACTTCTATGTAGTCAGCAATGTGCTTTGATCCTCAAAAGAAATTTATCTCTTCCACTAATGAAATCACCTTTTTGGCTCCTAAAATGACCATCTCCTTTTCAAAAACTATAATCCTCCCACAAGCATAATATCTCCTGCAAATTTTGGTTCTTTTAAGAGCCATTTTCCCTCCATGGACCATGTAAAATATTTCATGATCTGCATATCATTGCTATGCTTAAATACTTATTTTTATGGTTTTCCATCATTATTATGCACAACCCCATTGCAGTCCATGAACAATGATTTGTGGTTTGGGAACTGAATTCCGTGTAAAAACATCCCATTCCAAAAACAAAACTCTCTATTTTGAGTCCCAAATATTTGGAAAACATCGGAAACTTTTTTCCAATTTTAAAATATACTTTAAAAAACACTAACCATACTCATTTAAAGTCATTTGACTTTGTATGCAAACACAATCACACCAAAAAATAGATAGAGGATGCCTTGTGGGATTTTTTCTCCAATAATATCCCCTTTGGGATTGTTGAAATTTTTTCACATTTTGATACATCACTACATATTCTTCAATATTATAGAATAATTGTATTCTTTCGATTGAAATAGAGATACATGATTTAATCAACACACACTATAACCCCATATGAGCCTTTCATAGAATAGGAACCAAGAGTATAATGAAAATTTACTCAATGAAACACTTCATTTCATTCCAAAACTAATCATTCCAAATCCACTCATAAGATTTCATCATTAACCTCAGCTATTTTGTTATATAATCTTTGATCGATCACATTTATCATCATCATATTTATAACTCCCACAATCTCACTACTCTCTATATCTAACATATATATCTGTCAGCTTTTCCCTATGTCTTAAATAATTCATTTTCTCAGTTTTTACACCCATAATTTCTCATCATTTTCCAATGAACTTGTTGGTCATTTCTTTGTTTAATGGAATATGGTAAAGAACATGTATCATTACATTAATGAAAAACACATCTTACCTCATGGAGAGGGGCTCCCACATCAACACACTTTTTCAAGTGTGGGAAGTGCAATGAACTCCCAAATCTAGTCGATGCCTCACAAATACTTCTTTGGGAAAGGTCATTATCAGAATATATGAACCTGTTGTTCTGTAGGCACACACTCCAACATCAAAAGCCCTTGTTTCACCTTCTCTTTGCTAAAAGATACATGATTTCCATGTTTTTTACTTTTAATGATGAACTGTATTTTTCATAAAATTTATTTCAATTGAATTATTTCAATGGATTCAGATTGTAGACTTCGCTTCCAATCCCATATCATCAATTTATTGCTTCATCCTCAATAATTGTGTCCATTATTAAGTAGCCACAATATATTCAGTTTTTTTGGTGCTTAATTAAATGGAATCTATTTTCTTTCCTAGCTAAGAAATACGCAATCCACCAAGATATAAAGAACCTCCTAATGTTGATATCATTTCCTCTATTGATTTGGCCCAATCTTCATCTGTATATCCCAATAACTATTACTGAGATTTTTCATTGTATAGAAAGACGAAATCCACCATGACTTTGATATAACTATGTATCATTTTCATTGAAAGTAAGTTTATTTTCTTTGGATTGGACTGATACTACACTAATTGACATGTGGAAAAAATAATGATTGATCCTATCGATGTTAAGTACTATAAGCTTCAAATTATATGCCTGTATTGGGTGACATTAATTATTTTCCCTTCATAATCCCATGAATGTTTCATCTGGGTACCACCAATGATGTCATATCCTTGAAATTATACATTACAAATATTCTCAAGACTAACATCTCATATATTTTTGTGATATGAATGTTTCATTCTTTCCTTGTGTTACATGTGATCCATGGAAAAATTTTAGTTCACCAATCATTGACATTTCAAACCCACAGTTCGTGAATTTGGAAAACTATCCATTTTGTGCTTCATCTGATCCTTAGAATATTATTTCCTTGATATACACCACACCATAATCCTTTTGTTACTATCATTTTAGGCATATAGATTATAATCAACCCAACAATGTCGAGAACCAAACTTATTAAAAAAATTATCTATTCATGAATACTATTCTCTTAGTGCCTCCTTTAACCCATATTATATCTTCTCCAGTTTAAAAACACTATTATCATATTCATGAATGAGAAAACCAAATGGATACTCAATATAAACTTCTTCCTCTAGAACACCATTTATAAGTGAAGACATGACAACCATCTGTAAAACATTGGACATTCTTTGTACAACAATGTCCAAGAATAATATTATTGTCTCCTTCCTTGCAACATGTGTAAATATTTCATCAACATTGATACCCATTATCCCATACCACCCATTTTCACACTATACAATATTTGTTTAAAATCACTACACCGTCATCATTCATTTTTTTTTAAAAATAACCATTTTATACCAATGAAATTATTATCTTTTGGGCTCCAAATAGTCTCCCATGTTTGATTCTTCTCAATTTTGTCAAGTTCATTATTCCTAGCCTGAATGGAATTCTCTTATTGAGATAACTCATCAAAACATTTAGAATCTACCTTTGATAGGTATGATTCTTAATGTTGATTCTTCTTCCTTCTTGTCTATAATAGCATTTTATGATCACCAATTATGCTCTACCTATAAATTTTGGATATTCCTTTATATCATTGAGTAGATACTAATTTATGATCATCCTTTTCAATATAAGAATCTTTTTATGAATTAGCCTTTGTAACTGAAGGATCCCCTAATATTATTATCTCTTCATCACTATCCTCCTAAGACTGATCATGTATATGTAAAAGATTCTACTTGTTCTCCACTATGGTTACATCATGGATTTAAAAAAACTTTCCTAGCTACTTATTGAAGCATTTATATGCTTTTATTTTCTTTTAGTATGCAAGAAATATCCCTTCATCTCCATGGGATTCAATCTCTTTGTGTTTCTCCTTTGTGATAATGAAACACTTACTTTTGAAGACTTGAATGTACTTCAATGATGGATTCTTATCATACCATATCTCAAATAAAGTTTTCTATTCCTTCAGACATAACAACACACAATTTGATGTGTAGACTGATTTCATCACTGCTTCTTTTCAAAACTTCTCTAGAATGTTCTTCTAATTGAGTATTGCTTGAGCCATGTTGTTGATAATTTTATTTATTCTCTCAAATAATCCATTATACTATGGAGTTCTTATAGGTGAAATATTTTACCTTATCACATGTTTCTTGAGATATTCCCCCGCTTAACAATTCATTAATTCTATTCAGTTATCTATTTGTATCATCTAAATTGTTTTACCAAGCATCTTCTCAACTCCCATTGGATAATTCTTTGTGCAACTGAACACCTCATATTTTGAGTGATGAATGAAATCCATGTAATTTTGCTAAAATCAACAATAAACATAACATAGTACCTTCTCTTATCAATAGATCTCGGTGAAATTGGTCTGCACACATCAATATGAACCAACTCAAGAAATATTTTTGACCATTTTTATTTTTCCTTATATATTTTTCGAATGATATTTCTTTACTGTAAAGTATCAAACATCTGAGAATGATCCTATGATAATCTTGGGAGATCTCAAGGAGCATCATATTTTAACAGATCAACTATGGATGTTTCGCTTAAGTGGCCAATATGTTTATTCAGTAACTTGTTTTATTCTTCCTTGGACAGAAACAACATATCATCTTCTCCTCTCACCTGTTAGAGATTACCTTCCAAACACTTTTCCTATAAAACAAATGCACCATATTTTTATCTAATGACACATATTTTTTGGAAAATATAATGGAATTTCCTAAATCACATAAGTTGTTGACACTTAGTAAGTGGTGATTGAATCCATCAATAACCAATACGTATTGACATCTCTCATCGTTTCCCCCCTAACATGGATTTTATAAAGCCATAAATCATTATACCATCATCATTACCAAATCATATGATACCATTCTTATTGTACCTTATTCATGTCACCAGATCCTTATTTCAGGTCATATGAGAGGTGAATCCACTATCATAAATCCATGTTCCAGTATAATATGATGCATTAAAATCAATCTCTAAAACTACTACATGTTCAACTTTCTTCTTCTGATCCACGTTTTAACTTCATACTCAGTATGGAATGATAATTTTTATCTTCCTGAATGTATGATGGAGTAGCTTTATCCTGCAGAACTAAAAAACAATTTTTCAATTTCAGATCAGTTGTTGATACATTTAGCTACTTCTTATGCACATATTCAGTCTGCCTTAGCACATTACTCTCCATTATTGACATGACATATCTTACCATGTGTATGATTCCTCCAAACAAAAAATAGTGACCATTAAATGATATCTAGGAATACCTAGTTCGTTATGGATGACTCTGTTTTTATTTTTCCCTTCGATACCATTTGGCTATATAAAAAATATTTTATCTGTGTCCCCAATTTCCAAAACAATATCATTTAATGCGGGGTGAAATCCTATGTGACACTACTGCACTAATGATTTTCCCTTGGGTTCACTGAATCTTTTGATTATTCTTTATACTCAGATAAATCTTTAATTTTGGATTTGTTGCTTGTTATCTAACATTATTCAACACGCAATTTTTTTATCAATCCTCATACCAGCCTTATAATTTAATTTTGACTATTACTTCTATTCTACTGGACCACTTTCCTCCACCATTATCTTCTCTATCATTAGAATAATACGCTTTCTTGATGACGCACCAAGAGTTTAGAGTTTTTCATAATCATAGTCACTTCATCGCAGGCTGACAACATCCTATTCAAGTTCTTAGATATGCTTGATTTCATCCTTTCCATTATTAGGAAAACTATATATTTTTATTTATTGTTCTTCGATCTTCATATTATAGTTAACGACCTTTTTTGATCTCTATAGAATTTATGACTTTAGTATTTCCATTTCTTCTTTCTCCTAAGACATCTATTATTCTTGTTGCTACACATAATAACTATAATCATGAACCACATTGTTGTATTTCTTCTTTATAGCACTCCAAATATCTATTTCCTCAAGTGTAGCTTCTAATTCAACCTGAATTTCAACTCTTCCTTGAAATTATCCTTCCTAATAATCGCATTCTTACATAATTTGGGAATTTTTCATAACTACCACCATAGCATCTGCATTATGATCCTTACTTTCATATAACTCTTTTTCTTGGTATTCTTCTTTATAGTCATCTTCTTTTGAATGATGACTCTTATTTATGAAGAAATTTTTTAAAAAAATTGTGCCTTTCATGTTGGCTGATGATTTCGTCATGGGAATTTCAAATTCATCTTTTTCATATTCTTGAAATATCTTGGGGATCCTTGATACAATATGTACAAATTTTCTACATTGAAATCATTCAAGAGGCATTTTCCCTTTTAACTTTCCGTTTCCTCTTCATATATTTTAGGAATCGAATGACATCACCTCATCGTTCTCCACATATTCTTGGCCATCTCCAATGGTGAGATTATTCATTTCCCTAAATTCCACTTATTTAAACTTCCCATTTTCCATATACTCATTATCATCATTTATCAACTCATATGAAACAAGAGTAATGTGCAATCTATCCAATGTCATCTCCTTCATATCTTTATATTCCAGAACAGAAATCTTTGATTTAAACCAAGGTGGTAATTTTATCAGAATGCACTTGAAAATATTTATCTCTTCAATAATTTTTCTGAGACCATGATTTTATTCCTCAACAATATTTACCCATCCAAGGAATTTATCAGTAGAATCATTAGGGTGCATTCTGAGATCCTCATATTTATTCTATAAAACCTGCATCTATTATTCTTGACTATTTAATCAGCCTCATTAATATTCAAAAACTTCTCCCACATAGCATTTGATTATATACATGACATCACTTTCATATAAATTTCATTTGATGTGGATCCCCTGAAGTATTCATTCCTTTAAAATAAGCATCCAATTCTATCTGCTAAACTTCTGATAAAGAACCACATTCGATATTAGCTAATATTTTATGTATAGCTAGCGTAAATACAAACATTCTTATTATCAGATGTAGTGCTACATCTGATTCTTCCAAAATTGAAAATTTTTCCCATTGAATATAAAAATCCCTTTGTGATTAACAACCCCCTTTAAATATACTAGGAGGGAACCACTAAATTTTAACCATGAGGGTCTGATACAAATTGATATACCAATTAGGATAAATATTCTGAGATGGGTTTGAATTATGGCAATATAGATTAAAACACCTTCCCCTTTGGATCTTATTTCATTATAATGCAGAATGCACTTCTCTCTATTTCATATAGAAATGTATGAACAAGAATGAAATCATGAAAAAGACACAACATTTATTACTTGGTTAACCCACATTGGGCTACATCCAAAGAGAATCCAACGGTGATGTGTTGATATACCAAATCCACTAAGGCTCACTACCAAATTAAAATGTTTGGTCCAGATCACTTCTATGGTCAGGCTCACAATCTTTACAATTCTTAATGTCAAACCACTACTTTCCCAAGGTTTACTCTCTATGTATCTTTATCTACCTCAGTATCGGTGTAAAATATCATCATCTTCTTTTTTCTATTCTCACTGATATTTGAAGGGATCCACACACTATTTGTAGACATGTATCTCCCATCATTTTTATTAATGCATGCATCCTCGAATCTACGTACATGATCTATTGAGGTCCATTTTAACCTGTAGATCAATTCCACTTTTCCATAAAATATTAGTCAGAAAAAATTACTTTTGAGGAAGGTTTTAGTACCTTTTTAAACTTCCTTTAATCCTTGATGAACAAACTAGAATTTTCTTTGAATTGCACTACACCACATGCTGTGATTTCTTCATGGATCACCTCTTCCTCTACAGACTACCCCCACTTTTGTAGACCATATCTACTTCTGTGGACCACTTATTCTTTTGTGGACCAACTATTCATCCACATAGCCCTTTCCATTACAAGTTATAGAGCCCCAAAAAACCATTTTACAGACTGTTCCTATATACTAATTCACCCTTTTAGGTGTTCTCCCTTTTGATCTCTTCCCCTTTGTGGACTCTCTCACTAACTCATTTAGAGTTAGCTGAATTCTTCCAAAAAAATTGATCTTTTTTAATGGGATTCTCTTGCTAATTAGTTTAGTATTTATTGGTATTTATATATGAAAATAGATCAAAAAATATTACAAATCATATTTTCCCCATGTTTTAATGTGGTAAAGCCTTCACTGAGAAATTCTATGTGGTCCATATAGCACTTTGATCCTTTTTGTGGCCGATATCTTCCACGAATTAAAACTCCTTTGTCGCTCCCCAAATCACCACCTCATTTCCAAAAATGACAGGTCTCATAGAAAATTCATGTGTCTCATGAACTGCAATCATCCCCTGAACTATTTTTTCATCTGTGGTCTTCATATCATGCTTCATGGCCCACATAGTGCAGTTATGCATAAATCTTTCCTTTGCTGATTTTCCATTGCTATTTTGCACACCACCTTTGCAGTTCATAAACTATGCTTCGCGATCAAGAAATTTCATTTTCCAAAATAACATTCCTTTTATTAAAACCAAACTCCCTATTTTCAGGCTGAATAATTTGGAAAACACTACGATGTTGCACCACTTTAAAAACCTAATTTGGAACACACCAACCATACTCATTTGAAGGAATCTAGCTTTTTCAAAAAACAGAATCAGACACAAAAACATCGATAGGATTCCTTGACGGATTCCTTCCCAACAATCTACCTATTTGGGTTTGTTGAAAACTCTTAAAATTTTTATACATCGATAAATCTTCTTCCATATTCTTTCAGCATTCACTTCTTATGATTGAAATTACAATCAGTGATTTACTCAATACAAACTCTAAGGCCCCATGAGACATGATCGGTGTGAGGAACCAGAATATAATGAAAATTACATCAATGAAACACATAATTTTATTCCAAAACCACTCAATTCAAACCCAATATCCCTCTTTCATCACTATCCTCGGCTATTGTGATATATAATCTTTGATCGATCACTTTTAGCATCATCAGATATAAAACTCCCCCAATCGCTCCCCCTATCTCATTCCTACTCCCCTTAGCTTTTCCCCGTGTCTTAATTAAGACATTTTCTCACATTTTACATCATAATTTCTCCCCATTTTCCAAAAAAACCCAAAGGTTACTTCATTAGTCTTCAACAGGTTAAAGAACTCATATTACTACATTAGGGAAAAACACACCATACCTTAGAGAAAGGGGCTCCGACATCCACACATTTTCAAGTGTGGGGAGTTGTCTAAACTCTATGATCCATTTGATGCCTCTCAAAGTCTTATTTGGGTAATTTGTTTCACCAAATATCTACAACCATCCCAATAACTCTTTTTGAGAAGTTTCATAATACATCAATCCAAAATCCACAATTCCTCTAATATAACAATGTGTTCCTTTCACTAAAAACAAGTGTCTTTCCTTGGGATTGTTTTGAGGTCTCACTGCTTGACATGTGGACAAAAATATATTTGGTCATGTTGTTGTCAAGTAATACATGGTTCCAATGATCTTCATGTATTTAGGGTTATTAACTACTTTTCCTTCATCGTCCTATGACAATTTCATTCGGGTAGCCACTGGAGTTGTCATCTCCTTCGAATTATCCTTTAAAAATTTTCCCAATACTTCCATGGAAAATTTGGTTTCAAAAATGAATGTTCCTCTCATTCCTTGTGTTACTTATTAACCAAGTAAAAATTTCAATTCACCAATCATTAACATTTCAAACTCACTATTAATGAATTCAGAAATATGTCTACATTTTACTTCATCTAATCCACTAAATATTATGTCATAGACATACAAAAATAGCATCATGCTTTAATTGCGGTCATTGTTGGCATACATATTTTAATCGAATACACCACACTAAAAATCAAGCTTCTTTATAAACTGATCTATTCATGAATACTATTCCCTTGGTTCCCTCTTCAACCTATATAACACCTTTTTAGGCAGAAAAAAAAACCAATCTCATTTTCATGAATGATAAAACCACTTGGTTACTCAATGTAAAATTCTTCCTCAAGAAAACCATTTAGAATTGTTGACTTGACATCCATCTAGGAAAATTTGAACATTCATTGCAATACTATGGCTATGAATAATCTGATTGTATCCTGCCTTGAAGTAGGTTAAAATGTTTCATCAAAATCAATACCCTTTATCTTGGAGTACACTTTCCACAATTTTCATGATTTGTTTTGAATCACCACACCATCTTCATTAATCTTGTTAAAAAATACCTAGTTATTCCCAATTACATTCTTATGTGTTGTCAACAAAATAATATCCCATTATTAATTCTTCTCAATTTTTGTCAAGATCTTCATTCATAGACTGAACCCTATTCTCATCTCCATCTAGTTCATCAAAGAATTCTGGTTTCACCTTTGATATGTATGACTATTGTTGTAGAGTCTTAAACCTTATTGCATGTACCTGTGCTTTTTGATCACCAATTCTGTTCAGTCTATCAATTTTGACACTTCTTTTCAGTCTTTATGCACGGATTGAATTATGATCATCTATTTCATTAACTGAATCTTCTTCGGAATCAGGCACTAGAACTAGAGCATCCCTTGATCTTATTCTCTTTTCATTATGATCCTCCTAATACTAATCATGTATTTGCAGAATATTATTCTCATTCTCCACTATATTTACATCATTGATTTCAACTACCTTTCTTAGCTACTTATTGAAGAGTGTATATGCTTTTCTTTTTATTGAGTATCCAAGAGTTATCCCTTCATCTATATGGGACTCAATATCCCTATATTTATTCATATTGAGAATGAAACACTTAAATTATACGACATTAAATTACTACATTGATGACATTTTTTCCATACCATATCTCATATGGAGTCTTCTCTTGTTTCAGACATAAAAAATACTATATTTGATGTGTACACTAATTTCATCATTACTTCTTTCTAAAACATCTCTAGGATGGCTTTCTCAATGATTATTATTCTAAAACTTTTTTTGATAATTGGATTTCAAATCTCAACCACAGCATTCTGATGGGGAGTTTTTACTAGTGAAAATTAGTGCCCTATCTCATGTTTCCCAAGATAATACACCACTTGAAAATTTGTTAAATCTGTTCCATTATATGTTCATATCTTCCAAATTGTTTTACCCAACATCTTCTCAACTTCCCTTCGATACTTTTTTATTAAACTGAACACCTTATATTTTTGAGTGATCACTGAAACCAATGCCCTTATTCTAAAAACATCAACAAAAAGGACATAGTATATTTTCCCATCAATATCTCTTGGTGAAATTTGTCTCCACACATCAATATTCTCCAACTCAAGCAATCTTTTTGACCTTTTCTATTTCATTTTATAATTTTTTCAAATGATATTACCTTGTAGGAAAACATCACACATATGAGTATGATAACGTGATAATCTAGGGAGATCTTGAGCTGAATCATATTTTACAAGATCTCCTAAGGATATTTCACTGATGTGACCATGAAGTTTATACACTAACATTTTTTATTTTTCCTTAGACAGAAATCACATATCTTTTTCTACACTCACAATATATATATTCCCTTTGGTTGGATTTCCCTATATAACAAATGTTTCATCTGTTTCATTGATGACATATAATTTCTAGGAAAATCCTATGGAATTTCCTGAGTCAAATAATTGGCTAACAGTTAGTATGTTGTGATTGATTCCTTCAACAACCCAGGCATCTTCGCATATCATGTCTTTCTCTCAAACATGTATTTTATTGATCTAACAATAATAAGACCATGATCATTACAAAATATTACAATACATTCCTTATCATACCTAATTCTAGTCACTATATCCTTATTTCCTGACATTTGAAAGGCGCATCCACTATCAATATCCATATTCTAATGTGATATGGTGCTTTAAAAAAATCTCTGAAACCACTACATGTTCAGCTTTATTATTTTTATTCCATGTCTTTGACTTCATACTCACTATTGTTGGATAATTGTTATCTTCCTTTATGTATGATAGAACAAAAACATCCTACAGAACTAAAAATCGATTTTTCATTTATAGGTCATTTGATGATACATTTAGCTACTTCTAATGAACATACTCCGATTACCTTGGCATGTTCCTTAAATTGTTGACACAAAATATCATACTATGTGTTCTATTTCTCCACACCCAAAACAGTGACCATTAGATGATATCTTGGAATACTGAGTTCCTATGGCTCCCGCTATTAGTCATGTTCCCTCGATACCTCTTGGCTATATAGTATACATTTTGTGAGGATCCCATCTTTTGACAATAATAGCATCTAATGTGAGGTTCATTATTTTGCGTCACTATGGAACCACTGATTGGACCTTTGGTTATTGGAATCTTCTTATTCTGATTTGTACCCAAATAAATCGTAAATTTTAGAGTTGGTGATTTCGGTTAGACATTATTCATCACACCTTTTTGTTTCTGATTGATCATCATACCAACCTTATCATTTCATTTTGAATATTTCTTTTGTTCTACTTGACCTCTCTACTCCACCATCATCTTCCATGATTCTTGAATAACATGCTTTCCTGATGTCTTACCAATAGTAAATAGTATTTTCCGTATCCTTAACACTTTTTCATAGGCTAATAACTTCCTCTTAATGTTATTTGATATTATTGATTTGATCGATTCCAATTTTAGTCAAGATATAAATTTCTATTTTGTTTCACGATCATCATTATGTACTCAACAACATTTTCTAATATCTCGTTCATTGATGATTTTAGTTTTTCAATTTCTTCATTTAACTTAGTCTTCTATTCCTTCGGATACTACTTACAAAGTTTGACATCATGAACCATGTTGTTGTATTTCTTCATTTTGTCTCTCCAAACATCTATTTCCTTAATAGAATCTTCTAACACAATATGAAGTTCAACTCTTCCTTTAGATTATCCTTCCTCATTATCTCATTCTTCACTAATTTGGGGATTTCCCACAACTTCCACCATAGAATATAAATTATGATCCTTTCATTTTTCTAACTCTTATGTTTTATTTTCTGTTGAACTGTCATTTTCTTTTGAAAGTATACTTCTCTTTCTAAAAATAATTTTCTTTAAATATTTGTTTCCCCTCCACGTAGGATGAATATTTCTTCATGCTAATTTCATCTTTATCGTCTTCATATTCTTGAAGCTTTTTCGGGAACCTTGTTTTAAGATGTATAACCTTTCAACATCAAAATAATGAAATATGTAGTTCACCTTTGAACATTAATTTTCTTATTTTGAGATTTTAGGAATGGATTGACATCACCATATATGTATCTTCATCTTCATTTCCATCTTCAATGGTGAGATTCTTTATGCCCTTAAATTCCACTTCTTTTATAATTTCCCTTTTCCAGAGACTCATTGTCATCATTTCTCAACTCATATGCTACAAGAGTATTGTGAAATAAATCTAATTTATCTCATATGGATATTTATCTTCCAATACAGAAACTTTTGGAATAATACATGGTGGTAGTTTTCTCAAGATGTGCTTGAAAAACATTATATCGTCAATAATTTCTCCAAGACCACGCATCTATTCCTCAACAATATTTACTTAATCATGTAATTCATCAAAAAACTCATTAGAGTGCTTTCTAATATCCTCATATCTATTCCACAGAACCTGAAAATTTTCTCCCCAAACTTTTGAGTCACCTTAAAAAATATTCAATAAATTCCCCCACATAGCATTTTATTACTTTCATGACATCACATTCATATGAATTGAATTTGATAAGGCTCCCCAAAGAATGCATTCCTTTAGAATCATCATCCAATTCTCTCAACTCAACTTCTAATAAAGAACCACTGTCGATATTAGCTGATATTTCATGTATTGATACTATAAAAACATCCATTCCTAATGATTGGATGCAGTGATGCATTTGATTCTTCAATAATTGAAAATTATTTCATTCGAATATCGGAATCCCTTTGTGATTAACAACCTCCATTTATTCTATTAAGATATAACCACTAACATTCATCATTTAGGATCTAATACCAAGTGTTATCCCAATAAGGGTAAATATTATGGGAGGTAGGTTGAATCAAGGTATGACATATTAAAACACCACCCCCTTCGAATCTTGTTTCACTGTTAAGAAAAACAGGCTTCCCTCTCTTTCCCATAGAAATGTATAATAATATTGAAATCATGCACAAGAAAAAACAGTTATTATTTGGTTCACCCTCACTAGGCTACATCTAAGGATCATACAATGTGGATGTGATTATATACCAAATCCACTAAGGCTCACTAATAAATAACAATTTTGGGCAAGATCACTTCTATTCCCAGGGTCACCTTCTTTACAACGCTTAAGGTCAGCTCACTACATTCCAAAGGTTCGCTCACTATGTCTTTTTCTCTAGCTCCCTTCCATTGGAATGTATCACCATCTTCCTATTCCTTTTCTCACTATTCTTGGAAGGGATCCACACACAGTTTTTGAAATTGTAGGTCCCTTCATTTTCATGGATGCACATATCCTCAACAATAAAAATATCTTCTATTGAAGATTCATTTCACGAGTAGATGAATTCAACTTTCCTACAAACAATTAGTTTGTAGAAATTGATTTCTCAAACCATTTTAGTTCCTTTTCAATATTTCTTTATTCCTATTTGAACAAGCTTTCTTCCTCTGTGGATGGCGCTGCAGCCCATGGTGCGAGTGCTTAATGGATCATATCTTCCTCTATGGATTGCCTTTGCATATATGGACTATCTCTCTTTCCATGGATCACTTCTTCTTTCAAATATCAATTACTCCTATATAGAACCTTTATATTTGTGAGCAAAAGATCCCAAAAAACCTCATTCATGGACTGTTCGCATGAACTACTTAACCCTTCGTGGAATTCACCCTCAAGATTTATTCTCCTTCACAAACTCCCTTCATAACTCTTTTAGACATAGTTGTATTCTTCCAAGAGTGATGATTCATTCTAATAGTATTATCTCACTAACTAATAAACTAATTAGTATTCCTTATATATTAAAATACATCTAAAAATATCTCTAATTTTATTTCCCCAAATTTTTTATTTTGTTCCTTCCAACACTTTGCTTGGGGCACACATCTATTCTGTTGGTGGAATCACAGATCGATTTCCCTGCATTCCCTCTTTACAATGGCAGGTGGAATCTATATATTATTCATGGATGTTTTCTCCTTGATCTAAATGGGATGAGGGGATGTTGGTTCTTCCTTCTGTGGATTCCTCCTAGGAACTCTTTACCTCCTATGGGTCTCCCTTAAAGATTAAGACATTGTTTGTGAAACTCTTCCCAGTGCCTTGTCCTCATCGATGTCGGTTAATTACACTACTTCTATTTGGAAATTCCAAGGGTTTAAGTCAGTGAAGCAACCTTCATTCTGGGGAGTAGTCATATCGGACATCGCTGGTGTTTCTGGACGCTAGAACACTACTGTGTCTGGGTTTTCCCCTTTATTATAGGGCTTCTCAAGGGAGAGGAATCCCAAAGAATCCCATATCAATTATAGGTAATTATATACAATAGGCATGTCTATGAGGTTTTCCTTATCTTCCCATGTTTAATATAGGGTATGCTACAAGTTTAGCATTTAGCGGAGACAGATCAGATAGAACAAAACACTGATAATAGTGGATCAGATGGGTGAAACCCCATGAGGGAACACTAATGTTGGGGATAACACATTTTTAGTTACCCAATTGCTACT
This sequence comes from Viscum album, assembly GCA_963277665.1. Lineage (NCBI taxonomy): Eukaryota > Viridiplantae > Streptophyta > Magnoliopsida > Santalales > Viscaceae > Viscum > Viscum album. Next base: position 1,412,253,259 of record OY728134.1, read on the forward strand.
AGGATCAGTGATGAAGTGGGTGACATGGTCACATCAGGATGTCGAGTCCCGGGTAATAATTGGGAACGATATGGGTGGTTGAGAGTGGATGTAGAATGATATGGAACCATCGTGATGACGACGGTGATACTGGGATTTAGCCTTTAAGATACCTCATATGTATCCATGTATTAGGGAATCAAAGTTCACATATTTCAGTGAGGTGAAGAGATACCTGAGGAGGTGGCATGTGAGAATAGATGCTTGGATGGGACCCAGAGGAAGTAGAACCTCTGGGTTGGTTTACGAACTTCCCAAAACACATAGGCTTGAGGGGGAGAGACCACGATGGGACATGAGTGATGGGATTGATCATTAGGTAGGATTCCTACATATCCCCACTGAAAGGAATAAAAGTCCACATAGTTCGGTATAGGGGCATATAATTGGGGTGTACATAGAGGACAATGACCCAGCGATATACTGGGTCTTACCCATAGTTAGCATCCTAGGTTGGTCTGACACCCGAGGGGCGGACTAGAGATGTAGGTCCCATCAAAGGGGACTACAATGGATTACTGTTGATTTTGTACTACAACGGCTTACCGTGGGTTGAGATTCTAATGGCTTGCTGCTATTAGGGGTTCCAATGGCTTACCACTGGTTGGGGTTCCAACAGATTGTCTCTAGTTGGGGTTGAACCTCAGGGAGCCTTCCTACATACCCTGTCTACGAGACAAGGATCAAATTCCACTTTGTTCATAATGGGGGATATAGTTTCACATCATACGAGACAAATGTGAACCGACTTGATGGGTACTAGACAAGTAGGTGTTGGGGTTGAACCACAGGGAGTCTTCATACATACCTTGCCTATGAAAAAATGATCAAATTACACATATTTCGATATGAGGGTTACTATTTAACATCATGCGGGATGAAGGTTAACCGACATGAGGGGTTGGGACAAGCATGTGTTGGTCTTGAACCTCAGGGAGGCTTCCTACATACCTTGCCTAGGATACAAGGATCAAAGTCCACGTAGTTCAATATGGGTTTGGGGTTACGTGCTATGGCGGATTGGGGAGGATTCCATGGTAAATGTTTACTCTAAGACCATGTGATTCATGCTCAGTGTGAGAAACAAGAGGTGGAAAACACTTTATGATCACGTCGTGAAAGATGCATCAGGGGAAAGTGAAGTGGGGCTTACACATGGTTAACACCCCAAAGCAGAAACAGGGGCTTACGTGTGGATAGAGGCCTAGATAAATATAGAATGGGACTTACTCCAGGATGGAGGCTAGATGGAGACAAATCCCATAGGGAGAGGGATAGTGTAATGAAGGTTCCAGTTCCCATATCTCCTCTAATCATTGGCATGGAAGGAGAGAGCAGGAGTAGGGATTCTAACTCCAACAAGAAAGGCAACATCCTTACACTAGGATGGTTCCCTTCCCTACAGATAGACATTGATCCAACAAAGGTGATCTAATTCCATGTGAGGAAGATCTCACTCCTGTGGAGATGAATAGGCGTGGAGAATGTTCAAGGTGGGGCACCCCATGTATAATGCATGGGGCGAATTCACATTTTAACATCATGGGTTGAGGATGATGGTTCTTGGCAGTTTAACATCTTATAGCTTGGATGAGGCAGGTTCACTTGACACCCCTAGGACATCCATAACTAATACACACCCACCCCTGTGGAAGGGAAGGAATCAATAATGTTGTGATTAGGCGGTGTTTTGGAGTCATCCCTTAAGGTCCCCATATTAGCGAGGCTATGCAAAGAAGAAATAGTCGTTAGTGTGACTATGGGAAGAAGCATAAGTCTAAACAATGCAATGTGAAGCACCACCCAAGGGACCTTTATGTCACTTTGTATAAACCTGAAGTGTCGTATAGGAGAAGGGTTTGTAAAGAAAATGGGTTCACATTAAAGGACCTTGTGAAGCTCTGGTGCTCCACGTAGTGGAGGGACTTCGCGAAAGGGTATTCTTCACGAAGTGGAGTGGCATATCCTTCGCATAATGTATAGGTGCATATGAAGGGTGCTTTATGAAGTAGAAGGTCTTTCACAGAGTAGGACATTGCGAAGCAATTTTACCTTGAAAATCATACCATTGCGAAGCAATGTGCTTCATTAATCATACTAACCCTTCCTTATCATTTATTTCATATGTGAATGGGATGTTCTTCGCGAAGCATGAGTGTTTTGTGAAGACCCAAGTCACCTTAGGAATCTCATTCTTTTGCAATGTCCCATGGGATTCACTAAGGGCATCCCTACTTGGAGAGGGGTTGTATTTGAGCTAAGGGAAAGGTACTTCAAAATTGTCAAGTACCTTTAAGAGTTCATTTATCTCATGGTTTCATAGAGCATAAGGTGATTTGAGATTTTAGAGCAGAGAATGTGAGAGTTTGGGGTATCCATATTTTGGGCTCGAGGGGAGTCTGGTATTTATAGAATAGGGATGGCGCGAAGCCGGGACAGCTCAGTGCAAAGCCATGTGGCACTCTGCGATCGGCTGGGGATTGCGTCAAGTTTTTCATAACCACGGAGTCGACCACCATCCTCACATCAGTGGGGAGCTCTCCTTGGTTCCCTCTACGGCACATGTAGAGTCTTCCATAAATATCCAAGGGATTTGGGATGTTAATCTGGTTCACTCTGTGGCATGAAGCTTCTAGTCAATTGTATTGTAATTGTGAAGCCTCCAACCTATTTTACTCCACAGAGACCATAGAGGGGGCTTTGTCTTCACCACATATGCGGTGATGAGGGGCTTCGCGAATTTTGCAGAACTCAGGGGCTCAACGAATGGGCTTCGCGTGGCAGCCCTTTTGGAATTGGTTTACTCATTTGGTACTTTCCCTTTACGAATATTTTGGCACCAACAATCCCCCCCAGGCATAGAGCCAAAGAGAAAATGCGGGTTGAAGTTTGAGGTTAGATCACCTAAATTTTTGATGAATTAGAATGGAATATCATGAAGCAGGGTTGCGATGCAGAGCGGCGATGTGCGGGTTGGGAATTCCATGAAGCTTTTTGTGGCTAGACAGGTCGCGAATCCAATCGGTTCATCTCCTATAAATAGGTGAGTCTGACTCCACGTTTTCCCTTTCTCATTTTAGTTTTTCATGGAGATTGTGATCTCGATCCCTGAAGCTATGTGCGCTCTACAATTTCTCTTTTCTGAATTAGACCTTTCTGATCTGTGGCACATAGCGAGCCCTTTGACTTTGTGAGTGTGCACTCCACAGCTTGTGTCTGCAAGGTCTGTGGCATGGCTCCACGACCTATTGTTGTGGCCGAGATCTACTACCAAGCTTCGAGCTTTGCGAATGATCTATACTAACCAGAAAAAAAATTCAAAACCATTAATGACAGAATGGCTCATTAGGATGCTACTAAGGGGTCTTTGCAGATTCTACCCATAGGAAAAAATGGTGAATAACCTGGGTATCGGTGAATATGTATAGATCCATTGGGACCATGCATCATTAGTGGAGCTGTTGACAGAGAGTCTAAAGAACTACTCATTGTGAAAAAAAAATTGTCTATATATGGCTTTGGTCTGAGGGATGATGTTTTCATTCTTGAAGTGAGCAGAGATGAGCCTGCCTACGATTTCAGGAGTACGTCGTTCTAACTCCAGGGCTTTAGGGCAGACAACAGTCATACTTGGGAGGATTTCACACATGTCAACACTGACTATTTGTATAACCATGTAATCAACATCAATGGGAAGGAAAACTATCCATAGGTATCTCCCCCACTGTACCACACCATTCTGAAGGCGGCCCTAGGGAACCCGGAGAAGGGGTGGACCGATGAGTGGGATTTAGGTCTGGGCAGAAACTTCACAGATGATTGGGCATGGTTTTACAGGGTATGTGCCTTCTGTGAGGAGTTTGGGTTAGCTCTTAGGCGAGTAGGTATGTATGAGGTGGCATGGGCCTCCTAATTCGTTATCTACCAGCTACATCAGCTGATTCCGGAGTTGCTAAAAAGGTGGTTATCGAGGACCAACACTTTCCATTTGCACTGTGGAGAGGTCATAATTATCCTTTGGGACCTGCAAAAAATCATGGGGTTCCGATATTGATGGTAATTTATGATGAGTTCCTTCCTTTCATGAATACATGAGAGGAAACGAAGCAGATGTCACCACTGGAATAGGCATTGATGGACTTAGTGCAGAGGTAGAATAAGTAGTCGGTGAGGGATGTCCATTTAAGTGGTGGTTCAGTCACTTCTGGAATTCCCCTACAGATGGATATTTTTTCATGAGGCCTCAAACCGACCCGTAGGGGGTTTATCATAGCAATGAGCACTCGTATTGATAAAACTTAGAGGACTACCAGTGGAAGACATGGGGATTTAGTGTCCACTAAGCAGCAACTAGTGGTTGGGTTGGTTTTGTTCATCTCGGTGCTTATATGTGGCTGGATTCATCCAGTGATGGGAAAAAATATGGGCATGCATCTGAGCACATTTATCATGGCATCTATGTAGGCGATGGGGTAGCGGGTCAACCTAGGAATCCCAATGCATGCTAAGTTATATAAGGTGTTGTTGCATATCAGTGATGGAAAGAAGACACAGAGGATATATGGGTTGTTCCATTTTCTGTATGGGTGGATAGCGGTGCATTATATGGGAATCTATGACTATTCAAACCCCATTTCCCCTCCAAGATCAAATTTTTGACTGTCTATTCTAAATGCGGTAGGGAGTTTTCTAACCAGGATGACCTTGCTGATTGTGCCGAACCGGGTCTGGAATGCGGACAAGTTAAACTTCCACCCACTCCCATTTCTGACAGGTGTCTTCACTGAAGATATCCAGGGCATGGAATAGCATCGGTCCTACCTCCTGGCCTTTTGGGGTGGAGTTCTGGTGGTGTCGATTGACCGCGATCCTCTCTGTGAGTCATACACCCCACACTGTTTTGAGAGGCAGTTCTAGTACATGCAACGCATAACTTCTCTGTTCTATTTGGGAGTCTGCCATGAGGATCACCCATGTCTGATAAGGTAGATGTGGCTCATTTTCACATGGGAGGATAGGATGATGTGGAATGAGCTACCTCCACCCACAGCTATCTACGGGCTGCTAAAGGAGTATGTCAAGAGTTGGGAGGCAGCCTACCATGGGGAGATGTTGATGTAGAAGACTGGTCATACTAGTGACGGGGTGCTTGCTCAACCTTGATGTTTGGGCCAGAAGGCGGTGAGGACATCACGTGGTGGCAAGGCTATATTGGTGGTGAGACCCGCACTAACTAAGAGGTAGGCGGCAACGACGGACCTAGAGGTCCCAGAGGAGAAAAGTTATATGGAGGGGAGGTTGGCCCGGGGGTTTCGTAGGATACCCACCCAGGATATGGGGAATCGGTTACGCCATATAGACATACATGAGAAATCTGTATTACAAGAGGCTTGGGACAGTTGGTATGTCAACAGAAAATTCCTCAACCCTTACCAGATGTGGCACCATCTGAACAATAATTGGATGGATTTTTTGAGGATCGGTCCTGTTAGGACTGGCTTTGCAGTATCACATGCAGAGGGGGAGTAGTAAATTGTCGAGATAGAGGACCTTGGGCACTCTTGGGGTGCTCTGCATCTAATGACGGGTCGAGTGAAGGTGATGGTCAATCGAACAACCCCACTATAGTTTTTGGACACCGAAATGAGAGAGTTGTTCCCTCTATCGGAAGAATCTGATGAGTCCTCCTAGACGGAGGAAGTTGGTGGAGGCAGCCCTCTAGAGTAAGTTGAGGTCGGTAAGACAGACCCAGAGCTGGAAGATTTTGCAGAGGCCCTTGAGGTAAAACCCCAAACCAGTTTCCCATAGTCATCATCCAGGTCACTTAGGACTTATCAACTAACATTTTAACTATACAGGAGGGCCTCATATGAAATACCTTCTCCCATGCGATAATAGATGCAGCTACAGGATCATCGGGATCTTTGCCCATGACAATGGTGATTACTATGCCTAGTGGGGCTACAACACCCATGGTAGTTCTCCTAGAGTCATTGGACATCCCAATACTATACGATGGCCATGTCTTTGGGTCACAACAACAACAACTATAGAACGAAACTGACTATTCATCCTCTATAAGTCTCTTCCACTGAATTTGTAACTTTCCTTCATTGATCCGGTTAACTGATGTCCATGCACTTTTTGTAAGTAAAATTTTTCAAATGGAATGTACCACCTTAGAGAATATGATAGGAGCTCCTGGAACTGCATTCCCTAGGGGAATGTCGGTGGTTATAGAAGTAGACGCCCATACTGACCATGCTGCAGCGCTCCCAATCATGGGTGGGACTATCGGGAGGATAGAACCGGAAGTCATCGAGGTGGAATCCAATGACAAGGATCAATCGTATGACATGGGTCATAACATACTAGATCAAACACTGGATGAATAACCTGTTGACATGTTCCTGGAGGCATTCCCTGCATATGAACCCACTGACCCCACGAACCAGGATGAGAAGGCTTTTGATGAATATGATATCAAAATCCCCCATCATCGTTCATGGAATCTGATCATGTGCTTTTTAAGGGAGACCCCTCAAGTTCAATACATAGACCATATGGTATGGCTTCATTCCCAGGTGCATGAACTATGAAATGTGGGAGTGGATGCCTAGTGTCCTCATAGGCTCATCCGATACTTCATGGTAGTGATGGTTTGGGAGAATGATCGTGGCATTGGTTTAAGTTTGTAGTGGAGGAAATTAGTGAACATCAAGAAGCTCTAGGAGACTGAAAATGAGATCCAATGGTTTAGGTTGAGGGCGAACAAGCACACTTCCTTCCTTGATGGAAAATCGGGGCTTGTATCGTGCCTAAAGGCCTAGCTGGTAGAGGCTAAAGAACTAATGAAGAAAGCCTATGAGGATATGAACACTATAAGAGATTATGAGGATTGGTCCTAGATTGAGGCTGATGAACTATTCCCCATCATCTTCAAGGAGGAGCGGGAGCTAAACAGGTGATAGCAAATCCTGTATGCCACAAGCTAGAGGTTTGTGAGCTGGAACGCTCTATCAAAGTGGTCAACTCATCCATGGGAGGGGCCAATCCATGGGTACTATAATGTTTTTAAAATCATAAATGTACTTTCATTCTTTGATTTTTTTATGATGGCTTAACGCATGAGTTTCGTTATACATTTTGGATTACTACATTTCCATCACATTCGTGAAATAACCAGTGATCAATCCCTAAGCTCATGTGGGTCAGGCCCAATGTGAGAAAAAATGGATGACTGCTTCGTTATTCAATCCAAATATGAAATTGTAAACCATGTTTCGGTCCTCTAGGGTTTGAACAACCAATCTGGATTTTCGTGAAAGAAGAGGGAGGTCTGACTGGAGAATGAAGCTCTTAAAATAGTTGAACCGTCATTTTCCCAATGTTCTCTAATGCATGACTGGGGTAACTCTAGGGAAGTTAAAATCAATCTAAACTAAATAGAGTGGAAAGCGTGAATCATGATATCCAAAATTCAGAACATTGTAGGGGTGGCGTGACAATGAAGGATAATTGTTGAGTGTAGTCGAAACATAGCATCCCTATTGTGTTAACTGGGTATAAAGATAAAAAATGACGGTAGACTACTGACCACATTCGAAATGCAAGGCCTGACTGAAAATATCATCCACTAGTCTTGAATAACATTACTCTAGGACAGTAGGTGAGCCATTGGTCAAGCATCCGTACTGTTAGGGAGTTCTTTCGGGCATGAAGGAGGTTGAGGGTCCAAATAAAGGGCATGCAAAGTGTGAAGGGTGGAGTGATTGGTTTGTTCGAATAGATTCCAACACTCTTGAGATTATTCCACCATGTTGGAATCACATTAGGTTGGTGCATCGGTCTGATCAGGGATCACACATATTTTCATTTAGGAACTCTCCGGGGAGGACCTGGAATGCCTTCCAGTTTTACATCATACGGATGTGGATGATGAATGGAATAATTTAACATCATATATCCTGGAAGTTTCACATAGTTTTAATTTCATACTGCATAGACTGAGTAAAATAGTTTAATTTCATGTTTCATGGACTGTAGAATCCTAGTTTAAGGTCATAGAGACTAGACTATAATCGAGACTGAGGAGACAGAAGGGTTAATGACTATACGGTTGGGCCTATTGCATAAGGACCGGACGTAGCTATGTATCACATCGGTATAAGAATCAATCCAAACGTATTTCTTAAGCATATCATTGTTAGAGACCAATGTTGGTATGGGATATCCTCTCTAGAGAGGAAGCTAATGCATACCATAGTTATTATGGGTCATCCGGAATTGGTTGAGGGTGCAGCTGTAGTTTAACGTCATGCGTTAAGGATATGGTAACCCAGAAAGGAAACACTTAGTGTGGTACATATCTAAATGTAATTGAAGATTGTAAGAGTCCACACCACACCACATGCTCCTAGTGGGTTTCTTTAAACCATAGATCATATACCAGAGGTGGCCTCATCTTGGGGCTGGACCCGAGGGAAAGTGATCAGGTGTTCCTACGTATCCCATTCGGATGGGAATCAAGCCACACATAGTCATGAAAGACTCGTGTAGTTTAACATCCTACAGTAGGATAAAGTGTAAAAAAGGGGGGGATCTCAATGGGGGATTATGCAGTGTAGACGTTATAGACCCGATGTGAATGAGGACCAAAGAAGTCCATAACACACTATGTAATCCCTGGGAAAATATTAGGTCGAGATACTAAATATAATGAAATTAGGGTTGTGGAATTCGGACGAGGTTGGGAAAAGGCAAGGGAGGTAGATGGTGAGTTTATTGAAACACCTAATGTAAAGAATAACCCAAGATGTACTCGCCACGCAACATGTTCCCAAAAGAGTTCTGGAAAAGGGGCCAAAAAGGGGGCATGCTTTAAGATTCCGGGGGTTGGGCCCGCAAATGGAATATCTGGGTGTTCCTATGTATCCCAGGAGGATGGGAATCAAGCCACACGTAGTTCTGGATAATGTTGTGTAGTTTAGAATCATGTGATAAGGATAGTTGGTTCCCAGTTTTAAGGTCTTAGTTCATGGACCATAAATGGAATGGGTGGGATGGAGACACGTGGTGTGGTAATTAAAAAACCTGACATGAACAGGGATGATAGGTTTTCATATCACAACTTGTGCATCATGGTGATGTTTTAGCTTGATGGACTGAGAATAAAAGTTGTGATGGGCCTGAGGAAAAGTGTGTGGGGGTTCCTGCATACCCCAAGATTACAGGTATCAAGCCATACATAGTTCTAGATAAGTGGCATGGTAGGATACCAACGCTAGGGACAATATTGTCGTGCAGGTCTTGTTGACACACCAAAAGAAGCAGCCTTTGATATATCTTGTTTTTTATTTATGATGGATGTGTTTTTTTTTGTTCTCTTATTTTTTGTGAAGCAACAAACCTTGGAGGGAGAATCTAGGTGTCGCTATAGAAATAAATCCATATGTAGGCCTTGAAAAATTGTATGGTGAATGACCGATACCAAACATGATTACCCCTCAGGTGAGGAAATCCCAAGGCAAATTTATTTTTTGTCGTGTATCCAAGATGATAATGACATAGTTTAGGGTCATATGATAGGACCTACCCCTGCATTTTAACATCTTGCATTAAATATGTAACAGTTTAATGTCATGTGGGTCTAGGTAGCGCAGTTTAAAATAATATGGTATAGAAACATATATAATAAATGATCTTTTATAAGGGAATGTGCATGGTGTGATAAATCATACCAGTTGTGAATGAAAATGAGGTCTATGCCACACCTCGCGCGATTCCAGGGAAGAAAACCTGGGACAAGGGGGCAGAAAAGGTCAAAGAAAATGGGGATGGACCCATGGACAAGACATCTAGGTGTTTCTATATATCCCATGAGAATGGGAATCAAGCCATAGGTAGTTATGAGGGTGCTGTTTAATGTCATTCTGGACAAGAGGCAGGAGAGACTATCTCCTAGAAAAGAGTATGTGGTTTAGCTATGACAAACCCGGCGTGAATGAGGACACTAGACCAAACATGCCACACCACAAACCTTCTCTTGAGGAACTCAGACCATGGGGCCAGTAAGATGAAATGGTTTCTAGGAAGAAGGTCTTTACCCAGAGACTAAATGTCTGGGTGGTCCTACGTATCCCACAAGGATGGGAATCAAGCCACACATAGTTCTAGAAGATGTTGTGTATTTTCATGTCATGCATCAAGGACATGACAAGGAATGTGTATGGAATGGCGAGTTACCCTATGTGAATTAGTAAATAAGCCCACATACGCCATACCATTCATAATTCCTAGAGATAATTCTAACCAGGTGGCCAAGAGAAAGGGGAGATAAACCAAGGATAGACCCGAAGAAAAAATGTCCTAGTTTTCCTACGTATCCCATGAGGATGGTAATCAATTCAAATGTAGTTCTCGATATGTAGTGTAATTTATCATCATGCGTAAAGGATGTTGTAGATCATAGTTTATGGTCATAGAGATTGGACCCTAGATTCCTTGTTTAATGTCATGTGCATAGGATAGATGAGTGGAAAGGGTGAATAATCATGCCTACTATGTGGGAGGTCAAAAAATAAAAACAATGATCAAGGATAACTTTTGACCATGTTCCCAACACAGTATCTATATTGTGTGACCAGGAATGGGGTAAAAAAATTGAGCATCATTCATTGACCATATTTGCAACACCAAACTTGTATCAAATTGTCATCTAGGATCCTCAGGGATGTTGGCCCGAATCGGTAGGAGCACCCTAGGGCCAAGCTTCCATGTCTTTTGGGGGCCCATTTGGATGTGAATGATGATGGAAACCCAAATGATGGGAAGCATGAATCATGGTGTGACCTGTGCAGTTTAACATCTTCGGGCAAGGATATTGGATGAAAGAGGGATGTCTCAAGGGGATTTGTGTGGTATAGAGAAAATAGCCCGAAGTGGATGAGGATATGTGGTCCATACCACACTGCAAAATCCTAAATGATAACATGGGGTAGGGGCCTAAATGTTCAAGGGACCTAAGACAGGAAGTCCCATCCATTTTGCAGTTTATCATCATGTGGGATAACTGCTGAGTGGTTTTATATCCTTTAGTTTATATGGGTCATAGAGCTTAACATTGTGCGATGAGGACGGTGGTGATCTTAGTTTAATGTCATAGATCTCGGACCATAAATACATGACCCTTTATGCAGGTATTTCCATACCAAAGCTCTTAAGACCACGTGATCAATGCTCAGTGTGGGAAACAAATAATAAGATCAAGCTCTCCCCAAAATATAAGGATATGACAATGAGGGAAGGAGATCAGGCATGGTCGGTCCCAACTAGATCAAAACTCCGGCCCATGGAAGATGGATGTTTGAAGGAATAGCAGGAAAAAATGAAAACATTGCACCCGATATTTGGGATATACGGGGGTGGTTCTAATGATAGGGGATAGTTGTTGACTGCATTCAAAATATAGCATCCACATCATGTGACCTAAAATGAGAAAAAAAGGAGCATCGACTGCCGATCATAGTCGAAATGAGGGACTTGTATTGAAGTGTCATTCAAGATCCTCATGGACATTGGCCCAAAATGGTAGGAGAGACCTAGGTCCTAGCATCCTTGTCATTTAGGGGACCTTTTGGATGTGAAAGGTGATGAAGACCCAAATAAAGAGGATTTGTGAACCATTAATATGCCCATGTAGTTTAACATCATGAGGGGTGAAGAAACAAGTGGAGATCTCCAAGGAAAGGGGATCTCCAAGGAGAGGGATACATGGTGTGGTCATGATGAAATCGATGTGAATAAAGGAAAAAATCCATCCCCACACCATGTGTTTCAACCCAAGGGGGGATATTAAAGTTTGGGGCAGGGCATATGGACTAAATGTCTATGAATTCCTACGTGCCCCATGAAGATGGGAATCAAGCCGTATGCAGTTCTGAGAGAGCCATGCAATTTAATGTCGTGTGGTGAGGATGTGGGAGGATATAAGAATGAGGAGTGTCACATGGTGCGATCATCATAACCTCGACATGAGTGGGGACAAAAAAGTCTATTCTACACCGTGTGGGATCCTCTAAGAAAGCTACACATAGGGGGTAGTCAAAGAGAACAGTTTGGTGGATGGTCTCTAAGACGAAGTGTTTTATAGTTCTAACATGTCCCATGGAGATGGGAATCAAGCCATACATAGTTCTTGAAGGTGATGATTAATGTCTTGCAGGATGATGGATACGAGGAGATCTTTTTTATGGTTATAGTGTTTAGACCATATTTTAGTTTAGTCTCATACATGATGAGTGCATGGTAGTTTTATGGCCTTCTGCTTGGACGGATCACACATTTTAATGTCATGCGGTAAAGAAGTCATAGTTTATGGTCATTTGGGACTGTTTGCTCAGGAAAAGTATTTCTTGAGGAATTTAGCATTGGTGAGAGGAGTTATACACTCACCATCCATGGTAACCAGGGAGTATGTGCCATTGGGGTAAACCTTGTCAATGATGTAATGTCCTTCCCATTTGGGAACCAGTTTGGGTGGTTTACTACTAGGTATCATTGGCGTTCTCAGATCCAACACCATGTCACTTTGAAACAAAGAGTGGAGGTGGAATTTATTATTGAAAGATCTGGCTATATTTTTCTTATGTATTTCTAGATTGTGAAGAGCACAAATCTTGTTCATGTCAAGTACTTCTAGTTCATTTAGATAGACTTCAGCTGCCTTATCTAGTGTCTTCTAATCATAAACATCTGTGCACAACCTGGGAAAATGAATCTAGAATGGAAGGAATTCCTCTATTCCATACTACAGGGAATTTGGGGTCACCTGTTTAGAATTGAAGGTTGTTGTCCGATAGGCCCATATTGTGTTGAGGACCATGTCCGGACAACTCTTCTTATTCTGACCAACCATTTTCTGCAGAATGTTAGAGAGGGTTTGGTTGAACACCTTTATCTTCCCAGTTTCTTGCGCGTGATAGTGGGAGGTATGGTTAGCATCGATGATGTACATGGGATACAACCTCTTCAACTTGGCTACCTATATGTTGGTGCTGTTATCGTTGATGATGGAGTGAGGGAATCCAAATCGGTAGATGATGTTGGAGAACACAAATTCAATGATAGAACGGGCCTTGACCTCCTTGATCGGAACTTCCTCTACCCACTTGGAAAAAAATATCTATAGAGGTTAGCATGAACCTGTACTAGAGATATTTCTTTGGTGGATATGGTCTAAAAACATCAATTCATCATACCAAAAATGGTGAATAGTACTTGGTAGGGTAGATAGGCTCTTGTTGATGATACAAAAAACTGGCATGGATTTTTCCTGCATGGAACCTCTATGAAAACTCGATGCAGTCACAGATCATGGAGGGAAAAAAATAACCCAGTCTACGGATCTGATGGGATAGTTTTTTCCTAGTTTGATGAGCCCCATAGAAACCAGCATGAACCTCTTACATGACATGAGAAATCTAAACTCCTTGAATGCAACAGAAGATAACCCCTTCAAACCCGTTCTTATAGTAGATTTTCCCAAGAACTAGACCACTCTAGAGGGTAAACTGTAACCCATGACATTGGATTCCCTCGTTATTGGCTCTCTCTAATGGAATATTACCATATTGGAGGTACTGGATAAAGCAGGAATCCATTCGGGAGTCACTTTTAACACCATGTCAGGGGAACATGGGGACGCCGATGTGGAGGCACTGGTGGTAAGGTGTCTTACCTATGGGCTATCCTCATTATCCAGAGTGACGGGGGTGATGAATCTCTGGTGTTCCCCATGGATAATCAAACCATATTGATTATTGTTTGTAAGAGATGCAGCTAGGATGTCCAAGGCATCGGCTCGACCGTTCTAGGATTGATGGACAAGGGTAACTTCTTGATGATATGGGAAATGGACCATCAACTAGTGGGTACGTTCCAACAGTGGTACAAGCTCTGGATTCCTGATGACATAGTCATTGTTGATCTGCTTGATGACTAGTTTAGAGTCCCCATTCACATGAAAGTTGGGACCATCAATCTCAAGGGCCCGCTTGATGCCAGTAATGAGAGCCTAATACAATGCCTCATTATTGTTACAGCCTACTAACAATAGGAATGATTATAGAAGAACAAAAAGTAGTGGCGTGATGAAGATGATACATATGCCCACTCTGTTGAGTTTGGGGTCATTGAGTCTTCTATCAGTAGGGCTTCAGGAAGTGCCATCAAAGTGCATTTTCCAACATAGAATGACTTGGTCTACCGATAGGATTTCCTCATCTGAAAAATCAATTTCCAGAGACTGGTCTGCAAGATCTAGATGGGCGGCAAGGAAGTTTTCCAATGCTTGAACCTTAATAGCCTTCTGGGGGACAAACCTAATGCTGCACTGCTGTAGGATTACTACCCACCATGCTAGATAACTTGTCAACATGGGGCATTTTAGGATGTACTTCAGTAGATTCACTCAGGACACTAGCTTTATCTCATGGTGTTGTAAGTAATGTCACAATTTCATGCACTATGAATACCAGTGTAAGGAATCTTTTCTTTCTAGAATAGTATTTGGTCTCTGTATTGAGGATCATATATATGAGATAGTATAGACTATTCTATGTTCCCTCATTGTTGTTCATGGGTGAGAAGGGCACTGAGAGATCATTCCAGGGTGGTCACATAGAGGACCAGTATCTTTCCAAAAACGGGTGGTATTAGGACCATATAATGTAACAGGTACTTCTTGATTTCCTCTAAAGTAGTCTAATATTCCTTATCTGACTAATAGACAATGTATTTCTTCATGATCCGAGAAATGGTCTTACACTTACTATCCAAATTTGTGATAAATCAGCGTATGTAGGCCAAGTGGACTTGAATTCCTAGAAGCTCTTGAATTTCTCTCAGAGAAGACATCTGACTGATGGCCTTAATCTTCTCCAGATCGATCTTGATGCCTCTATATCTGAAAACTACGCTAGGAAACCTTTTGTAGGTGACCTTGAAGGAACACTCTAGTGGGTTCATCTTCAGATGGTGATAACGGAGGAATCCAAACACTTTATCATGGTCTTTGAGATGGTTCTAACGTTGGTGAGACTTAAACGCCAGATCCTCCACATAGGATTCCACCAATGTCCCAAGGATCAGCTTAAATATGTGATGCATGGAACACTGATAGATGGAACCTTCATAATTAGACCTAAGGGCATTACTTGGTATAAAAAAGTGCCTTGTGGGGCTCTGAAGGTGGTATACTCTTCATCCTCGGTGGCCATTAGAATCTTGTTATACCCGAAATACCCATCCATGAAAGATAAATCCTGAATCCCTATGGTAGTTTCAATCACATGAAGAGGAAAATCATCCATCAGATAGTGATGCTTGAGATCCTAAAAATTGATGCACACTTTGATCAGTCAATTCTTTTTCCTAATGGTCACAATTTTAGCTAACCATCGATGGTACTGGACCTCATTGAAAATGTTGGCTCTAATGGTCTTATCAACCTCGGCCTCTAACAAGGCCCCATGAGATGGGTGTATCATTCCAGGAGGATATTTGAACCCACGATGATTTGCTAGAAGACCAAGGTGGTGGATAGAGACCTGAGGATCTAGTCCTAGAATTTCATCATAACTCTAGGAAAATACATCAACATTTTTCTTCTGAAATTCCATGTATCACTATTTATCTTTGATAGGAATATCGGGACTGATCAATGTGGGTTTCAGATCCACCTCACTTCCAAGGTTCACCTGTACCAATTCATCAACCATGGTGGAGACACCCTCTATCACAGTGGGATCAGCGTCCTCTAAATCCTATTCTTCACATATGGAGGAGGGATCCTCAGTGGGATGTGATTATTAAAAGTTGATAGATCCAAATGGGTCATTGGTACCAAGATGAGCGGTGATGGACACTACATCAGGGGACTCATGTGATGCTGAAACCGTAGTGATGAAATCTTTCATCCTGATCCCGTCTAGTCTTCGGCCCAAGGGGCCACGCATGATGATATCAAAGAAATAGTGGTGTGTTGGCTTAATCTAGTTTATCACAACCTAACAAAACAATCATGTATGAAATATTTCCATTTCCATTAGGTGGACATCCCGATACCTTATAAGAGTAGGGGGCTCTATGATTACCTGAGCCAGGTTTGTGTAGGAATACAAGGTGATCTACAGGTGTCCCCTAAACCTGGTAATGTGATTCACCCTCATTATAGAAATAAAAAAATCATTTCCCTATATCAGGGTTATAGAATCTAATGGTTGGATCATAAAAATATAGGCATCATCCATGTCTATCAAAGGTTCAGTCACGGTCATAGCATGTTCATCCTCATTAGCCTGAATCTTCATATCATTTCTCTTATAAAAGTTGACATCCAGGTAGAGGGATTCACAAGAGGAAAAGAGTGATGTTTCCCCTTGGTGTACGGTCACTCAACCATTAAGCAAGTACTTGATTCATTGGTGATACGAAGATGGGACCGCCACGTGTCGGTGGAGCCATGGCCTACCCATCAGCGCATTGTAGGCGGTGTCCTGGGAGATGACTATGAACTCGGTTCTTGCTACCAGGGCACCAAACTGGGTCTTTAGGTAGATCTGGTCGACTGGTGTCATTTTCTTCCTTAGATAACCTTGAATTTTCATGTCAGAGGGACTCAGATCAGCCTTAGACAGCCCTATCTTATGGACTGTCTGTGTTGAGATAAGGTTGATCCTAGAGACCGTGTCAACAGGGTAGTGGAATTCCTCCATGCCATTGAAGTGGATAGTGATGTATAGTGGGAGGATATGCCCATTTATAGGTGAGCCTTCATCCTCTCCAGAGAAAGAGATAACATCGTAACATTTTTTGTGCTCGGCTGCCTCAGCATGGAAGACTTCAACAGTTGCTTCCTCCATAAATTGGAGGGAGTTCGTAAAGCCTCGGTGAGGGCCTCACGCATATATGTTGATAGAATAATAGCCTTGAGTATAAAGATCCTCGTAGGGATACTGACAGGATTCTTGAGAATATCATACTTCCTTGTCAAGTGTGAACTTATGATGACAGGAGTTCACTCTGTGGCAGGAGGAACATCGGGCCCCACCGACTGAACCAGCGGCTGACTGGTGCTGGGAATGTCCCACTGTTCGCTAGTCAAAACTCATGGAGCGACTAACTGATGATGGATATATGACTTATTATGTTCCATAGCATAATGTGTCTGATCGCTGTGAGGTTGGGTGGAATTACCTGATCAAGTAGCACAAACGGCAGTGAATGTGAACCCAGTGAAATCAAATGAGAATACTATTCATGGTGAGCTCTATGTTAGGTCTATTGTCTGGTATTGGTGGCATGTGCATCATGGCTGGAAGTATTTATTGAGTAATCCCAAAGACCGATATATCCACAGCTCGATGGATGCTGGTGATATCTAGGGATGTTGGGTGGATCCGTCCAGTGCTCTTCGTCATCGGTAACCATATAAGGGTTTACCATCTCCATAGTGTTAACCGAGGAATACCCTTGATCATCACATGAAGATTCCTCCACCACTGGACTAATCTTGTGGGTAATCTCCCTCTTTGAGGGCATGAAGTCACCGAGAGTATAGGATGACTATGGCATCAATGGGGGGCTTTGTTTTCCCTTGCACTGTCGATGCTGGTCCTTTTGAGAGGGGGAATGCTGAGACACTGACGTAGAAGTAGTTTTTGTGGGTGACGCATGGACTTATGAAGTCATGGGTCAATTAAAATGTGCACAGATAATATGATGGGAATGGGTGACTGCATTATGATCTATCTATTCATCATATTTTTGAAACCCGTGGCTAGGAACCTAATGCCACTCACCCTCAATGTCACTGCCATAGTCTGGATTCACGAATACACATGCCACATATGCCAGAGTTGGGCCTAACCTGGATATGTAGTTATCGACATGGTCTTGAAGCTAGGATTGAATCACAAAGAACTATTTAAGATTGTCCTCAAGGATCTGGTGATAGGGGTTATAGTTTGGGTGATCTGTGAAATTCGCCTCGTCCGGCCTCCTACAATCGAGAAATCGTAGAATTTCTTGTTCCAAGGAACATTAGAAATAACTGGGGACATGATTCTTATTGAATGAGTAGGTCTAGTTTATCCTATTTGGGAAGGGGAATCTAGGAGCCTAGCCCTGACGAGGGGTTGGAGGAGCCTGCTGAGTAGGTGGAACCAGATTGTCTTGCCTAGGGGGTGGTGGTGCATTACGTGAAGGCACTTATTGATTCTGAGTTGGGCATTAATCGGCCGGGGGTTACGCCTATGGTGGAGGGCCTCTACAAGGCTATGGAGGTGGATCCACTGGTAACAACTCCACCTTCCTAGGGGCCTCAATCTGTGTTAAGACGGTTGTCTCAGCCTTAACGACTCTTCTTGTGGGAATCGAAGGAGGCAATGGACTGGCTTGCATGGCCTGCTGCAAGGCTACCTCTAGAGGAGGGGCCTTATCAGAGAAATCTCAGAATCCCCTAGGTAAATTTTGAGTAATGAGAGAGGGAAATAGTTCTATTTTGACATTCCCTACACACATTTTCAGTAGCTATTCTTGGTTCAGCGACATATGAAGGGAGTATGTGAGGCTTTTCCACCAGGATACAAAGTCCACAACACACTCATCAGGCCTTTTTTCACTTGAAGAGGTCTGAAATACTTGTCCTCTTGGTGGTAGAGTTGAACTGGTAAAGAATATATCTATGGAGATCTTCCCAGCCAGCAGCTAACCCAAAGGGTGGCTGGTTGTACCAAACAAATACATACCCATCAAATGTATGTATGGAACACCGATGTTTGGCGGCCTCTTGCTACGATGGAGTTCTCAGCATAGGTCCACACCTTGAGATGAAATGGTCCAAATGCTGTAGTGGATCACCTGTTCCATTAAAGGGGAATAAGGTTGTATTTCCGAAACCGGGGGGGTGCTGGCATGTCATCCACCCATGCCAGATATGGCTTTCCATCAGGAAGTATTTCCACCTGTCGAGTTTCTAAAGCCTTGAGGCAGGTAATGAGTGCCAATATTTGATCATCTAGATGGAGATTCCTCTCTTTAAAAGGATCCAAGCCCACGAGTGCATTGGAAGGTTCTTCAACATGATAAGTAGTCTTGGTGTCTCATGGGGCAGCTGGTGGGATGACCTACGAGACTGCTAGTGGAATAACCGATAGAGAAGCTTGGGGAGCCTGAGATAGGACCCGAATGTTATCGTGCCGCTCAGTTGGATTTAGTGATACATATCATGTACTATTTCAATATGCTCTGACCTCTATCATGTCTATGTGGGAAATATGGTTAGGGTCACCTGGATAAAACTCATCGGGGGAATGTTTTACATACCCCTACAGCCCCGGTTGAGGATCATCGTAGTCTGGCCGCAGCTCTATGGCACATTCAGCAAAGAGGACATCAACAATCTTTTTGTGATCCATGAACTGTAGGTGCAAAATGGATTTTTTGGGATCATCCTCTATCTTCTGCACTGAGCCAAACAGGCCAGAGGGTTTGACTTCCCCAAGATGCTCCTTTCCCTTATTGGGATTCTGACCAAGAGATAATGACTCGATAGATACAGGAAGACCTAGTAAACTTCTTTTTTGGAGATTTATCCTTCCTAATGAATCCAATTGTTGTAACACTCCCTTGGGGGGTAATTCCTCCTCAAGGAGATATTTCTCATTTCCCCCCAATGGTAGGTCATCCATATTAAGAGAAACTCTTCCTCAATCCATATCCTCAATGCTTGCTGGATATTCAGGCTGACACCAGATATAACTAAAATGAAGGGTAGCATATTTCCCCAAACCACATACCTGAACATGGGGGATGCCACCTTGATAATCCTGTAGAGTATTTTAAAACCATGAATGCATAATTAATAGAGGGTTCTATGGAGACTGGGTCACTCAGGGCACTGGGCCACAGAGAGTTCAACCAATTCGACCATACAGAATTTATGGACAATATATTCCATGTTTTCTTGACTCTTGGGGTAAGACACTTTCTAATAATGGAGACGGAAGTGCATCTCCAAAAGGGTTTAGAGACAACACACAACTTCCTCTTGGGTAAGGTATTAAGGAGCACCGAAGTTCGTAGTTATAGTTGTCCAGAACATCTCTTAGAAATGATCTGTTGTAAGGATGTCCCACAAGCTCCTCGGATTAGACTTCGGTTCTGGCCCATGGTTTCCCCATCCATCAACTGGTGGCAGATGGGGGACCAGTAGCATCACTGAAACAGACTTCTGATATGGTAGACAGGCCGATGGGGAATACAGTGAGTGAGCTGACAAACTGTTGCATCTTGGGCTATCTTGTGAAGAACACAATGACATAGAGACCACATTCTGATAAGATGGACTGGGGGCCACAGATTCTGGTGTAGTGGTTGTGGTTTCTGAGGGTGGTTCAGGATGATTTTCATCCTATATGCGGCCCTATAATAACTCTTTGTGATCCCTGGTTGTTGTTTAGATAGAACCTATTGACGATACGGAGGATTACTCTGTCAGGATTTGGAAGGAGGCCATATCTTCCTCCCATGGATGTATCTACAGAGGGAGTCGGGAATCTTGTGGGCCTCACATTCTAGAAGGATGAGGTAGATATACCTCATTCTTTCCCTGTCTCTCAATACAGAGGATAGAGGTGAGGACTCCATTACCGAATCATATTCTGTATAAGTATCTGAGAAATAGATGGACTTAATCATAGTCTAAAACATCTTGGTACTCCTCTTATGGCATCATAGACCCACCCTCCAGAATCGAGGTGGATCTTCGAGATAGCATAGGTTTCTAGATCTAGGTAGACCTTCATCTGAACTAATGTTGGGGCGGATAGGACTTCTTCTTGGGTGAGCTTGGGTGCAAGGAGCACCTGAAATTATGTCATAGGGAACATAGGGAGGACCTCTGTGTCCACTAGATGATTCCCATAGAGTATCTCTGTGGGATGTTCTAGAGAGATTATGTCCTCCTTTGTAACTAGAAGAAGCATGGGAAATATCTCCATGCTCATTTCCCTTATCTGTGATGGTACAGGGAGGGCCTTCATACTGGTCAAGATGAACATGGGTAAGACCTCCATGCTGGGTTTCGATAAAGCAGGGCAGACCTCTGCTTCTCTAATTTCCGAGATGAGGAGGATCTTCGTCGTCTAGTGTAAGAAAATGTGGAAGACCCCCACACTGGAGATTGAATGGATGAGTATCATCTTCACATCGGTGACCTGTAATAGGAGGAACGGCTCCATACTAGAGGTCACGGTTGCAAAAGACGCTTTCGTATTGGGTGTTAGTTTGGTGCGGAGGAACTTCACTTGGATTTATGGTTGCATGGGGAGGATGTATGTGCCATGATTTATAGGTGGAAGGACTGTCACTCTCAATGGTGGTGGCACAGGGAGGACCTCTGTATTGGATGTCGTCACCATGGGTAGACCCATGACGGGCGCCACCTGTGTCGGTGACCTGGAGAGTCATCCCAACATGGTAGTGGTGCTGTTGTTGTAATGCCCTGACCCCAGTTACCCAGAGTCGGTGCATTATTGAGTAACATTGGCATGATCACAAAAGATCATGTCTTGAAAGACCGATTAGTTTAGTAGCCTTGGAAACACTAGATACATTCATAAATGGTACATTACATCATATAGTGAAAAACTAAAATAACATAGTCTCCAAAGTCCACTCCCATATCCCCTTAAGACTATCCCTGCAGGTCAGTCATAAAATATTTCTTCACATCTGGGAAAAATAAAACATTGAAAGGGGTTAGCTCAGATGCTCAGTAAGGATAACAATATAGAGGAATGTTTCATAAATAAACATAAACATTTAAGGAAATGTATAACTAAAACAAAAGAATTTTAAACTTGAACTTCAACATAATATGGAAAAAGTAAAATGAGATAATTCCATTTACTTATTCACATTGATATTCTATTGGTCGAATAATCACATGAAATATCAATAACCACTTTCACAATGATGGAATGCATAACGTCAGACTATCATAACCACATAGCCAAGGCCTCGTGCTAAGACTACGAATAATATTTTGTCAAGGCCTTGTTCCAAGACACTAGTTTGTCTCATGAGACCTACCGATGTATCGAGGAGATATAGCGGGCTCCACCCGTCACTTATTAAGTCCAATGCATTCCTCATATGAACAGGTTTAAACATATCACAAACCAAAACATAATCGTATCACATAAAACATGCATAAAGGAAACATAACATTTCCACATTTCAATCAGAAGATATCAATACAACCCATTGATATAATAAAAAAACACTTTCAAAACCATTTTCAATACCAAAATAAAATAAAATTAAAACTTTGTATTTGTTTTTCATGTAAAAAAAGTTATGGCTTGTAGAGGAAGCCAAAACTCAAATAATGTTCACGGTGGCAGAGAAGTCATTGTCGCCACATACGTACGACAAAAAAACATTCCTTTTTTTCATTTAGTAAAACTCTTCGTATAAAAATATTCCTTTTTAGTAATTGTAAATGTCAAAGGGTTTTATACACAGAATAAAAGAAAGTCGTGTATTAAAACAGAATATGCCTCAATGAAAGAAGATTGAGACGAAGTCCCATACAAAGATCATTTTTTAAATAAAATAGATCTATTATGTGTATTAACAATAAGTACACATAAAGAAAGTATAAATACAAGATATGACATAATAATATCATGACATAATTTTAAAGTATGAGATTAACCCAAAGAATAGAAATTGGGTTAAGAAGTTCCCTTACCTCATGTCCGACTTGACTCGATCGTTCTTTAACCTCATGGATAATAAACTAGAGTTAATAAATACTTTATTAAGAATCTTTTTCAAGTTAATTATTCCTTTTATATAACTTATTACCATGTTATGAACATTATGTAATTATTTATGATAATAATGGTTGTTTTGTCGATCTTTGGTACTTGAGTCAAAATTAAACTACTTATAATTACAACTTGTTCATGTGGTAAAATATCCATTACATCTAGAATTATATTCATGATATAGATATCATATATATTATATATATCCAGTATATACATTCATTTATAATATTACATAACATTTAGAGGTAAGAAATGAAATGCAACGTTCATGGAGACAGTAACCCGTACGTACGAATGAACGCTACTTTCATTTCTATTTCGTATTAAAAGGAATGAAAGTATAATTATATAGAGGTATACTATAATTAATGTATAATATAATGTATAATTCTATTTACTCAATCCTTTATACATCCCATATATGGCATTAACGATTCAAATCACTTTGAGGGGGCAGTAGTCCGCACTTCCTAAAATGAAATTATCGCGTTTACCCATAATGGAAATCAAAAATGTATTCCATAAATGAGAAATAAAGAAGCATAAGGAAAACTAAAACATAATATATATCATATATAAAAATATTTTCATCATAATGGCCACCATGAGAGGTGTTAAAAGAAAATTGAACAATCATCGTTTCGTGAGGCAGTAATTTGCCACCTACAGAAACAGTATGTTCTTTAACCATTAGACGAAGGTGTGTGTAAGTGTAAATAAAATCCTTCTCATAAAAACATCCAAGTATATTGAGTATACTATTTTTGTTACAAAATAATATAATAAAAATATTTTAGGGGGTTGGAGAAGCAAAATAAATCAAAAGAACACAAGAGAAGACATTACCTTAAAATCGGGTAGCTCTTTTTGATTTGAGCCAAAGGCTTCCTTGGGAAGACTTCTGCCAACATTGTGGCTTCTAGAAGTAAGATAAGGAAGTTGGGAGAGTTTTTGGGTAGAGTTTTTCCAATCCAATTGGCTTTGATGGTTTTAATAAGGTGGTAGAGGTGGGGGCCTTTTATAAGAGGAGAGGAGGGGCACTCTTGGAAAGTAATGAAATGTTACATTATTATGAAATAATTTTCGGATTTCAAAGGTCCCAAAATGATATATTTCAAGGATAAGGTGATACGGGATCGAAATATACCCATCCAAGAGGTTTTAGACAAGTTTAAGTCTTAAAATTTACATTATCTTTTCATTTTATTTAAATCGTTAATTAATGAGGTAATCGTTGCATCATCATGGTGTCATAAAAAAATTAATTTATTTAATGTCTAAAAATTATAAAACAATTACCATGATGTATGAAATCTTTTTAGATTTCCAGTGAATATTTATAGTCAAAATGTTAACTTATATAACCAGATTTAATAATTGTTTCAGTAAAACAACACATGTTTGTGACAATTTTATTTTTACTTTAAATAAAAAGTTATTCATGTCATTTTCTTATCCATGTGGCTTCATGGGGTCCCCAAGTTGACCCATGGATTTTCTTGGTCGGCCATGACTCATCCAATAAGGGTAGGACAAGTGTAAAGGTATTTTCATATTTTTATAATATCATTTTTACCTTAAATTTCACTAATTACCTTTAATCGCGATTAATTAAACTTAAATTTACTATTCACCAAAAATATATTTTAATTCCATTGAACCACATTTTAAATCCTAATGATAAACATGTATGTCGGATTTTTGAAAATCAAATCACAGATGTGGTAATGTTTCATTTAAAGGAAAAATAATTTTTTTAACTACCACTTAGTGGTTTCACTATTCATCAAAAATTGATGTTTTTCAGAACAATGCCAAAATTTCACCCAAAGCTATAATTGATATTCCGAATTCAAAAATGATGTATATTTTAAAAAATTCCAACCATATATGTTTCATTATTTAATTTTATAATTAATTCCCGCTGTCACAACAAATAGCGTGTTTTTAAGAAACAATATATATCAAAAGATTGACAATTGTTTATGTCCAATTTCAAAGTGAAATTAATTATAATGAACACCATTGGATGAAATTGTAAAAATATATTCTAATTATACTCTAAAACCACTGAATAGTATAATTTATCACTTTATTTATTTTTATTAAAAAAGTTGTTTTTAAGTATTTTTCACTATTCATAAAAAATTGGAAGTTCTCATAAAAATACCAAAAATTCAACATAGGCTAATTTCGATATTCTGAATCCAAAAATAAAGTCCATTTTGAAATATAAAATATATATAATTTCAAAATGTGGGTATTACTATTCATAACTGCTACTTTTATTGGTTGCGGTGTGTTAGAATCTCAAACTTGCATACAATGCAAGCTATTGCATTATTGAAAGAGAAGCGTATCGTGAAAGCTTGGGGTGTTACATTCTCCCCTCCTTCAATAAATTGCATCCTCGCAATTTGAAATTTTTCTTTGAAAATAAAATGTTGAAAATAGAAAATAGCTTTGTGGAAAACCCACATCGGAAATAGGGTTAATAAAAATCTAAAATTAAAAGAAAGAAAGAGAAGTACAAAGGTCACCTGAGATAGCCCATATAATGATTCTATGAAAATATGGATATGGAGGAAAAACAAACCATCAAGGTCTGATAGATATTTGTAGAAAACAAGATTAGGAGAAAGTTAACTACAAGAAAATCACAAACTTGTGATTGGATAAACGATCATTGATTCCCCGATAGGAAAATTTAACCGACAACGTTTTTGTTTTAAGTTACCTTTTATAAATTTGAGGAATTTATTTAGGACATTTACTAAAGACGTAAGGGAATATACATACTTTTCATGTAGACTTTCATTCTTTAATAAATTTTTACCACAAACCCATTTTCACTCAAAATGATAATAGACCTCAAAAATATTATGTTTATTCTAATCTGACAAGGTTGTAAATATTAAAACATACCATTTAGGTTAGGAAAACTATTTTTTAATAACAAGGGACTTCCTGTAGGCTATTGGTAGGTAATAAAGCCATGTCGCACTATGGTTGTGGGTTCAATTCCTACAGCTTTGTCCGACGCGATGGGTTATCCCATAGCCTACAGGTTGTCCTTTTCCTAAAACTATAGTATTATAATATTCAAAAAATAATCTTTAGAAATGTTTCAACCTTAAACAATACTATCCAAAGATCAACAAAATCCATTCCAACCTTTATAGTTATCCAAAATACCTCTGTCCAGACTTTCTCTAAAAGTTCTCTAAATTCCAAAATCAATTATAACATCAGATTCCCCAAACAAATTAAAGTTTCTCTTGTTGTCACATAATAAAAATATGATTACCTTCATCATATTAAAACCTTAATGAAACAACAAGTACTTCAGTACAATCATTATATATATCACATTATTCTTATAACCAGAATATAATCCTTGAGTCCAAAAGCACCAATACATTAATTATTCCACTTCAACTGTAGTAATAGCATATGATTGGCCTTGATCCCTTGGCCTTTTCTGAGGTAAGTTTCCTTTATTCTTAGGACATTCATTTTCATAATGCCCCATTTCCCTACAATTGTAGCATTCAACATTGATAGCCTCTTTCTTTCCCTTGCAATCATGAGTCTGGAGACCTTTTTCTCCACATTTATAACAAACTCTCATTCCTTTTAGGCAAGAACTGGGGTGATTCTTCCCACAATTATCACATAATGTAAAATAATTCTTTCCCTTTTTCCCTTTATCTGTCTCTTGTTCCACCATTCTCTTCTTCTCTTGTTTGACTTTATTGTCATAAGATTTAGACAATTCCTTTTCTGTCTTGATAGCACATGAGACAATATATTCGTACGAAGAGAAGGTTTTTGAGACTAATACTCGACTGAGAAATTGTTTTTCCCATAAAAAACGATCGATCTTACTTCTTGGGTTACGTATATAATCTGCAGCATGCCTCTCAAATCGTGTAAAGTTAGACTCATACATTGCGACATTCTAATCCTCTATTTGCCTCAAACTCAGAAATTGCCTTTCCATATATGCTCGATAGTCATTATGAAAGCATTTTTCTAAGAAAATATCTTTGAACTACCTCCATTCCATATTCGATACTTCATCATATTCCTTTGTGTTTTGAATCAATGACCACCATTGATCAGCATCTCCAGTGAGGCGGTAAACTGCCATGATAACCTTTTCCCTTTCGCTACTCCCCAAGGCATGGAATATTTTCTCTAAGGATTTTATCCATTCCTCAGCTACAATTGGATTTTTACCCCCATTAAATGTTGGTGGTTGTTTCATCATGAAGCATTCTAACATTGAACCTCCACATTGTAGATCAGGGTGCTCCATACAAGTAAGGTTATTATTCATAACCTGAGTGAGTTGTCCCAGTATGGTGATAAGCTGATCAGCACCAGTTGTATCACTAGCTCCATTATAATTATCCTGAGTAGGAGGGAAATCCCTACATGGAGTGTGTGCATTGATACGGTTTCCATTCCTTCCACTATACACCATTTCTAAACAATGGCATAAACTAGATCAGTTTATGAATAAAAATACATGATTCCGTACTTGTAAAACACTTAACATAAATTGAACAGTTTATGGATATAATCCATATTCATAAAAAGAAATGTTTTCTTTAAGGAAGTATATACAGATAAACCCTTCATAATGATTTGTAAAGAAAATGATAATTATCCAAAGCATATCCCCCGGGAGAGTCATAACCAAGAGTGTAGCAAGGCTCATTGTCATGCACCAGTTCCCGTTCGAGTCTAGCTCAAAGTGGTGTTTTCGGGTTTTACCCCTAGGTACATCTGTGCCAGAGCCAACTCTACCTACTCGTATCCAGAAAGGGATGTATTCCTTGGAAAATTCACAAAATCTCTTTAATACCAAAATTCTAGGACGTTATTCTATACTAATCCTCAAAGTCTATCTTAGGGCTATGTTCTCTAATCATAGTTTATCTAAATATAGCTTCCAATGTTAGTACTAAACTTCCTATGATACCAACTATAACCCCCCGACCCCAGTTACCCAGAGTCGGTGCATTATTGCATAACATTGGCATGATCACAAATGATCATGTCTTGAAAGACTGATTAGTTTAGTAGCCTTGGAAACACTAGATACATTCATAAATGGTACATTACATAATAAATTGAAAAACTACAATAACATAGTCTTCATAGACCACTCCCATATTCCTTTCAGACTAACCCTGCAGGTCAGTCATAAAATATTTCTTCACATCCTGGGAAAAATAAAACATTGAAAGGGGTGAGCTCAGATGTTCAGTAAGGATAACTATATAGTGGATGCTTTCATAAATAAACATAAACATTTAAGGCAATGTATAACTAAAACAAAACCATTTTAAACTTGAACATGAACATAATATGGAAAAAGTAAAATGAGATAATGTCATTTACTTATTCACATGGATATTCTACTGGTCGAATAATCACATGAAATATCAATAACCACTTTCACAATGATGGAATTCATAATTCCATACTATCATAACCACGTAGCCATGGCCTCGTGCTAAGACTACAAATAATATTTTGTCAAGGCCTCATGCCAATACACTAGTTTGTCCCATGAGACCTACCGATGCATCGAGAAGCTATAGAGGGATCCACCCGTCACTTATTAAGTCCAATGAATTCCTCATATGAACAGGTTTAAACATATCATAAACCATAACATAATCGTATCACATAAAACATGGATAAAGAAAACATAACATTTCCACATTTCAATCACAAGATATCAATTCAACACATTGATATAATAAAAAAATACTTTCAAAACCATTTTCAATACCAAAATAATAGAAAATTTAAACTTTGTATTTGTTTATCATTTAAAAAAAGTTATGGCTTGTAGAGGAAGCCGAAACTCAAATAATGGTCACGGCGGTGGAGAAGTCATTGTCGCCGCATAAATACAACAAAAAAACATTCCTTTTTGTCGTTTAGTAAAATGCTTCGTATAAAAATATTCCTTTTGAATAAACTTAAAATTCAAAGGGGTTTATACACCGTATAAAAGAAATTCTTGTATTAAAATAGAATATACCTCAATGAAAGAAGATCGAGACGAAGTCCCTTACAAAGATCATTTTTTAAATAAAATAGATCTATTATGTGTATTCACTATAAGTACACATAAAGAAAGTATAAATAAAAGATATTACATAATAATATCATGACATAATTTTAAAGTAGAAGATTAACCCAAAGAACGGAAATTGGGTTAAGAAGTTCCCTTACCTCGTATCCGACTTGACTCAATCGTTCATTAACCTCCTGGTTAATAAACTAGAGTTAATAAACACATGATTAAGAATCTTTTTCAAGTTCATTATTCCTTTTTTATCACTTATTACCATGTTATGAACATTATGTAATTATTTAAGTTAATAACGGTCGTTTTTTCGATCTTTGGTACTTGAGTCAAAAATAAACTACTTATAATTACAAGTTGTTCATGTGATAAAATATCCATTACATCCAGAATTATATTCATGATGTAGATATCATATATATAATATATATCTAGTATATACATTCATTTATAATATTACATAACATTTAGAGGTAAGAAATGAAATGCACCGTTCATGGAGACGGTAAGCCGTACGTACGCAAGAACGCTACTTTAATTTATATTTCGTATTTAATGGAATGAAAGTATAATTATATAACGTTATACTATAATTACAGTATAATATAATGTATAATACCATTTACTCCATCCTTTATACATCCCACATATGGAATTAACGATTCAAATCACTTTGAGGGGGCGGTAGTCCGCACTTCCTAAAATGAAATTATCGCGTTTTCCCATAATGGAAATCATAAAGGTATGACATAAATGAGAAATACAGAAGAATAAAAAAACATAATATATATCATATATAAAAATATTGTCATCATAATGGACACCATGAAAGGTGTTAAAGGAAAATTGAACAATCATCGTTTCGTGAGGCAGTAATTCGCCACCCACAGAAACAGTATGTTCTTTAACCATTAGATGACGGTGTGTGTAAGTGTAAATAAAATAATTCTCATAAAAACATCCAAGTATATTGAGGATACTTTTTTTGTTACAAAATAAAATAATAAAAATATTTTAGGGGGTTGGAGAAGCAAAATAAAACAAAAGAACACAAGAGAAGACATTACCTTAAAATCATGTAACTCTTTTTGATTTGAGTCAAAGGCTTCCTTGGGAAGACATATGCCCAAATTTAGGCTTCTAGGAGTAAGATAGGGAAGTTTTTAGATTATTTTGGAAGATGTTTTACAAGCCAAATGGCTTTTATGGTGTGAATAAGGTGGTAGAGGTGGGGGCCTTTTATAAGAGGAGATGAGGGGCAATCTTGGAAAGTCATGAAACGTTACATTATTATGAAATTATTTTCGGATTTTAAAGGTCCCACAATGATATATTTATAGGATAAGGTGATAAGGGTTCGAAATATACCCATACAATATGTTTTAGACAAGTGTAAGTCTTAGATGTTACATTATCTTTTCATTTTATTTAAATCGTTAATTAATGAGGTAATCGCTGCATCATCATGGTGTTATAAAACATGTAATGTATTTAACGTCTAAAAACTATAAAAAATTACTGTGATGTAGTAAATATTTTATCTTTCCAATGAATATTTATATTAAAACATTTAACTTATATAACCCCATTTAATAATTATTTTAGTAAAATAAGACCTGTTTGTGACAATTTTATTTTTACTGTAAATAAAAAGTTATTAATGTCATTTTCTTATCCAAGTGGCTCCATGGGGTCCCAAAGTTGACCCATGGATTGTTTGGGTCTTCCATGACTCATCCAATAAGGGTAGGACAAGTGTAAAGGTATTTTCATATTTTTATAATATAATTTTTACCTTAAATTTCACTAATTACCTTTAATCGCGATTAACTGAACTTAAAATTTATTATTCACCAAAAAATTATTTTAATCCCATTGAACCACATTTTACTTCCTAATGAAAACCATGTATGTAGGATTTTTTAAAATCAAATCACAGAAGTGGTAATGTTTCATTTAAACGAATAATCAGTTTTTTAACTACCACTTAGTGGTTTCACTATTCATCAAAAATTGATGTTTTTCAGAACAATGCCAAAATTTCACCCTAAGCTATAATTGATATTCCTAATTAAAAATGATGTATATTTTAAAAAATTCCAAAAATATAATTTGCATTAATTAATTTTAAAATTAATTCCCACTGTCACAACAAATAGCGTGTTTTTTAAAAACAATATATATCAAAAGATTGACAATTGTTTATGTCCAATTTCAAAGTGAAATTAATTATAATGAACACCATTGGAAGAAATGGTAAAATATATTCTAATTATACTCTAAAAACACTCACTATTATAATTTATCACTATAATTTATTTTGATTAAAAATGTTTTTTTAAGTATTTTTCACTATTCATAAAAAATTGGAAGTTCTCAAAAAAATACCAAAAATTCAACATAGGATAATTTCGATATTTCAAATCCAAAAATGAAGTCCATTTTTAAATATAAAATATATATAATTTCAAAAAGTGGGTATTACTATTCATAACTGCTACTTTGATTGGTCACGGTGTGTTAGAATCTCGAACTTGCGTACAATGAAAGCTATTGCATTATTGAAAGAGAAGTGTATTGTGAAAGCTTGGGGTGTTACATTCTCCCCTCCTTCAATAAATTTCACCCTCACAATTTGAAATTTTTCATTGAAAATAAAAGGTTGAAAATATAAAATACCTTTGTGGAAAACCCACATCGGAAATAGGGTTAATAAAAATATAACATTAAAGGAAAGAAAGATAAGTAAAAAGGTCACCCGAGATAGCCCATACATGGATTCTATGAAAATATGGATATGGAGGGAAAACAAACCGTCAAGGTCTGATGGAGAGTTGTAGAAAATAGGATTAGGAGAAAGATAAATACAAGAAAATCACAAACTTGTGATTGGTTAAACGATCATTGATTCCCCAATAGGAAAATTTAACCGACAACGTTTTTGTTTCAAGTTACCTTTTATAAAGTTGAGGAATTTATTTTAGAGATTTACTAAGGACGTAAGGGAATATACATACTTGTCATGTAGACTTTCATTCATTAATAAATTTTTACCACAACCCCATTTTTCACTCAAAAAGATAATAGAACTCAAAAATATTATATTTATTCTAATCGTACAAGGTTCTAAATATTAACACATACCATTTAGGTTAGGAAAACTATTTTTTAATAACCAAGGACTTTTTATAGGCTAGTGGTAGGTAATAAAGGCCTTTCGCACTATGGTTGTGGGTTCAATTCCTGCAGCTTTGTCCGACGCGATGGGTTATCCCCCACCCTGCAGGTTGTCCTTTTCCTAAAACTATAGTATTATAATATTCCAAAAATAATCTTCAGAAATGTTTTAACCTTAAACAATACTATCCAAAGATCAACTTAATCCATTCCAACCTTTATAGTTATCCAAAATACCTCTATCCAGACTTTCTCTAAAAGGTCTCTAAATTCCAAAATCAATTGTAACATCAGATTCCCCAAACAAATTAAAGTTTCTCTTATTGTCACATACTAAAAATATGATTACCTTCATCATATTAAAACCTTAATAAAACAACAAGTACTGCAGTACAATCCTAATATATATCACATTATTATTATAACCAGAATATAATCATTGAGTCCAAAAGCACCAATACATTAATTACTCTACTTCAACTGTAGTAATAGAAAAATATTGGCCTTGATCCCTTGGCATTTTCTGAGGTAAGTTTCCCTACTATTAGGACATTCATTTGCATAATGCCCCATTTCCCTATAATTTTAGCATTCAACATTGATAGACTCATTCATTCCCTTGTAATCACGAGCATAGTGACATTTTTCTCCACATTTATAACAAACTCTCATTCCTTTTATGCAAGCATCGGGGTGATTCTTCCCACAATTACCACATAATGGAAAATCCTTATTTCCCTTTTTCTCTTTATCTATCTCTTGTTCCACCATTCTCTTCTTCTCTTGTTTGACTTTATTGTCATAAGATTTAAGGAATTCCTTTTTTGTATTGATAGCACATGAGACAATATCTTTGTACGATGAGAAGGTTTGTGAGACTATTGCTCGACGGAGAAATGGTTTTAACCCATCAAAGAAATGATCGATATTACTTATTGGGTTATGTATGTAATCTGTAGCATGCCTTGCTAATCATGTAAAGTTAGACTCATACTTTGTGACATTATCATCCTCCTTTTTCCTCAGACTCAGAAATTTCATTTCCATATCTGCTCGATGGTCACAGGGAAAGTATATTTCTAATAAAATTTCATTGAACTCCCTACATTCCATATTCGATACTTCATCATCTTCCTTTGTGTTTTGAATCAATGACCACCATTGATCAGCATCTCCAGTGAGGCAGTAAACTGCCATGATAACCTTTTCCCTTTCGCTACTCCCCAAGGCGTGGAATATTTTCCCTAAGGATTTTATCCATTCCTCAACAACTAATGGATTTGTACCCCCATTAAATGTTGGTGATTGTTTCCTCATGAAGCGGCCTAACATTGATCCTCCACGTTGCGAATCAGGGTGCTTTATACGAGTAAGGTTATTATTCATAACCTGAGTGAGTTATCCTAGTATGGTGATAAGCTGATCACCACCAGTTGTATCACCAGATCCATTATAATTATCATGAGTAGGAGGGAAATCCCTATATGGAGTGCATGCATTGAAACGGTTTCCATTCCTTCCACTAGGCGCCATTTCTAAACAATGGCATAAACTGGATCAGTTTATGAATAAAAATACACGATTCTTTACTTGTAAAACACTTAACATAAATTGAACTGTTTATGGATATAATCCATATTCATAAAAATAAATTTTTTCTTTGAGGAAGTATATACGCATAAACCCTTCATAATGATTTGTAAATAAAATGAAAATTATCCTAAGCATATCCCCCGGGAGTGTCGTAACCAAGAGTGCAGCAAGGCCCGTTATCATGCACCAGTTCCCATTCGAGTCTAGCTCAAAGTGGTGTTTTCAGGCTTTACCCCAAGGTACATATGTGTCAGATCCACCTCTACCTACTCGTATCTAGACAGGGATGTATTGCTCGGAAAACTCAAACAATCTATTTAATAACAAAATTCTATGACGTTCTTCTATACTAATCCTCAAAGTCAATCTTAGGGATATGTTCTCTAATCAGAGTTTATCTAAATCTAGCTTCCAAGGTTAGTACTAAAATGCCTCGGATACCAACTTTAAAACCCCGGCCCCAGTTACCCAGAGTCGGTGCATTATTGCATAACATTGGAATGATCACAAAAAATCATGTCTCGAAAGACCGATTAGTTTAGTAACCTTTGAAACACTAGATACATTATTAAATGGTGCATTACATCATAAAGTAAAAAACTACAATAACATAGTCTCCATAGTCCACTCCCATATCCCCTTCAGACTATCCCTGCAGGTCACTCATAATATATTTCATCACATCCTGGGAAAAATAAAACATTGAAAGGGGTGAGCTTAGATGCTCAGTAAGGATAACAATATAGCGGAAGCTTTCATAAATAAACATAAACATTTAAGTCAATTTATAACTAAAACCAAAGAATTTTAAACTTGAACTTCAACATAATATGGAAAAAGTAAAATGAGATAATTCTATTTACTTATTCACATGGATATTCTACTGGTCGAATAATCACATGCAGTATCAATAACCACTTTCACAATGATGGAATTCATAATGCCAGACTATCATAACCACATAGCCATGGCCTCGTGCCAAGACTACAAATAATATTTTGTCAAGGCCTCGTGCCAAGACACTATTTTGTATCATGAGACCTATCGATGCATCGAGGAGCTATAGCGGGCTCCACCCATCACTTATTAAGTCCAATTCATTCCTCATATGAACAGGTTTAAACATTTCATAAACCATAACATAATCATGTCACATAAAACATGCCTAAAGGAAACATAAAATTTCCACATTTCAATCACAATATATCAATAAAACACATTGATATAATAAAAAAACACTTTCAAAACCATTTTCAATTCCAAAATAAAAGAAAATTAAAACTTTGTATTTGTTTTTCATTTAAAAAATGTTATGGCTTGTAGAGGAAGCCAAAACTCAAATAATGGTCACGGCGGCAGAGAAGTCATTGACGCCGCATACGTACGAAAAAAAAATATTCTTTTTTGTCATTTAGTAAAATGATTCATATAAAAATATTTCTTTTGAATAAACATAAAAGTCAAATGGGTTTATACACTGTTTAAATGAAAGTCTTGTATTAAAATAGAATATGCCTCAAAGAAAGAAGATTGAGACGAAATCCCTTACAATGATAATTTTTTAAATAAAATAGATCTATTATATGTATTCACTATAATTACACATAAAGAAAGTATAAATACAAGATAGGACATAATAATATCATGACATAATTTGAATGTAGGCGATTAACCCAAAGAACAGAAATTGGGTTAAGAAGTTCCCTTACCTCGTGTCCGACATGACTTGATCTTTCTTTAACCTCCTGGATAATAAATTAGAGTTAATACATACTTTCTTAAGAATCTTTTTCAAGTTCATTATTCCTTTTATATCACCTATTACCATTTTATAAACATTATGTAATTATTTAAGTTAATAATGTTCGTTTTGTCGATCTTTGGTACTTGAGTCAAAAATAAACTACTTATAATAACAAGTTGTTCGTGTGGTAAAATATCCATTACATCCAGAATTATATTAATGATGTAGATACCATATATATCATATATATCCAGTATATACATTCATTTATAATATTACATAACATTTATAGATAAGAAATGAAATGCACCGTTCATGGAGACAGTAAGTCGTACGTACGCATGAACGCTACTTTCAATTGTATTTTGTATTTAATGGAATGAAAGTATAATTATATAAAGGTATAATATAATTATATTATAATATAATGTATAATACCATTTACTCTATCCTTTATACATCCCACATATGGCATTAACGATTCAAATCACTTTGAGGGGGTGGTAGTCCGCACTTCCAAATATGAAATTATCGTGTTTACCCATAATGGAAATCGTAAAGGTATGCCATAAATGAGAAATACATAATCATAAGGAAAAAAATAATATATATCATATATAAAAATATTTTCATCATAATGGCCACCATGAGAGGTGTTAAAAGAAAATTGAAGAATCATCGTTTCGTGAGGCAGTAATTCGCCACCCACAGAAATAGTATGTTCTTTAACCATTAGATGAAGGTGTGTGTAAGTGTAAATATAATATTTCTCATAAAAACATCCAATTATATTTATTATACTGTTTTTGTTACAAAATAAATTAATAAAAAGATTTTAGGGGGTTGGAGAAGCAAAATAAAACAAAAGAACACAAGAGAATACATTACCTTAAAATCGGGTGACTCTTTTTGATTTGAGCCAAAGGCTTCCTTGGGAGGACTTCATCCCAATTTTAGTCTTCTAGGAGAATTATAGGTAAGTTAGGAGAGTATTTGGGAAGATTTTGGCCGAGCCAAATGTATTTTATGTTGTCAATAAGGTGGTAGAGGTCGGTGCCTTTTATAAGAGGAGAGGAGGGGCACTCTTGGAAAGTCATGAAATGTTACATTATTATAAATGATATTCGGATTTTAAAGGTCCCAAAATGATCTCTTTCAAAGATAATGTGATAAGGGTTCGAAATATACCCATAAAATAGGTTTTAGACAAGCATAAGGCTTATATTTTACATTATCTTTTCATTTTATTTAAATCGTTAATTAATGAGGTAATCGTTGCATCATCATGGTGTCATAACAAATTTAATTTATTTAATGTCTAAAAATTATAAAACAATTACCATGATGTAGGAAATATTTTTATTTTTCCAATGAATATTTATAGTCAAAAAGTTAACATATATAACCCCATTTAATAATTGTTTTAGTAAAACAACACATGTTTGTGACAATTTTATTTTTACTTTAAATAAATAATTATTAATGTCATTTTCTTATACAAGTGGCTCCATGGGGTCCCCAAGTTGACCCATGAATTTACCTGGTCGTTCATGACTCATCCAATAATGTTAGGACAATTATAAAGGTATTTTCATATTTTTATAATATCATTTTTACCTTAAATTTCACTAATTACCTTTAATCGTGATTAATTAAACATAAATGTTACTATTCACCAAAAAATTATTTTAATCCCATTGAACCAAATTTTACTTCCTAATGACAACCATGTATGTTGGATTTTTTAAAATCAAATCATATATGTGGTAATGTCTCATTTAAATGTAAAATCAGTTTTTTAACTACCACTTATGGTTTCACTATTCATCAAAAATTGATGTTTTTCAGAACAATGCCAAAATTTCACCCAAAGCTATAATTGATATTAAAAATTCAAAAATGATGTCTATTTTTCAAAATTCCAAACATATAAGTTGCATTAATTAATTTTATAATTATTTCCAGCCGTCACAACAAATAGCCTGTTTTTAAGAAACAATATATATCAAAAGATTGACAATTGTTTATGTCCAATTTCAAAGTGAAATTAATTCTAATGAAAACCATTGGATTAAATGGTAAAAATATATTCTAATTATACTCTAAAACCACTCAATATTATAATTTATAAATTATTTTTATTAAAAAAGTTGTTTTTAAGTATTTTTCTCTATTCATAAAAAATTGGAAGTTCTCAGAAAAATACCAAAAATTCAACATAGGCT
The DNA here is from genome assembly GCA_963277665.1 of Viscum album. Lineage (NCBI taxonomy): Eukaryota > Viridiplantae > Streptophyta > Magnoliopsida > Santalales > Viscaceae > Viscum > Viscum album. Next base: position 1,412,291,050 of record OY728134.1, read on the forward strand.
AATTTCGATATTCCGAATCCAAAAATGAAGTCCATTTTGAAATATAAAATATATATAATTTCAAAAAGTGTGTATTACTATTCATAACTGCTACTTTGATTGGTTGCAATGTGTTAGAATCTCAAACTTGCATACAATTAAAGCTATTGCATTATTGAAAGAGAAGCGTATCGTGAAATCTTGGGGTGTTACATTCTCCTCTCGTTCAATAAATTGAATCCTCACAATTTGAAATTTTTCATTGAAAATAAAAGGTTGAAAATATAAAATACCTTTGTGGAAAACCCACATCGGAAATAGGGTTAATAAAAATATAACATTAAAGGAAAGAAAGAGAAGTACAAAGGTCACCTGAGATAGCCCATACATGGATTCTATGAAAATATGGATATGGAGGAAAAACAAACCATCGAGGTCTGATGGATATTTTTAGAAAATAGGATTAGGAGAAAGTTAACTACAAGAAAATCACAAACTTGTGATTGGTTAAACGATCATTGATTCCCCATAGGAAAATTTAACCAACAACGTTTTTGTTTCAAGTTACCTTTTATAAAGTTGAGGAATTTATTTAGGATATTTACTATGGACGTAAGGGAATATACATACTTGTCATGTAGACTTTCATTCATTAATAAATTTTTACCACAAACCCATTTTACACTCAAAAAGATAATAAAACTCAAAAATATTATATTTATTCTAATCGTACAAGGTTTTAAATATTTACACATACCATTTAGGTTAGGAATACTATTTTGTAATAACCAAGGACTTCCTTTAGGCTAGTGGTAGGTAATAAAGGCATGTCGCACTATGGTTGTGGGTTCGATTCCTACAGCTTTGTCCAACCCGATGGGTTATCCCCCACCCTGTAGGTTGTCCTTTTCCTAAAAATATAGTATTATAATATTCCAAAAATAATATTTAGAAATGTTTTAACATTAAAAAATACTATCCAATGATCAACTTAATCCATTCCAACCTTTATAGTTATCCAAAATTCCTCTGTCCAGACTTTCACTAAAAGGTCTCTAAATTCCAAAATCAATTATAACATAAGATTCCCCAAACAAATTAATGTTTCTCTTATTGTCACATACTAAAAATATGGTTACCTTCATCATATTAAAACCGTAATGAAACAACAAGTACTACAGTACAATCCTAATATATATCACATTATTCTTATAACCAGAATATAATCATTGAGTCTAAAAGCACCAATACATTAATTATTCCACTTCCACTGTAGTAATAGAAAAAGATTGGCCTTGATCCCTTGGCCTTTTCTGAGGTGAGTTTCCCTGATGCTTAGGACATTCATTTGCATAATGCCCCATTTCCCTATAATTGAAGCATTCAACATTGATAGACTCTTTCATTCCCTTGTAATCACGAGGCTGGTGACCTTTTTCTCCACATATATAAAAAACTCTCATTCTTTTTAGGCAAGCCTCGGGTTGATTCTTCCCAAAATTATCGCATAATGTAAAATACTTCTTTCCCTTTTTCTCTTTATCTATCTCTTGTTCCACCATTTTCTTCTTCTCTTGATTGACTTTATTGTCATAAGATTTAGAGAATTCCTTTTCTGTCTTGATAGCACATGAGACAATATCTTCGTACGACGAGAAGGTTTGTGAGACTATTGCTCGACGGAGAAATGGTTTTAACCCATCAAAGAAATGATCGATCTTACTTATTAGGTTACGTATGTAATCTGCAGCATGCCTTGCTAATCATGTAATGTTAGACTCATACTTTGAGACATTCTCATCCTCCTTTTTCCTGAGACTCATAAATGTTCTTTCCATATCTTCTCGATGGTCACAAGGAAAGTATTTTTCTAATAAAATATCTTTGAACTCCCTCCATTCCATATTCGATGCTTCATCATCTTCCTTTGTGTTTTGAATCAATGACCACCATTGATCAGCATCTCCAGTGAGGTGGTAAACTGCCATGATAACATTTTCCCTTTCGCTACTCCCCAAGGCGTGGAATATTTTCACTACGGATTTTATCCTTTCCTCAACAACTAATGGATTTGTACCCCCATTAAATGTTGGTGGTTTTTTCCTCCTGAAGCAGTCTAACATTGATCCTCCACGTTGCAGATCAGGGTGCTCCATAAAAGTAAGGATATTATTCATAACCTGAGTGAGTTGTCCATGTATGGTGATAAACAGGTCACCACCAGTTGTATCACCAGCTCCATTATAATTATCTTGAGTAGGAGGGAAATCCCTATATGTAGTGCGTGCATTGAAACAGTTTCCATTCCTTCCACTAGGCGCCATTTCTAAACAATGGCATAAACTAGATCAGTTTATGAATAAAATACATGATTCCGTACTTGTAAAACATTTAACATAAATTTAACCGTTTATGGATATAATCCATATTCATAAAAAGAAATGTTTTATTTGAGGAAGTATATACTCATAAACCCTTCATAATGATTTGTAAAGAAAATGATAATTATCCTAAGCATATCCCTTGGGAGTGTTGTAACCAAGAGTGCAGCAAGGCCCGTTATCCTGCACCAGTTCCCATTCAAGTCTAGCTCAAAGTGGTGTTTTTGGGTTTTACCCCTAGGTATATTTGTTCTAGAGCCACCTCTACCTACTCGTATCCATACAGGGATGTATTGCTCGGAAAACTCACAAAATCTCTTTAATACCAAAATTTTAGGACGTTTTTCTCTACTAATCCTCAAAGTATATCTTAGGGATATGTTCTCTAATCAGAGTTTGTCTAAATCTATCTTCCAAGGTTAGTACTAAAATTCCATGGATACCAACTGTAACACCCCGACCCCAGTTACCCATATTCGGTATTGCGTAACATTAGCATGATCACAAAAAATCATGTCTCGAAAGACCGATTAGTTTAGTAACCTTGGAAACACTAGATACATTCATAAATGGTACATTACATAATAAAGTTAAAAACTACAATAACATAGTCTCCATAGTCCACTCCCATGTCCCCTTCAGACTATCCCTACAGGTCAGTCATAAAATATTTCATCACATCCTGGGAAAAATAAAACAATGAAAGGGGTGAGCTCAGATGCTCAGTAAGGATAACAATATAGCGGAAGCTTTCATAAATAAACATAAACATTTAAGGCAATGTATAACTAAAACCAAAGCATTTTAAACTTGAACTTCAACATAATATGGAAAAAGTAAAATGATATAATTCCATTTACTTATTCACATGGATATTCTACTGGTTGAATAATCACATGCAGTATCAATAACCACTTTCACAATGATGGAATGCCTAATTCCAGACTATCATAACCACGTAGCCATGGCCTCGTGCCAAGAATACAAATAATATTTTGTCAAGGCCTCATGCCAAGACACTATTTTTTCTCATGAGACCTACTGATGCATCGAGGAGCTATAGCGGGCTCCACCCATCACTTATTAAGTCCAATGCATTCCACATATGAACAGGTTTAAACATGTCATAAACCATAACATAATCGTATCACATAAAACATGCATAAAGGAAACATAACATTTACACATTTAAATCACAATATATCAATAAAACACATTGATATAATAAGAAACACTTTCAAAACCATTTTCAATACCAAAATAAAAGAAAATTAAAACTTTTTATTTGTTTTTCATTTAAAAAAAGTTATGGCTTGTAGAGGAATCTGAACCTCAAAAAATGGTCATGGTGGCAGAGAAGTCATTGTCGCTGCATACGTACGACAAAAAAACATTCCTTTTTGTCATTTATTTAAAGGATTCATTTAAAAATATTCATTTTGAATAAACATAAAAGTCAAAGGGGCTTATACACCGTATAAAAGAATGTCTTGTATTAAAATAGAATATGCCTCAAAGAAAAAAGATTGAGATGAAGTCCTTTACAAAGATAATTTTTTAAATAAAATAGATATATTATGTGTATTCACTATAATTACACATAATTAAAGTATAAATACAAGATAGTACATAATAATATCATGACATAATTTGAAAGTAGGAGATTAACCCAAAGAACAGAAATTGGGTTAAGAAGTTCCCTTACCTCGTGTCCGACTTGACTTGATCGTTCTTTAACCTCCTGGATAATAAACTAGAGTTAATACATACTTGATTAAGAATATTTTTCAAGTTAATTATTCATTTTATATCACTTATTACCATTTTATAAACATTATGTATTTATTTAAGTCAATAACGGTCATTTTGTCGATCTTTGGTACTTGATTCAAAAATAAACTACTTATAATTACAAGTTGTTCGTGTGGTAAAATATCAATTACATACAGAATTATATTCATTATTTAGATACCATATATATCATATATATCCATTATATACATTAATTTTTAATATTACATAACATTTAGAGGTAAAAATGAAATGCACCGTTCATGGAGATGGTAAGTCGTACGTATGCATGAACGCTACTTTCATTTCTATTTCATATTTAATGGAATGAAAGTATAATTATATAAAGGTATAATATAATTCTAGTATAATATAATGTATAATACCATTTTCTCTATCCTTTATACATCCCACATATGGCATTAATGATTCAAATCACTTTGAGGGGGTGGTAGTCCGTACTTCCTAAAATGAAATTATCGCGTTTACCCATAATGGAAATCATAAAGGTATGACATAAATGATAAATACATAATCATAAGGAAAAATAATAATATATATCATATATAAAAATATTTTCATCATAATGGCCACCATGAGAGGTGTTAAAAGAAAATTGAAGAATCATTGTTTCGTGAGGCTGTAATTCGCCACCCACAGAAATAGTATGTTCTTTAACCATTAGACGAAGGTGTGTGTAAGTGTAAATAAACTATTTCTCATAAAAATATCCAAGAATATTGAGTATACTGTTTTTGTTACAAAATAAAGTAATAAAAAGTTTTTAGGGGGTTGGAGAAGCAAAATAAAACAAAAGAACACAAGACAAGACATTTCCTTAAAATCGGGTAACTCTTTTTGAATTGATCCAAAGGCTTCCTTGGGAAGACTTCTTCCCAATGTGAGGCTTCTAGGAGTAATATATGGAAGTTAGGAGAGTATTTGGGTATATTTTTCCGAGCCAAATGGCTTTGATGGTGTCAATAAGGTGGTAGAGGTTGCGTCCTTTTATAAGAGGAGAGGAGGGGCACTCTTGGAAAGTCATGAAATGTTACATTATTATAAATGATTTTAGAATATTAAAGGTCCCAAAGTGATATATTTCTAGGATAAGGTGATAAGGGTTCGAAATATACCCATCAAATAGGTTTTAGACAAGTTTAAGTCTTAGATTTTACATTATCGTTTCATTTTATTTAAATCGTTAATTAATGAGGTAATCATTGCATCATCATGGTGTCATAATAAATTTAATTTATTTAATGCCTAAAAATTATAACACAATTACCATGATGTAGGAAATATTTTTATATTTCCAATTAATATTTATAGTCAAAAATTTAACTTATATAACAACATTTAATAATTGTTTTAGTAAAACAACACATGTCTGTGACAATTTTATTTTTACTTTAAATAAAACGTTATTAATGTCATTTTCTTATCCAGGTGGCTCCATGGGGTCCCCAAGTTGACCCATGGATTTTCCTGGTCGTTTATGACTCATAAAATAAGGTTGGGACAAGTATAAAGGTATTTTCATATTTTTATAATATCATTTTTACCTTAAATTTCACTAATTACCTTTAATCGCGATTAATTAAACTTAAATGTTACTATTCACCAAAAAATTATTTTAATTCCATTGAACCACATTTTACATCCTAATTACAACCATGTATGTCGGATTTTTGAAAATCAAATCACAGATGTGGTAATGATTCATTTAAATGAAAAATCAGTTTTTTAACTACCACTTAGTGGTTTCACTATTCATCAAAAATTGAAGTTTTTCAGAACAATGCCAAAATTTCACCTTAAGCTATAATTGATATTCCAAATTCAAAAATGATGTCTATTTTACAAAATTCCAAGCTATTTCAATATTCAAAGAGAATCATATCATGAAAGCTTGGGGTGTTATATTCTCCCCTCCTTCAATAAATTGCATCCTCACAATTTGAAATTTTTCTTTGAAAATAAAAGGTTGAAAATAGAAAATACCTTTGTGGAAAACCCATATCGGAAATAGGGTTAATAAAAATATAGCATTAAAAGAAAGAAAGAGAAGTAAAAAGGTCACCCGAGATAGCCCATACAAGGATTATATGAAAATATGGATATAGAGGAAAAACAAACCATCAAGGTCAGATGGAGAGTTGTAGAAAACAGGATTAGGAGAAAGTTAACTACAAGAAAATCACAAACTTATGATTAGTTAAATTATCATTGATTCTCTAGTAGGAAAATTTAATCGACAATGTTTTTGTTTTAAGTTAACATTTATAAATTTGAGGAATTTATTTATGAGATTTACTAAGGACGTAAGGGAATATACATACTTGTCATGTAGACTTTCATTCTTTAATAAATTTTTTCCACAAACCCGTTTTTCACTCAAAAATATTATATTTATTCTAATCTTACAAGGTTCTAAATATTAACACATACCATTTAGGTTAGGAAAACTATTTTTCAATAACCAAGGACTTCCTGTAGGCTAGTGGTAGGAATAAAGGCCTATCGCCCTATGGTTGTGGGTTCGATTCCTGCAGCTTTGTCCGACGCGATGGGTTATCCCCCAGCCTGCAGGTTATCCTTTTCCTAAAACTATAGTATTATAATATTCAAAAAATAATCTTCAGAAATGTTTCAACCTTAAACAATACTATTGTAAAGACCCTTAAAATTCAAGGGAAATTTTTTCTTAATTTTCATTGAAATTTTACAAGAGTGCGGTTTCTGACGGCACCTGATTCCGAGGCCCGGTGTGCACGGAATCAATTTCTGAAGTTTGGATCGGGTACGTTCAGTGAACGAACGAGCGGGAATTTCTAACTTTTGATCCGGTGCTCGGAATTGAAATCCGAGGACACTGATGAACTCGCAGCGCCGATATTCTCTTAAGGAGACCTTTTACGAAGTTGCGTTTATTGCAGGACGAAAGTTAGTTTTTGGGAGAATTATAAGAAGTTAAATAAAAATGTGGAACACTTTTTTATTTTTCTTACTTGTTGGTTAACTCCTCTCAAAGGAAGTTAGGGGTGGGACCCACACCCACTTAACCTCCCTTGAAAGGATTAAGTGTGGTGGGGCCCACACGAACCCCAACTTTTCATCTCCTCTCAAAACTCCCTTAACTCCCCCTTTAAATGAAATTGACAACTTAGCTTATTAATTGGGTTGAGTTGTTTAAACTTTTTCAAACCTTTGAAATTCAAAAAGGTTTGGTTGAGTAAATAAAATAAGCTCTTAGCTTATTTTATTTGGTTAGAATTGTTTAGCCATCTTGAGAGGATTTGAGAGCTCCTCCTTCTTCTTCAAACCTTGACGAAGAACGCGAAGAACCTTCGAGCTCCGACGAATAACGCCGCTCCTCTCTTCTTCGTAGCCAATTATATCCGAAGATCGATGACGCCTTCCATGTCAACGAAAGGGAATGCCGCTTCCTCCTCGGACTTCCTTCGTCGGCTTACGAAGATTCGCCAACGACGTACCTCTTTGGACGTACCTCTTCGTCATCAGATTTGACGAACGATTTCCGCGACGCCCGACCTCCGCGACGTTGTCTTCCGCGGGTCGTTGACGATCTTCGAACATGAACCCAAGGAAGGGGTTTTAGTTGGTTATTTTTTATTTATTCTTGTTCGTGGTTCTAGCTTGACAAACGTGAGGATAATTATTTATGTGTTATCGTTTAACGTGAGGGGGCCGGACCGCACGAACATGGCCGAACCCCCTCCTTTGTTCTTGTTTATTTATCTTGCAGATGAAACAAGATGGCGTGGTGACGTCGCACCACGCGGAAATTCGCACGGTTATTTTGCGCGACGCTGTCGCGTCGCGCCGTGGAAGAATCATCATGAACGCGACGCCATCGCGCCGCGTCGAAGGGAATCAAAGGTGCCGCGGCCGGAGCGGGGCCGCGGCGGAGGGATGCGGTGCCATCGCACCGCACCGGACGACGAACACCGCGGCCGGTTCCGGGCCGCAGCGAGACGGGAAGATCGGCGGCTCGCCGGGCCGCCAGTGTCGGAAGCCGGAAGGGGACCGGCTTTGCCGGTCCGTTGAAGAAGAACCGGCCGGCTAGGTGGGCCGGACGGAAGGGGAAAACCGGGGGAATTTAATTCCCCCGGTCAACTCAAATGCCCCCCCATTTATGAGGGGGGGCGGTTTCTTTAAAGGGGGCAGGCGGCCCCCCAGTTTTCTTCAGGCAGGCCCCCACGAAGGGGGCCGGTTCTCAAAAAGGCGCGGCTTAAGTCGTGCCACCAGCTGGGAAGCGGGGGCCATGCCCCCCCGCACGTGGCACCAAGCGGCGCCAGGCCGCGCCGCCGGCCGGACCACGCCGCCGCGCCGCCGCGCCGGACCGGGTCAGACCCGGGTCGGGTCGATCCGGTTCGGGCTGACCCAGGGGGGGTCGGGCCGGGTCGGCCCGGACCCGGACCCCCCGTTTTCGAGACGACTTCGGTCGTTTTCTCATAACATGAGCTACGGACCTCCGATTGACGAACCGTCTGCGGAAACGCGATCCTTGGATCGAGACGGTCGTTTCAGTATATTACACTCAGGGTTTCGGAATATTTTGAGTTCGGCCGGGTTGGTTCGTACACGAAACCAACCGGGCCTTCGGAGCGGAAATACTCATATCTTGAGCTATGGACGTCCGATTGACGTGCCGTCAGCTTTGTTGTGTTCCTCTTAGTGAGACGGATCTTTTGGCATACTCCGCCCGAGGTTTGGACGCAGGTGGAGTATGGTCGGGTTGGTTTTTCCTTAGAAACCAACCGGGGCCCTGGGACGAAAAAGCCAATAACTCTCAGAACGGGCGTCCGATCGACGCGCCGTCTATTGCGTTGAGTTCCTGTTGACGATACGGAACTTTTGGATACATCAACTCTGGACTTTGTGACAGTTGATGTATCAGCCTCTCGGCTCGTGGAGCGGACCCTCTGAATGAGCTTGCTGTGTGCGGGAACCCTAGTGCTGACTGCGACTGTGACTACTACTGCTACTGCTACTACTGCTGTTACTGTGACTACGACGACGACAGTACAGAGATCCTGTGTGGATTCGACGATGACGACTACAACACTCAGTGATCCTACGTGGATCAGTGCTACAGGTCCTGTGTGGGCCCGATCCTGTGTGGGTCCGATCCTGTGTGGGTCTTTGCGCTCAGCGGTCCTGTGTGAACCAGCGCCTACAGGTCCTGTGTGGTCCCGATCCTGTGTGGGTCTTTGCGGGGGTTAGTTACCTATCGATCCTTCGTGGGTCCGACGACTTAGATGGATCAGAGATCATCTTTATCGTCCTTTGAAGAAGTATACTTGTGTGAGCTGAATCTTGCGTTACTCTCCTTTGTGGATTGTGTTGAGCTATCCTGTGTGGATTTACTGTTTACTCTCCTTTGTGGATTGTGTTGAGATATCCTGTGTGGATTTACTATTACTCTCTTTTGTGGATTGTGTTGAGCTATCATGTGTGGGTGTACGTTTTGCTTTCCTGTGTGTACTGGGTTGTGCTTGGGCTCAGACGTTGGAGCCGAACGGGAATTGATGACTTAGGTATATGTATGGGCATATACCTAAGTCGTGTCATATGTTACTCCATGATTGTATCCTTCCTTTGTGGATTATCCTTTGTGGATTTCGAGAGACCTTCGGGGGTCTCAGGGTCCCTACTGAGTAGCTTATACTCACCCCTGCACGGGCTATGCCCACACTACGTTGTGTTGGTTGCCGACGACGGACAGCGTTGATCTTGGCTGAGGCTTGCAGAGCAGGACGGTACCTGGAGGTGGACCACTGGGCGGGACGTGCTCGGAGCGGACGACGGGACCCGAGGAGCAGTGGAGCTATCTGTACCCACCCTTCCAGTGGGATTTCCAGTGGACAGCTCAGAGTAGTGGCTTTTACTTTAAAGTTGTTGTTTTCCCTTTCGAGTTGTACTTTACTTTCAGATTGGGTTTGTATACTGGCCCATTTACATTTCCGCACTTTCAGTTGTACTCTATTCTTACTTAGTGTTTACTTTTCCTCTTTCTTACTCTGTGGTGCTTGTTTACTTTTCAAAGGCAATGCCTTCCCTTTTTGTTGGGATTTACGCCTTGGTGCTAGTCGCCAGCCCCTGGCCTGTGGAAGGCGGGCTTGGGGTAGTCACGGCACGGACCCCGAGGGCGGGTCGTGACAAATTGGTATCAAAGGAGTTCGGTTCTACCGCGAACTCTAATCTTTTCTATGTGAAGCAATAATGTTTAGCGTATTGAGTGTGGTTATCAGTCCAGGGAGTCCAGTGTTGGTGCGGCGGCCGACGTATCCGTACACCAGGACCCTGACTTCTGATTTCCGACTTAATGCACGAAAACATTGATTGCGTGTGTGTTTCAAAGTTTTCTTTGTGATTACTTATATCAGCTCACCAGGTATACTGTTCTGACTGTGGCGCACCTGTTTCCTTTCCAGGAGGCCCGCCCCGACCACAGGAAGATGGCGGGCAGAGACAGGCGCAGCTCCAGGCAGCTGAGGCCTACGACTACGGCGCGCCAGATATGATTCGAGGTACGATCTATGTCTATTCCACCCTTGCTGCAGTTCTGATAGACACAGGAGTGAGTCACTCTTTCATAGCCACTGCCCTTGTTCGGAGCTCGGAGATTCTGACGGAGCCGTTGGATCGATCCTTACGGCTAGAGACTCCTACGGGAGAAGACTCGACGATTACGCACTGGTGCCGGCAGTGTGAGCTTACTCTAGGAGGCGAGAGCTTCGGCTGGGATCTCCTTGTAGCGGCGTCGAGGCCTTACGGCGTCATCTTGGGCATGGATTGGTTATCTACGGTCCATGCTCAGATTGACTGCATTAGGCGCAAGGTGCGATGTGTACGCACCGACGGGAGCAGGTTCACCTTCACCGGCGAGAAGGGAGCCTTTGCAGCACAGGATGGACTTTCGCGGAGGAGAGGACAGACCATCACTCATCAGTTAGCTAGCCTCATCCTTGGAGCAGTTGACGTGCGGAGTCCTGGTTTTCCTGCAGTGGTGGATCATTTTGCGGACGTTTTTCCCGACGACGTTCCAGGGATACCTCCTCGCAGATAGGTAGACTTTTATATTGACTTGTACCCCGGGACAGCCCCGATATCCACTCCAGCATATCGGATGGCCCCCGCCGAGCTTCGAGAGCTACGGGTACAGTTGGAGGACTTGCAGGGCAAGGGGTTCATCCGACCCAGTGTTTCACCCTGGGCTTCCCCGATATTGTTCGCCAAGAAGGCAGACAGGAGCTTGCGTCTCTGTGTTGACTATCGTCGCCTGAACCAGGTGACAGTGAGGAACAAGTATCTGCTACCGAGGATTGATGACCTCTTTGATCAGCTCAAGGGAGCACGGTGGTTCTCGAAGATAGACCTCAGGTCAGGCTATCATCAACATAGAGTCAGAGACGAGGATGTGCAGAAGATGGCCTTCAGATGTCGGTATGGCCACTATGAGTTCTTGGTTATGCCTTTCGGTGTAACCAATGCTCCAGCAGTGTTCATGGATCTCATGAACAGGATCTTTCAGCCATACCTCGATCGGTTTGTCGTGGTCTTTATCGACGTCATTCTAATTTACTCGACGACTGAGGAGGAGCACGCCTATCACTTGCGAGTTGTACTAGACACACTCTGAGAGCACCAGCTTTATGGTAAGCTATCGAAGTTCCAGTTCTTGATACGTGAGGTGCACTTCTTGGCACACGTTATCTCTGAGGTGGGAGTTGCAGTGGATCCTGCGAAGATTGAGGCTGTGTTAGCTTGGGAGCCACCCAGGAGCGTGACTGAGGTTCGGAGTTTCTTGGGATTAGCTGGGTACTATCGGGGATTCGTGCCAGACTTCTATAGAGTTGCGGCACCTCTCACAGCTTTCAAGAAGAAGGGGAACCCCTTCGTGTGGTCAGACAGATGTCATCAGAGCTTCCAGGAGCTGAGACAGAGATTGACCAGCGCACCTATCTTGAGGTTTCCTGAGGAGGGAGTAGGGTACGTAGTCTACTGCGTTGCATCAGGGACCAGACTCGGATGTGTTCTGATGCAGGAGCGGGCAGTGATCGCCTATGGATCACGTCAGTTGAGACCGCATGAGCAGAACTACGCTACCCATGACCTGGAGTTAGCAGCCGTGGTCTTCGCTCTGAAGACATGGCGACACTATCTGATGGGTGAGCGCTTTACAGTCTTTTCCGATCATCAGAGTCTCAGGTATATCTTCTCGCAGAAGGACCTAAACCCGAGACAGCGATGATGGCTCGAGTTCCTCTAGGACTATGACTTTGAGATAGTCTATACTCCTGGGAAGGGGAACGTAGTAGCCGATTCCCTCAGCAGGAGAACGGGCATTCAGCTACTTGAGGAGGCGATGAAGCAGCTAGCCTCTTTGCAGATATCCTTCGTGGATAGAGATGGTGCAGCCTTCCTCCAGTCTCTCACAGTCACCCCTTCTCTACTGCATCGGGTCAGAGAGGCACAGCGTGAGGACGCTGACTGTGAGACACGGCGTTCACAGATATCCTCGGGACAGGCACCTGATGGTTTCTCCCTTGGAGCAGAGCACGACATCCTTTTTAGAGGACGTACCATGGTACTAGTCGCTTTGCGAGAGGAGGTGCTGAGAGAGTTTCACACTTCTCCTTTGGCGGTATATCCTGGAGTGGCGAAGACGTACCAGGACCTCAGACGACAGTACTGGTGGCCGGGCATTAAGAAGGCAGTGGCAGAGTTCGTTTCTCGATGCCTCGTCTGCCAGCAGGTGAAGACAGAGCATCAGGTACCAGCAGGCTTGGTATAGCCCTTGGAGGTCCCGGAGTGGAAGTGGGACGGAATATCTACGGACTTCGTGACTGGACTTCCACGCACTTCCAGAGGTCACGACTCCATCTGGGTGATTGTTGACCGACTCACCAAGTCGGCACACTTCTTACCCATCAGAGAGAAGGGCTCAGTGGAGAGCTTGGGACGTCTCTACGTTCAGGAGATTGTGCGACTCCACGGTGTTCCATCATCTATCGTCTCCGATCGAGATACTCGCTTTACTTCCCGGCTTTGGAAGGGGTTACAAGAGACGTTCGGGACGTAGCTACGTCTGAGCACAGCCTTTCACCCTCAGACGGATGGTCAGACGGAGAGGACCATTCAGACTCTCGAGGACATGCTCTGCGCATGTGTCCTCGACTTTGGTCGTAGCTGGGAGGACTACCTACCCTTGGTGGAGTTTGCGTAAAAAAATAGCTACCACTCCACCATCGGGATGGCACCATACGAGGCGTTGTACGGCCGACCTTGTAGATCTCCTTTATGCTGGACAGACCCAGGGGAGTCAGCACTTGTGGGACCAGAGATGGTCCAGGCCACGACAGAGAAGGTCTAGGTCATCCAGGAGCAGATGAGGACAGCTCAGAGCCGGCAGAATTCATACGCTGACAGGAGGCGGAGGCCACTAGAGTTCGAGGATGGTGACCACGTCTTCTTGCAGGTCTCACCTCGACGTGGTATTTGGAGATTTGTCCGAGGTGGCAAGTTATCTCCACGCTTCATCGGACCCTTCCAGGTCCTCAGCAGGATTGGCGAGGTGGCTTATCGCCTGGCTCTACCACCTCAGTTGCACTGGGTGCACGACGTCTTCCACGTGTCTCAGCTGAGGAGATACGTGCACGACCCGACGCACATCATTGACCATGGGGAGATTGACGTTGACGATGGGGCGACTTTTACGGAGGTCCCGGTGGAGATAGAGGATCGACAGGAGCGGTTCCTATGTGGGCGATCGATTCCTCTTGTGCACATCAGATGGCAGCACGGGAATCTCCAGGAGAGCACATGGGAGCGAGAGGCTCAGATGCGTGCTCAGTACCCTCATTTGTTTCCCTAGTTTTTGATATATCTTTACGGGGACGTAAAGCCCTGAGTTGGGAGTAATGTAAAGACCCATAAAATTCAAGGGAAATTTTTTCTTAATTTTCTTCGGAATTTTACAAGAGCGTGGTTTCTGACGGCACCTGATTCCGAGGCTCGGTGTGCCCGGAATCAATTTCCGAAGTTTGGCTCGGGTACGTTCAGTGAACGAACGAGCGGGAATTTCTAACTTTTGATCCGGTGCTTGGAATTGAAATCCGAGGACACCGATGAACTCGCAGCGCCGATATTCGCTTAAGGAGACCTTTTCCGAAGTTGCGTTTATTGCGGGACGAAAGTTAGTTTTTGGGAGAATTATAAGAAGTTAAATAAAAATGTGGAACACTTATTTATTTTTCTTACATGTTGGTTAACTCCTCTCAAAGGAAGTTAGGGGTGGGACCCACACCCACTTAACATCCCTTGAAAGGATTAAGTGTGGTGGGGCCCACACAAACCCCAACTTTTCATCTCCTCTCAAAACTCCCTTAACTCCCCCTTTAAATGAAATTGACAACTTAGCTTATTAATTGGGTTGAGTTGTTTAAACTTTTTCAATCCTTTGAAATTCAAAAAGGTTTGGTTGAGTAAATAAAATAAGATCTTAGCTTATTTTATTTGGTTAGAATTGTTTATCCATCTTGAGAGGATTTGAGAGCTCCTCCTTCTTCTTCAAACCTTGACGAAGAACGCGAAGAACCCTCGAGCTCCGACGAAGAACGCCGCTCCTCTCTTCTTCGTAGCCGATTGTATCCGAAGATCGACGACACCTTCCGTGTCAACGAAAGGGAACACCGCTTTTTCCTCGGACTTTCTTCATCGGCTTACGAAGATTCGCCAACGACGTACCTCTTCGGACGTACCTCTTCGTCATCGGATTTGACGAACGATTACCGCGACGCCCGACCTCCGCGACGTTGTCTTTCGCGGGTCGTTGACGATCTTCGAACTTGAACCCAAGGTAGGGGTTGTTGTTGGTTATTTTTTATTTATTCTCGTTCGTGGTTCTAGCATGACAAACGTGAGGATAATTATTTATGTGTTATCGTTTAACGTGAGGGGGTCGGACCGCACGAACACGGCCGAACCCCCTCCTTTGTTCTTGTTTATTTATCTTGCGGATGAAACAAGATGGCGTGGTGCCGTCGCACCACGCGGAAATTCGCACGGTTATTTTGCGCGACGTCGTCGCGTCGCGCCGTGGAAGAATCATCATGAACGCGACGCCATCGCGCCACGTCGAAGGGAATCGAAGGCGCCGCGGCCGGAGCGGGGCCGCGGTGGAGGGATGCGGTGCCGTCGCACCGCGTCGGAAGACGAACACTGCGGCCGGTTCCGGGCCGCGGCGAGAGGGGGAAGACCGGCGGCTCGCCGGGCCGCCGGTGTCGGAAGCCGGAAGGGGACCGGCTTTGCCGGTCCGTTGAAGAAGAACCGGTCGGCCAGGTGGGCCAGCCGGAAGGGGAAAACCGGGGGAATTTAATTCCCCCGGTCAACTCAAATGCCCCCCCATTTATGAGGGGGGGGGTTCTTTAAGGGGGGCAGGCGGCCCCCCGGGTTTCTTCAAGAAGGCCCCCACGAAGGGGGCCGGTTCTCCAAAAGGCGCGGCTTAAGCCGCGCCACCAGCTGGGAAGCGGGGGCCATGACCCCCCGCTCGTGGCACCAAGCGGCGCCAGGCCGTGCCGCCGCCGGCCGGGCCGCGCCGCCGCACCGCCGCGCCGGACCGGGTCGGCCCGGACCCGGACCCCCCGTTTTCGAGACGACTTCGGTCATTTGCTCATAACATAAGCTACGGACCTCCGATTGACGAACCGTCTGTGGAAACGCGATCCTTGGATCGAGACGGTCGTTTCGGTATATTACACTCAGGGTTTCGGAACACTTTGAATTCGTCCGAGTTGGTTCGTACACGAAACCAACCGGGCCTTCGGAGCGGAAACGCTCATATCTTGAGCTACGGACGTCCGATTGACGTGCCGTCAGCTTTGTTGTGTACCTCTTAGTAAGACGGATTTTTTGGCATACTCCGCCCGAGGTTTGGACGCACGTGGAGTACGGTCGGGTTGGTTTTTCCTTAGAAACCAACCGGGCCCCTCGGACGAAAAAGCCAATAACTCTCAGACCGGGCGTCCAATCGACGCGCCGTCTATTGCGTTGAGTTTCTGTTGACGATACGGAACTTTTGGATACATCAATTCTGAACTTTGTGACAGTTGATGTATCAGCCTCTCGGCTCGTGGAGCGGACCCTCCGAACGAGCTTGATGTGTGTGGGAACCCTAGTGCTGGCTGCGACTGTGACTACTACTGCTACTGCTACTGCTACTGTTACTGTGACTGCGACGACGACAGTACAGAGATCCTGTGTCGATTCGAAGACGACAACTACAGCACTCAGCGATCCTACGTGGATCAGTGCTACAGGTCCTGTGTGGGCCCGATCCTGTGTGGGTCCGATCCTGTGTGGGTCTTTGCGCTCAGCGGTCCTGTGTGAACCAGCGCCTACAGGTCCTGTGTGGGCCCGATCCTGTGTGGGTCTTTGCGGGGGTTAGTTACCTATCGATCCTTCGTGGGTCCGACGACTTAGATGGATCAGAGATCATCTTTATCGTCCTTTGAAGAAGTATACCTGTGTGAGCTGAATCTTGCGTTACTCTCCTTTGTGGATTGTGTTGAGCTATCCTGTGTGGATTTACTGTTTACTCTCCTTTGTGGATTGTGTTGAGATATCCTGTGTGGATTTACTGTTACTCTCTTTTGTGGATTGTGTTGAGCTATCCTGTGTGGGTGTACGTTTTTCTTTCCTGTGTGGACTGGGTCGTGCTTGGGCTTGGACGTTGGAGCCGAACGGGAATTGATGACTTAGGTATATGTATGGGCATATACCTAAGTCGTGTCAGATGTTACTTCGTGATTGTATCCTTCCTTTGTGGATTATCCTTTGTGGATTTCGGGAGACCTTCGGGGGTCTCGGGGTCCCTACTGAGTAGCTTATACTCACCCCTGCACGGGCTATGCCCGCACTACGTTGTGTTGGTTGCAGACGACGGACATCGTTGATCTTGGCTGAGGCTTGCAGAGCAGGACAGTACCTGGAGGTGGACCACTGGGCGGGACGTGCTCGGAGCGGACGGTGGGACCCGAGGAGCAGTGGAGCTATCTGTACCCACCTTTCCGGTGGGATTTCCAGTGGACATCTCGGTGTAGCGGCTTTTACTTTACAGTTTTTGTTTTCCCTTTCGAGTTGTACTTTACTTTCAGATTGGGTTTGTATACTGGCCCATTTACTTTTCCTCACTTTCAGTTGTACTCTGTTCTTACTTATTGTTTACTTTTCCGCTTGCTTACTTTGTGGTGCATGTTTACTTTTCAAATTCAATGCCTTCCCTTTTTGTTAGGATTTATGCCTTGGTGCTAGTCGCCAGCCCCTGGCCTATGGAAGGCGGGCTTGGGGTAGTCACGACACGGACCCCGAGGGCGGGTCGTGACAACTATCCAAAGATCAACTGAATCCATTCCAACCTTTATAGTTATCCAAAATACCTATTTCCAGACTTTCTCTAAAAGTTCTCTAAATTCCAAAATTAATTGTAACATCAGATTCCCCAAACAAATTAAAGTTTCTCTTATTATCACATACTAAAAATATGATTACCTTCATCATATTAAAACCTTAATGAAACAACAAGTACTGCAGTAAAATCCTTATATATATCACATTATTCTTATAACAAGAATATAATCCTTGAGTCCAAAAGCACCAATACATTAATTATTTCACTTCAACTGTAGTAATAGCATAAGATTGGCCTTGATCCCTTGGCCTTTTCTGAGGTAATTTTGCCTGACGTTTAGGACATTCATTTGTATAATTCCCCATTTCCCTATAATTGTAGCATTCAACATTGATAGCATCTTTCTTTCCCTTGCAATCACGAGCCTGATGACCTTTTTCTCCACATTTATAACAAACTCTCATTCCTTTTAGGCAAGCACCGGGGTGATTCTTACCAAAATTATCGCATAATGGAAAATCCATCTTTCCCTTTTTCCCTTTATCTGTCTCTTGTTCCACCATTCTCTTCTTCTCTTGTTTGACATTATTGTCATAAGATTTAGAGAATTCCTTTTTTGTCTTGATAGCACATGAGACAATATCTTCGTATGATGATAATGTTTGTGAGACTAATTCTCAATAGATAAATGGTTTTAACCCATCAAATAAATGATCGATATTACTTCTTAGGTTACGTATATAATCTGCAGCATGCCTCACTAATCGTGTAAAGTTAGACTCATACTTTGGGACATTCTCATCCTCCTTTTGCCATAGAATCAGAAATTTCCTTTCCATATCTGCTCGATGGTCACGAGGAAATTATTTTTCTAAGAAAATATCTTTGAACTCCCTCCATTACATATTCGATACTTCATCATCTTCCTTGGTGTTTTCAATCAATGACCACCATTGATTAGCATCTCCAGTGAGGCGGTAAACTGCCATGATAAACTTTTCCCTTTCGCTACTCCCCAAGGCGTGGAATATTTTCTCTAAGGATTTTATCCATTCCTCAGCTACTAATGGATTTGTACCCCCATTAAATGTTGGTGGTTGTTGCCTCATTAATTGGTCTAACATTGATCCTCCACGTTGCGGATCAGGGTGCTCCATACGAGTAAGGTTATTATTCATAACCAGAGGGAGTTGTCCCAATATGGCGATAAGCTGATCAGCACCAGTTGTATCACCACCTCCATTATAATTATCTCGAGTAGGAGGGAAATCCCTACATGGAGTGCGTGCATTGATATGGTTTCCATTGCTTCCACTAGGCGCTATTTCTAAACAATGGAATAAACTAGATCAGTTTATGAATAAAAATACATGATTCTGTACTTGTAAAACACTTAACATAAATTGAACAGTTTATGGATATAATCCATATTCATAAAAAACAAATGTTTTCCTTGAGAAGTATATACTCATAAAACTTTCATATTGATTTGTAAATAAAATGATAATTATCCTAAGCATATCCCCTGGGAGTGTTGTAACCAAGAGTGCAGCAAGGCCCGTTGTCGTGCACCAGTTCTCGTTCGAGTCTAGCTCAAAGTGGTGTTTTCGGGTATTACCCCTAGGTACATCTATTCCAGAGCCACCTCTACCTACTCATATCTAGACAGGGATGTATTTCTCGAAAAACTCACAAAATATTTTTAATACCTAAATTCTAGGATGTTCTTCTAAACTAATCCTCAAAGTCTATCTTAGGGATATGTTCTCTAATCAGATTTTATCTAAATCTAGCTTCCAAGGTTAGTACTAAACTGCCTCTGATACCAACTGTAACACACCGACCCCAGTTACATAGAGTCGGTGCATTATTGCGTAACATTGGCATGATCACAAAAGATAATGTCTCGAAATACCGATTAGTTTAGTAGCCTTGGAAACACTAGATACATTCATAAATGGTAAATTACATCATAAAGTGAAAAACTACAATAACATAGTCTCCATAGTTCTCTCCCATATCCCCTTCAAACTATCCCTGTAGGTCAGTCATAAAATATTTCTTCACATCCTGGGAAACTTAAAACATTGAAAGTGGTGAGCTCAGATGCTCAGTAAGGATAACAATATAG
This sequence comes from Viscum album, assembly GCA_963277665.1. NCBI lineage: Eukaryota > Viridiplantae > Streptophyta > Magnoliopsida > Santalales > Viscaceae > Viscum > Viscum album. The sequence continues at coordinate 1,412,310,770 of OY728134.1, forward strand.
CTAAAGCATTCATAAATAAACATAAACATTTAAGGCAATGTATAACTAAAACAAAATCATTTTATACTTGAACATCAACATAATATGGAAAAAGTAAAATGAGATAATTCCATTTACTTATTCACATGGATATTCTACTGGTCAAATAATCACATGCAATATCAATAACCACTTTCACAATGATGGAATGCATAATGCCAGACTATCATAACCACGTAGCCACGGCCTCGTGCCAAGACTACAAATAATATTTTGTCAATGACTCTTCCAAAACACTAGTTTGTCTCATGAGACCTACCAATGCATCGAGGAGCTATAGCGGACTCCACTCGTCACTTATTAAGTCCAATGCATTCTTCATATGAACAGGTTTAAACATATCATAAACCATAACATAATCGTATCACATAAAACATGAATAAAGGAAACAAAACATTTCCACATTTCAATCACAAGATATCAATAAAACACATTGATATAATAAAAATACTTTCAAAACCATTTTCAATGCCAAAATAAAAGAAAATTTAAACTTTGTATTTGTTTTTCATTTAAAAATAGTTATGGCTTGTAGAGGAAGCCGAAACTCAAATATTGGTCACGGGGGCAGAGAAGTCGTTGTCGCCGCATACGTACGACAAAAAAACATTCCTTTTTTACTTTTAGTAAAACGCTTCATATAAAAATATTCCTTTTGAATAAACGTAAAATTCAAATGGGTTTATACACCGTATAAAAGAAAGTCTTGTATTAAAACAGAATATGCCTCAATGAAATAAGATTGAGACGAAGTCCCTTACAAATATAATTTTTTAAATAAAATAGATCTATTATGCGTATTCACTATAAGTACACATAAAGAAAGTATTAATACCAGATAGGACATAATAATATCATGACATAATTTGAAAGTAGGAGATTAACCCAAAGAATGGAAATTGGGTTAAGAAGTTCCCTTACCTTGTGTCTGACTTGACTCGATCATTCTTTAACCTCCTGGATAATAAACTAGAGTTAGTAAATACTTGATTAAGAATATTTTTCAAGTTCATTATTCCTTTTATATCACTTATTACCATGTTATGAACATTATGTAATTATTTATGTTAATAACGGTCGTTTTGTCGATCTTTGGTACTTGAGTAAAAAATAAACTACTTATAATTACAATTTATTCATGTGGTAAAATATCCATTACATCCAGAATTATATTCATAATGTAGATATCATATATATCATATATATCCAGTATATAAATTCATTTATAATATTACATAACATTTAGAGGTAAGAAATGAAATGCACTATTCATGGAGACGGTAAGTCGTACGTACGCATGAACACTACTTTCATTTCTATTTCGTATTTAATGGAATGAAAGTATAATTATATAAAGGTATACTATAATTCCAGTATTATATAATGTATAATAACATTTACTCCATCCTTTATACATCCCACATATGTCATTAATGATTCAAATCACTTTGAGGGGGCGGTAGTCCGCACTTCCTAAAATGAAATTATCGCGTTTACCCATAATGGAAATCATAAATGTATGCCATAAATGATAAATACAGAAGAATAAGGAAAATAAAAACATAATATATATCATATATAAAAATAGTGTCATCATAATGTCCATCATGAGATGTGTTAAAAGAAAATTGAACAATCATCGTTTCGTGAGGCAGTAATTCACCACCCATAGAAACAGTATGTTCTTTAACCATTAGACAAAGGTGTGTGTAAGTGTAAATAAAATCCTTCACATAAAAACATCCAATTATATTTAGGATACTGTTTTTGTTACAAAATAAAGTAATAAAAAGATTTTAGGGGGTTGGACAAGCAAAATAAAACAAAAGAACACAAGAGAAGACATTACCTTAAAATCGGGTAACTCTTTTTGATTTGAGCCAAAGGCTTCTTGGGAAGACTTCTGGACAAAGTGAGGCTTCTAGGAGTAATATAGGGAAGTTGGGAGAGTATTTTTACAGAGTTTGTCTGAGACAAATGGCTTTGATGGTGTGAATAATGTGGTAGAGGTGGAGGCCTTTTATAAGAGGAGAGGAGGGGTACTCTCGGAATGTCATGAAATGTTACATTATTATGAAATGATTTTCGGATTTTAAAAGTCCCAAATGATATATTTCTAGGATAAGGTGATAAGGGTTCTAAATATACCCATACAATAGGTTTTAGAAAATTTTATGTCCTATAATTTACATTATCTTTCCATTTTATTTAAATCGTTAATTAATGAGGTAATCGCTGAATCATCATAGTGTCATAAACAATTTAATTTATTTAATGTATAAAAATTATAATAAAATTACCATGATGTAGGAAATATTTTTATCTTTCCAATGAATATTTATATTCAAAAATATAACTTATATAACCCCATTTAATAATTGTTTTAGTGAAACCACACATGTTTGTGACAGTTTTATTTTTACTTTAAATAAAAAGTTATTAAAGTCATTTTCTTATCCAAGTGGCTCCATGGGGTCCCCAAGTTTACCCATGGATTATATGTTTCGGCCATGACTCATCCAATAAGGGTAGTACAAGTGTAAAGGTATTTTCATATTTTTATAATATCATTTTTACCTTAAATTTCACAAATAACCTTTAATCGTGATTAATTAAACTTAAAAGCTACTATTCGCCAAAAAATTATTTTAATCCCATTGAAACACATTTTACTTCCTAATGACAACCATGTATGTCGGATTTTTTAAAATCAAATCACAGAAGTGGTAATGTTTCTTTTAAACAAAAAATCAGTTTTTAACTACCACTTAGTGGTTTCACTATTCTTCAAAAATTGAAGTTTTTCCGAACAATGCCATAATTTCACCCTAAGAAATAATTTATATTATGAATTAAAAAATGATGAATATTTCACAAAATTACAAACATATAAATTTAATTAATTAATTTTATAATTAATTCTCGTTGTCACAACAAATAGCGTGTTTTTAAGAAACAATATATATCAAAAGATTAACAATTGTTTATGTCCAATTTCAAAGGGAAATTAATTCTAATGAACTCCATTGGATGAAATGGTAAAAATATATTCTAATTATACTCTAAAACCACTCAATATTATAATTTATCACTATAATTTATTTTTATTAAAAAATTTGTTTTTAAGTATTTTTCACTATTTGTAAAAGATTGGAAGTTCTCAGAAAAAACCAAAACATCAACATAGGCTAATTTCGATATTATGAATCCAAAAATGAAGTCCATTTTGAAATATAAAATATATATAATTTCAAAAAGTGGGTATTACTATTCATAACTGCAACTTGGTTGGTCGTGGTGTGTTAGAATCTCGAACTTGCGTACAATGCAATCTATTGCATTATTGAAAGAGAAGCGTATCGTGAAAGCATGGGGTGTTATATTCTCCCCTCCATCAATAAATTGCATCTTCACAATTTGAAATTTTTCTTTGAAAATAAAAGTTTGAAAATAGAAAATACCTTTGTGGAAAACCCACATCATAAATAGGGTTAATAAAAATATAACATTAAAAGAAAGAAAGAGAAGTACAAAGGTCACCCGAGATAGCCCATTCAAGGATTATATGAAAATATAGATATGGAGGAAAAACAAACTATCAAGGTCTGATGGAGAGTTGTAGAAAACAGGATTAGGAGAAAGTTAACTACAATAAAATCACAAACTTGTGATTGGTTAAACGATCATTGATTCCCCAGTAGGAAAATTTAACCGACAACGTTTTTGTTTTAAGTTACCTTTTATAAAGTTGAGGAATTTATTTAGGATATTTACTAAGGACATAAGGGAATATACATACTTGTCATGTAGACTTTCATTCTTTAATAAATTTTTACCAAAAACCCATTTATCACTCAAAAAGATAATAGAACTCAAAAATATTATATTTATTCTAATCGTACAAGGTTATGAATATTAACACATACCATTTAGGTTAGGAAAACTATTTTGTAATAACCAGTGACTTCCTGTAGGCTAGTGGTAGTTAATAAAGGCATGTCTCACTATGGTTGTGGGTTTCATTCCTGCAGCTTTTTCTGACGTGATGGGTTATCCCCCACCCTGCAGGTTGTCCTTTTCCTAAAACTATAGTATTATAATATTCCAAAAATAATCTTCAAAAATGTTTTAACCTTAAACAATACTATCCAAAGATAAACTAAATCCATTCCAACCTTTATAGTTATCCAAAATACCTCTATCTAGACTTTCTCTAAAAGGTCTCAAAATTCCAAAATCAATTGTAACATCAGATTCCCCAGACAAATTAATGTTTCTCTTATTGTCACATACTAAAAATATGATTACCTTCATCATATTAAAACCTTAATGAAACAACAAGTACTGCAGTACAATACTTATATATATCACAATATTCTTATAACCAGAATACAATCCTTGAGTCCAAAAGCACCAATACGTTAATTATTCCACTTCCACTATCATAATAGCATAAGATTGGCCTTGATCCCTTGTCCTTTTCTAAGTTAAGTTTCTCTGGCGCTTAGGACATTCATTTGCATAATTCCCCATTTCCCTACAATTGTAGCATTCAACATTGATAGCCTCTTTCTTTCCCTTGCAATCACAAGCCTGGTGACCTTTTTCTCCACATTTATAACAAACTCTCATTCCTTTTAGTCAATCACTGGGGTGATTATTCCCACAATTATCGCATAATGGAAAATAATTCTTTCCCTTTTTCCCTTTATCTATCTCTTGTTCCACCGTTCTCTTCTTCTCTTGCTTGACTTTATTGTCATAAGATTTAGAGGATTCCTTTTCTGTCTTGATAGCACATTAGACAATATCTTCGTACGACAAGAAGGTTTATGAGACTAATTCTCGATGGAGAAATGGTTTTAACCCATCAATGAAACGATCGATCTTACCTCTTGGGTTACGTATATAATCTGCAGCATGCCTCGCTAATCGTGTAAAGTTAGACTCATACATTGCGACATTCTCATCCTCCTTTTGCCTCAGACTCAGAAATTGCATTTCCAAATCTTCTCTATGGTCACGAGGAAAGTATTTTTCTATGAAAATATCTTTGAACTCCCTCCATTTCATATTCGATACTTCATCATCTTTTTTGTGTTTTGAGTGAATGACCACCATTGATCAGCATCTCCAGTGAGGCGGTAAACTGCTATGATAACCTTTTCCCTTTCGCTACTCCCCAAGGCATGGAATATTTTCTCTAAAGATTTTATCCATTCCTCAGCTACTAATGGATTTGTACCCCCATTAAATTTTGGTGGTTTTTGCCTCATTAAGCGGTCTAACATTGATCCTCCACGTTGCGGACCAGGGTGCTCCATACGAGTTAGGTTATTATTCATAACCTGAGTGAGTTGTCCCAGTATAGTGATAAGTTGATCATCACTAGTTGTATCACTAGCTCTATTATAATTATCTTGAGTAGGATGGAAATCCCTACATGGAGGGCGTGCATTGATATGGTTTCCA